>CM062291.1:242741994-243418275 GCA_031216915.1 Pictodentalium vernedei
CTAGGTGACCTCCGTGACCTTGACCCATATTTTGAACCTTCATCGAGTGTCGACTCATTTGGTGTTAGGCCCAAGTCCCATTCGTCATACCAAGCTTGAGATATGAGCGTGACCCACTTTCAAAACTTTTGGCCACGCCCACTTTTTTACGTAAAAATGCATGTATGGACGTCAGGATTGCTTTAGGAGGTCAAAAAGTGAGATTTCCTGGAATTCTGAAAAATGCATTCAATGACCCCTAGGCGACCCTTCGTGACCTTGACCTATATTTTGAACCTCCATCTAGGGTCGACTCATTTGGTGTTGGTCCCAGGTCCACAGGTGATACCATGCCTTAGATATGGGCATAACCCACGTTCAAAACACTTCCACGACACCCCTACAGCCCCAGGAATCTGCAAAACATTAGGTGCCGAGAACTTGTGACTCTCTGTCAGTTTGCCAAAAATCAACAAGATTGGACAATTCGTTTTCGAATTATCTTGCGGACAAAAAAGTGCTTAGAAGACAGGAGACAGGAGAATAAGAAGAAGAAGATTTTAAAAAAAATAAACCATACAAAAACAATAGTCTGTGTGTTTCACATAGACTAAATATTATTGTTCAATGCTTGAACTCACGTTGCATTGTCTTTGCTTCATGTTGAATAAACTGCCAGTCTGTGCACGTGTTGCACGGCGCTTTGCTTTGTAAATATGTGTTTTTAGTATGTTTAATGGGGGGGGGGGGGGGGGAGTAGGGAATTCAAATAATTATAGAATGCATTACAATTATTATATTACCGCAAATAAGTATCCGGGCGGGGATGGTTTCGGCATGGGCGCTCCGAATGCGTCTGCCAACCACCAGCAATTTTGTACCCTGACCGAGACTGTGGGTTGTGTGCACAAGAATCACAATCTGGTTGGTGGTTTAACAAAGCATGTGCTGAGACAAACCTTATATTCCGATTAGTGCAAACACCAGTCTGATGTGACCGTTTAACCTATGTGACCCCATCAACATTCTAATGCACAAATGTACAAACATCTTCTTATCAACCTAACTCCTATATAAAATTGGCATTATTAGTTTTACATGTCTAGGGGAGGGGGTGGGTACATAGTGGCGTAGCTACGGGTCGCCTGGGGAGCTTTGGCCCCCTAAAAATTTCGCTGCCCCCCCCCCAAAAAAAACCCAAAACATAGCCCCAGTGCAAGTTTCACACAACATAGAACCCCAAAATGGTCTCCAACAGGGGCTACAACGCTACAAATACCTTAGATTCGCCCTTAGGGGCCTACATTTTGCATAATTTTCTCGGGGGGGTGTGGTGGGGTCAGTCCTAGCTAGACCCTCCGTCCGTCGCCCCCTTCACCCACTTCCCTGAAGGGGTGGTCCCTTCACCCACTTCCCTGAAGGGGTGGTCCTAAATTGCACAGAGCCATCCTATTATAGAATCCTGGCTACGCGCCTGCATGGACATATGTACATTGTAACAAGTTCATTGACCATGAGCTGATGACTCAGGGGTACATAAAATTGACGAGGTATCTGGTGCTGTATACCCTCCTAAAGACCTGCAGTAAGGAATTTCTCATACTGCAAAGACATTGTAATCTCAATACAAGAAACAATTTCAAATTATTCTGAGTACAATGATTTTCTAATGTGAGTCATCTTACACCCTAGTGAAAATAAAGTTCTTCGTCGCATCACCCTTTTGAATATCTTTCGAAGATAGTGTCCGTTTTTAGTCACTTAAACATTCACGTAAAGTTTCAACTGCCGAGTTATATATATTCTTTGTGTTAGCTAACACTAATTTAGATCTGTATTGAACGCAAGTAAACTCAAATGTTTACTTGTTCCTTTACACTTCAAACCGTGCATAGAGCTACTTTATTCAGTACCTTGTCGTCTAGTAGATTCAATAAATATTCAAGTGGCATTTATTTCTATTCACTGCATAGAATGCCGCGTGCTTTTACCAACCCTGGTAAAAACGCGAACATAGCAGGAGTTAACTCGGCAACGTGAACAATCCCAAATGCGACAATTTTCTCTGCATTTCTTTTTCCAGTATGACACTATAAGTTACCTTCATCCATGAAGGATGGAGATTTCATGCCCCAATGTTCGATTTAAACAAAATGGCCACCGGAAACAAGATGGCGGCACAAACATGTGTGTGACGTCATCCATTTTGACAACAGGATGTCCTCGCACACGCGCAGAAGGATGGGCACGAGTGCGTGCGGGTAAACTTGATGGATAGAGGATATCTATGCTGTTTTAGTGATTATTGGGAATTTTCTCATGAGTGATTATTGGGAATTATCTCATGAGTGTGGACATGGAAGTTTCATTTTTCATTTTCAGTTCCACACGAATGAGATTATTCCCGATATTCACTAAAACAGCGTAGATTTTCTTTTTATTAGATGGTACCTGACATTTTACAGCGCAATATTCAGCCCAATTCGACTGCAAACAGCTTTAAGACAATAACAAAAGGCTGCTGATCGTTCCTTCAAGGCGACGTTCAAGGCGACGTCATGCGCCGAAGCGTAACACCATTAAGGAAGCTACTAAAAAAGATTCATCGTGTGGACCTGAAAAACTTTCAGGTCCATACTCATGAAATAATTCCAGATACTGACTGAAATAGAGAAGATTTTCTTTTTTATTATTGTTGTACAATATTTATCCCAATTCGACCCCAAATACGTACGTTTCAAAACAATAACAAAGATCAGTTGATCGTTCCTTCAAGGCAACGCGATGCGGTGTAGCGTGACATCATTTAGAGAGCTACTGAGGATATTCCTCGATATCCACCGAGTCGATGGATATCGAGAAATATCTTTTAGATAATTTGCGATAATTCACAGGCTAGCAAAAAACACAAAATGGCATCTATAAACCACTCACCGCGGACTCATATGAAAACTTTTTGGCGTCTTGCTTCTGTTTAATCGGTGGTGGATTAGCTTTCATTATCAAAAGCATTTACCGGGAGTGTCTATTTACCATCCGGATGGTAAATAGCCATATAAGCTCTTGCTGGCTATTTACCATCCGGAAGATAAATAGCGATTTTGATTTTCGGATATATCTCCACATTCTGTCAATTGACATCCGGGTATTCAGACAGCAATGGACAGAGACAGACCCCACCGACGACGTTGGGGCCACGGATGGCCACCGCTACGAATTTTAAACAGCCCAAGGTCGATAAACGAATTTCAAGGTACTGAAAGACACGGAATTTGTGAGTTTTCGGGGATATCTCCAAATTTTGTTGATTGAAATCCAGGTATTTCTACGCCGACTGACGCAGACCAACCCACCGACAACCCTGGGCCCATGGTTGGCCACCACTACAAAAACTGCAAGATCCTGGCCGAAAAACCGGGTTTTCAGAAACCGGATGGTAAATAGCGATTTTTATTTTCGAAGATATCTCCACATTTTGTTGATTGAAATCCGGGCATTTCTACACCGACTGACGCAGACCAACCCACCGACAACCCTGGGCCCATGGTTGGCCACCACTACAAACACTGCAAGATCCTGGCCGAAAAACCGGGTTTTCAGAAACCTGATGGTAAATAGCTATTTTTATTTTCGAAGATATCTCCACATTTTGTTGCTTGAAATCCGGGCATTTCCACACCGACTGACGCAGACCGACCCCACTGACAACCCTGGGTCAATTGTTGGACACCCCTACAAACGTCACAAGACCCAGGCCCGAAAAACCGAGTTTTCAGAAACCGGATGGTAAATGGCGATTTTGTTTTGCGGGGATATCTCCACATTTTGTTGATTGAAATCCGGGCATTTCTACACCGACTGACGCAGACCGACCCCACCGACAACCCTAGGCCAATTGTTGGCCACCCCTACAAACGTCACAAGACCCAGGCCGGATGGTAAATAGCGATTTTGATTTGCGGGTATATCTCCACATTTTGTTGATTGAAATCCAGGTATCTCTACACTGACTGACGCAGTCCGACTGCACCCACAACCCTGGACCCATTGTTGGCCATCTCTACGAACTTTACAAGACCCAGGATTTTGATGTTCGGGATATCTCCACATTTTGTTGATTGAAATCCAGGTATTTCTACACCGACTGACGCAGACCGACCGCACCGACAAACTGGGCCCATGGTTCGCCACCCCCTATGAACTTTACAAATCCCAGGCCCGAAAAACCTGGTTTTCAGAAACCGGATGGTAAATAGCGATTTTGATTTTCGGGAATATCTCCACATTTTGTTGATTGAAATCCAGGTATGTCTACACCGACTGACGCAGACCGATCTCACCGACAACCCTGGGTCCATGGTTGGCCATCCCTACGAACTTTACAAAACCCAGAACCGAAAAATCTGGTTTTCAAAAACTGGATGGTAAATACCGATTTTGATTTTTGGGGATATCTCCACATTTTGTTGATTGAAATCCAGGTATTTCTATACCAACTGACTCAGACCGGCCCCACCGATAACCCTGTGCCCATGGTTGGCCACCCCTACGAAATTTACAAGACCCAGGCCCGAAAAAATGGGCTTTTCAGAAACTGGATGGTTAATAGCGATTTTGATTTTCGGGGATATCTCCACATTTTGTCGATTGACATCTGGGTATTCATACACCAATGGACAGAAACGGATCCCACCGTCGATGCTGGAGCCACAGATGGATACTACTACAAATTTTAGACCACCCAATATAGCCGTATATAGCAAACCTGCATACACACTGGACTGTGAGTTATCCCTACTGACAGTCATTTCATACTTTGTATAAAGCCAGCCTGCTTGCACACTGGACAGTGAGTGTTCCGTACTGACAATCATTTCATACTTTGTATAAAGCCAACCTGCATACACATTGGACTGTGAGTTTTCCGTACTGACAGTCATTTGATAATTTGTATATAGCCAACCTGCATGCACACTGGACTGTGAATTATTCCAACTGACAATCACTTGATAATCTGTAAATAACCAATGTGCATGCATACTGGACAGTGAGTAACCCTTGATATTTTGTCTACATGCACACTGGACCGTGACTTATCAGTACTGACAGTCATTTCATACTTTGCATAAAGCCAACTTGCATGCACACTGGATTGCGAATTATTCCAACTGAAAATCACCTGGTAATCTGTATATAACCAATGTGCATGCACACTGGACTGTGAGTTAACCTTGATACTTTGTCTACATGCACACTGGACTGCGACTTATCAGTACTGACAGTCATTTCATACTTTGTATATAGCCAAACTGCATGCAGCCTGTCTTTGAATTCGTATTTTGTATTTAAATTTGTGAAACTGGGATAACATAAGTTATAGTAGAGTGGCGTCCTTGCTACAAGTACAACGCAGTACATAGTGGTGCGAAAATGTAGCCTTGACACAATCATGCATGTTCCCAACCTGCCGGTCTCAAATGTTGTCTATAGGTATTGTTGTTATACATGTCCAAATGTTGTGCCCTAAAACACAATGGCTCAATGTATAATGTGACATACACTGCCCTCCTCCCCCCCCCCCCCCCCACCTGCACTGGGAGATATCTAATGGGCCAACTGTACTTTATGAAGGACACTAGACATGGGTTGGCCCCTGTTATTGTTGTATATGCTGTCCTTTATAAAGGACTGTAGTCATATGTATAGTCAGCAACTAATTGTGTAATACAACAGTCATATTCAAGTGAATTTAGTATTATGTGTACATCAGTTGAATATGGTTATGTATGTAAGTTCGTAGTGGAACTGGGATAGCATAAATTCCCATTATAGTAGAGTGGCGTCCTTGCTATCAGAACATCAGTCATGTTCAAGTGAAGTTACTATAATGTGTATACGAGCTACATATCATTATGTGACATGAATGAAAGTATGTAGAGGAACTTGGATAGCATAAGTTCCCATTACAGTAGAGTGGGGTCCGTGCTATCAGTACAATGCAGTACATAGTGATGCGAAAATGTGGCCTTGACACATGCAGTCTCTAATGCCAGTGTCTAATGTTGTTGTTATACCTGTCTAGATATTGTGTCATAAACAATAAAATGGACATGGGGGGAAAATTAGTGTTAACATGCAATGTCGGAAATGGGGCATACCACCCCCCCCCCCCCCGGTTCAGTGCATGATGTGGCATGCAAGTAATCCCCCCCCCCCGTCATCCCAAGCACACGCCCACAGCCTACATGATTTGTGCAACATTGTCTATAGAGCCCTGTGCAACCTTGTCATAATGTGCATCAGCGTGGAGTGATAGGCTGTTGCCTGACATTTGTATTTACCTAAATTACCTATAGGTCATACTGCTTCATATACCTTGCCCCCCCCCCCCCCCCCCCCTCCTACACACCAGCGTATTTGACAGTCCATCAAGTGCAAAACATGTACCAAAAAGCATCAATTCTGACTGTGTTATTCACACATAAACCCCAACTTGATATATAAATCATTAATAAGTTTGCTGATAGTTTGAGTTTCTAAATTCAGAATATCTATATAACTGAACTCGTCCAGTGTAGTGATTCGTCTCCGTCAACTGGTGTACAAATATCTGGCTGTCAATCAACAAAATGTGGAGATATCACCGAAAATCAAACTCGCAATTTACCATCCGGTTTCTGAAAACCCATTTTTGGGAGCCTGAGTCATGTAAAGTTCGTAGGGGTGACCAACCAGTGGCCCAGTGTTGTCGGTGGGATCGGTCTGCATTAGTCGGTGTAGAAATACCTGGATTTCAATCAACCAAATTTGGAGATATCCTGAAAACTCAGAAATTCTGTGTCTTTCAGTACCTTTAAAACCGTTTTTTGGCCTTGGGCGGGCTAAAATTCGTAGCGGTAGCCAACTGTGGCTCCAGCGTCGTGGGTGGGATCGTCCCTATCCATTGGTGTACCAACGCCTGGATGTCAATCGACAAAATGTGAAGATATCCCCCAAAATCAAAGCTCGTTATTTACCATACGGTTTCTGCAAAGCCCATTTTTCGGGCCTGGGTCATGTTAAGTTCGTATTGGTGGCCAACCATGGCCCCACGTATGTCGGTGGAGTCGATCTGCATCAGTCGGTGTAAAAATACCCGGATTTCAGTGGAAAAATGTGGAGATATCCCCGAAAATCGAAATAGCTATTTACCATCCGGTTTCTGAAAACCCGGTATTTTGGGCCTGGGTCTTGTAAAGTTTGTAGGGGTGGCCAACCATGGGCCTAATATTTTCGGTGGGGTCAGTCTGCGACAGTCGATGTAGAAATACCTGAATTTCAATCAACAAAATGTGGAGATATCCCCGAAAATCAAACTCGCTATTTACCATCTGGTTTCTGAAAACCCGGTTTTTCGGGCCTGGGTCTTGTAAAGTTCGTATTGGTGGCCAACCATGGACCCAGGTATGTTAGTGGGGTCGATCTGCGTCAGTCAGTGTAGAAATACCTGGATGACAATCGGCAAAATTTGGACATATCCCCGAAATTCCATGCTATCCGGTTTTGGAAAACCCAGTTTTCGACCCTGTGTTATGTAAAGTTCGTAGGTGTGGCCAATCGTGGCCCCAGGTTTGTTGGTGGGGTCCGTCTCTGTCCATTGGTGTACAAATATCCGGATGTCAATCAACAGAATCTGAAGATATCCCCGAAATTCAAAATCTCTATTTACCATCCGGTTTCTGAAAACCCGTTTTTTTTGCCTGGGTCTTGTAAAGTTCATAGGGTGGCAAAACATGAGCCCAGGGTTGTCGGTGGGGTCGATCTGCGTCAGTCAATGTAGAAATACCTGGATTTCAATAAACAAAATTTGGAGATATCCTTGAAAACTCAGAAATTCTGTGTCTTTCAGTACCTTGCAATTTGATTTTTTGACCTCGGGCAGTCTAAAATTCGTAGCGGTGGCTAGCTGATGCTCCAGCGTCGTCGGGGGAGGGGGGGGGGGGGTCGTCTCTGTCCATTGGTGTATGAATACCCGGATGTCAATCGACAAAATGTGGAGATATCCCCAAAAATTAAAATCGCTATTTACCATCCGGATGGTGAATAGCGGACAAACCTTGTTTGGCTATTTGCCATCCGGATGGTAAATAGCCACTGAGGCATTTACCCTCTGAAGAGAACATTGTTTTCCAACCACTTACAGAAGGGAGTGTCTATTTACCATCTGGATCATAAATAGCCATATATGCTCTTGCGGGCTATTTACCATCCGGATGGTAAATAGCGATGGTATTTTCGGGATATCTCCACAATTTGTCAATTGACATCCGGGTATTCATACACCAATGGACAGAGAGGGACCCCACCGACGGAGCCACGGATGGTCACCACTACGAATTTTCAACAGCCAAAAAAACGAATTTCAAGGTACTGAAAGACACGGAATTTGTGAGTTTTCGGGGATATCTCCAAATTTTGTTGATTGAAATCCAGGTATTTCTACACCGACTGATGCAGACCGACACACCCACAAATCTGGGCCCACGGTTGGCCTCCCCTACAAACTTTACAAGATCCTGGTCTAAATAATCGGGATTTCAGAAACCGGATGGTAAATAGCGATTTTGATTTTCGAGGATAGCTCCACATTTTGTTCATTGAAATCCAGGTATTTCTACAGAGACCGATGCAGACCGACCCCATCGACAACCCTGGGCTGATGGTTGGCCACCCCTATGAACTTTACAAATCCCAGACCCTAAAAACCGGGTTTTCAGAAACGAGATGGTAATTGCGATTTTGATTTTCGGAAATATCTCCACATTTTGTTTATTGAAATCCAGAAGTTTCTACACCAACTTATGCAGTCCGACCCCACTGACAACCCAGGGTCCATGGTTGGCCATCCCTATGAACTTTACAAGTCCCAGGCCCGAAAAATCTGGTTTCCAGAAACTGGATGGTAAATAGCGATTTTGATTTTTGGGGATATCGCCACATTTTGTTGATTGAAATCCAGGTGCTTCTACACCAACTGATACAGACCGACCCCACCACCAACCCTGGGCCCATGGTTGGCCATCCCTACGAACTTTACAAGACACAGGCCCGAAAAATAGGGTTTTCAGAAACTGGATGGTAAATAGCAATTTTGATTTTCGGGGATATCTACACATTTTGTTGATTGAAATTCAGGTATTTTTACACTGACTGATGCAGACCGACTCTGCCGACAACTCTGGGCCCATGGCTGGCCACGCCTGCGAACTTTGCAAGACCCAGCCCTGAAAACAGGTTTTTCAGAAACCAGTTGGTAAATAGCGACTTTGATTTTCGGGATATCTCCACATTTTGTTTATTGAAATCCAGGTATTTGTACACCGACTAATGCAGACCAATCGCATTGACAACCCTGCGCCCATGGTTGGCCACTCCTACATACTTTACAAATCCCAGGCCCGAAAAACCGGGTTTTCGGAAACCGGATGGTAAATAGCGATTTTGATTTTCGGGGATATCTCCACATCTTGTTTATTGAAATCCAGGTATTTCTACACCGACTGATGCAGACCGACATCACCGACAACCCTGGGTCCATGGTTGGCCATCCCTGCGAACTTTACAAGACCCAGGCCCGAAAAATCTGGTTTTCAGAAACTGGATGCTAAATAGCAATTTTGATTTTCGGGGATATCTCCACATTTTGTTGATTGAAATTCAGGTATTTCTACACCGACTGATGCAGACCGACCACACCGACAACTCTGGGCCCATGGTTGGCCACTCTTATATACTTTACAAATCCCAGGCCCGAAAAACCGGGTTTTCAGAAACCGGATGGTAAATAGCGATTTTGATTTTCGGAGATATCTCCACATTTTGTTGATTGAAATGCAGGTATTTCTACACCGACTGATGCAGATCGACCCCACCGACAACACTAGGTCCATGGCTGGCCATCCCTACGAACTTTACAAGACCCAGGCCCGAAAAATCTGGTTTTCAGAAACTGGATGGTAAATAGCGATTTTGATTTTCGGGGATATCTCCACATTTTGTTGATTGAAATCCAGATATTTCTACAGGGAGTGACGCAGACCGACCGCACTGACAACCCTGAACCCATGGTTGGCCATCCCTACAAACTTTGCAAGACTCAGGCCTGAAAAATTGGGTTTTCAGAAACTGGATGGTAAATAACGATTTTGATTTTCGGGGATATCTCCACATTTTGTTGATTGAAATCCAGGTATTTCTACACCAACTGATGCAGACCGGGTATTTGTACACCGACTGATGCAGACCAACCGCACTGACAACTGCGCCCATGGTTGGCCACTCCTACATACTTTACAAATCCCAGGCCCGAAAAACCGGGTTTTCGGAAACCGGATGGTAAATAGCGATTTTGATTTTTGGGGATATCTCCAAATTTTGTTGATTGAAATCCAGGTATTTCTGCACCGATTGATGCAGACCGACAACCCTGGGTCCATGGTTGGCCATCCCTACGAACTTTACAAGACCCAGGCCCGAAAAATCTGGTTTTCAGAAACTGGATGGTAAATAGCGATTTTGATTTTATGGAGGATATCTCCACATTTTGTCGATTGACATCTGGGTATTCATACACCAATGGACAAAGATGGACCCCCACCGACGATGCTGGAGCCATGGATGGCCACCGCTACAATTTTTAGACAACCAAAGACCGAAAAACGAATTTCAAGGTACAGAAACACACGGATTTTTTTTAGTTTTCGAGGATATCTCCAAATTTTGTTGATTGAAATCCAGGTATTTCTACACCAACTGATGCAGAGAGACCCCACCAACAACCCTGGATCCATGGTTGGCCATCCCTACAAACTATACAAGACCCAGGCCCGAAAAATCTGGTTTTCAGAAACTGCATGGTAATAGCGATTTTGATTTTCGGAGATATCTCCACATTTTGTTGATTGAAATCCAGGTGTTTCTACACCAACTGACACAGGCCGGCCCCACTGACAATCCTTGGCCCATGGTTAGCCACCGCTATGAACTTTACAAGACCCAGGCCCAAAAAATGGGCTTTTCAGAAACTGGATGGTTAATAGCGATTTTGATTTTCGGGGATATCTCCACATTTTGTTGATTGACATCTGGGTATTCGTACACCAGTGGACAGAGACGGACTGCACTGATGATTCTGGAGCCACGGATGGCCACTGCCCAAGGCCGAAAAACGAATTTCAAGGTACTGAAAGACACAGAATTTTTTAGTTTTTGGGGATATCTCCAAATTTTGTTGATTGAAATCCGGTATTTCCACACTGACTGATGCAGACCGACCCCACCAACAACCCTGGGCCCATGGTTGGCTTCCCCAACAAACTTTACAAGATCCTGGCCCGGAAAACTGGGTTTTCAGAAACGGGATGGTAAATAGTGATTTTGATTTTGGGGGATATCTCCACATTTTGATGATTGAAATCCAGATATTTCTACACCGATTGATGCAGACTGACCGCACTGAGAACCATGGGCCCATGGTTGGACAACCCTACGAACTTTACAAGGCCCGGACCCAAAAAATCGGGTTTTCAGAGACTGGATGGTAAATAGCGATTTTGATTTTCAGGGATATCTCCACATTTTGTTGATTGAAATCCAGGTATTTCTACACCAACTGATGCAGACCGGCCCCCACCGACAATCATGGGCCCATGGTTGGCCACCCCTACAAATTTACAAGACCCAGGCCCGAAAAACGGGCTTTTCAGAAACTGGATGGTTAACAACGATTTTGATTTTCGGGTATATCTCCACATTTTGTCGATTGACATCTGGGTATTCATACACCAATGGACAGAGAAGGATCCCACCAACGACGCTAAAGCCATGGATGGCAACCCCCCAAGGTTGAAAGATGAATTTCAAGGTACTGAAAGACACAGAATTTTTTAGTTTTCCTGGATATCTCCAAATTTTGTTGATTGAAATCCAGATATTTCCACACAGACTGACACAGACTGACCCTACTGACAACCCTGGGTCCATGGTTGGCCACCCCAACAAACTATACAAGATCCTGGCCCGGAAAACTGGGTTTTTGGAAACTGGATGGTAAATAGCGATTTTGATTTTCGGGGATATCTCCACATTTTGTTGTTTGAAATCCAGCTATTTCTACACCGATTGTCGCAGACCGACCGCACAGACAACCCTGGGCCCATGATTGGCCAACTCTATGCACTTTACAAGACCCAGGCTGGAAAAACAGGCTTTTCAAAAACTGGATGGTTAATAGCGATTTTGATTTTCGGGGATATCTCCACATTTTGTCACTTGATATCTGGGTATTCATACACCAATGGACAGAGACGGACCCCACCGACGATGCTGGAGCCGCGGATGGCCACCGCTACAAATTTTAGACCGCCCAATATAGCCGTATATAGCCAACCCGCATACACACTGGACTGTGAGTTATCAGTACTGACAGACATTTCGTACTTTGTATATAGCCAATCTGCATACACACTGGACTGTGAGTTATCCGTACTGACAGTCATTTCATACTTTGTACATAGCCAATCTGTATACACACTGGACAGTGAGTTATCAGTGCTGTCAGTCATTTCATACTTTGCATATACCCAACCTGCATGCACACTGGGCTGTGAGTTATCCGTACTGACAGTCATTTCGTACTTTGTATAGAGCCAACCTGCATGCACACTGGACTGTGAGTTATCTATGTTGACAGCCATTTCATACTTTGTATATAGCCAATCTGTATACACATTGGACTGTGGGTTATCTGTACTGACTGTCATTTCGTACTTTGTATAAAGCCAACCTGCATGCACACTGGACTGTGAGTTATCTGTACTGACAGTCATTTCATGCTTTGTATGAAGCCAACCTGCATACACATTGGACTGTGAGTTATCCATACTGACAGTCATTTCGTACTTTGTATAAAGCCAAGCTGCGTGCACACTGGACTGTGAGTTATCCGTACTGACAGTCATTTCAAACTTTGTATAAAGCCATCCTGCATACATCTTGGACTTCGAGTTATCCATACTGACAGTCATTTCATACTTTGTATAAAGCCAACCTGCATGCACACTGGACTGCGAGTTATCCGTACTGACAGCCATTTCATACTTTGTATGTAGCCAATCTGTATACACACTGGACTGTGAGTTATCCTTACTGACAGTCATTTCATACTTTGTATATAGCCAACCTGCATGCACACTGGACTGCGAGTTATCCGTACTGACAGCCATTTCATACTTTGTATATAGCCAATCTGTATACACACTGGACTGCGAGTTATCCGTACTGACAGTTGACACTCATTTCATACTTTGTATATAGCCAACCTGCATGCACACTGGACTTCGAGGTATCCATACTGACAGTCATTTCATACTTTGTATAAAGCCAACCTGCATGCACACTGGACTGTGAGTTATCCGTACTGACAGTCATTTCATACTTTGTATATAGCCAACCTGCATGCACACTGGACTGCGAGTTATCCATACTGACAGTCATTTCATACTTTGTATAAAGCCAACCTGCATGCACACTGGACTGTGACTTATCAGTACTGACAGTCATTTCATACTTTGTATATAGCCAACCTGCACACACACTTGACTGTGAGTTTCCGTACTGACAGTCATTTCATACTTTGTATATAGCCAAACTGCATGCAACCTGTCTCTGAATTCGTATTTTGTATTTAAATTTGTGAAACTGGGATAACATAAGTTGTAATAGAGTGGCGTCCTTGCTACCAGTACAACGCAGTACATAGTGGTGCGAAAATGTAGCCTTGACACAATCATGCATGGCATGTTCCCAACCTGCCAGTCTCCAATGTTGTCTATAGGTATTGTTGTTATACATGTCCAAATATTGTGCCCTAAAACATTAAATGAACATGTGATGTTAACATGCATGTCGGAAAGGGGGAGTGCGACTAAAGAAATGTTCAGTGTCCATACCACTCTGGATCAATGTATGATGTGGCATACACACCCCTCCCCCAACGGGAGATATCTAATGGGCCACCTGTACTTTATGAAGGACACTAGGCATGGGTTGGTCCCTGATATTGTTGTATATGTTGTCCTTTATAAAGGACTGTAGTCATAAGTATAGTCAGAAACCAGTCATATTCAAGTTAAGCTAGTATTATGTGTACATTAATTGCATATGGTTATGTATGTAAGTTCGTAGTGGAACTGGGATAGCATACATTCCCATTATAGCAGAGTGGCGTCCTTGCTATCAGAACATCAGTCATGTTCAAGTGAAGTTACTATAAAGTGTATACGAGCTACATATGATTATGTGACATGAATGCAAGTATGTAGTGGAACTTGGATACCATAAGATCCCATTACAGTAGAGTGGGGTCCGTGCTATCAGCACAATGCAGTACAAAGTGATGCGAAAATGTGGCCTTGACACATGCAGTCTCGAATGCCAGTGTCTAATATTGTTGTTATACCTGTCCAGATATTGTGTCATACACAATAAAATGGACATGGGATGAGAATTAGAGTTAACATGCAATGTCGGAAATGGGACATACCACCCCCGGTTCAGTGCATGAAGTGGCATACAAGTAGCCCCCCCCCCCCCCCCCCCCGCCATCCCAAGAACACGCCCGCAACCTACATGATTTGTGCAACATTGTCTATAGAGCCCTGTGTAACCTCATCATAATGTGCATCAGCGTGGAGTGATAGGCTGTTGCCTGACATTTGTATTTACCTAAATTACCTATAGGTCATACTGCTTCATATACCTTTCCCCTCCCCCTCCTACACACCAGAGTATTTGGCAGTCCATCAAGTGCAAAACATGTACCAAAAAGCATCAATTCTGACTGTGTTATTCACACATAAACCCCAACTTGATATACAGATCATTAATAAGTTTGCTGATAGTTTGAGTATCGAAATTCGGAATATCCATATAACTGAACTCGTCCAGTGTAGTAGTCCGTCTCTGTCAAACCAGATTTTTCGGGCCTGGGTCTTGTTAAGTTTGTAGGGAAGGCCAACCATGGACCCAGGGTTCTCGGTGGGGTCGGTCTGCGTCAGTCAGGTGTAGAAATACCTGGATTTCAATAAACAAAATGTGGAGATATCCCCGAAAATCAAACTCGCAATTTACCATCCGGTTTCTGAAAACTCGGTTTTTCGGGCCTGGGCCTTGTAAAGTTCGTAGGGGTGGCCAACCAGTGGCCCAGATTTGTCGGTGGGATCGGTCTGTGTCAGTCGGTGTAGAAATACCTGGATTTAAATCAACAAAATTTGGAGATATCCTGAAAACTCAGAAATTCCGTGTCTTTCAGTACCTTGGAATTCGTTTATCAACCTTCGGCGGTCTAAAATTCGTAGCGGTGGTCAACTGTGGCTCCTGCGTCATTGGTGGGGTCCTTCTCTGTAACATTGGTGTACAAACGCCCGGATGTCAATCGACAAAATGTGGAGATATTCCCGAAAATCAAAACTCGTTATTTACCATCCGGTTTCTGCAAAGCCCGTTTTTCGGGCCTGGGTCATGTAAAGTTCGTATTGGTGGCCAACCATAGACCCAGGTGAAGTCGATCTGCGTCAGTCGATGTAGAAGTACCCGGATTTTAGTGGAAAAATGTGGAGATATCCCCGAAAATGGAATTAGCTATTTACCATCCGGTTTCTGAAAACCCGGTATTTCGGGCCTTGTAAAGTTTGTAGGGGTGGCCAACCATGGGCCCAGAGTTGTCGGTGGGGTCGTTCTGCGTCAGTCGATGTAGAAATACCTGGATTTCAATCAAAAAAAATTTGGAGATATCCCCGAATACTCAGAAATTTTGTGTCTTTCAGTACCTTGAAATTCATTTTTCGGCCTTGGGTGCTCTAAAATTCGTAATGGTGGCCATCCGTGGTTCCAGCGTCGTCGGTTGGCTCCGTCTCTGTCCACTGTTGTATGAATACCCGGATGTCAATCTACAAAATGTGTGGATATCCCCGAAAATCAAAATCGCTATTTACCATCTGGTTTCTGAAAAGCTCGTTGTTCGGGCCTGGGTCTTGTAAAGTTCGTATTGATGTCCAACCATGGGCCCAGAGATGTCGGTGGGGGTCGATCTGCGTCAGTCAGTGTAGAAATACCCGAATGTCAATCTGCAAAATTTGGACATATCCCCGAAATTCCATGCCATCCGGTTTCGGAAAACCTTGTTATCTACCCTGTGCGATGTAAAGGTCGCAGGTGTGGCCAATCGTGGCCCCAGCGTTGTCGGTGGGGTCCGACTCTGTCCATTGGTGTACAAATACCCGGATGTCAATCAACAGAATCTGAAGATATCACCGAAATTGAAAATCGCTATTTTCCATCCGGTTTCTGAAAACCCATTTTTTTGGCTTGGGTCTTGTAAAGTTCGTAGGGGTGGCGAAACATGGGTCCAGGGTTGTCGGTGGGGTCGGTCTGTATCAGTCGATGTAGAAATACCTGGATGTCAATCAACAAAATTTAGAGATATTTCCGAAAACTCAGAAATTCCATGTCTTTCAGTACCTTGAAATTTGATTTTTTGGCTTTGGGCGGTCTAAAATTCGTAGAGGTGGCCATCCGTTGCCCCAGCGTCGTCGGTGGGGTTCGTCTCTGTCCATTGGTGTGTGAATACCCGGATGTCAATTGACAAAATGTGGAGATATCCCCGAAAATCAAAATCGCCGATACCATCCGGATGGTAAATAGCCTACAAAGCTTGTTTGGCTATTTGCCATCGGGATGGTAAATAGCCGCTGCCCTTACGGAATGCGTAGCAAAGTGAAATCGTCAGGGACAACCACACATTTTGATATTCCATTCACACAATTGTATATTACCAAGCGGAAAAATCTCTTTTTCGTTCTGCTATTGTCTTTTCTTCTTCTTTTTAAACAGTAATTTCATTTATTCAAAATATGAAATGGGGTTTGGCGAACAGGCTGAGCCTATCTAAACGCCTCCCCTACAACAATGTCCAATTCTAATACTGAAACGGGTGCAGGTGCTGACAAGGAGTGGCATACACATATGATGAAGTGATATTTCACATCGTAGTACATTAATATGATCGTACAATAAAATGTAAGTACAAGAATTCAGCAGTTTAATTGATAAAGAGCGAAGGGTAATCAAGATTTTTCCATTACATTTGTTTTACTCGGATCGATATCAAAGAAAGGTCTAGGAAGCTACAGGCGCCTCGGACAATAACCCTCTGAACACTGCATCTTTTGTGTGAGGGGTGTCGTCCAGCCCCACAGTGGCGCTGGAAACATGAAAGGGCACTTTTAGATCATATATTTTGCACGCCCAAGAAATAATTAGGATCCACCCCCCCCCCCCCACCCCCCGTCTAAACCATCATTTTATTTCCGGCTCACTGACCCCGTACATCAGCTGCGTTGTTACTTGATATTTTGGTGTAGTGTTTTATTTTAACTGGTTGAGTGCTAGAAGCCACTATCGGGGCTTTCAAAAAAATTAGGGTACCAGCGCAAAAGCCAATATTTTCCTTGCTCGTGTTTCATATTCTGTCAAACGCAAATATTATTTTGTTTATATAAATTTGTTTTATCACAAATTATTGAAAAGTTCAATAATTTGTAATAAAACAAATTTTGATTAACAAATTCAGACCACAAAAAATACCACAAAAAATAATGTAGCTCTCAACCAGTTTAAATGATGATAGCGTGCGAGGTTGTTCGTTTTTATGAAGTTATAACAACAGAGACTAGTGGCTTAGCAATAGATGACCTGGGGACTTTGCCCTTGCCCTTAAAATTTGCGCTCCATCGTCCGAGCCCCCCCCCCCCCCCCCCAAAAAAAATGGATCAAAGCAAGTTACACATACAGCGCAAAAAAATGGTCTCTAATGTAGGGCTGAACACTCTACAAATGCCCCAGATTTGCTCTTAAAGGACTGAATTGTGCCAAATTTTCACCGAAAGGCCTAATCTTAACGAGCACCCTACGGTAGTTACCCTTCCTCGCGCTAATCGGAAGTGGAAGGATGTGGTAACGACCGAAGGGTCATAGTTAGGATTGGGAAGGCCCCTGAACATCCCACAACGGCTTTCCAAATGTCAAGAGGTTGGGAACTATTTTTACGGCTTCGATAACATTTTTTTCCGCGCGACATAATGCAGCGCGACACCAAACCTATACGACAGAGTGCGAGTTTTTAGGTAATATGCTATGTATTTTCTGTTTAGAAACTTTTCGAATACAGAAATGTCTTTTTTTTCTTTCTTGTTTTGTGTGTACTGTATCACATCGTACCAGACTGGGAGTTCAGGTACATTTTATATTTATGTAGTATTAATGTGGTTTGTGGGCGTGGGGACTTCAAATCAAAGGTCGTAGATTCAAACCTTCTGTATTGTGTCCTTAGACCAGAAGCTTCATCCCAATTGCCCAAGTGGGAGCATGGCGGCAAGGTGCACATGCCTTCAACCCATGCTAACCACGTTCGTGTTGGGTTAGTAAGTTAGAGCCTGGAAATTGTGACATTTACGCACCGCTGTTGGGCGATTCTCTCCGAGTTCTTTGGCTTTCTCCACTCATGATGCTGTTCGACACGATACGACCCTGGGTAATGAAAGTGTCGTTGAACCCCAACAAATAAATAAATTAATTAATAACTGTGTCGTTGAACCCCAGTAAATAAATAAATAAATAAAATATGTACTTTTATATTGTGTGGTCAGTTCATGAATCGTAATGTTTCTATAAAGTGTATACAGCCTATTCGCTTTTTTTTCAAATGTTTGTTAATTTTTTTCCCAATATAAAGTTTCTCTTCATTTACAGTCTAGTCTGAACTGACTCTAGATATTTTTCACACTACTAGATTTTCAAACAACTTTCACTGGACAGAGGGTCGTGAAGATGGCCGATTGGGGAGTGTGTAAACATGCTTTGTCACGAAAGTCGTGACTCAACTACCGGTTGACTTATAGTCCAACCACATCATCAAGGCATGCCTTCGTAGAAGGCATGCCTTGATAATGTTGTTGGACTATAAGTCACTCGGGGTCATAGTTCAAAAGACTTCTTGGAATTTTATTTGTGGATAAATAAAATGCACGTGTAGTAGTCGTGACGCAACTTCTTTAAATTACACGTACCGTACTCCAGACTGGTCATAATTGACCCCAAACAGACCGAACAGGGTTCTGCTGACCTCCCAATTTGTATGACCTACTGCGTGCGTGACATTAGTTCAACTACCAAATCTGTCCCCGATTCGATCCCCGCCAGGGGCAACCGCGTTATGTCCTTGGGCAATGCACTTCACTCCGATTGCCCGCGTGAGGCACGGTGGCGCTGCGTACTAAGGCGTACTGCACCCTACTTGTGAGGAGTTAGTACGTTGGGGAGTGCCATTTGCTCGTCGTGGCTCGGTGGTGCTCTCCGGGTACTCCGGATTGCTCCACCAGTAAAACTGTCCGACAAGAGGTGACCCCGGCTGTCGAAAGTGTCGTTAAATCCCAGTGAATAAAATAAATAAGTAAATAAATAAATAAATAAATAAATAAATAAATAAATAAATAAAACTACCAATTCTAGTCTGGTAAAAACCCAGACGAAAATGTCCCCATTGCAAAATTAATGGGGGGGGGGGGGCACTCAAACCTCCCTCAGCGACGCCTTTTTCATTGGAGAGGTGTAAGATCCTTTGACTAAATATATTGAGTCAAAAAAGAAAGTTTAGTAGGAACAAATGTGAAAAAATAGCATAAAGGATGAAAGACAATAGTTCTAATGTTGCATGTTTGTGGACAAGAAGTCGTGCAAAGAGTTTAAGGGCCTATATAAGTAATGGAATTTTGTTTATTTTGAAATTCTCACCTCTCATATTCCTTAAATTCAGATTAAATATACACAAATTATACATCAAAATGAAGGTTGGGGTGTATAGAACTCGAAACACATATGTAATCAACTCGTAGAGTCTACTGTAGGCACCACTGGTTCCTGGAAGTCTGCTACCGTATTCGCACCAGAACTGATAATAAAATAATATTTCATCAGAACAGCTTGTGGCCAAATGTGCTTCATATATCCAAGAACAAAGCTAGGCATTCAAAACACTTTCAAATACAGCGATAGGTCTGCATTTTTTATCAAAGATGGTTTCCATGCTCGACAGACATGCGCAAATCACTCGTTACCACGAATTTTCATCAAAAAACAGAATCGTAATTCTAAGAAATTCCAACAGGTATCATGATACCTTGCATTGAATATGTATGGCAACTGTGCAATCTCTATCTAATAACAGTATACTGTATGAAGGCGATCTTTTTCATTATTTGATTTTAGACGGCGTTGTTTTTACATGCTTTTTCTGTCCGATGACGTCGGCCGGAAATCGAAAGTATACTCATACGTAAACAAAAGCAAAGGCGTTGGAATTTTCCCCAATGCAGCTCTGTCACCGTGTTTTGGAGAATTTTTATCCCCTAGATTTGTTCTTGGATATGTAAAGCACATTTGGCCACAAGTTGTTTTCGTGAAATATTATTAAATTATCAGTTCTGGTGCGAATACGGCAGCAGACTTCCAGGAACCAGTGGTGCCTACAGTCGACTCTATGAGTTGATTACACATGTGTTTCGTGTTATATACATCCCAACCTTCATTTTGATGTACATTTTGTGTATATTTAATTTGAATTGAAGGAATCTCGGAGGTGAGAATATTAAAAATAAACAAAATTTCATTACTTATATAGGCCCTTAATGTCATGTTGTTGTTGTTCACCTAAGCATACACAATGTTGCTACGGATTTCAAAAAAGCACGTGCTACCCGAGAATGTCAAATTGGATGGGTGACCGACGATTTTCTTTGTGTTATTTTGTGCTAAAGAGCCTGGTTTATTGAGAAAACACGCTAATTTTTGTCTTCCGACATTTTAAAAAATGCCAAGGTTAACCGAAAATCAGAGGTTGCGTGCCATTGCATGAGGCTGAGACACATCCAGATGAGCTCGCTGCTGAGTTCGGAGTCACTGTGGCCACTATTTACCGCCTCATTGGAATGTACAGAACCACTGGATCTACTGCCGACCGACCACGTTCAGGTCGACCAAGAGTTACGACCCCTGCACAAGACCGACACATCAAGACGTCTCACTTGCGAGATCGCTTCCTTCCGGCGACGAGGACAGCAGCAATTACTTCTGGTAGAACTAACAATAGAATCAGTGCCTAAAATGTCCGCAACAGACTCGCTGAACACGGCATCCGAAGTAGGCGTTCATACCACGGACCAATCCTTGCCCAACGTCATCGTACCGTCAGAATAGAATGGGTACGTCAGCGCGTTCGCAGGACTCAGCAGCGTTGGAGCACAGTTCAGTTTAGTGATGAATCATGATTTTGTCTTCGGCGCGCTGATGGTAGGGCAAGAGTGTATCGCCGACGAGGAGAATGGTATTCTGATGCGACCGTTTCGTTGGGGGTAGTGTAATGGTTTGGGCAGGAATTTCCTTGCACCATCGAACGCAGTTGATCTTTATCGATGGTAATCTGAATGGACAGCGATATACTGACAGCGATATAGATACGAAATTCTTAACGCTGTTGTTGTCCCGTTGTTCAACGCTAACGTCGGATTGCAGTCATTCTAGAAAGACAATGCCCGATGTCACGTGGCGTGTATCTGTCGAGACTTTCTTCAGGAGCAGAGCATCGAATTTCTTCCCTTGCCCACACATTCGCCAGATTTGTCACCAATCGAGCATCTTTGGGGTCAATCAGACGTTAGGCGATTTACGTAAGGCAGAAGTGGAACACACTACCACAGGGTGATATTCAGAGACTTATCAGGTCCATGCGCCGTTGGTGTCTTGCCACCCAAGAGGCAAACGGTGGACATACACGCTGTTGACTGTATGTGTGAACTTTTCATTTCACCCCATGTCTGAATTGCGACGTCCTGGAGTGATGCTGGCAACAGTATGAACATGAAATTATGCAAATTCATACAGCTAGATTCTAAATATGAATTTACAATAATTTATTTGGGATTAAAGTCGATACTAAAAAAATTGCTCCTCAGAGTTTATTATACTTTCTTTTTTGACTCGGTATATAAGGTTTGTCGCAGGGGGCGTCGTGATATTGAACGATTTGGTGGGTGGGGTGGTTAAACCTGATTTGTCCAGACTGTGATGGCTCAAGTGCTGCCTGATAGAATATTGAGATACACCATGAAGATATATCTTTATCAAAGCATGCCTTGGTGATGTAGTTGGAAAATTGGTCAGTCGAATTTATAATACACAAACTTAGCAAATTTATCTTTTGATCAATATATGTAGTAGTTGTGACACATATGTCTCCCAACTTCTTATTTAATTAGCCTTTCTAATAATTGGGGTTTTTTTATAGACGTGAAGGCGTGTAATAAACACAGAATGACAAACGTGTGTGTCGTTCTGTCTATGTATGCCTCATTTATGTGTGTGATTTTAAGTCATAGTATCATATCTTGCCTCGTATGTAAGTACATGATTATTAGCAAGAGAGAAATAATCTTGAAGACTCCAATCCTGACGAAAATGCCCTAACCTCAAAAAGTATATCTTAGTTTAGGGGCGTAGCCGGGTCGAAGAAGGTGCAGGGAGGGGGAGGGGACTCCGAGTCCCCTGAAATTTCACTGGTCGGCTCAAAACATTGGCCCAGTACAAGCTTCAAAAATATAGAACCCCAAAATGGTCTCCAATATAGGGCTTCAAGCGCTACAAATGCCTAAGATAGGCTCTTATGTATATGGAACACTTGTACAAAATTTTGTCCGGGGGGGGGGGGGTAGTTCTTTAATAGGACCCTCGGGTCGTTACCCCGTCTCCTACATCTCTGAAGTGGGGAGGGGTAACGACCGGAGGGTCCTAGTTAGGCCTTGGAGGAGGCCTCGATCCACTCTAATACGGCCTTCCTAATTTCACGCTTGCCCCCCCCCCCCCCCCGAAAAAAAAACAAAAGAGGCTGGGGATACCCTATATGATAGTATCCAGGCTAGCCGCCTGTCTTATTTACTTGCCTCCTAGGGAGTCGGTTCATGTGAGATTTTTTCTTAAAACATTGGTAAGGCTAAAATTCATAATAGTTTGTCGATGGTATAAGTAGTAAGTAATGCCTCATTGAGATGTGAATTCTCCTATTCTCTTTCTCGGAGCACGGTGGCATAGTGTGCTAAAGCGTACAGAAAGTCGATGGTACACTTTCCTTCGGCCGATGCTAACTCTACTTGTAACGGGTAAGTTGGCAAGTTCGACAGTTAGTTGCCGCTACTTCATGGGTCGCCCCGGGTACTTCGGCTACCCCCACTCATTGTCCGACACGATATGAATCTGATTGTTGAAAGTGCCAATAAATAAATAAATAAATAAATAAATAAATAAATAAATAAATAAATAAATAAATAAATAAATAAATAAATAATGTGTAGTATTATATTGTATGTTCAGTTTATGTATTATTATTATATTATTATATATTATTCTTGTATATAAAATGTATGAAACTGTTTTGTTTCCAAAATGTTCATTAAACATTTCACAATATAAATAGAGTTTTGCTTAATTTGTAGTCTAGTCTGAACAGACAACGACGTACAGTAGATACAAACCGATTACAATAGCTCAGTTTGACTTCAACGTGAGGTAAAATACCAATGGGATGGTTGGTCCCTAGGAAAAAGGCCCCGTACCCAATATCTTCATATCTTCTGAGAACGAATCTCTCGTGTATATCATTTCTGAAATACAAGAACTGTTGGTGATATAACCTGAGTTGCAGACTCATTCAAATGCACAGCCCATCTTCACAGCACTCACCGCCAGAAATAGTTGCCTACCTCCTTGTATATGTTTCGGGATACTTGTTTGCCTTGAAACACATTTTTTCAACTATATTGTGCTCATCGCAATTTTTCGAACAAAATTTTAGCGGCTGCTGATAATCAATGTTGGCAACTGTACGGACGGAGTGGGTGCATGCCAAGTCCAAGCAGTGCTGTGTCCCCTCGCTACGTTCGATGGGTCGGATAAGAACCGATCTATAGCCATGGGAGACAACACTGCTTGGAGTTTGGGTGCATGCAGAGATTGTCGTATTTTGTTTGATTGAGTAGCGAAATTGAGCAACGTCGCCTCGTTTGGAATATTGCACACGGTTGGTTTGATGGCGTTACACTGCAAAAAATGCATTTAAAGATACACTTTTGGTCAGAATTCAGTTTTTCGAGATGATTAACTTGATTAAGGAACATTTTCTCATATCAAAATACTCAGGCAGCATCATTATCGTTTGTTCAAAACTATAGAAATAACAGCAAATGTATCGGCACAACACATACTTACGTTTCCTGGATGTTTGAAAGGGTTTTGCTAACACAATACGACGAATTCTTTTGTTTTGGAATCTTTCCAGCCGACAAACAGAGATAAAAATGAAACTCCCTCGACACAACGCTCGCCACTTCCGTTGAATCTATTTTATGGTTTACCCCCCGTGAATATATGTACTCAGAGGCGGCGTAACCGGGGGGGGGGGGGGGGGGGGGGCACAGGGTACACGTGCCCCTCCACTTTTTTCCACAGACATGTTGCGTCGTTACACCATGAGTTAAAATGGGCGCCTGCAAACGTGCTAAAATACAAGCATTCCTGTAATATATTATTTGCAAATCCAAACAACATTTGGTTAATGAATCCCACCTTCGGTCGCTTCGGTGCCTTCCTTCAACTTCGACCATCATCCAACCCGAAGGCCAGCCTTCGGGTTGGAAGATGATTGAATTAGAAAAAATGGACAGGACAGTGACCACACCCCGGTATGCTCATCTAAACGAGACACTACAGTGTGTCACGCTACATTTACCGATATACGATTGTATCTTTTCTTCCCATTAGACTGAACCATGGTAGCCTTGAAAACGCCTTGAATCTTGTGGGAATGGGAGGGCGGGGGTGAAATTCAATACCAACGTGTATGCTCATATGTTTATGCTACAAACCGAATTTGAAAACTTTTAGTCAAATCAAACTAAAGTTATTGACCGGAAACCCCAAAATATCCCAATTTCAGACAATGGGCCGTAACTCCAATGAAAATTTGGTGCACGGAGCTGAAATATGACACCACCCTCTATTCCCATGTGCTGATGCTACAAACCAAGGTTGGAAACTGAAGGTCGTATCATACTAAAGTTATTTCACGGAAACCAACAAACGGTCCGATTTTTATAAACAAAGGGTCATAACTCTGGCGAAAATGGACAGGCGGGGATGAAATTCATTACCACCCTGTATTCCCATATGCTTATGCTACAAACCAGATCTGCAAACTGTACGTCAAATCATATTCAATTTATTGCATGGAAACCGACTAACAGCCCAATTGTGTACAAAGGGCCGTAAATCTGGGGAAAATGGGCGGACGGTGCTGAAATTTAAGACCAACCTGTATTCCCATATGTTAATGCTAGAAACGAAATTTGAAAACTCTAGGACAAATCATGTTCACGTTATTGCACGGAAGGCAAAATGTTTTCGGACGGACAAACGGACGGACGGACGGACGGACAGAGGGACGGACGGACGGACGGACGGACGGACGGACGTTCTACCGCAGATGTACTTGTGAGGTGATTTTAGTGTTAGGTATGGGGAAAATTGCGCAACTCACAAATGGGTTTTTCGCATCTCACAAGTTGAAAAAAAAGTCAGAACTGGCTGGTGTACTAACGGTTTTATCCCCAACCTCACAAGTAACGACTGTACACGGACGGTCACCTCGCAAGGCTATCTGCAGTGGTCCGAACAGACGGACGGATGGACGGACATTTAAAATTTAGGAGTTCAAACAATTATGAGTTTATAAATTGTCCACTTTTACGCGCCTTCTCCATAATTTTCAATTATATGTAATTGTCCATATTTGTCAAAAGGAATCAAGTCTGTGGGGGAAAGTCCCTATTTTAAGGGGTTAAATTTCGATCTAATTAAGAACCCCATAAGGAGTGTTTGGAGGAAATATGGAGGCTAAGATTAGAAGCTTAGATCCTAATTCGGACTTAGCCTACAAGCATTGGGCGGACCAATTTTTAAACCCACAAGTCCTTAATGATAGCAGAAACGGACAAACGGATGAACAGATGTACAGACCAATAACATAACGCGTCCCGTTTTCAACGTAAAAAAATCGCTGAAAGACCTGCTGTCAGTAATTTTGCCTGTTTTTAGAAGGCGATTATAAAGTCCTGATGATGATCGTAAAGACGACTGTAAAGACTTTCCCCAACAGACATGCAGGAAGTGTTTATCCCTTCCCTCCATTCCTCCAGGAGATATGTCCATACTTATCGGAAGAGTTTTCAAAACATATTTAGCTCTTTATCTTACGTAACGGCCATATTTGGCCAGCGTACTTCACAAAAATCACCATTCGATTTTTTTCATTTTAATTTTTGCTTCCAGAACATTGTAATAGACCCTTCCTTGGAACGAGCTCGTACAATAAAGGGTCATGAAATGTGAATATATTTGATTACTCAAAAACTGTTTGTGCAAGGTAGGTTAGTGTTATATAAGGCGAAGGATTATTGAAGTACTGCCATTTTTCAGTTGCAATGTTATGCGAGTTCTCTGCTATTATTTTGATACAATTTTTCTCCACCAACCCCATCAAAACAGGCGCCCTTGGTGGAACCATCTCACGCGATACTGACTATATGCAGGAGCGTAACTGTGTGTGTGTGGGGGGGGGGGGGTGGGGGGGTGGGGGGAGGGGGATGGGGGAGGGTCTGGATGTACCCCAACCCCCAAATAATTTTCCAGTCGTGACATTTTCGTCGGGAATGCAATCTTGGATATTTTAATTCTCTCTTGCTTGTGATCACAACATGTACGTTCTTATAAACGACTAGATTTGATACTTGGACATGTGTCACACACACAGTCGGCCATACAAATGGAGGTCTGTTGTACCCGATTCGGGCTGTTGGGGGCAGCGGCGTATCTACATAAAACAGTGCCTATGGCATACACATATAAATAGAACGGCATGCTGTTTCCATCTTAAAAGAATTTCCTCCAAAATAAATATCTTCGAGATCGCACGTTAGTTGTTGATATTTATATAGGCGGAAATTCCGTTGAGACATCAAAGGCATGACTGGTGAAGTAAAAACAGAGAGGGCAGAAAAGGAACACAGTCTCCCTAGTTTGCACAGGAGAATGGTTTTACTGCCAGCTGGCATTGAGGCTCAGCATTCGGTACGTAGCTATTTTGCTCTGTATATTTACCTAATAATTTATATAAGCAGTTTAACAATCCGGCTCCCCTAGTTCTTCTCACCCATGATAATCAAAGACAGATCATACATATGAAGAAAACTCTGTTTTCACTATTCGAGGATAGCTTAACTAACTTTAATAGAAACCGCACAGTGGCGCCCCCCCCCCCCCCCCCACATTGAGTGGCGTGACATATCTGCCATACCTTTATTATGCCACTCGATGGGGGCCCACCACGAGTAATTGGGAGTACAGTACATGTTAATCAAATAAGAAGATGTGTCACAACTACTACATGTGTATTTTATTTGATTTAGGTCTAAAAAAGTAAAAAATCTGTTTCTCGGGCCCTCTTGCATGGTCCTTTTGGCTGCTGCATGCTGAATTTTTATAACCAATGCAAACTTAAAAATAACAAGAGTGATGTCACGCATTCAGCCCGACTGTCCCAGCAATGGCAATGCTTAGACACAAAATAGTCTGATCCATTTTTTGGTAACCGTTTACCTTACGAATCTGCCGTATCTGCACTCGTGATATACAAAAATTGCTATTCAAATTTTATTTTTTCATTTCTCTACCCCAAAACATACCTCGTGACCTATTAATGGAACAAAACTGATGAAGAATTAAAGGTGTAACTCTGTAAATAAAAAACTTTAACCAAAAACTTTAACCCGGAAGTTCTAACTTAAATTGACTGCAAAAAGGGCTAAATATGTCCCAAAATAACATAAAACGCATTGAGAATGATACAATCAATAGTAATTAATATTAATTAAAAAGAAAAGAAACTAACCTTCACTAAAAAACTTTAACCACAAACTTTAACCCAAACTCTAAATGTTAACAGACGGACAGACGGACTTTCGGACGGGCGATGGATGGACAGACGTCATAACTATAGCCCTGACTGTAACAGTGGGGATAAAAATGCCTAATTGGGTACCCATAGTTGAGGGGGTAGGGCGGGGTGGGGTGGGGAGGGGTGGGTGTCATAGAAGTCAATTTTTTTTCCGCATGTAGTCATGCTAAATCCTTCAAAATGTATTTTGGTCAAAAGAACAAATATTGCTTAAATGGCTCTGGGGAGGGGGTAGGGGGGGGGGGTATAGGAGTCATTTTTTTTCTTCATGTAGTGACTCTAAATCCTTAAAAATGCATTTTGGACCAAAGAAAAAAAGGTACCTAATTGGCATGGGGTGTGGGGGGTGGGGGAGGTATAGGACTTTAAAAAAAGTTCTGCATGTAATCACTCTTTTTGAAGCAAAGAAAAAATGCCTAATAGGCGAGGGTGGAAGGGGCAGAGCAATAACTTCCAACACTTTTCATTTGATATTGATGGTTATCGAACTTGACATAGACATTGCTGCTATAGAGACATGTACTAATAAGAATTGAAATCTGTTAACTATTGTTCAAGTTATGCCATAAACAAAGTTCGGACAGATGGATGGACGGACTGACAGACAGACGGACAGAAAGACAGATGGACGGAGCTCTATGCTATATCCCTCCATTGTGTGTGTGTGTGGGGGGGGGGGGGATAAGTAGTAACAAAGTATGTGGTAGAAGCCTAATTTCAAATTTAGAGAAACTAAGTTCGAAAACCGTTTTGATAAGGGTTAAATTAAAGTGAATATTATTTGAAACCACTGTATACACTTTCAGTAGACCTTGCCCCAAATGAAAATCAATGTCGCTGTAACACAGTGTTTGAAGAATGAAAGGGACAACCTTGAAAAGCAAAACTTTAATCCAAAATTTTAAGCTGGGAATACTACGTAAAACTGAATGTCAATAAAAGGTTAAATATTTCCTAAAACCGATAAAAGAATTCATTGATGTAAATGCAATCATTAAGTTGTAGTTTCCATGCAAGAATTAAAGTAAGAAAGTATGTCAAAGCCTAATTTCAAATACAAAGAAACTAAGTCTGAAAACATGTTTAAACGGGGTTAACATCATGCCAATATTAATGAAAATCATTGCAGAAAGGTTCAGTAGACAGTAGACATTGTCCCAAATGAGAAACAGGGGCATTGCACTGCACTGTTCGAAGAATTAAAGGTGTAACTTTGTAAATAAAAAACTTTAACCAAAAACTTTAACCTGGAAGTTGTAAGTTAAATTGCCATACAAAAGGGGTTAAAAATTTCCCCAAATAACATGAAACATATTGAGAATGATACAATCAATAGTAATTAATATTAATTTAAAAGAAAAAAAACTTTAACCTTGACTAAAAAACTTTAACCACAAACTTTAACCGAAACTCTAAATGTTAACAGACGGAGACGGACGAAAGTCATGACTATTGCTCCAAACTGCTAACAGTCGGGCTAATAAAAATTAATTGGTTTATGTCTGATATTTTACCCAAGTTAATAAAATTTATAAATTTGTCCCTTTAGTGTAACAAAACTTTGCAATGCATAGCCTTCTTGCACTCAAGGGGCGAAATACACCACCACCCATGCTATTCTGCAGATTATGAGGCCTAAAACATAAACAAACCAAGAACATGACCTTTTGATGGCAAAGAAATAATTTCAAAAATAAAAAATAAAATGAAAGACCGTCCGTCCACATGCAATTTTACAAAAAATGGCCCGAGAAACAGAAGATCTACTTTATTTTTTATATATATATTTTGTAGGGAAGTTAAGTAACGGTAACAATTTCTGGAGAGCTGTAGAGTTAAAAATCCCGGATCGTCGGTGCGATTCGTTGCCCGTTATATGGTTTCCTTTGTCAATATCAAATGTTTCTTCGCGCAAAAATGTTGGCCTACCGTATTGGGTGGGTTGAAATTATGGTTCTATCAGTGAACTGAAGTATCCGATTCAAGTTCACCAGTAGCTACTGGCGTATCATTTGTACAATTTCGAAAAAAGCCTTCATTGTGAAACTCCAATTGATCGTGTTTCCACGGCAACGACCTTCACTTATTATCTAGTAATTACAAGATATTAACTTGTAATTACAAGGTACTAAATTGTAAGTACAAGATATAACACTTGTAACTACAAGTCAGTATCTTGTAATTACAAGTTAGTATTTGGAAATGACAAGTTAATACCTGAAAGTCATTAGTGGCTCTGCGCTGCTGTAAGTAGTATGTCTCGCACGCTTCAGGGGCCATTTGAGGGACCTCGGTGGGGGACCTCGGAAGTGACGACATGTCACGTGACCCAGTGCCGCCATGTTCTGTTGTCATGGTAACCCGCGTGAGCGGCCATGTTGTTACGTCATCCCCATGGTGATACGTGGTGTTAGTGCGCATGCATAGCACGTGTTGTTAGGGTGATACGTGTTTCCGTCGTCCATTTTGTATACTGGAGGCCGCCATCTTGGTTTCTATGGTAGCACGCGGTTGCTATGTTTTCTAAAGTCTTACAAGACAGGGGTATGTTCGGAGGGTGTGTTCGATTGAACAGGAGCAAATGAGCTATCGAGCAATTGCTCGTTCGAGTGACTCGCACATATTGCTCGTCAACTCATTTCAGTATTTGAGGATACTTATGACCTGGTATTATATTATTTGAGGATACCTATCGAGGATACCTTTTATAGGATACTTATATGGGGATACTATTACCTGTACCACAAGGCATACCTATCCCAAATATCCCTTATAAGCTAAAGAGCCAAGAGAGTAATTGCTCCATGAGCAATTGCTCGAATGACTCGAAGCTCATCGAGCAAATGAGCCTTAGAGCAATTGCTCGATCGAGTGACTTGGCATGCTGCTCAAACGACTCGAATGCCATCGAGCAAATGAGCTTTAGAGTAATTGCTCGTTGAAGTGACTCCTTGGACGACTCTTCGACTCATGTCAGAAAAAGGGATTCTAGGGTCTATAAGGGATTCCGTAAGTAGGGCTTTTTTCTCAGATAGCCAAAGAGCCAAGAGAGTAATTGCTCCATGAGCAATTGCTCGAACAACTCGAAACCCATCGAGCAAATGAGCTATCGAGTAATTGTTCGATCGAGTGACTTGACATAATGCTCGAACGACTCGAATCCCATCGAGCAAATGAGCTAACGAGCAATTGCTCATTCGAGTGAATCGACATACTGCTCGACGACTCATTTCAGAAAAAAGGGATTCCGTAGCCACAGTCATTTTCAAAAATGTGATTCCACAAATGGGATTCCAAAAAAGGGATTCCATAAGTGGGATTACGTCTTATGTTGAGTGACTCGCACATATTGCTCGAACGACTCAAATCCCATCGAGCAAATGAACTAACGAGCAATTGCTCATTTGACTGACTCGACATACTGCTCGACGACTCATTTCAGAAAAAAGGGATTCCATAGCAGAGGCGTTTTCGAAAAAGGGACCATGAGCGGCCATGTTGTGACGTCATCCCATGATGATATGTGGTGTTAGTGCGCATGCACAGCACGTGTTGTTAGGGTGATACGTGTTTCCGTCGTCCACTTTGTATACTGGAGGCCGCCATCTTGGTTTCTATGGTAGCACGTGGTTGCTAGGTTTCCGAAAGGCTTACAACAAGACAGGGGTATGTTCGGAGGGTGTGTTCGATTGAACAGGAGTAATTTCCCGTTTCGTAGAGTTATCACAAACAACCCGACAAGTTTTACTATTTCGAATTCTTTCAGATTTCTCTGCTTCTATCTATATATGCAATAGTTTTCGTCTACCTTTGTCCTGGAGTATACTCCAGTAGCGTAGAGGAGCCTATCAACTGGAACAGTTTTACTTATTATTACTATATTTAACTTTTCTGGTCTATTCTTGTTAGTTCTGACCCAATTCCGAGTACTCTTGTAGTTTCATTTATCTAGATCATTTATATAGATTATAACCAACCAATCAGATTGCTTGATTTCCCATAATCTGTATGCAGAGTTATCTCCCTTGTGTATAACAAAAACATATATCATTTCCAAAGCCAATAAGCTATCAAGCAGTTACTGATAAGTCATTGCTCGAACGACTCAAAGCTCATCAAGCAAATGAGCTATCGAGCAATTGCTCGTTCGAGTGACTCGCACATATTGTTAGTGGAAATCCAAATTTTACAGAGTCAGATAGGAATCCCATTTTACAGAATCCCTTTTTAAGAATCCCTTTTTCGAAAACGCCTGTGGCTATGGAATCCCTTTTTTCTGAAATGAGTCGTTGAGCAGTATGTCGAGTCAGTCGAACGAGCAATTGCTCGTTAGCTCATTTGCTCGATGGGATTTGAGTCGTTCGAGCAATATGTGCGAGTCACTCAACATAAGACGTAATCCCACTTATGGAATCCCTTTTTTGGAATCCCATTTTTGAAAACGCCTGTGGCTATGGAATACCTTTTTTCTGAAATGAGTCGTCGAGCAGTATGTCAAGTCACTCGAATGAGCAATTGCTCATTAGCGCATTTGCTCGATGGGATTCGAGTCATTCGAGCATTATGTCAAGTCACTCGACTGAGCAATTACTCGATAGCTCATTTGCTCGATGGGTTTCGAGTTGTTTGAGCAATTGCTCATGGAGCAATTACTCTCTTGGCTCTTTGGCTTATTTGAGAAAAAAACCCTACTTACGGAATCTCTTATAGGCCCTAGAATCACTTTTTCTGACATGAGTCGAAGAGTCGTTCAAGGAGTCACTTGAGCGAGTAATTACTCTAAAGCTCATTTACTCAAAGGCATTCGAGTCGTTCGAGCAGTATGTCGAGTCACTCGATTGAGCAATTGCTCTAAGGCTCATTTGCCCGATGAGCTTTGAGTTGTTCGACCAATTGCTCATGGAGCAATTACTCTCTTGGCTCTTTAACTTATAAGGGATATTTGGGATAGGTATGTCTTGTGGTACAGGTAATAGTATCCCCATATAAGTATCCTATAAAAGGTATCCTCGATAGGTATCCTCAAATAATATAATACCAGGTCATAAGTATCCTCAAATACTGAAATGAGTCGACGAGCAATATGTGCGAGTCACTCGAACGAGCAATTGTTCGATAGCTCATTTGCTCCTGTTCAATCAAACATACCCTCCGAACATACCCCTGTCTTGTTGTAAGCCTTTAGGAAACATAGCAACCGCGTGCTATCATAGAAACCAAGATGGCGGCCTCCGGTGTACAAAATGGACGACGGAAACACGTATCACCGCAACAATACGTGCTGTGCATGCGCACTAACACCACGTATCACCATGGGGATGACGTAACAACATGGCCACTCACGCGGGTTACCATGACAACACAACATGGCGGCACTGGGTCGCGTGACATGACGTCACTTCCGAGGTCCCCCAAATGGCCCCTGAAACGTGCGAGACATCCTACTTCTGTATGTTTCCGTAGCAGTCGAATTCTCAAAACTGAAGAGTCAAACAAAATATGTAACCCTGAACGCAATACATTCATATATCCTTTTCACCTTACCTTATTTATCAATAACTGTCTACTCTCTGGAGCCGTAATTACTATCTCCCATTAATTAAACAACCAGAAGGTTATTTAGCTATTTTTAGCTCTTTCTAAATTAACGAACAAGAATGTCTTTTTTACTGAGAAAACAAGAAAATGTATGGAAATTTGATATCGGTAAATGCGATCAATGTGCATTATACGTCGCTAGGTGTATATTGAAATAGCGGAAGGTAAGTGACCACGAATAATGAGAAACTTCTAATTAGGTTTCCAATTAAAAGTAGTGTAGTGCAGTTCCAAAAAAAAATAAACCGGTTGTTTTCAATCAGGCTGAGGAAAAAAAAATGCAATGGTTAAGGTTTTTCGACCGATCCAAATTATCATGCCCGGCCAGAATCTTTTAATGAGCACTTGACGAAAGAATTATATTTTAACACTTCGCCCAAAATTAATGGAAGACGACACGGGGGACAAAATTCTCGAAAAACTAAGTATATTTAATTTTTCGTCTCCAAGAACAGCTTATGCCCTTTCATTTGATCGACCTCAACGAGCTCGGTCCAATTACGGGTTATCCTATCTACACAGAAGCTGCAATACAAATGATGAAATATGTAACAAAATGGTATGTGGACTCATCTTCATTACCACTTACTGAATCTAGAATTGAATCTGAAAAGTATACAATGCCAGATTCAATGATAGCAAAGAATCATGATATTGCAGCTGATTGTAATGCATATACCACGGGGACAAGTACCAAGTCAAAGCTTTTTGAATTCGGGCAAAATCCAGAGAAGCTTTAACAGTGAACATTTTAATACTTTCAATCCGAATATATTTAATGACGAGAAAAAAGTCGGAAAAAAAACAAATTACGGACCTAAAGAAAGTTTAAAGAAACATTCAACTTGGAAAATTATTTGCTGTACACAACATCTGCTGAAGCGAAGAACTTGTTCACGTGGCTGCGCATAAGCAACCACTGTCTGGTGATTGAAAAAGTGAGGCACATCCAACCATCCTTGCCTGTAAAAGAAAGGCTATGTCGTTTATGTAATGTAGGCGAAATTGAAACTGAACATCACTAATTTACCTTTCTTATGAAAAATGAAATCCCACCATTATGTAATACCATCTATAATATGATCCTTCAATTCTTCAAGAGCAGGAGAAATGCTACGGCTGCTTAATGGAGTGACACATTGTATGAACCCTCCACATAACATGTAAATAACCAATTATTATTAATTCAGTATCTTCAAGACTTAACATTATTGTTCTATACTGTTAGTTGTGTAACATGCAATCTGCCTTGTTTTTGGTGTTTTTGCAATAAACAATCTATCTATCTATAAGCGATGTTTTTTAGGCAAAAAACAAAAACATTATAAGTTATTGTGATGACTTGATGGTAACATGGTTTAAGATTTGCGGCTCGGACCATAGTATATTTTCTATCGAGACGCGAAGCGTCGAGGTTGAGCATACGCTCCGAACCGAAAACCCCTGACCATGTTACCGTCAATTCATCACAATAACGTATAGGTCTATCTCCCAATAAAACTCTACCCATAGCCCAAAACCGACTTCGTGAAATTAACACGACAACTTCAATGAACAGAGGCAACTTTAACGTTACCGAAATTCACGAGGTCAGGTGTTCCCATATATAACGGACTTCCGGAAATGGTGTCGAATTCGAAGTTTTCATTGCGTACCTTTGTCTGCTGAGACAGTAGGGCAGGCAGTACAGAAAAGCAACATCTCCGTACATTTCGATTTCGGTCCCACAGCCTATTGGGTTGGGTTCGATCAATATATAATTATCAAACTTTAGTTTACCCAAATCCAGAACTTCCATGATTCATGGCCATAGGTAGTAGGAGATGTGGTAAACGGGCCCGACTGGGGGGAATGTCGTGGGGGACCCTGCAGGGGTTCGTGGAAGGGAAGTAGGCAATGTGGTAAACGGGCCTGGTTGGGGTCTCAAGGGGGGGGGGGGAGGGGGAGGGCTCCGCAGGGGACCGAGGAAGGGAAGTAGTAGATGTGGTAAACAGGCTCGGTTTTCTGGAGAATAATAGTCGCACATAAATAAGTCTCGATACGATCAACAGACAGTTACTTATATGTAAGGCATCCTGCCGTGCACAGGGTTGAGGGACTTTATCTATTGACTAAAGTGAATTTTTTGATTTGATTGGTTGATAGATACGTGGTATGAGACCATATTCATTGAAACCCACGATACGTCCGCCCGGCCACTGACAAATTTCCCATACCCAGAGGAAGCCTCGTTCCGAAATCTACAAATTGTCCATACCCCGTAGAAGACGCGTTCATCGAAATCAATTTACCGATAACTGGAAAAAAGAAAGAAAGAAATTCAATAATTTTTTTATACTAGTCATATCGGCATATTTTCACAAAAACTCTTTTGCACAAAAATTCCACAGAAACCTGTATGGCTCAACAATGGAAGATAAAAGATCTCATGCTGTGTGTGTTCACACATGAAATAGATTGTACTTCTAAAACGGAAAGTCAATAGATAAATTCGTTGCCCCGTGTCTGATCACGTGGTACGGGTTTTTACCCACCCGAAGCCAGCCGTATCCCATGAGGCCGAAGGCTGAATGGGATACAGCTGGCTTCGGGTAGGTAAAAATCCGTACCAGGTGATCAGACACGGGGTAACTAATAGTATACAGTGATACGGGATAAGATAAATGGATTGGTCGACGGGTTTATTCGATAAAGAGATATCCAGTTAACTGGACTGATGGGATCTGATCGGCATCTTACCATCGGTAGCACCATTCAAAAATATGATTTAGAATTTCCTGAACGCAACGCCAGATGAACTGAACTGACCTGTTCTTGGTGCACCATTGCGAACCCAATCACCATTTCTTCGCTTCACTTTGCCTGCCAAATTTAATGTTATAATGTTTCTAGATGGTTCAGGGGTTGATTATTTCTTAAATAATGCATGATAGTGTCACACAGTTTGTTAGTTTGGATTCGTGCCGCGTGCTGTTAGTGTTTGGAAGCATCTTGTGTTTCCACTACCTGAGAGCTTTTGATCTATTGTCATTGGTCACTGAATGTGTCTGATTAAATAGACTTGCTTTAAATTGGTTTATTTATGACTCCCGGATAACCCGTCTCTTCAAAATCAGCCTTGTGCAACTGGAAAATTTTGCTCACTTCATGTTCTTTATCCACAAGAGAAATGGAATTACACGTTTCTGGGGAGGCGGAACGATTTTCAATGTGTGTGTGTGTGTGTGGGGGGGGGGGGGGGGGGGGGCTGGATCGGGCGATGGATGGTCGTCGTTATGATAGGCCGACCATGGTTCCAAAACCCCCATTTTCATGCATCTGAGCGGATATTTTGAGGTTTTTTCAGGAGTTGTATTTGAAAGATTTCACACTTTGAGAGCTATTAAAAAAACGTCGGTAAAGCATAACGACCAAAGCTGATAAATATACCTCAGCTGTATGCTTTACCAGACGTTAACAACAATTATACTGTCTGTGGATTATCTTGTCTGGGTTGGATTTGGTACTTGTATGTCTGTAAGATTACGATCTATTTCAGTTAACCGATTTTTTAACAGACTGTATACAGTTTAGCATTTATTAATGCCACTTACTGCAAAAAAAATGATCCGTAATCCATCGAAACTGAACCAGTACGAGAGAAACATAGCTGGCGAAAATATGAGGGAGGCCTCCCTAAAATGTCTTCTAAATTCGTTGGAATAAAACCACATACACAGAGTAAGAAATGTCTTTCCAATCTTGCCTTGTGAGCAAAAAAGTCACTGTGAAGGTGATGCCTGGATTGTACATAGAATATGACCGGGGAACTGCCCACGAAGAAATTTCGTAACAGGGATCTCAGATTAGAAGGTATACTTTAACTGAAAGTCGTTACACTATAGAAAAAATTTAACCCACTGCACAATGGCAACAATATAAAGAAATTTCAAGTAGCAAATTCTTCCCATAATGCAACTAAGAATTTAGATAATTCAATCTTGTTTGTCAGAGCTCTGTAAAAAAAAACATTCAATTGCTTCATTTCCCAGTTGCTCTATGGAAAAATATTAGTTTGTACAGACTGAAATTTGATATTTTGACATCCGAGTGCAGAAGATTAATCGCTGGACTTCAGAATAATGTCATTAAGCGCTGACGGGAGTCGGTAACCAACCCTCCGCCAAAAAGCTCTTGTAACCGCTTCTCCGAATTTATTGTTTATAGAAGCTGGCAGGCTTATATATAAACTACTCGAAGTTTGCTAAGCACCAAGTATATCCAACTACCTGTTTACGTTTTAGTTGAAATATTGTGATGAAAAGTGTATATATTTTTTATTTAATTATATCTTTAATGATTTAAGTACAGAAATTAAGATTTTATTTCGATAACCACGGAAAATGGATATTATTGGTAAAACAGGAATTTTTTAAATTTGCCAAAAAGTTAACGAAGCGAACTGGTATGGGTTCAATATCGAGTATGAGACCCATTACTGTTAATTACAGCTTGACAAAGCCTTCTCATGCTCCCAATCAGGTTCCTGGTGATCCTTTTGTGGGATGTTGTTCCATTCTTGGACCAGCATGGCACCACGCTCCTGGACACTTCTTGGCTGGACTGGACGGGCTGAAAGTGCAAGCTGCAACTCATTACAGACATGTTCGATTGGACTGAGGTCAGGGGATCTTGCTGGCCAGTCCATACGCTCAATCCCCTCCCTCTGTCAGTACTCCCCGACAGCATGGGCAACATGAGGACTGGCATTATCGTCCATCAAAATGAATCTATCACCCACTGCACCTGCATACAATCTGACGTGGACATCCAGAATCTCATCAATATACCGCTGTGCAGTCAATGTACCACGTTCAAGGACACAGAGCTCTGTACGTCCATCCATGCTGATGCCGCCCCCGCCCATTATTGACCCTTCACCATAGCTGTCATGCTCAGCAATGTTGGCTGCATGGAATCGCTCTCCTGGTCTTCTCCATACCCTAGAACGCCTATCTGTGTGGTCTATGCAGTACCTTGACTCATCTGTAGAAACGTCAAGTCGCCAATCTTCTCTGGTTCATCTCCCGTGGTCCATGGCCCATTCATATCGTGCCTGGCGGTGGTTCTGGGACAGTGGAATGCGAATACATGGTCTTCTCGATCGGAGACCACCTTCGTGCAACCTTGCCCGGATAGTCTGCGTCGAAACATTTACCCCGGATGCATTCTGAAGGTCACTGCGAAGCTGAATTGCTGTGGCAAAGTGGTTCCTATGGGCCTTAATGGACAAAAACCGGTCTTCAGTTGCAGATGTTGCCCTGTCTCTGCCCCCACCATGTCGTCTTACTGGTGTGCTATAAATCTTGCCCGGGCTCTGGTGATCACCGTATGGTGTACATCAAGGGCTTCACCAACCCGATGATGGGTAGCACCTTGCTCCACCATCCCTACAGCCCGCCACATGCTGCTTCAGACAAATCTCTTCTTACATTTGCATATGCTATATTCAGTCATTAAATCACAAGGGTCTGTGCTGAAATGCAGATTGAAAAACATCATGAAAATCAAGGGGTACATGCTTTCCATGACTGTCACGAAAAGTCTGCCTGTCAAGAGAGCTAATGTAAACACTGGGAACTATCTCAATACATTGCTCAATCATATCCACCAAAAATATCGCAAATAAGCCACAAGCAAATTTCACAATGATGTGTCAAATAGTTGGTGCTTAGCAAAATTTGAGTAGTATTTATTACAATTTCAAGTAACACTCTATTAAAATAAAACAATAAACATTGGTAGCTGTGAGAATAATACGTAGATCCCGTATTAATCAAGTGGGCATCGTAAAGGATCTACATGAGTGAAAACTAGCTTAGTTCATTAATTCATCTATTCGTTAATTAATCTGCCCGTTATGATGAAAGCATCCGAACCGACCCATTGCTTCTACATTTTAAATTTTTGCCTGGCGATTATTTACTCAAAAAACGTTCGTATATCTGCTTAATTTATATCATCATAATTTTCTCTTTTTGGAAACCGCATGAGCAGTGAGGCAGAAATCGAACCATCACCGGTGTTACACCTTCGCCAATTAGCAATTGAGTTTCTTTTGTTTGCACTGCCTTGACTCTTTCTTCTTATTGAACTGCAGACACACAAAGCATTTCAATCGTTTAATTATGGGAACTTCATTATGTGTGACAAGTTTGTTTTATAATTATGGTTTCTTTTTTATATACACACGCATTCTCGTGGAACAATACAGATGGGTTATACTTACTTTATGAGACTGCTGATGACCATGGTGGTGCATTGTAATAAGCTGAATACTAATTGTGGTTTAATTGTGGAGTTGCCAGCAAACCCCGGATATACACAGCATAGAATTTCGAAGTGAAGAAAATTCTGTTCAAAATTTTCCAGGTCCGGAATTTCAGGTACTGATTGATAATCTCTCTCTCTCTCTCTCTCTCTCTCTCTCTCTCTCTCCCACTACACACTCTAGAATCAAAATGCGTCGACTTTTAAAAATCAATTATAATATTTTGTAACTACTTTTTCAGTTTCCTTTTATTATTTAGCGGCGGATTAATAATTTGCCGCAACGCAGTGAACATACTCCTGTTTATCCGTCTGCATTTTGATGTCAAAATACAGGAATTTCAAGAAACAAGTTTTGTTTCTTAATGCAGCTTGAAAATAAAACAATTCAAACTTGTTTGACTGAGCTCAATCAGGTCTGTCAAACAATATTAAATTGATTAAATTCCTTGTTGCATTATGGGGAAACAATTACGGCTTGAAACTTCGATATTTTGACACCAGTGTGTAGAGGGGTGCCAATAACAAAGGCCGCTGTTCGTTGACCTGTTTTGGGATGCTGGAAGCATGTTCCTTCGAGGACAAATTAAATTCACTTGCAAATGGATCGGCAGCTTTGAGAAAATGAGAAAGCCTTACGTCTGCTGTTTTTGGAGAACATGATGAATAATAAGAAAAAAGGATGATAAGTAATAATTCCCGAAGGGCACATAATCAAATTTTTACTTATTCTTCCACAAAGACATAAAATAGATTTGTACATATGCAGTAGTTAGCAATGTATATTATATCTCACATGACTTTCCCTTCCTCTGATTGGCTGAGAGGTACTATACGTTTCCTGATAGTTTTATCTATCGACGGAGATTTTAAAAATAACCGTTCATTAGTCCCATGTCCTATAAACTTTCTAAAAATAGGCTTAGAATATTCCAGGACGTTCGACTGACGGAGCACAATGCGCATCTTTCAATCCTTTACCTTACATGAAATGCAGACGACATAGGCAAACAAAATTTTTGAATAACTATTTATATTCATTTTTTGCGTCATAATAATAATGAAAATTAAAGGGCATTTTTGTGAATAGCACTGGCCGCTTTTGGCCGTTACGTTTGAGTAAAGGGTTAAGAATTTTTTCCGGAATTCTTGTTTCATTATTTCTATGTTCAAGAAAAAAAATGCGTGTCGTGTGCAAGGTACTTGGCAATAAACATTGTACTTAGGGTTGTAATCCTAATAGGCAACAAGGGGGCGCGGTGGCGTCGCGGTAACCGGTTCTCGTCAGAACACCGAGGTTAAGCAACGTCGAGCGCGGTTAGTAGTTGGATGGGTGACCATTTCAGCGCGACTGATTCGCCCTCCTGCGCTGTGTCCTTGGGCAGGGCACTTAACCCCGATTGCCTACGTGGGGGCACGATGACGCTGTGTACTATGGCTTTCTGCACGTCGATGGTGCGCATGTCTTCAATCAATCTAACAAATGCCTGTGCCGCGGTGCAGAGTTCAGAGTTACGATGTTGGAGAGCTGACAGCTGCTCGTCGTTGCTCGGTGGTTCTCTCCGGCTTCCTCCACCCGTAAAACTGTCACCGACATGATGTGACCCTGGCTGTTAATGTGTCGTTAAACCCTAATAAATAAATAAATAAATAAATAAATAAATAAATAAATAGGCAACAAGATTCTTCCTGTGTTTGTTCGATATAATATAATATTATTGCACGGGTCAATCGAAAATGAACTTCGCAATACATCAGAATTTCCACTACTACGTGGGCTTGCGAAGTTTGGTCTCCCTTAGTGTTATGGTAATAGCTGTACGTCTATATTGGCGTAGTAATCAAACGTCTCATGTTGGCGTGGCAGTAATTTGTCTTGAGCATTGCCAAGTTTCTTTATGACACACGAAAAGGTTATTTTCACCCTTTTTGCATTATTTGCGTTGTAACTCGCAACGTTTTGGGTCCATCATAAAGAAACTTGGCAAAGCTCGAGAAAAATCAATGTCACGCCAACATGAGGCGTTTGCTCGCTGTAAGTGGTATAGTAATTGCTGTATGCGTGCCGCACGTGTTTTTGGGCACCAAAAATGCAATTTGACGTAAAAACGTCGAAGACTGCGGAAAATAAAAAATCCATTATCAGCTATCTTTTTATTTTTCACGCTACAACATACTGACATCTCATGGAAATCGGACGAACTTTATTTTTTGCGATGTAGACGTCCGCCGGTCACCCCAACGGCAGCGCCAGTCGAAATTTTCGTCGGCTAAAAACTGATTGCATTCTTAGATGTGGTTTTTATTGGGGGGTATATTTCGAAAATTTCGAGGAAAGTTTAATCACGTGGTCGATATCAAACGTTCATGGAAAAGACGTCAATTTGACGTTATTTTGGGTAAAAGTTGAATTTTGAAATTGCCACAACTGTATTTAATTGAGAAATCATCACCAAAGTTATAGTGTGTGGAATTCCGTAGCTGCGTGTATTATTGATAGAAAGCTTTACGTGTTAGAACATTAGTGTTTTTAATGAAAAGTCCATAAAAACCCAACATTTGTAGAGACATTAAAATCTTAAAATGGCGATGAATCGAAAAAAAATCCCACGTATCTTTTAATTTTTTGAACTCTTTAACATAGTCAAATTTCTTGAAAATCGGCCGATATTTAACTTTTGGTGACATTGACGTCAATAACGTTAGCCGAAAAATCGGGCATAACGACCGACAATTTCCCAAGTTGGTACGACAATTTTAGATAGTTTAGTTTAGTTTTAATTTAATAGTTTAATGCATTACACCATAATTGCAGTTGCACAATACAAACATAACAAATAAGAAAAATTAGTAAACATGATGTATAATACAAAGTACTAATGACTTTTTTCTTTAACAAGGTGATCTCGCTTACAGAAGAATGACCAGATCATGTTAGAAATAATATTAATCGATTTACTATCACAGTTTTTCAATATATAATAGTATTTCTCCGACTCATTTAATTGTTCAAATTCTTTGTTTTCTTTTATAATTTCTTCGAACCCCGTTTCCCTAATTTCGACATATGCTTCACAATACATAACAAAATGTTTTTCGTTCTCTATTTAACCGGTATCGTACACCTGGCATCTCTTATCATTTAGGGGCGTTGTTTATGTCTACCCTTTTCTATTTCTAAATTATGGTTAATAACTCTAAGTCTAGTAAACAGTTCACGGGCCTGTTGAGATCCGGTGATTTCCAGATAAGGTTCAAGCTTGTATTCATTTTTAACTAATCGATACGTTCGTAACTTATTACTGCCTTTCATTTTGTCATCATTAAACATATCTTTAGTAAATCTTTCTCTATGCAGAGATTCTAGTACATCTTTCAGGCATTTTCCATTACTATTGGTTAACGTTTTAGCATCGGAAACTTTGATATTGTAACGAGATAACTGAGTTATCCAACTTTTCGGAAGTTTCTGCAGTTGAAAAGTGACAGTCGGAAATGATATAATATCTGAAACTAAGCAGCCCCAAATCATTTTTAAAACGTTTGAAGCATTGTACTGAATTTTTACAAAACTGCTGAATATTCCAGAGAGAACAGAGGGCGATTTGATGAATTTTGGGGCATAAGAAATACATTTGACTATCGGTGTTTTGTTGGGAATTCCTCGAAAAACGTACACGGACGGGTAGATTATTTCCCGACAATCTTTCTCTCTTATTTGTGGCCTGACTCTCAGTCTTTAGGACAAAAAATCGTCTGAAGGGCTTTACATGACGAAGAAATTTGAAGTCCATAAAAACACGGAACGGCACGCACGTGTGAATGGGTTAATCGAGATGGAACGAGTGCCAGCGCGGAAGGATAAAACGCGAGACCAAAGGCCTGAAGTTTTATCCTTTCGCGATGGCAGAAGTGCCATATCGATTAACCCATTCACAGTGTCGTTCTGTTTATTACACGCCTTCACGTTTAAAAAAACCCAATTATTGGAAGGACACTAAGCAATTCATTTGACAACTATCAACAAAAAGAACACACTTTATCGCCAACCAAATTTGCGAGGGGAACCCGTGTTACTTTTTCGTCCCCTGAGTTTCAATGTGTTCTATGTGCCTACTGGCACATAGAACACACTGGAACTCAGGAGACGATTTTTGGCTAACTTTAGGGATTCCAATTGTAATTGTGGTGCACGATTTGGAGAAAATTCCATTGAAATTTCGCATCTGTTTAAAAATAGTCCGTCAACGATTTCCGAGCCGCACATATGTGAGGAACGGCTTTTCATTTTCCGCATGGTTTAGTGTTGCTGTAGATAGAAAATTCATAGAACAGGCGTGTAATAATAATACGATCATATTTTATTTTCAAACGACTGTTATAATGGATGCCCATGGGAAAATATTTTGAACTGTTATACCTTTTGCATCTAAATTCAATGTCATTTTGTTTATTATTTAGGTTTAGAAGATGATATACAGACACTGGGACTTAGCTACAATCGTGGATTATGGGCAGGATTCGCTCGGAATTTTCTGTTTATGAAATATCAATGACACAAAAATGGAGTTAAGACAGTTCATTTTCATTTATTCTTTAGTGGTCTTCCTTTCACATTCCCGTGCTCAATGTTCGTCGCAAAATACTGGATCAGAGAGTGACTTGCATAGATATTTGTTCAAATACTACTGCACACAGGCGTTTCCATCACGTGACACAAGGACATTGATTAGAATTGCATTTCACTTCACTAACCTTGTTACGTTCGATTCCCGAAAGCAAATAGTGACCATCAGTGGTTGGTTTAATTTCACATGGAAAGATCAGAGACTATCGTGGAAGCCTTGGGAATATCAAAATATAACATCCATATTTGTGAGAAAAGAACAAATTTGGAAGCCTGACTTGATCCAGGACAAAGACGCAAGGGAGAAACGGGCTCTAGGGTGGCTTGATCAACTAGCTATTGTACAGTTCGACGGAATGGTGATATGGGCACCTGGAAATAATTTTGTTATCCCCTGCCCACTGTCCTTGACGCAGTTCCCGTTTGATTCTCAAACGTGTAATTTTTCATTGACAACGTGGACGCACACCTCATCTCAGCTAAAAATACAGCATACCTCTCGTGTTGGCCTTGACGTGTATTCCGAAAACGAGGAATGGAGCCTCGTAAGATCAACAATGATCCCGTATGACACATATGATGTGTACGTCGGCGCTAATATTATACTGGAATTCAAAAGAAAGCCAAACTTCTACATCCTGATTCTAATAATTCCCATCATTTTCGCTTCGTTGTTAAATTGTTTTGTTTTCCTGTTGCCATCAGAATCTGGCGAGCGCATAACACTATCAATAACAACTTTTCTCAGTTTTACTATATTTATAAGTTATGTCAGTGAAATTGTTCCCAAAAATGCCGACAGTGTGCCGCTAATAGCCGTGTTGCTGGTCATACAGTCGGCAATCAGTGTATTGTCATTGATACTAAACATATTAATAGTGAGACTCGACCACACAGACGAAAACGTGTTCATGAAATGGATGAGAATGTTTTCCTGGAAGAAAAAGTATGGCTTCACAGTTACGAAGAATAGGCGAGGCCAACTTAGAAAAGACTCTGTCATCGAACGAGAAGGTGACGATCCCCAGGAAAATGGCGTCATTGAGTGTCATGAAGACAATCCGCCAAAACATCTAGATATCTTCAAATCCACCGATCTCAAAAATGAGAAGAGACGTCTTGATCACTTCTTGTTCTTCTTGTTTCTGATGATTTCGTTTATATTGTCTTTAGTATTCGGTTACAATTTCGCATTTTGAAAGTTTTTGAGAAACTGTTCACTGGGCTGTTGTTCGACTGTGAAGTATTGCATGTGGGGGTCGTGACGATTTTGATGGCCTCTGCGCAAACAGGTTCCAGGCCATGCCGACGATAAACATATGTATTTTAATAACTAGGTAAAGAATGTGGATTACATTTTCACAGATTGAGAAATGTTCATATTTTCTGTGTCACTAATTCCGAGATGTTCAGATCAACATTTTGCATTCAGTATACCGCAGATGTGTTTATTTTCATTGGTACCAGTTTTCGTGGCTGTCTAAAACATTACCTTTTCGTGGGTTCATAAATTCATGGGTCGCCCATTGCTCAAAAATAAATTCGTGAGTCCAGACACAAGCCTAAATTATTTTTGTATCAACACGCCTGAACGCTGACAATAAATACCCGCTGTTAAGTCCTGCTCGCAGCAGGGGTGATCAGCACGTTAGATAATGGCCTTTTTATGGCTTCAGCACGTACTACAACACAAAATATCGCCTCTCGTAAGAAACAACCATGCCAATAAGAGCGTCTTCGAAGCCATGGGACACTGCGAGGGACAATAATGCCTGGGTGACTGAAGGGCAGCCACACCTGGTGGCCGCATGTCTTCCTCTAGGTGCATGCAGTGCCTAAAACAACATACCAATAGTGTCCGATAAGACAAGCGTTCTGACAGCACTAATTCTATCATCTCCAATTGTCATCACCGTGAAAAATGTTTTCGGAAGAAATTCAAAATGGATTAAGACCAGCATTATATAAATATCGGTTGATAACGAATGTCGAATAAGGAACTGGGAATAAGTAACGGTTGTCACGTCGCTGGAAAACCCCGCTAGTTATGGACATCTGTTGTCCTCTCACTTGGACGTGTCAAGTGAAAAAAGAGTGTCCATCTAACCGTGGAATTTGAGACGCAAGACAGCACACTATCACCATCGGGGAGAGGTAGTACCTTTTGAGAGAGGTCCTCCTCTCATTCAGGTCCTCATCTGAGGGAGTCTGGATCAACTGCAGCAACGACGAAAGAGCCTTCTACTAAGCGACGGAAAATTCGTCGCCCGGAGGCTTATCTGGATAAGAAAAAGGCGAAGGGTGATGAGAAGGAGACGGAAAAGACAACAACTTCCTCACCTCACCCTACGTTTCAACCCAAACCAGTCGACTTCTCACCCGGGGGTGACAACGGATGCGCAACGATCCGTGGTGACCGCGGTGGAAATGGCAGTTGCTTTCTCAACCCCAATTCGGCTCCCGAAGACTACAGAGAAAGACTTGCTAATATGGAAAAGAGGCACTCAAAGACACCTTCAGACACTGCTGTTGAACCCAAGTACGCCAAGGCAAGAAAGCGACGTTAGGAAACTACATCTTCTCCTTCTCTACCTTAATCGGATACATTCGAGAAAAAACTATAAGTAAATTGTTAAAATGTTATCGCCCCTGCGAGCCTTTGGCGCGCGCAAACCATTTCTTCGCCTCGTCTCTAGCTACAAATCACAGTCAAGCCTCTTAAAATTTGGCTGAAATTTGCTGACTTTCAAGGCGCCATTTGTAATGCTTTAGTATTGCAGTTGCACCCAAGGGACAAACTAGCTGTAGAAGTCATTTCCGTTTGGGTTTTAAATTCGTGGTTTGAAGCAACCACAAAAGAACGAAAACTGGACCACCGCGAATAAAAAAGGAGTTTATAGTACCCCGTGGATTGATTTGATAATTGGTTATTCTATAATGGACATCGGACTGTACAGTGCTAAGCCAGTTGGAACTCGCGAGTCAACAGGTGAAATTGCAGATGGATCAACAATTAAAATAAAATAAAGGTATTTCCCCTCGCGTGGCATAAAAGCAGGGTAGCTTTGCAGATGAATGTTATAAAAAAAAGAAGTTTTTTTCCACTTTTCAGCACAAATTTGTGTACTGTAGGGAAATTGTATGTCCCTAACTACAAAACAAGCCGGATATTTGAATGGGACGAAAATATAAACAAAATGACATTGTTATGAAGGCATACAATTATGCTAAAAACCTATAACAGCAAGTGCTGAAATGTTTTTTCAACTGAGACTTCAATAAAATGTTTAAAATCCTCCCCCAACTGGGCGTTAGTATTCCTTTTGTGGTTTGTGACTACATGAAAGCACGCATTGTGGCACGACGCATACATAATACATGCAGTATTTCACACAAGCATACCATCGATTACCAGTCATACGCTCCAGGAACCATCTTTCGGCTCTCCAGTTTAGGATCTGTCTATAGTTATAGCAACCCTCATTATCGCAGACGCTGTTCTGTGTACATATGCCAATGGAACATATTGCGACACTTTGTCTACTCAATAGATCAACACACGGGGCACGCATACCATCGATCAGTTTAGTCCAAAAGTCCATGGAACCTGATCTGAGAGTTATTTTCAGGGATGCGTTTTATGTCTATCGGAAGTAGCGATAATAGGTCACAAGAAAATTCGGATCAGGCACCAGATCAAGGAAGATGGAATTATTAGTTTCAAATTCGAGTCATTATCACTCTGTACGGAGACCTATTTATAACGGATGTACCCAGTTAACACAATAGAAAATCAACCTTTGCGTAGAATGATGGCGAAAAACGAATCCCCCCCCCCCCCCCCCCCAAGACCATTGAGCCGGCTGATTGAGATACGGGAATAACAACTATTAGTTTCGCAGTTCATGTTGGTACATAACATGACCATAAACATTTATGCTCGTCGCTGCTCGGCGGTTCCCTCCGAGTACTCCGGCTTCCTCCACCGTAAATTTGTCAGACACAACGTGACCTTGGTTGTTCAAAGTGTCCTTGAAACCCCAATAAGGCAAACAAACACCTTTTCTCCAATGCTCTTTACACTTTCAAAATAGCTGGATTATATTTTCAAAACACGAGGTCGCCATCTTAAATACACGCCGTGTCATGATCACATGGCGACATATTTTAGTCATTAAATTCTCCCAAAATATCACGAAAAACGTTTTTTGGAAAACATTTTCTACGCATTTTTGTGGCAGTAGTTAGCATTTTATTTGATGATCCTTTCAGCGATTTCACATTTCCATTCTGAAAAGATATATCTGGTCATGTGCAACTTGCAACGTGGATTTTCTAAATACTGTATAGCACGTGACCTCAAAAGAGGACAAGAAAAATAAATAATTTTTCCCTTGAACAAAACTTGTACATTTTGAATACTCAATTCAAACAAAATTCAAAAGCCTGTCTGAAGCCCTGAACTAGCTCTTGGATATAAAAAAGTAACTTCATCCATAGCCAGTTTTGTTATACTTAACCCTATTTCAGGTCCCACCGAAATGTGCTTGCAGAGTTTCAAGACTCACTGCAACCCGCTTCTGTACTGTTTGTTGTGGATATGCGTTAGTTCCCGGTCGCATGCAACAGTATTTCTTTTGATGTATAATTTGTTTGTTTTTCATAGATTAGCCTATTGTCAGAATTAAGAAGTTTAGCCCAAAATACGTTAACGTTACCTGGAGAGAGGCATAAAGTATACTCCCCCCCCCCCCCCCGCCACTCACACATCAGTTGGAAGTGGCTTCAGGGTGTGGTTATATATAGGAATGGATCACACACACCTACCCCACCTTCTCAGGGGACTAAATTTGAATATTTAAAAATGTGATGGCCAAAAAATTGTGCAGTTTAATTTGAACAAACTTGAATTTAACCTCACTAAGGAGTTCATATATCAGATATCAACAGCTTCTGACCCGTGGATCTGAAAAAGATTTTGAAAGATCTAGACTCATATTGCACGAAGTTAAAATTCAGGTCAGATATGAACTGAGGGACTTGATTTAAACCAATTTAAATATGACCTCATAAAGATACTGTATACCGAATATCAATGAAGAAGATATTTAAAGAATTATTCCTCATATTGCTCAAAATTAAATTCTGCCTCCCCCCCCCCCCCCCCCCCCCCCCCAATATTAACCCAGGGACTTGATTTGAATAAACTGGAATCAGAACCATAAAGATGTTGTGTAGTAAATATCAAAAGATTCGAACTGCGATTTTTCCTCATATGGCACAAAATTAAAATTCGGGCTATAATAGGAAACTTAAATGTGAACCAAGGGATTTGGTTTAAACAAATTTAAATCTGTCTCCCCCCCCCCCCCCCCCCCAAAAAAAAATAAATAAATAAATAAATAAATAAATGCTGCATAACAAATATCAAACGATTTTGACTGGTGATCTGAACAGGAAGATTTTAAAGGAATTTTCCTCGTATTGCACAAAGGTAAAACGCTGTATACCGAATATCAAGATTCTGACTGATGGATCAGAAGGTTTCAAAGAGTATTCCTCATCCTGCACTAAGTTAAAATTTGGGCCTCCTGGGCAGCTCAAATGTGTACCCAAGGACTTGATTTGGACAAACACGAATCTGATCCCACAAGGATGCTGAATATTCAATACCAAGAGATAGGGAGCGCGGTGGTTCAGTGGCCACGAAATTGGACTTCAAACCGAAAGGTCCACGGTTCGATCCGCGCCGGGAAACTATGTTGAGTCCTTGGACAAGGCACTTAATCCCGATGTGTTTGGTGGATCTATAGAAGACATTCAAACAATATGTCTCATATCGCAATAAGTTAAAATTCGGGCTTCCACCGGGAGCCCAAATATGAACCCAGGGACTTGATTTGAAACTTGAAACTGATCCTCCTGAGTATGTTGGATATTGAATATCAAAAGATTCTGAGTTGTACTCCTGGAGAAGATATTTTAATTTTTGAAAATATGCTGACGCAGAAGTTTTCGATTCCACAAAGAATGCTGTATAACACAAACGATTGCAATTCTTTTGCCCATTCGATACTACTGGCCCTAAGGATGCTTCAAACCAAATAACAGTTCTCTTTTCCATGCGGTTTTGGAAATAGGGTGGGCGGATTCTATTTTTAGCTCCTTTGGTTCACGCGGGGATTGACATTTTTTGCATGATCAAGTACTCGTGACCCAATAATGCCACATACCAAATTTCGTTTAAATCGGCTCATCGGTTCTGAAATAGAAATTTCAAGTTATCCCATCCATAGGATCATGCTTTTTTTATTTGGGTTAATTTCCTCTACCCCTTCCCCGAGGGGGGGGGGGGGGGGCGCATATCAACTTTAACAGAACTGAATAGCCTTTCCCCAGTCATCATTCACATGAAATTTTACTGGAATCGATCGAGCTGTTTGGGTGGAGAACTCTCAATCACAACCTTTACGATGGACGACGGATGACGATGGACACAGTGATCACGAAAGCTCATCCTTAATAAATAAATAGGGTTGGTGAGATATTTCTCTGCTTCCTATTTACCAATGAAAGTGTCAATGACACTATAGCTTAACTTGTGTGTTGTGTTTGATGAAAAGGACAATGTTCAATGTTTATGAAAATATTATGAAATAAGACAAGAATTGTGATATTTGGGAATATGTTCATTTCTGTTCCCTGTATGCTATGTTTTCGATAAAAATAATATGAGGTTAAACTGTACTAAAGAGCTGAGGGGTGGGTTAATATGACCTCACAGTTAATGTATGTGGCCCTCACAGTTAACGTATATCAACGAAAGTTACCAAGTTACAGTGAAATTATTCCAAAACGAGTCATCCTATCAAGTTACATTGAAATCCCTTCCTAAATATGGCCTGTAGACTGTGCTAAAGGTTTTCGGGCTTCGGGCCACTGTAGCAGTCAGTTTCCCGATTAGGTCCAAAGGGGACGTTCTCATCTAGACATCATATGAAGTCAATCTACCAAGTTACAATTAAATCCCATCATAAATATGACCTGTAGACTGTGCTAGAGGTTTTGGGGCTTTGCCTCGGGCAGCCATCACGGTTGGATGATCGCAACCAAAAGGGGACATTCTCATCTGGGCATCATCTGGAGTGATCCTACTAAGTTACAATGAAATCCCTTCATAAATATGACCTGCAGACTGTGCTCAATGTTTTCGTGCTTCGGGCCCCTGAAGCCGTCACAGTTGACCAATCATGACCAAAAGGGGGCGACATCATTTAGACATTATATGGAGTCAAACTAACAGGTTACAATGAAATCCTTCCATAACTATGATCTATAGACTATGCTAAAGGCTTTGGAGTTTTGGGCTCGGGCAGCCGTCAAGGCTGAATGATCGCGACCAAACGGGGACGTTCTCGTCTAGACATTATTTGGCGTCATCCTACCAAGGTACAATTGCTAAAGGCTTTGGGGTTTTGGGCTCGGGCAGCCGTCAAGGCTGAATGATCGCGACCAAACGGGGACGTTCTCGTCTAGACATTATTTGGCGTCATCCTACCAAGGTACAATGCAATCCCTTCATAAATATCACCTGTAGACTGTGCTAAAGGTTTTCGGGCTTCAGGGCCCTGTCACAGTTGCCTAATGGTGTCCAAAAGGGGCTATTCTCATCTAGACATTATATGAAGTCAACCTACCAAGTTACAATAAAATCCCCTCATAAATATGAACTGAAGACTGTGCTAAAGGTTTTCGGGCTTTGGGCTCGGGCAGCCATCATGGTTGAACGATCGCAACCAAAAGGGGACATTCTCATCTGGGCATCATCTGGAGTGACCTTACGAAGCTACAATGAAATCCCTTCATAAATATGACTTGTAGACTGTGCTCAAGATTTTCGGGCTTCACGCACCTGTAGCCATCACTGTTGACCAATCACGACCAAAAAGGGGATGTCATCATCTAGGCATTATATGGAGTCAACCTAACAAGTTACAATGAAATCCTTCCATACATATGACCTATAGACTATGCTAAAGGTTTCTGGGCTCGGGCGGGCAGCCATCAAGGTTGAATGATCGCGACCAATAGGGGACGTTCTCATCTGGACCTTATTTGGAGTCATCCTACCAAGCTACAATGAACCCCCTTCATAATTATGACCTGTAGACTGTTCTAAAGGTTTTCGGGCTTCGGGCCCCAGTAGCTGTCACAGTTGCCCAATCGTGTCCAAAAGGGGACGTTCTCATCTAGACATTATATGAAGTCAAACCTACCAAGTTACAATGAAATCCCTTCATAAATATGACCTGTAGACTGTGCTAAAGGTATTCGGGCTAGGGCAGCCATCATGGTTGAATGATTGCAACCAAAAGGGGACATTCTCATCAGGGCACCATCTGGAGTGATCCTACGAAGTTACAATGAAAATAAATAGGATCTGTAGACTGTGCTCAAGATTTTCGGGCTTCGGGCACCTGTAGCCATCACAGTTGACCAATCACTACCACAAGGGAATGTCATCATCTAGGCATTATATGGAGTCAACCTAACAAGTTACAATGAACGCCTTCCATAAATACGACCTATAAACTAGCTACAGGCATTTGGGCCCGGGCAGCCATAAAGGCTGAATGATCGCAACCAAAAGGGGATGTTCTCATCTAGACATTATTTGGAGTCATCCTGCCATGCTACAATGAAATCCCTTCATAAATATGACCGGTAGGCTGTTCTAAAGGTTTTCGGGCTCCTGTAGCCGTCACAGTTGCCCAATCGTGTCTAAAAGGGGACGTTCTCATCTAGACATTATATGAAGTCAACCTACCGAGTTACAATGAAATCCCTTCATAAAGATGACCTGTAGACTGTGCTAAAGGTTTCCGGGCTCGGGCAGTCATCATGGTTGAATGATCGCAACCAAAGGGGGCAATCTCATCTGGGCATCATCTGGAGTGATCCTACGAAATTACAGTGAAATTCCTTCATAAATATGACCTGTAGATTATGCTCAAGGTTTTCGGGCTTCGGGCACCTGTGGCCATCACAGCTGACCAATCACGACCAAAAGGGGATGTCATCATCTAGGCATTATATGGAGTCAACCTAACGGGTTACGATGAAATCCTTCCATAAATATGACCTTTTGCTATGCTAAAGGTTTTTGGGCTCGGGCACCCATCAAGGCTGAATGATCGAGATCAAAATGGGACGTTCTCATCTAGACATTATTTGGAGTCGTCCTACCAAGTTACAATGAAATCACTTCAAAAATGTGACCTGTAGACTGTTCTAAAGGTTTTCGGGCCCCTGTAGCCGTCACAGTTGCCCAATCACGTCCAAAAGGGGACTTTCTCATTTAGACATAAAATGAAATCAACCTACCAAGTTACAGTGAAATCCCTTCATAAATATGACGTGTGGCCTGTGCTAAAGGTTTTCAGGTTTTGGGCTCGGGCAGTCGTCACGGTTGGCAGATCACGCCCAAATGTGGCAGTTCTCATCTAGACATCATAAGGAGTCATCCTACCAAGTTACAATGAAATCCTTCCATATTAAACATGACCAGCAGACTATGCTAGAAGTTTTGGGGTTTCGGGCTTGGGCGGCCATCATGGTTGGCAGATCATGCCCAAAAGGGGACGTTCTCATCTAGGCATTATACAGAGGTATCTTACCAAGTTTCAATGAAATCCCTTAATAAATACGACCTGTAGACTGTTCTAATGGTTTCCGGGTTTTGGGCTCGGGCAGCCATACCGGTTGACCGATCGCGACCAAAAGGGGACGTTCTCATCTAGACATGACCCCAAACCTGCATATGAAATTTCGTGACGATCAGATAAGAATTGCGGGGTGTAGCCCGTGATAAAGGAAAATGTGAACAGACTCACAGACTAACAGACTTCCGCACGCGTGATGGCAATAGCATATCTTGACTTTGTCAAGTTAAGCTAAAAATGTTAGAATGGGGTGGGGCTAGTACCCCACTCCCCCTTGTCGTAAAGTATGTTGTAAAGCAGTAAAATGGATTTATATTTATTTTTAATTGAACGTAAATTCAGAACGTTACATAGAAAACTACCACTGAAGTTCCAACGAGGTTCATTGGTAGTCGAAACTGCAATTATCTCAATATATCACATCCCCCCGCCCCCTTCAAAGGTGCGCATTTGCTTAATTTCTACAACCTTGTAACTTATCGTTACGAAGATGTGATACGTCAAATATTAATTAATTAAGTGATATTTGAGAAAACTCTTTTTGACGTTGCCCCCAGTACTGTGTTTAAATGTCTGCCCTCTTCACCACACTTATGCAAGCATGACACCGAGTGCTATAATTGTACAAACTTGTTAACAAACACTTCTTATGTCAAATGTGGAGGCATCCGAAGCAGTTGTTGGGAAGAAAATGGACTCGTGCGGTTAAAATCAGGGAGCCACATGGCGTCCCTAAACATGGCCCCAGGAACTTGTCTCAACAAACTTTGTATTTATTTATTCTTGAACAATGGCTAAACATGACCACAACATGGATATAAAGTCATGTCCAGCCAATCGTTTATGCCTATGTTGCCCATTTTAGAGGACTTCCACCCCAAGCATTGGTGACTGGGTCCTATTTTAAATTAACCTTGTAAAAATGTTATATATCGAATACCTATGCATGTGGGGCAGTATTTGGAGATACAGATTTTCCTACTTTTTCACCAAGAGTGTAAAAAGCTGAGCGTAAATATGGCCCCACAGCACGCTTGATTGAGTAACGGAACGAATTAACCTCGTCAAAGTCATACATGGAGAGCCAATTCAAACTTTACAAAACTTTTGTAAGGTCGGTAATACCACGCCGTAGTTTTCTTCCAGACACTTTTCTCTATTCACATTAAACAACTCCAACGAGTCCTACACCACGCCCCCTGTGGGGCGTTACAGCCCACGTCGACATTCCTGTAACTGTGTTCCATGAACTGGCCAAGAGAGACACAACTGAATAATAAATTTTCCATTTCTGACAGTTTTTAAACCACAATCTGGCTTCTGAAGACATTTCACATTGTGTTTGATGATTTTTTTGCAATTTTTGTAAAGAAAAAGCTTCAGTTTTCTAAGTTAAGGCACCTAGAGCATTGGTATGGCACTGACAAAACATAAAACAGTCGGGTTTTTTCCCAAAAGATGACCAGTACCTGCTTTTGTTTTTATCCCCAGACACCCATTCTGACGAAAAGAATGAAATTGTAAAAAAAAAAATATGTTTCCAAAAAAGAGGATGAATTAGACATTTGCTTCAAGAATATAGTGGTCTTTGATGTTTAATATATTTGTGTGTGTGTGTGGAGGGAGGTGGGGGGGGGGGGGGGTGAAAGATAGTCGGCTGCCAATGATTGTAAATAATGTAGATCCAGGCAAATGAAAAGCAAAGAAACACCTTGTCTGACAGACAGACAGACAGACAGATAGATAGATAAGTCTACATGAGAGTAGTGAATGACATACAATGAAAAATATAGTGAAAGAGCCATGACAAGGTTGTCAAACAGAAAAATAACTCAGTGGACCATGAGTGCTGCAGTCTCAAAGTAAATCATAAGAAGTGGCTCAGTAGGTAGAGGTGCAGGCTGCAAGCCGAGAGGTCCTCGGTTCGAATCCCATCTGCGGCAACCGCGTTGTGTCCTTGGGCAAGACACTTCACCGCCATTGCCCATGTGGGGGCACGATGACGCCGTGTACTAAGGCGTACTGCACGTCGATGGTACGCATGTCTTCAACCAATCTAACCCTGCCTGTGCTGCAGTGCGGAGTTACGATGTTGGGGAGCTGGCAGCTGCTCGTCGTTGCTTGGTGGTTCTCTCCAGGTACTCCGGCTTCCTCCACCCGTAAAACTGTCACGGTCATGCTTAGCCATTGTGCAAAAATATGTGACCTTACACATCAATAAATAAATAATAATAAATCATAAGAAACTTGAAGTGTATATTACTTCAGCCTCTAAAACATGCTGTGCAGTCTTTCCAAATGTCTATCATCAGCAGAAGGGTTGAGTATGTGTGGGAGTGGGACTTGGCTTAAGGAGAGAGCAGTATTTCACAACACTCACTGTAAATTTGTGCTTATCATGGGAACCATGACAGCACTAGTACTAGACTGCTATATTGGAAGGTAGCTATGCACAAATGCCATTCTTCACATTTGTCATTTTATTATGTTATTTTTTTCCACTGTAGCCACCTCGCCGCCCCTCCCCAAATTTGTGTATTGTTTCCAACATTTTAAAGAGCATAATATAGAAGAGGAAAACTTCTAAATACCAGTGAATAGAGGAACAGTATATGTTTTCTGGCTGTGTTTGAATGGTGATATGGGAGGGGGTTGAAGATTGGAATCCTCCCTGCCCCTTGTACCATGAGAGGGAACCATGGTTTAAATAAATGTGTTAATAGGGCAAGATAGGCTGTTAGTTAGCAGCTGCCAGATGTTATAGGGTGCTCCTGGGAAATACACACTTGCTCAAAATGTGAATTTGCTTGCACTGGCAGACGCAGTTTTGGCAATGTATAGCCTTTATTGATGACTGTGACAAAAATGTAACTTTTCAAAACAATAAAATAGTTTTGTAAGGTGTGTGCCCTCACTCCGACCCCCCCCCCCCCCCCCCCCCTAAACATTTAAATGTGAAATAATCCGCCAAAATAATAACTGAATCTGGTTTGGAAGCCAAAACACATATTTCCAAAAGGTATCACAGAACTAAATATTTTCCCTTAGGCCACCATTATAACGTTCAGGCGATCGCATAACTTTAATTTTGGCATTCAAATATCTCTGTCAAGTATAGCCCTTCAGACACCTTTTTCTGACCCGAAAACAGGGGTATCATGCAACAAATATGAGAGTAAAAATGATACAAAGGGAAGTACCAGTCACGTGCACATATTTTTCAGGGAATTCCCTACAAAAACACAAAACGTAAATTGAATTTTTTAGGTCCAAAAGACGTCAAATCACCCTCTTTTTTATCAGGAATATTCAACAATAATGAAAGATGTCAATAGAATGTTTCAAATGTTTATTAAAACAATATATTTTCCCAAGGCTGTTTATTGCATAATATCCGTGTGCAACATTTCAAGGTGGGTAACTCTAATTCAAATGTTTAGTTCAGCGACACCTTAATCGAAGAATTTAAAGAGAACCGTGCTTTTAAACAGAAGACCAAGTTATCACAGCCAACACCTTTGCTGAAGTATTCGGTCCCTGTAGTGGCGTCGGGTGTGCTCCTTGTGCCACCTGCAAACAGAACATGCAGCGCCGACTTAGACCGAACGCACCAGCACGCATGCAAAAACAACAAAAAAGAGGCCAGCGAAGGAGAGTAGCTCTGACCTCATGCCAGGGCATTGAACTATGCCAGCGCAACTGAGCTGCAAAAGGTACCCGTCACAAATTATTTGTGGTGCCCCCTACCTTACACTGCCTACACAGACCAACCTTGCCATCACCATTCAGTAGACACGCAACCAAACACCCGACAAAAGTAACTGTCCATACCCAAAAGACATGCAAGGACCATGGGAAGGGCACCAGCGGAGGAACAAAGGAACCCCGACACTAAAGCTACCAGAGCAGCTGCCCTGTTAAGGTGCCCACCATGGCGATGAAGTGCCAAACATGGCGATTAAGTGCCCTCCCTTCTGAACCCACATCTACCACACAAACATACACAAAGTCACACCAAACCACCTCTTTATATCTATATCTCTTTATATCTATCCCTCAGACCTTAAGGGTGGTCTTCCACCCTAAAGACTGAGAAATGGCTCTGCTGAAGGCCACCTTCCGTCCACTCTGTTGCTTTAAGTGTCCCAACCAGGAATGGCATTATTAAAAATGCAGGAGGGCTAAAAATCACTTCCCTTGTATGGCCTAGGGGAGCAATTAGCTCTCCTCAAACTTACAAAAGCTAAAAGAGTCAAAATGAAGTTTTACTATTAACCCTTTACCTAACATGAAAAGCATGTAACACTTGCAAACAAAACAACTCGAATAACTTTTTCATTTTTTGTCTCAAAAACATAGTTTATAGCCCCTCTTTGGAACGAGCTCAACGAGCACCCCATGACCGTATGGAAAACCACGCAGGTCTTTTTGCAATATGCAATAAATTTGGAGTTGGTGTAACCCATCAGACTCCCCAAAGTACTAACTCGACACAAGCAATTTAGCATTGGTTGAAGACAAGTGCACCATCGACGTGTAGTTCGCCCTAGCACAAAGCGCCACTGGGCCCCGACATAGGCAATCAGGATTAAGTGCCTTGTCCAAGGAAACAAGGCAGTTAGCCCTCGTGGGGATCGAACTGTGGACATTTCAGTTTGAAGTCCAATGTCGTAACCACTGAGCCAGTGCGCTTCCTCGGCCAACATAGATGGCCTACAATCACAATGGCAGACAAAAGTTGCCCGAAGAACAAATATCACAGATCAAGCCTTACATATTTCCCTTTCCTGCTTGTCTGCGACTGAATATTTTTCGATTCTCAAACCTACCATTATACGAACGGAGGGTGGGGGTGGGGCCTTTCCCCAATACTGTGCCTGCGCACCTTCGATGCATGCGTGAACCATTTCTCTTCTGATTATCCCAGGCTTATTGAAGTCACACCTTCAACCATGAGACCTATTTATTATTAGCAACCGCATTATCAATTCTGAGATCTTCTGATCGAAATGCACCAAATGAAAATAAAATGTTTTTTCGACATAATTAAGTTTACTGTAATTAGAGGAAATGATATTTAACTGTAGAACCTCCACGAGGATCCAAAGGGGCTTAAGTGCAGGTTGGGGTCCAGGGGCATCCTCCTGCACAACTTTATTTCCAAGGGCTCTAAAATGCCACTTGGATGCACTTCCTGTGAATAATTTAAGCATCTTTTCTCCAACAAAATTAAGGGCAAAATGGCAAATTGTCAAGCACACAGACATATAATGCCAGACTGGGAGAGTACTTTCGATTTATTGCATAGTCCACTGTGAGAAGGAGCATATGGTATATGGTAGGGATGCAAAAAAAAGGTACAGTCCGTGGTCCATGGCCGGACCGTGAACCAGATCAGACAGTCATCACTGGACCGCTTTGGATTGGTCTACACATGGTGGTCCGGTTCGCGGACTTTAATACATAGATGTATGTGTAGCTTTAGCACTGGGGTTATCTGGTACGGTAATCCGAGGCTCCAATCACCAGTATCGCTGGTCATTGAACCTGACATTGTTGCTACAGAGATATTTTACCAAAGGAATTGAAATTTGTTAACTATTGTTCAAGTTATACCATAAACAAGCACTACATGATATTTTTTTATTAAACAAAGGGCAATAACTCCCATAATTTTCATCGGATATCGCTGGTCATCGAACTTGACGTAGACATTGTTCCTATAGACATATACCAAAAGAATTGAAATCCGTTAACTATTGTTCAACTTATGCCGTAAGCAAGATTTACAAAATATTTTTAAAACAAAGGGCAATAACTTCCATAATTTTCAAGAGATGTCGGTGGTCGTCGACCTTGCCATAGACATTGTTGCTATAGACACATATTCCAAAAAAGAAATGAAATCCGTTAAATATTGTTCAGGTTATGCTATAAACAAAGTTCGGATGGACAAGCGGACGGACGAACAGAGCTTTTCGCAATATCACCCCCCCCCCCCTCCCCCATCCCCTTTCACTTTCAGGCGGAAGGAATAAACAAGGGGAACATTTTTGGGATCTTTTTTGTGGGGTACAGGGGAGGTGTGAAGCGTACAGCCCGACCGATCCCTTCTTAAAACACTCTTGCGGTACTCAAGTCACAATCGCCACATCATTGTCGGGCGATTCAGTGCTAAATTAATTTACATTTGTCAATGAAAATCCATTTCTTATAATTGAATTGGTGTTTAAGGTAACTTTCAGCATCTCATTCATGACCACAAAACAGGTATGGTGTAAATTTAAGGCAATCGTTCATAGCAATACTTCCCACGTTATAAGACCTCCGCAGGCGGTGGTGATTCTGTGAATTTTTATCAGTAAAAGAGAACTTGTTTAAAACAGCAAACTAGCATTGCTCCATTTCCCGTGTCTCCCCATGATTTACAATTCAGAGAAAAAAAAAAAAATACACTTTCAGTGAACTGTTAACAAATTGAAATTAATTCTAATCAATAAATGTTTCTCGGAACAAAAATTTCTGTTTGGGAAAGTTGTTTCGTAGTGCTACCTGGTGCTACCGGTTATTTTCTACATTTATGGCAAGTAATCACGTATACCATAAACTGACTCCAGAACCCCCTAGTAATAAGTCAAGTTTATCCAATCACTTATTCCGATGTTGCCCTCTTTGGAGGACTTCCACCCCAGGCGTTGGTTTTTGGGTCCTCCTTACAAGTGAAACACAGCATGTTTACAAAACACCAGTCAACGAGAGACAATTTAGTTAAAACTTCTCAAACCCTGAAATTAAGTATATGCACATGTACTTGCTGGTGATCCAGAATGACAGGTTACATCATAATGGGTTCATGTCAATAATAAATCTAAGAAGAGATAATACGATAATTCCCAAGAGTCGAGGGCGTAATAACTCATTGGTAAGGATAAGGAACTAATGGCTTGCCACCCCCCCCCCCCCCAAAAAAAAAGAAAAAAAAATTCTTGCTGACCACCCCAAAACACCATGACCCAATGCAAGTTTCCAGGGCCGGGGGAGGGTGGGGCCAAGGTAGAACTTTGGGGGAGGGGGGTCCGGGATTGGCCCAGGAGTTCAGGATTCTTGGATCAGGCCTGGGCCCCCAACGTTCCGACTCTTGTCCCAAGCCTGTCCCCACCAATCCCCGAGCGAGTACCAGCAAGATAAGCTGACCGTCGTATTGGAATATTAGTTGCTAATCTTCACATCCGAGAATTGTGCAGTCAAAAGCTATAACTGGATACTCACAAATGAACTTGCAAATTTGAAACATGCTGCTAAAACATCATTTTGACGGCCAAGAAATAAGATTTTTCATCCTAAAAACCGCCAGAAGTCTCCAATTAATAACCGATTTTAAAATACCCCCCCCCCCCCCCGCCCCACCCAACCCATAGAGAGCCCAAATATTAAGCCAGGGATTCAAATTGAACAAACTTGAATCAGAACCCCCTTGAGATGTTATATATCAAATGCAACAGAATTTTAAAGAAATGTCCTCACAATGGACTAAGTTGGGCTCAAATAGGGAACCAAAATATTAACCCAAGGATCCGATTTGAGCAACCTTGAATCTGACCCACCTAGAGATGTTGTATACCAAATATAAAAGGATTCTGATTGGTGAAGCTGAAGAATAAGATTTTAAAAGAAATTCCCTCATATTGCACTAAGTTAAAAATAATAAAAATAACCCAAATTAATAACAGAGGCTTGATTTGAACAAATTTGAATCTGACCCTCCTAGAGATATTGTATACCAACTATGAAATTCTTACTGGTGGATCTGAAGAAGAAGATTTTTAAAGAAATTGCTTCATACTGCACAAAGTTAAAATCTGGGCTCCAAAATATCAGAACAGGGATCCGATTTGAACAAACTTGAATGTGACCCCTCTAGAGATGTTGTATACCAAACATCAGACAATTCTAATTGTTGGTTCTGGAGAAGATTTTAAAGAAATTTCCTCATATTGCACTAAGTTAAAATTTGGGTTCTCATAGGAAGCCCAGATATCAACCCGGGGACAAGATTTGAACAAACTTGAATCTGATCATCGTAGAGATGTTGTATACCGAATATGAAAGGATTCTGACTGCTGGATCTGAAGACAATTTTTAAAGAAATTTCCTTTTATTGCACTAAATTAAAATTTAGGCCCCCATCGGGAGGCTAAATATCAACCCAGGGAATAGGTTTGAACAAACTTGAATCTGACCCTCTTAGAGATGTTGTACACAAAATATGAAAGCATTCTGATTACAGGGCCCAAAGAAGATTTTTTTTAAAAATTCCACACATTGCACTAAGTTGATATTCGGGCTCCCATAGAGAGTCCAAATATTTACCCAGGTAACTGATTTGAACAAACCCGAAACTGCCCCACCTCGAAATGTTATATACCAAATATGAAAGGATTCTGACTGGTGAATCTGAAGAAGATTTTTAAAGATCACTCCTCAAATTACACAATTATTTATTTATTGGTGTTTAAGGTCACATATTTTTGCACAATGGCTAATCATCACCACAACATGAGTATCAAGTCAAGACCAGGGGTGAGAGTTAATAAGCCACGTTGCCCATTTTAGAGAGGGTGTGCACCTCCCAAGCATTGGTGACTGGGTTCTATTTTGCCAGTAAAACAGAGCCCGTTTACCACAGTGAGCAGGCACAGCTTTACTTCCCGGGGTTCCCGCGGAGAGAAAATAATATATTAACCCAGGGACTTGATTGGAACAAACTTGAATCTGACCCCCCCCCCCCCCCCCCCCACCCTGCCAGAGATGTTGTATACCGAATATGAAAAGATTCTGACTGGTGGATCTGATTTTTAAAAGAAATTTCCTCATATTGCACTAAGTTAAAATTCGAATCGGGCTCCAATAGAGAGCCCAAATATTAACTCAGGGACCCGATTTGAACAAACTTGACCCCCCCCCCCCCATCCCCTAAAGATATTGAACGCCAAATATGAAAAGATTCTGATTGGTGGTGAAGAAGGAGATTTTCAAAGAACATTCCTCATACTGCACCAAGGTACAATTTGGGCTCCAATAGAGAGCTCAAATTTAAAATCAGGTACCCGATTTGAACAAACTTATATCTGCCCCCCCTCCCCCAAGAGATGTTGTATTCCAAATATCAAAAGATTTCAACTGGTGGATCTGAAGATTTTGAAAGAATATTCCACATATTGCACGAAGAATAACTGATTTTAAAATACCCCACCCCCCCCCCCCCACCCCAACCCATAAAAGAGCCCAAATATTAAGCCAGGGATTCAAATTGAACAAACTTGAATCAGATCCCCCTTGAGAAGTTATATATCAAATGAGACAGAATACTGACTGGTTTTTAAAGAAATGTCCTCATAATGCACTAAGTTGGACTCAAATTGGGAGCCAAAATATTAACCCAGGGTCCCCGATTTGAGCAACCCAGAATCTGACCCAGGCCCCGATTTGAGCAACCTAGAATCTGACCCACCTAGAGATGTTGTATACCAAATATGAAAAGATTCTGACTGGTGGATCCGAAGAAGATTTTTAAAAGAACATTCCTCATATTGCACTAAGTTAAACTTTGGGCTTCAATAGGGAGCCCTAATATTAACCCAGGGATCCGATTTGATGAAACTTGAATCTGACCCCCCAAGAGATGTTGTATACCGAATATGAAAGGATTCCGACTGGTGGATCTGAAGAAGATATTCAAAGGAATTTCCTCATATTGCACTAAGATAAAATTCGGGCTCCAAAAGAGAGCCAAAATATTAACTCAGGGAACAGATTTGAACAATCTTGAATCTGACCCCCCTAGAGATGTTGTATACCAAATATCAAAAGATTTCAACTGGTGGATCTGAAGATTTTGAAAGAATATTCCACATATTGCACGAAGTTAAAATCCGGGCTCCAACAGAGAGCCTAAATCTTAGCGCAGTGACCGGATTTGAACAAACTTGAATCTGACCCCCTTAGAGATGTTGTATAACAAATATGAAAAGATTCTGCCTGGGGGATCTGAAGATTTTTTTTAAATTTTTGAAAAAATATATGGGTGCTATCAGAGTTATGGCCCTTGTGGTGCCCACTGTGGGCGTGGCAACTTTATTTGAACAAAACTTGTATGATGGGGTATATGCCCGCCACATTTGGTTCAATTTGGTCCAGGAGTTTGTGAGAGGTCGATAATGTAAAGTTTACGTCGGGCGAACGATGACGGACGACAATGGTGGATGGACGACGGACGGAAAGTGATTAGTAAAGCTGGCCTTGAGCTTCGCTCAGATGAGCTAAAAAGACTATATCATTAAAGATGATGGATGCGCCCCAAATATGAGCCAAAACGATAAAGCATGACCGTGATAGTGTGTAATACTATGGAGAAAAACGCAATCACATGCCGCTGCCCAAATTTCAGCGAAAATAGATTGAGTACAAGCCTGCAATTCCCTCGAGTCAAGGTCATGATACAGCCTTGAGTCACGAGAAAGTATTTAGTAAAGTATGAACAAAATCTGCTCACTGAATCATTTTTGCATGAACCGGACTGAGTAAGATTGAATGGGCAATCTGCGACCTTCGCCTTGGAGTTATGACCTTGGGACATGACACATTCTTGGGTCAAAAGCAATCAATGTGTGAAATTTGGGCAAGATTGGTCCATTGAATATCTTTTTATGGACGAGTGATGGTCAAAATCTGAATGGATGATCAAACAAATGAAGGGTCTGTGACCTTGACATTGGAGCTAAGGCATTAGGGCAGGGTCATGATACTGCCTTGAGTCATAAGTCATTGTGTGAAGTCTGAAAAAATCAGTCCATTGAATTATTTTTTTATGGACCAGGCCGATTAAAGAAAAAAACAAATGAATAGTTTGTGACCTTGACCTTGGGGCAAGGTAATTTCACACCCTTGAAATTTATGGTCGTTAACACGACCTATAGACTAGGCTAAAGGTTTTCGGGTTTTGGGCAGCTGTCATTGCTGAATGATCGTGACCAAAAGGGGACGTTCTCATCTAGACGTTATTTGGAGTCATCTTTCCAAGTAACAATGAAATCCCTTCATAAATGTGACCTGTAGACTGTGCTAAAAGTTTGTGGGCTTCGGGCTCCTGTAGCCGTCACGGTTGACCAATTGCAACCAACCAAATGGGGACATTCTCATCTAGACATTATATGAAGTCAGCCTACCAAGTTACAATGAAATCCCTCCATAAATACAACCTGTAGACTGTGCTAAAGGGTTTTGGGCTTGGGCAGTCATCATGGTTGACAGATCACGACCAAATGAGAAGGTTCTCATCTAGACATCATACGGAGTCATCCTACCAAGTTATAATGAAATCCCTCCATATTAAATATGACCTGCATGCTGTGCTAAAGGTTTTTGGGGTTTCGGGCTTGGGCAGCTGTCATGGTTGACAGATCACGACCAAAAGGAGACGTTTTCATCTAGATATTATACAGAGGCATTCTACCAAGTTACAATGAAATCCCTTCATAAATACGACCTGTAGACTGTGCTAAAGGTTTTCGGGTTTTGGGCTTGGAAGCCATCGCGGTTGACCGATCGCACCCAAAAGGGGACGGTCTCATCTCGACATGACCCCAAACCTGCATGTGAAATTTCGGGACGATCGGACAAGAACTACGGACGGGGTGTAGACTGTGCTAAAAGAAAATGTGAACAGACTCACAGACTTCCGCACGCGTGATGGCAATTGCTTATCTTGACTTTGTCAAGTTAAGCTAAAAATAGGGGTACACTTCCCGAGTTTTCTATGGATGTGGAGTTTTTATATATATATGGATTTGGAAATCAAGGGATAAAACTGGTTTTGACTGGCAAAGTATTTTGACAAACACAAAACATTACATTCAAATGGATGAAATGAATTTTATTGATACTTTGATACAAATGTCACATATTTATACATTTTATTCACTTCGAACGACTTTTCCGCAATAAAATGGCAAAACAGCTATTTCCGATCAGTAGCGGTTCCCAGGCACAGCGAAACAAAACGAGGGAAAGTACTACATGGTTATGGAGCAAGATTACCAGACATAGGCACCAGAAGTAATCGGCATCTGACAAACTAGTTCCAACTAGCACCTTCAGGTCATTTCGCAACCTTTCATTTCCCTTCTTGGATGTGAGAAGTTAGGGTACAACCGGAAGATCCTCGTTGAGATTACTTCAGGGAAAGTTATAGGTGAGATCCCGGCTGAAAGATCCTAATTAGGACTACTTCTATGGGAAGAGGGGGGAGAGACTGAAAGATCCCATTTTAACAACTGTCGAGACATCACATCTTTTGCACGTCGTAGTGCAGGCAATGCACCTCCATTATCCGATTTCTCTTACCCCCTCTACACCCATTACTCATCATACACTATTTTAAACACTGAAGTACTCCATCCTAACTCAAGCTTATGAATTATTTATTATTTACTTATTATTTATTGGTGTTTAAGGTCACATATTTTTGCGCAATGGCTAATATGACCACAACATGAGTATCAACTCAAGACCAGGGGTAATTGTTAATAAACCATGTTGCCCATTTTAGAGAGGGTTTGCACCTCCCAAGCATTGGTGACTCTATCCCATTTTACCAGTAAAACAGAGCCTGTTTACTGCAGTGAACAGGCACTGCTTTACTTCCCGGGGTTCCCGCGGGGAAAGCTTATGGATATAAAGTCAAGTCCAGCCAATTGTTTATACCCAAGTTGCCCATTTTAGGGGACTTCCACATCCGGCATTGGTTACAGGGTCATACTTTACCAGTGACAAGAGGCCCCACAGGGCCTGAAGCGCTCATCTTGAACAGAACACAATATAAACAGAGTCCAAGAATGAGTCTACAGTAAGCAACCCATTTCCATAGGATACACTGTCAATCCTTGAGACCCGCAGGAGTGACAAAAATAATCCGAGCATCATGGCTTTTCTTCAGTTGATTATGATGTAAAATGTAGAGCTCCCGTATGAAGCCCCTTGATACAGCCTATGCGGATTAATCTTAGTTATACACCTCTGGAGGGTACTGAATACAACATTTCTAATTCTTCAGCAACATGGCCAATTTCGGCTCCCATTGGGAGCCCAAATATTAACCCAGGCTCTCGATTTGAACAAATTTGAATCTGACTTCCCTAAAGATGTTGTGTACCAAATATGAAAGCATTCCCACTGTTAGATCTGAAGAAGAGAAATTTTAAAGAAATTTCTTCATAATGCACTAAGTTAAAATTTGGGCTACCATAGCGAACCCAAATATTAACCTACGAATCCGATTTGAACAAACTCGAATCTGACCCCCCCCCCCCCCCCCCTAGAGATGTTGTATACAAAATATGAAAGCATTTTGACTAGTAGATCTGAAGAAGAAGATTTTTTAAGAAATTCCCTCATGTTGCACTAAGTTAAATTTCAGGTTCCCACATGGAGCCCAAATATTAATCCAGGCACTCGAATCTGACCCCCCTAGAGATGTTGTATACCATATATGAAGGCATTCTGACTGGTGGATCTGAAGAAGATTTTTAAAAACTATCCCCCATACTGAACTTCCGTACAAAGCCCAAATATTAACCAAGGGACTTGGTTTGAACAATCTTGAATCTGACCCTCATAACAACGATGTACACCAAACATTAAAAGATTCTTGACTGGTGGTTCTGAAGAAGAAGATTTTTAAAGAATATTCCCCATATTATCCCAAGTTAAAAAAATGGGGCTCCTGTATTGAGCCAAAATATGAACCAATGGGCTTTATTTAAACAAACTTGTATCTGACCCCCCTATGAATGTTGTATACCGAATATCAATAGATTCTGATGATTGGTTCTGGAGCTAAGACTCCGCATTTTTTGGATGCCCTCTACATAACACCCTAACATAACCGACGGCAATTTTTTTTTTTACTATTCAATCCAACTGGTCCTGAGGATGCTTCATACCAAATAACAGCTCTCTGTTCTGTGTGGTTTGGGAAATATGGGAGTTTGAAAATATTTCTATTTTTAGCTCCTGGGGTTCCCATGGGGATACAGGATTCTTTTTTTTTATTGCACGAGTCAAGTACTCATGACCCAATAATACAATATATCAAATTTGACCATTGGTTCAGAAAATAGAAATTTGGGGCGGGGCCAAAAATCTTACCCCTACCATTACAAAGCCAAATATTGCTTCACGAACTTTGTTTTGACAAACTTGATTCTACACCTCAAAAGGAAGCTCCATAACAAATATCAAATCATTGTACCAGCTGGTTCATGAGAAGAAGATTTTTAAAATATCTTGAAGCATTTTCTCCTACCCTCTCCCTATGGGGCTTGGCATTTTAAGTTGAAAAAAAACTGCAATGCCCCTTTGGGACCATCACTCACACAAACTTTCACTAGAATTGGCCTAGCGTTTTTTGTGGAGAAGACCAAAACATGGTGTTGACAGAGGATGGGCGGGCGACGGACAGAGAGCGATGAGATTAGCTCAGCTTGATTTGGTCAAAATGAGCTAAAAAACCACTGCTTCACTTCCCAGGAAAATTAACCATTCATACTATCAATGTTTGCACGTGAGAAGAATAGATGTGGAGACGCTTAACGATCCTTCATCCTGCCAAGTTTCCAATAACTTTATCCACCTGCCCTCTCTCATTCCCCACGCCAGCTGTTCCCCATTGTCAATATCCAATTTTAAATAACAAACTCCTTTTCCGGGAGCTATTGTGCCCGCTGCTGTTACTATCTGCATGTTCGTTACCCAGACCAAGATATCCTCTGCCGGGGAGTTGAAACGGGGCATTCAAACACATCAGTACGAGAAGAGTAGTAACTACTAGTACAACACTGGAATGACTTAGTTTCTACTGGACAATTTTACTTTCTGAGAAAAATGCCATTGCGAACGTTTAGCCCAAGGGCAACCTTGAAATGTGCTTGTGCTTGTGGCTACTTTTCTCAAGTACCGTACATTAGTGTGCTGGTGGTAAATGGGCCCTGCAACGTTTAGTAGTAAAGCACTTTCCCTGTACCGAAAATGCAGTGCAGCATATGGGGAGTGTGTTAACTGTTGAGCAGCTTCAGAGTCTGGTTTTAAATATTTCTCAGAGCATGTATTCATGACTGTTGTCAGGCAGAAATGACCAGATTTACTGAAACTTCAATCATATAAAATGAGCTCCAAAAGACGCTGGTGGAAAAGTTGAGTCCATTTACATTGGAAAATTTAGTAAAAAGCTGTTACCAGTGCTAAAATTAAAATTATATTTATTCTAATGACAAGAGATTTGCTGCTATTTGTGGAATTCAAAGAGTTGCATCCCCAAAAGATCCATGTGCTCCCACTCCTAATATAAATATCTGGCTTTGTGCCTGGATGTAACCTGACATATGCAGAATGAGGTCCCCAAAAGGTGAATTTGACGATGCTATCCCACATAGTGGGCCGATTTATCGTCTGGGTACCTCTTTCTATTTAGTTTTGAGACCCTGATTCAGATTGAGGTTCACAGAGGGTAAATTTAGTGATGCTACCCTGCTGTGCAGGGTAGTATCACTAAATTCACCCTCTGGGGACCTCATTCTGCAGATGATAGTCTGCTTATTTTCTGGCTTGATTTTCTTTAACATCTTTATGCTTCTGCCCTTTCACAGAATTCAGCGGCTATCATACAAGTTAACAACACCCTCCACACATGCAGTTTGTGGGGAGTGGATTACAATCAAAACATCCATGAGGCAGAGTTTCCACCCTGATAAACTCAAATTGTGTGAAAAAAGAAAAATTATTGCAGGATCAAAAACATAACACAAATGTTTCAGTCATAATCCAAGTGTGACAACATCTTCAAATCTAATGAATTGACAGTGCCTTTTAAAAATCTGTGGGGTTGTGGTGGACATAAATTAAGTAAAAAAAGAATCCTGAAAACATCTGAAATAAACTGTTTGAATATTGAATAACAGCTAATGATCATTTCATGTTTTCTTTATCCTCTTTAATTTATTGCTGTTCACTGCTGTTTAGGGTCTCGTATTTCTGCACAATGGTTAATCGTGACCACAACAAGAAATTAAATTTTAGTCGATCCTTTATATGCATGTTGCCCATTTTAGAGGACTTCCATCCCAAGCATTGGAGACTGGGTCATATTTTAACAGTAAAACAGAGTCTGGTTACCACAATAGACAAGCACTTCCCACGGGGTTTTCATCCTCTTTTAACCAATGAAATATTATTCTACCTGCCCTTGAAAATGTAGTCAAGTCAAGGAGTTTCCACAAACCTGCCAGCACATTTTCATGTTGTTTGACCCTTTACCTCGTGAATCGGCCACATTCCCTCCCCCACCCTCACCCGACAAACTGGGCAGTTGAAAAATTCAAAACATTTCAACAAAAACCACATCATGAGACCCTTCAATGGAATGAGCCCATAAAGCTCATTCCAATGAAGGGTCATATGATATGGCTTTATTTAATTCTGTGGAATATTTTCTTAAACTGCGTTGTGCCAGTGGGCAAGGCACTTAATCATGACTGATCACGTGGTAATCCACAAGTAATCCCTAAAATTATGATTTGATCAAATAATCATTTTTTAAATCCAACATGCAGTGAATGCAATACAGACGTCGAGAAAAATTATCTAAGTCGAACTGGGAGCGCGGTGGCTCAGTAGGTAGAGGTGCAGGCTGCAAGCCGAGAGGTCCTCGGTTCGAATCCCACTTGCGGCAAGCGCGTTGTGTCCTTGGGCAAGACACTTCATCTCCATTGCCCGCGTGGGGGCACGATGACGCCGTGTACTAAGGCGTACTGCACGTCGATGGTACGCATGTCTTCAACCAATCTAACCCTGCCTGTGCTGCAGTGCGAAGTTACGATGTTGGGGAGCTGGGAGCTGGCAGCTGCTCGTCGTTGCTCGGTGGTTCTCTCCGGGTACTCCGGCTTCCTCCACCCATAAAACTGCCACGGTCATGATTAGCCAATGTGCATAAATAGGTGACCTTAAAAACATCAATAAATAAATCTAAGTCGAAAGAGTGAAAAAGGGCCTTACCTCTGGCAAAAATTATTGGACGGAACCCGTTACTTATGCATACAAATGGAGATCCAAATCCGACAGTTGGCTTTGAAATTACAATCCAAAATATGGACAGTCAGATGGAAGGAGGTCTCCACTAAATACCCCACGAATCCTCCTTCGGAGGTTGGTGGCATTAAAAACATGTCACACTGGATGAGATGGGTACACAATATTTTTGCAGGACCTATTTTCAGGTTACGCATATTTTAAATTTTAGCAGGCATGCTGTCACCATTGAGTTTTACCTGTCATAATTCTGGAAAGAGAACAAATGATCAATGAATGAAATTAATAATCCATGAATGGATGAATAGCAGGTGTATTGAAGGCTTAAACAACATAACAATTCTCAATACAATGATTCTACACCTCTCAGGCCATCTTATATCTTCTTGGATATCCTGTCCCAGTTTGATTCCTGATGGCCTCAAAAAGAAAAATATGTCACACAACAAAAATGAGTCACAAGTCAATGAAATGAGTTCCGATGGCAAACACTGATATGCAGACATTGCAGCTAATGACATGAACAATGATTTAGACATATATCACAAAAAGAACTAGCTTACAAAAATGTATTTTTAAACAATGGTGATCAGTTGTGTAGGTAGATTCTCACAGTTCATTCTCTTGAAGTAGTTGAGTCAATTCAAGAAGTATCCAGGACCTTCACTGTTTACTTTAGAGCATTTTCAAGGGGCACGAATTCAAAAACTAACCCTTTACCTAACAGTATTTTTAAAAAATAAATTATATTTCACATTTTTCGATAACAAATTTAAAATGGTTCTAATGATATCCATATTTGTATGGTTTTATTGAGAAACTTTTAGGCTGTGGTAGGCCTTATCTGGTTACTTTTCTGTTCCATTTTCTGGCCGCTATGTCAGATAAAGGATTAAACACATTTCAAGGAAATTCCAGTGCAAAAACAGGAGAGCTTCCCTTCTTCCTCCAAAGCTACATATAATTACATGTACATATAAGCTGTTGGAGTTGTATTGAATATTAACTATTTTAATGTCCTATCAAAATTACATGCCCAATCAAATGTATGATTCTCATTCTATTAGACATAAATTCTGTTGCACAGAGAAGATTCGTTCCAGCAATATTCAGTATTGTGTGAGGCGAGTTGAATATTGCTACAATAAATCTCCACTTATTGTTTGATATCTCATTTTTCAATGGTTTTCAATGCAGGTTCCAATATTCGAGGGCTTTCCAGGTCATTGGCACAGGATTTCTAAATTCGAGGATTTTGAAGGAGTTCAAGGAATCCCGGGAACCGTTTCCTCAAGGAGGGGGGGGGGGGGGGCTGGTGGGGGCGGGGGAATTTCAACAGAATTCAGCAGGGCAACTGTCCAGTTTGAATTAAAAACTTCTCCAGGGAACTCATTTTTTCATGTAACCCATTGGTGAATTTTAAAAGAAAGACAGGGCCTAAAAAAAGTTAAAAATCTGTATCTCAGACCCTCCTGCATGGTACTTTTGGCTGCCACATGCTCACTTTTTATAACAAATGCAAACTTAAAAAAAAAAAAATAATTGAATGGTTTATGTCTGATATTTACCCAAGTTAATAAAGTTTATAAATTTACCCCTGGAGTGCAACAAGGCTTTAGCACTGCAAACCTTCTTGCATTCAAATGGCAAAATAAACCACCACCCATGCCATTCTGTAGATTATGAGGCTTAAAACATAAAACAAACCAAGGACATGAACTTTTGATGGCGAAGAAATCATTACCAAAAAAAAATAAAATAAAATAAAATACCACCCACCCACATGCAATTTTACGAAAAAATGTCCTGAGAAACAGAAGATCTACTTTGTGGGGGCATAAGGACAAAGTGATTCTGATAAGCATACAAATGTACATGCCGAGGCCAGTTTGAACAATTGTAGACCACTGCAGTTTAGTTCAGGAGTTTTTGTCTTAAATTCGATAATATACTGTGATGTAATACACTGTTGAAAAAGGGCACAGAGAGCCCTTTCCAAAAGTGTGTTACATCACAGCAGCTCATCATCAGTCAAATAAAATTACATTTTATCATTATAAAGTAGCTCTGGAAGGGTTAACAAATGAATACACTGGCAATTCGAGTAAAGATATTTGTCAAAGATCTAGTAATGTAGGCAAATAATAAATCAGTTGCCCCATTTCATTTTATGGTAAATTAAAGATTTATTTTGCCCAATTTGCACATGTCCGGTACGCGACATCACCATGTGCAACTTGCGGCACAAGTTGATGCCTCACATTTTTCGAAAACAAATTTAAAATTTTTTCAATAAAACCATACAAATATGGGCACAGAGAGCCCTTTCCAAAAGTGTGTTACATCACAGTAGCTCATCATCAGTCAAAAAAAATTCTGTTTCATCATTATAAAGTAGCTCTGGAAGGGTTAACAAATGAATACACTGGCAATTCAAGTAAAGATATTTGTCGAGATCTAGTAATGTAGGCAAATAAAAAATCAGTTGCCTCATTTCATATTCAACCTGCCACGCTCATTTTGACCCTATATAGTCAAGCTGTATATATGCTTGTATTTAATAAAATTTATAACACAGTTGTAAGTTTGCTGTCTGCTTACTGTTTCGAAAGGGCTCTCCAATATCTTTCCAACAATATTAATCAAATGATAGTGTTAACCCTCTACCTAACATGTCAGCTGAATCTGCTCGACTTAATTTACAAATTGAGCAGTTGAAAAAAAAAAAAAAATTTCAAAAATATCAACAAAACCATATTATGTGATTCCTCATTGTAATCAAATACTCAACCTGTGATGTGGTCATTTGTTGCACGAAACAGAGCACTACAATCCCGAGGAACCATTCTCACCGTCTCTGTCGTCTCAGCAATATACTGAGTCTGAGTCTTACTGACTGAATAAATTACCGTGTCAAGTTATATTTTTAGGTTATTTTAACAATTAAATTTCCAGACATTATTTGCAGTACACCGTGTACGACTATCGACGAATCGTCGATTAGTATGACTGATAAATTGATTCGAAAATTTGAAAATCGTGGCATCCCTAACTAAATCCAAACAAGCAGGGTTAGCACTGGTTGAAAGCAAGTGAATCATCGTGCTTTACGTCTTAATACACACAGTGCCACCTTGCCCCCACCCTATTCCCCAGGAGAAATCAGGATTAAGTCCCTTGCCTAAGGACTCATTGCCATTACAGCTGGTCAGGATCTAACCATGGAACTAATGGTTTGAAGTCCAATCATCTAATCACCTGGCTACCAAGCTCCCAATGAGAGGTCATATATGGTTGTGTTGACATTTGTAAAAAAAATAATTAAAAGAACAAATCTTGATATCGTGTGCATTGGGTGAAGGGCCTGCCAGAATGTGTGGAACTCATAATAAAATAAGCAATAATTTGTTGCAGGCAGGAAAAGGGGTTAACATGGTCATTTGGAAACATTTTTGAAAAACTTGATATCTAAAGTGCTTGATGGCTTTGAAATGATCAATTATTTTTAGCATGAAACGAGAATCAAATACACAAATCTAGTATGTATGGGAAACCAATAACCCCCAGCGCCACCTACACTGTTGATCTACACCACAGATGGAAATACTAACAGAACAGTTTTAGCTCTTCTTGTGGAAGGATATTTGGAGTTTTCGCCCTTTGTACATGTAACCATTCAGGCACTGAATGGCATACACAGCTTCCTGGTAATTGGTCATAGTGACAAACCCATAACCTTTACACTGCTGTTGTTGGTGATCATAAATTACATTAACCTTCGAGATTGTGCCATAATTTGAAAACAATGACCAGAGACTTCTTTCGTTTGCATCATAACCAATATTGTAGGCATATATGACATGGCCTTCCCCATCATTGGCTCCACCACCACCACCTGACATGCCCATCATACCAGAATTATGGTAATTATAATAAGACATTGGGTTGTAACGGTACCTATTACCCATGTTACGTACTGGTCCAGGTCCGTAAAATGAAGGAGGATACATTACATAAGCAGGGGGTACCTTTTTAGACCCATCATCAGCATGCTTTACAGAAAGAGGATCAGCACTTCCTTCTGGAACTTTATTATCACACTCACAAATGGCAACATCGGCTTCCTCTTTCTTATTGAAGAGAACAAATCCCGTTCTCTTGGACATCCCTGTTATATTATCTCTCAATATTCTAACTTGAATAATGTTACCATAGGGCTGAAATAGGTTTGCAAGATCTTCCTCATTGTACTCCTGAGGTATTTGTCTCACATACAGATTTGCCCCTTTTATTTCCTCCTGGGATGGTCGAGCTAGGGCAACTTTGATTTTTTTATTCTGAAGCTGCTGACCATTAAGTGAGTCTATGGCAGACTTGGCATCCTCAACATTTGTGTAGTCAACAAACCCAAATCCATAACTGTAATTGGTTGCTTTATCTCTGACAATTTTGCAGGATTTCAACGGACCTATATTTGAGAAGATACTGCGGAATTCCTCATCTGTCAGCGTCTGTGGCAGGTAATTGATGATAAGATTGGTACCATCATTATTTTCTCCCATTTCTCTATTTCTGGATTTCCGTTATCAATTTCAAATCTTCGTAGGGTGAAAAAAATAAAAAAATAAAAAGGCTGAGTTGATTATTTTGGTTAAAATATCAACATAAGAAAAAAAACACCTTCATCAGTGTGATGTGCTCCAACAATGCATAACAATACTTAAGAGATTTTGTCAATATTTCCTTAACAACGAACCAATAAATTTCAAGGATAATAAAGAACATATATCTTTTAACAAGTTTTTAAACCAGAGAATAATATGCAAACTGCTCATTCAACAATTCAATTTCGGTTCAGTGGCCAATTAATAATAAAATCTTTGTGGTAACAAATGAAAAACGATTAGGTTCAGCTTATGCTTTTACCTACAGAACGGAAGGTGACCTGGTACTTAGCCAACTACTGGGTGAACATAAAATCAGTATTCTTTCATTATTCTAATCAGGGTCCTCATACAGATATTTAAAGAAAAAAAAAATTGACTTCTGCAGTGAGATTTTTCTTCCCAGGAGTTAGAACAAAAATACTTGCGACCCAGCAGAGCATTAATCCTGTCTCGTTAGAAATGTTTATCCCTTTAAATTGGAGTAGGTCTCTTCTATGGATGATTCTTGACACCATAGTCCCTACTCTTACAGAATTTTTCATCAAATTTAGTCATGGCGTCTTTACAGCAATCATGACTTCATTTTATAAAAAACAGGCCTCTGGACAGTGGCAAGTCCCGTTTCATGTGCAATGGCCACAAAGGAAATTGCGAATTGGTGCATTTTTTTCATGCAAAATTCTGTGAGGTAGAGTCTTGAAAGTTTGAATAACTTCTTTCTCTCAAATTGTCCCATTAAATTTCATATTTACATTTCCTACCTCCAAAACATGGCTTATGATTCACCACAGGAACAAGCTCATAATACACAGAAGGACAAGCATGTGCGAATGGATTAATCAATGTGGCACAAGTGCCAGCACATAGCGATATAAAAAGAGGCCGGAGGCCTAGAGTTTTATCATTCTGCAATGGCACAGGTGCTATATCAATTAACCCATTCACACAGCGTGTTGTTCTGTGTTCATCACATGTCTTCATGTCTATAAAAACCATTATTAGGACACTCAGCAATTCATTTGACAACTATCAACAAAAGAACATATTTTATCGCCTACCAAATTAGTGAGGGGAACCTGTTTTATTATTTCATCCTCTAAGTTCCTATCAGTTGTATGTGCATACTGGCACATAGAACACACCGGAATTAAGGGGATAATTTTTAGTTATTGCTTGCAATTCAAATTGTAATTGCGGAGCAAGATTTGGAGAAAATTCCAGTGAAATTTCACTTCTATTTAAAAATAGTCTATCAATGATTTCCATTCTGCACATATGTGCTGAACAGATTTTCATTTTCACATGGTTTGGTGTGGCTGTAGATGGGGATTACATAGAACAGGCATGTAAAAGCTTGTTCCAATGGAGGGTCATCAACATTGTTTTGAAGGTAAGAAATGTGAATTTTTAATATTTCAAGAGTTAAGGGTTAAAATAGGTTCATACAAGTGGAAATGTTGGATAGAAGTTCACTATTTTCTCCAACTTATCACGACTTACCATGATGGATTTCAGACATTTAAATTCCATCAAACCCACACAGGTAACCAGTGTCCCCAAATGACAGGGAAGTTCCCAAATTAACACATTAATGTAGTACGGTTTGTTTATGTGTTTTGAGCAATTTGTAAAAAAAAGTCCTTTAAGACTAAAAGGTCTGGAGATTCTCTACATTCCTACTACATCATAACAGTCATTTGCTTGCTTTTTGCAGTTTTTTCTAGGCAAGTCTTGGCTGCCCGCAGTCTCAATGAAGCAAGGGTTAACATTAAAATGAAAGATTTGACACACTTGGAACCCACCCTCATGTTTCTTTCCTGATCAAATTATCCCTATGTGCCAAATTTTATCTGAATCAGATGAGACATGACAGAGTCTATGCCTGACATTGCATGCTTTGAAGCAATGTCAAAGACAAACAATACCCAGCATCGGATGGGGTGAAGAGTTAATGCGATGTTGGACATGATCAGGTCCCACCACGTTTATTTCTTGGTCAAGTTATCTCTAGGTCCCAAACGGTCAAAGCAATCCAAATTACCCAGATTTTGTCTCGATCTGTCAAGGCATGGTGATGTTTCACCCACTAAAGGGTTAACATCAAATACAGAGTATACCTAGCCTTACATGAGCTGAAGGCATTTGGGTTAGCACAATGCTGAATGCGAACTGAAACTATGGGCTACCCCTTATCCCTATCATAGCCAAATTACCCCAAAGTGCCAAATGTTTGCCTAAACTGGCTGAGCACTTCACTTGTGGCACAGGAAAATGACCAATTGATGTCAAATTTGTCTGGATTAACTGTGGAAGAGCAGAGTCGAACTATATGCAGTGTTGCACTGGTTGAAGGGTGAGCGTGACATAGGAAACAGTGGAAGCCAACCCATGTCCCTTTCCTGGTCAAATTACCCAGGAGCCAGTATGTCTAAGCTCTTTATTATAATATTCAAATAGGCTCAAGCTTGCAAATAAGTAGCTGATCATGGTCAGTGATAAGGACCATTTGGATGTTTGACAGGCACCAATTCACTTGTGCTCTCATAAAGACCTGCATGATCTCTTGAAACTTTGATATAAGTTTAATATAATTCCAGGATTCTTTTGTGTCTTCTATTTATTTATCTATTGGTGTTTAAGGTCACATACTTATGCACAATGACTAATCGTGACTGTGACAGTTTTACGGGTGTGGGAAGCAGGAGTACCCAGAGAGAACCACCGAGCAGCTGTCAGCTCTCCAACATCGTAACTCTGAACCGCGGCACAGGCAGGGTTAGATTGATTGAAGACATATGCACCAACGACGTGCAGTATGCCTTATTACACAGCTTCATCGTGCCCCCATGTAGGCAATCAGGGTTAAGTGCCTTTCCCAAGAACACAACGCATGAGTGCGAATCAGTCGCTGATATGGTCACCCATCCGACCACTAACCGCGCTCAACGTTGCTCAACTTCGGTGATCTGACCAGAACCGGTTACAGTGACGCCACTGCGCCCCCTTTGTGTCTACAAGGGCTGAATATGGAACCCTTTTCCAAAGGCATTTGGGGAAGATTTTTCCCAATTCACAACCCATACTTCCAAAACTCAGTCCCACTCAAACAAAAGGAACAATGCAAAGAGTGTACCAATGCCCCTGATCCACCAAAAATATTCTATCTTAACAGAGTGAAAAAGGGCCATAACTCTGGAAAAAGTTTTGGAGAAAACTCACGCTACACAGGTATCGTTCCCCCATGATGCTCCATCAAAATGCCAAATTATAACTCGAAGTAGCAGTGGCTAAGATAGAAGGGAAAATGTTAGTATAGATGGACAGACGGATGAACAAATAGTCGGACGGCCGGACAAACAGGTAGACGTAGGTCTCCACTAGATACCCCTTTAACTTTTCAAGTTGGGGGCATAATAAAAATTTAATTCATAACTGTTTTCTGAACTGGACAATCAAACTCAAAAAACCAATAATTTGCATTCTAACGACGCGTAGAAAGCATCCAAATTCTTTTTAATAGTATAAGAACAGTTTAATAGAGACTACAAAGACTGTATTTAACACTATTTCATCCCTTGAGAGCAACAAGGTGACATCTACAATGCTAAAGCATTACAGATGGCATCTTGTTCCACACAAGGGATGATTTCACGTTGTTTGTTAAAATTTACTACATGTAGTACTGCTGGGATATCGTGATCAAACAGTTAACTGTATCGGCCTATTATAGGTATCGGAATCGAATCAGCACTACCAGAAAAATATCGGTTCTCACAGATTGTCATTTTTTTTTCATTAAACACAAGTCACAAATCATGGATGGCAATTTCGCAAAGTGCCTGTTGACAGCAAGAAATCGGCAAAACATTATTATGCAATGAACTGACAGCTCCAATAGCTTTACTACACACTGTTTCGATGTATTTATCATTAAACTAACGAAATGCTGGTCTACTGGAATCATGTCTAGAGCTGACTGCAATTTACGTCACGCATGTTTTGTTTTGTGAAACGGCTCAGCCATGTGATCAAAACAGGACATGACACTGACACCAACCCGCAAATGTCCAGATGAAGCGAAACCGAGTCATAATAACTCTACTAATAAAGAACACTAATACTCTATCAGAGATAATGAAAGAAGCATCGATGGCAGAAAATCAAAATATCAAATTATTATTATCAGAATTTCCAACAAACTGAAAAAAGAAAGCAGACTTAACAAGTCCATCAAAGTAAGCTCCGCCAACCAAGTGACTGACGTCATGTCGTCTAATGATCAGTTACATGTTGTTATTTCCCCTGTCTTGGTCACAGATACTCATGCCTCCATAATATTTATATATACCATTATGGGGCACACCAGCATCGATTCAAAAATGCTATCAGACATCATTTTTCTTTCAATTTCTCAGCTTGTGCCGATTACCTGTATGTTTAGAAAAATACTAGGGTTTACTGGGAATTCCTTATTGATGTAATCAATTTTATGTCACAGGATGCTAACACTTCCAAGTTGGGAAATTCTTAGTGTCAATGAATTCTTCATCAATAATAAAATTATTGGATTTAAACTGTCAAAAGTTAACATGGATTATCAACAATTGTTCACAGTACCTTGATCCAGTATGGAGTTTAGGTATGACAACTTCCATTTCATGAGATAATATGAGAGGGTAAAGTCAAAGTTACTGCCTATTTTCGTGATATGAACAATGAATACAAAGGATAACCGGTAACGAGAAATGTTGCGTGCTCCTTGCAGACTAATATCATCATTCAGTGGTATGATGTACACTGCTAAAAAAATAGTTGACTACGAAAAATACTAGTCGATTATAGAACCTTCAGAAGGTTGGTCTACTCGATTAATCAAATAGTCGTGGCAGCCCTAAACATTGGTACTCAATTAATAATCAGAAATGGCTATTATGACTGAATAATCAGTAATCGGTTCATAGGCCTACGATACAATCGGTTGATCACTACTGGTAGATGTATCAATGCTCTCAGTTCAGTCTGAATGTAATATTTCTTGTTTTTTGTAATTTTGTCTTCTAAAAAAAAAACAAATTCCCAATTGGGGCCCTAATGACGCAAATGTTTCCAATGGCATGGGCCCAAATCATTTTCCAAAGCAGGCAGGAGAATCCCTGTCACTTTAGTAGGTTTTACCAAATTCTTGACTTATCATTCATTGGAAAACTCACTTACAGACAGCATTCCAAAAAATAATACAAGGTTTTGATTAGATCTGAATATGCAATTAACATGTGGATTATGTACAATTAACAAACACCTGTTGCCACAAGCATAGACTTCTTTGTAGATAAAATTCAACGCAGGTTTCTCTGGGTAATGGTACATGGTACTAATGGATTTCAATCCTTGTGTCAGGTACCGAGTGCACAATGACAATCAGTTACCATGACAGGCACACACAAAAAATTATTTGCAGGTTTGAATATGCTGTCAAGCTTTCATCACATGGCCATACACTAGTTAGTACAAATTCCATCACTTTTCCAAATCTCAACAGTATATTATCATTTTGTACGACTTTTCAACTCTTCTGATCTGACAGCATTCTTCTTTGCTAACTGGTAGAGGTGCTGGAAGCCCAAAATTTGGGCTTTATTTTGAAGTGCTTGTACCACAACTTAAAAAATGCTTCATATTCTGTGGATGTGCGTTACACTATCTTTGAAGTGAAATTAATAATTAATTAGTCTGTATAAATTTGCCGCTTTACAATTTATGGTAGAGTGCTTTTAACAAGACAAGGACCTGTGAACAAATTTTGACGTCTAAAAATAATTTTGACCAGTACTCTACCAGTTAAGGTCTCAAGTTTCAAAGGGACTATCAACCACAGTAGTGTGCAAATAGTCAACTGAGCCTATGCACACTGTAATTCTCAAAGACTTCTGCTAATTAATCATGAACTTAACCCCTAAAGGCCTAATTATGACCTTGATATCTTTTTATTGCATCAAAACAGGGTACATATCTCTGGGGTTTTTTTCTGAAACGCTGTTATATGACTTACTATTGGAAAAATCCCTCAGGGTTTCCCCTACAGTGTGTCACATGAAAAAAAACCATTACAATTTTTCAGATTGCTACAAAAACCTTTACTTGCATATCTAGAGGCTTAGCAGTGACATGTAGTCAAGTCTTCACTGCCAATTATTCAGGACTTAAACGAGAATCTAATCAATTCCCTCAAGGAAAAGAATGAGAATCAACTTTAATTCTCACAAAATATTCATTTGTTTATAGTCTTAAAAAGCCTGCAGAATTCTATTCAGTTTTTGCACCCTCAAAATAAGATAACACTATTAGCCAAGACTTCACTAGAAACCACTACCAAGGTACTGTAACTTCCATCAACAAGATCACCAAAATTCTGTACAGCAAGCCTGAATACAAGCAACCTGTCATTTGCAAAACTGGGTTCCCAGAGGGTGAATGTGCAGTTGCTATCCCATACAGTGGGCCAATTTATCCTCTAGATCTTTCTGTTTTGGCTTGAGACCTTTATTCAGGCTGAGGTTCACAGAGAGTAAATTTTGTGATGCTACCCCTGCTGTGCAGGGTAGCATCACCAAATTCACCCTCTGGGAACCTCATTTTGTAGATGACAGTCTGCTTATTTTCAAGCTTGCTGTACAGGTATGTTGGAACAAGGATTCCAAATCAACATGTACAACAAGAAACTCAAATTATAACTATAACTAAGTCCTCTAAAATTATAACTGAGGGTTAAATAAACTCTTCTTATTAATTTATAAATATGTGGTCCGTTTTTTGAAAGGAATATGTACTGGTACAGCAGGAATCGGCAAGAAACAAAACCTATTCTTATAAATCATAACAAAGCATACAGTCTATATTGGCAACAGAGACTTGGCCAGAAACCACTGGCTGGATAGTTAGATAACGATCATGAACACTTCCCTATGTTCCGAGGACCGTAATCCTTAGGGGCTTGGCGATTATTACAAATTTCTACTACATGTACACTTTGACGGGCTATATTCTGTGGCATTTCAGTTTTTTTTGGAAAGTCCTGGCTGCCTATATTATTATCGGTAGCCAGAAAACAGCACGGTTACTAAGAATATAACCTGCAAATTTATCTCAGAAGTGGATGTTGAAGAAATTATTTTGTTACAGAAAATGTGATAAATGTCGGAATTAGGCCCTTTAACTGGTAGTATGCAAACTTATTTTTAGTCATCAAAGTTTGTTCACATGTCTTTGTCTTGTTGCAATTTATGGGAGAGTGCCTGCGGGCACTCTCTCCTAAACTGTTACAAGGCATAGTCTTACACACTAAGTTTGTTCATGTCAAGGATAGTATGAAGCACATCAACTGAGTATGAGGTCTTACAAGTTAAGAGTTGGGAGTTAATGAAATAAATTTCATAATTGAGATTGGATATTCTGGACTACTCAGTTTTTTTGTTGTGGAAACGGACTTGCAATTGCCGACCACCAAATTGATACCCATTCAGACATTGAATGGCATATTCAGCATGTTGATAATTTTCCATGGTAACGAACCCATAACCTTTACACTGCTGTTGTTTATGATCATAAATCACATTTACTTTCGATACTGTGCCATATGGTGAGAAAAGTGACCAGAGAGTTTGTTCATTTGCTGAATACCCAATGTTGTAAACATATATGACATGCCCTTTATTCTGGTTTTGAGCTTCTCCTCCCCCTGTTGGCATTCGACTGTTGTGTGCCATAGGGTTATATCTCGGCCTGCTGCCCGTATTTCGAATTGGACCCACTGCCGATGCCATTGGATACCGCGATGGAGGATACATAACAACAGCAGGTGGTACTTTTTTGGATCCATCATCAGCATATTTCACAACAAGTCGATCAGTGCCATAAACTGGTATCTTATTATTCCAAGCTTCAATTGCATTGGCTGCTTCTTCCTTAGTGCTGTACAAAACAAAACCTGTTCTCTTAGAAATTCCAGTAATATTATCCCTTAGAATTCTAACCTGAATTAAATTACCATATGGTTGGAACAAATGTGAAAGCTCATTTTCACCATAATTTGGGGGCAACTGTCCAATATACAAATTGGCGCCTTTTATATTATCAGAAGCAGGACGAGCCAATGCGACTTTAATTTTCTTATTCTGCAGCTCAAGTCCATTCAGTGTATCTATAGCCATCTGTGCCTCCTCAGGAGTTGTGTAGTCAACAAAACCAAAGCCATAGCTGTAGCCAGTTGCTCGATCCCTGCAAATTTTGCAGGAATTCATTGTACCAATTTCACAAAATAAGTTGTAAAACTCATCATCTGTCAGTGACTGTGGAAGGTAGTTGATGATGAGGTTGGTCTTGGAATTGTCTCCCATTGCTCTTGTTCTGTATTCCAAATTGATATTCTCCAAGAAGTAAAAAAAAAAAGAAATAGTTGCAAAAAAGAGTTCAGGAAATGTTCTACATTGTGTTGTTTAGTAGGTGTAGCTAATGGGGATGGGTCTTAATTTTTCCAGCTGGGACATTTTTGGATCAATCAGTCTTCGACATCAATTCATTCTTGCTAGTAATAAAGTACTTATTACTTATGTCACACATACAGTTGGTCCAACAAATGGTGGTATGTAGCACCTACTTCGGGCTGTTGGGAGTGCTGCTGTCTCCAGCATGACCAATTTGGACTAAGATTTGTGCTCACTAAATAATAAGTTGGGAAGTTCTTATGTCATGACTATTTATTTATTTATTCATTTATTGGTGTTTTAGGTCACATATTTCCGCACAATGGCTAATCTTGAATGCAACAAGGATATAAAATAAAATCCAGCCAACCAATTATACCCATGTTGCCCATTTAGAGGATTTTCACCCCAGACATTGGTGACTGGGTCCTAGTTTACCAGTAAAACAGAGTTTGTTTACCACAGTAAACAAACACAGCTTCACTTCCCGGGGTTCCCGCGGGAGAGTCCCGATTACGATATGTCTTTATCCACAAATAAAATTTCAAGAACTCTCGAGTTTTTTTTAACTATAATCCTAAGAGAGTAACATTCCATTTACATTATCAAGGCATGCCTTGATGATGTAGTTGGAATATTTTATCAGCTGGGACTTGAGCCATAGAAATCAGGACAAATAAGTACACCCACCCAATCAGTCATCTTCTCAACACCCCTAGCATTGTTTGGTCTGCTAATTTATAACTGGCATTACAAGCACATGGACTGATTATCGAACATATAACAAATTTCACTGTGATATACAGAAGATAAAGTGTCCAAATTTTGAAAGAAATATCAATATCTCAAACCTAATCTTAGAATAAAGTAATCTTAAACTCATTTTTGAAATACCCTCATCATTGGAAGAAAACAGTCTTTTGCTAGAAGGCCTGGACTATATGTAATAACAAGGTTGTCATCTTTGTTAAGATATCAAGATCAAACTGTGACTGCCTTGCCCCCAAACCCATGCACCATGTGGCAATTTTGAAAACAAAATGTTAACATTTGTTGAATTAGTCATTCAAAAACTACACAATTCTCAACATGAGCTGTAAGGCAAATGACATATAAATATCGTGTAAATATTGACCTTGACCATGGAGCTGTGCCCCTGTGTTACGGTCATGACACACCCTTGGGTCAGAAACAATCATTGTGTGAAGTATGAAGATCAGACCATTGAATAATTTTGATGGACTGAACAAAGTTAGAATGTAAGGCTGTCACGAATGATCGAAAAACCAATCAACCGTCGATTGAGGTCATAATCGACGATTTATTTCAATGATCGATTATTTGAATGGACATGTACTGTCGTACTACCTTTTTGTTAAAGGGGAAATATTGATTCACATGCTATTGTTTCAAATAAAGGACCTATTTCGAAAACAAATGTGTGTGTGAACAGGGTTAAAACATAACACCAATATATAGGTTCAAGTCGCGGCACCACGCGAGTTAAAGTTAGCCAAAACCCAGTCATCATCATATGCGTGATCACTCAGTTGAATCTGACCCTAGCTTTTAAAGTGTTCAAGTGTCAAACACCAATAAATAAAAGAGTAAATAAATAAAATAAATCCCTGGAAAGATTGAGCCTCCAAGGGAAAGCATTTTCACACTGAACAGGTGCTGAATCATTATCATTCATGGGCCGAACTTTCCGGTTCCAGCATCACTGGCTCACTGCCATTAACGGTGATAACAATTTAACAACAAGAGGCCCCAAGGGGCCTGAGGGCGCTCACCTGACATGGTAGCCTAAATATCAACCCAGAGAATTGATTTCAACAAGTTGCATCTGCTCCTCCTAAGAAAAGCTTATACCAAATATCCAAAGATTCTGACCAGTGGATCTAAAAAAAAGAGAAGATTTTTAAAGAATATTCCTCATATTGAACTAAGTTATAATTCGAGCTCCCACAGGGAGCCCATATATGAACCGAGGGGCTTGGCTTAAACAAACTTGAATTTCACCCCCCTATGGATGCTGCACACCAAATATCAAAACATTCCAACTGCTGGATCTGAAGAAGATTTTTAAAGAAAATTCCTCATTTTGAACTAAGTTACAATTCGGGCTCCCACAGTGAGTCCAAATATGGACCTAGGGACATGGCTTGAACAAACTTGAATCTCCCCTACCCCCCCCCCCCCCCTCCCCCAAGGATGCTGCATACCAAATATCGAAACATTCCGACTGCTGGATCTGAAGAAGATTTTTAAAGAAAATTCCTCATTTTGAACTAAGTTATAATTCGGGCTACCACAGTGAGCCCAAATATGAACCCAGGGACTTGGCTTGAACAAACTTGAATCTCACCCCCCTAAGCATGGTGCATACCCAATATCAAAAAATTCTGCCTGCTGGATCTTGAGAAGAAGATTTTCAAAGAAATTTGCCTGAAATGCACTAAGTTCAAATTTGGGCTCCTATACTGAGCCCAAATATAAACCCAGGGAGTCTCTTTGAACAAACTTGAATCAGATCCACCCCACAATGTTGCATACCAAATATCAAAAGATTCTTCCTGCTGGATCTGGAGAAGATTTTTGAAGAAATTTGCCTGGAATGCACTAAGTTTGAATTCGAGCTTCTATAGTGAGCCCAAATATGAATCCAGGGAGCCGATTTGAACAAAATTGAATCAGATCCACCCCACAATGTTGCATACCAAATATCAAAAGATTCTGCCTGCTGGATCTGGAGAACAAGATTTTTTAAGAAATTTGCCTGAAATGCACTAAGTTTGAAATCGGGCTCCTATACTGAGTCCAAATATGAACCCAGGGGGCCGATTTGAACAAACTTGAATCAGATCCACCCTACAATGTTGCATACCAAATACCAAAAGATTCTGCCTGCTGGATTTGGAGAAGATTTTTTAATGTTTTTCCCATTGCCTACAGTGTTAAAAAGTGCCGACTCAGCACTTTTTCAAAGTCCTGAAAACAGTACCTTGTGATCAAACCGATAGGAATTTTTTTAACCATTCTATTCTACTGAATAAAAGTAAGGTTTATACAAAATAAGAATTCTCTGTGCTGTGTAGTTTTGGAGATATGGCAGTTTTAAGGTTTTTCCTATTTTTAGCTCCCGAGGTTCCCACAGGGCAACGAGAAAAATTTTTTTTGCATCAATCAACTACTTATGACACATTATCATCTCATATCAAATTTGGTTCAAATCGACCTCACAGTTCTGAAAATAGAAATTTTAGACGTGGCCAAAATTTTTGCCCCTCCCATAACGAAGGCAAATAATGCCCTACAAACTTCTCTTGAACAAACTTGATTCTAAACCTCAAAAGGACTCTGTATACCACATATAAAGTCTCTGCTACTGGTGGTTCATTAGAAGAAAATTTTCAAAAAATTTGGTCGTTTTTTCCCCACCCCTCTGTTCAATACGAGCCGAAACCTAATTTGCATAAAAATCAAAATGCCCCTATATAACCATTACTTACATGAAATTTAATTCAAATGTGGCCAGTGGTTTAGGAGAAAGAGGCTCAAACACCACCTTCATGCAGGACAACGGACGGACGGACAGACGACGGACGAAGAGTGATAAGAAAAGCTCGCCCTGACTTTCAGTCAGGTGAGCTAAAAATAACATAACACTCAATGATGCCTTACTGTCAATGGTTACATTGTATTCCTTGCCAATAAGACATCATCAAGAGTTGAGTTGTTTTTGTTTTTATCAATTTGATACTTGATAATCAATTTTAACATACGGAAAGTAAAGAGGGAAAAACTTCGAAATGCCATGTTATTTTTAAAGTATGATGATTTATTTTGTTCTCCGACGTATCGCAACCCGAAGTTTCATTTCCACGTGTAAAGCTTTGTTGACTTGACATTCCCTAAGGCTAAATTCATAACCATTACACATTGAGCACGGATGGGGCCATTAGTGAGTTTAGTATGCATTTTTCTATGATTTGAAATTTGAATCTATGCGATGTAGATTCTGTTTTGTCAAATTTTTCAAGGTTTGGTGTTCGTTTGCTTCATTTACGATTAGGATATTTTAATTTTTAACTCCTCCCAAGTTATATCATAGACAAAGTCCTTGGAAACAAGACAGAAATATTAACCATAAATAATCGAATGACTGTCAATTTTTATGATAAAATAATCGATTATGAAAATTCATAATCGTGACAGCCTTATTAGAATGCATGCATGAATGCACACACAGACTACTATATCCCCACCCCTCACCCCCCCCCCCCCCCCCCCCCCCAAAGAAAACTTTCAAGGAGAATAAAAAGTATACAGCATATGTCACAGCACATCACAAGTCACAGCACATCACATTTCACACACATTACAATCAGACCAGGGAAGCTATGTTGTAACCAAAAATGAATTTATGCACAAAGATCTATTTTTAGTAAGAATGACCCCAAAATTTGATCCCCACGACCTGAAAAAGTACATAGCACATCTAACACCTATAGCTTAAGTTCTCATCTGGAAAAAATGCACAGAAATTTATTTTTAGTTAACAGCGAACCAATATTTGACCTCATGATGGGGGCAGCATATCAATTTTATCAAAACTGAATTGACCCTCCCCAGACATCATTCATATGAAATTTTATTGAAACCAGTCCAGCAGTTTGCGAGAATGCTCAAACAGCACCTTTATGACAAATGAACCATGATCATTATAGCTCACCCAAACTTTCAGTTAGGTGAGCTAATAATAACAAACAAAAGTTTTCATGTATGCCTATTTTACAACATGAAAAAACGGGGGCATAACTCCAGTGGAATTTGAGGAGGAGGAATGGGAGTCGGAGACATAAAATTTAAGATACTATTTTAACATCTTCATTGCCTACATATGCTTATTAGTTGCTCACATGCAGATCAAAGAATTTGAGATTTCAGGGATTCCCACTCATTCCACTCCCCGGGTACACACCTGGGCTATTTGATAATATACAGGGAGCATGGAAAAACCCATCCCAATTTATCATTTTTCTTTTTCCAGGCAGTAAAAGCTGCTTCTGCACTCTGATCATGGGTTTGGACAGTTTGGTGGGAGGCACAACATTGCGGCATTTGATAAAATACAGGGGCGTGTGGCAACCACCCACCACCGCCATTTATGTATGTCTTTTTTCTATGCAGACTTAGGTACTCCTCCACGTAGAGCATAGAATTTGATTTGGGGAGAGGGGAGCACCCACATCCAGGCTACACCAGTGGTGCATGTAATAATGGATAGAGGCTCCCATAGGGAGCCCAAATATGAATCCAGGTACTTAATTTGAACAAACTTGTATCTGTGCCTGGCTACACTGTTGCATAGCATGTAATAATGGATAGAGACTCCCATAGGGATCCCAAATATGAATCCAGGGACTTGATTTGAACAAACTTGTATCTGCACCTGGCTACTCTGTTGCACAGCAAGTATCAAAACATTCTGAATGGTGGCTGTCAATAAAATTTTAAAGAATATTCCCTTTTTTGTTCAGGGGCTCAAACATTCAACCCAAGGACTTTATTTAAAAAAAAAAACTTGACCCCCCCCCACCCCCCTTTCACAAGGTCCACGGATGTTGCATACCAAATATCAAAAGATTCTGATTGTATCTTTAAAGATTTTTCGTCATATTGGACTAATTAACAATTTAGGCTCCAATAGGGAGCTCAAATATTAACCCAGGGACTTGCTTTAACCAAACTAGAATCTGACTGCCCTGAGGGTGGTGTATACCATGTATCAAAAAGATTCTAACTGGGGTTTGTGAAAAGAAGATTTTAAAGCATATTCCTCATATTGCACCAAGTAAAAATCTGGGCTCCAATAGGAAGCCCCAATGTTAATCAAAGGACTTGATTTTTTAACAAACTTGAATCAGACTCCCTAAGGATGGTGTATATGATAAATCCCAAAATTAAAACTGGGGATCGATAAGATTTAAAAACTAGAGGCTCTAAAGAGGCTGTAATCGCTCACCTGGAACTACATAGAAAAATGTGATTTCCCATAGGCTTTCCATGGTAACTATGAACTGCAATTGTGGCCATGTTTGCAACATTACAGGAGGATCATTGGTAGGTGTCCCAGTCCTCAATCATGTGAAGTTTCAAAATATTTGAATCCAACAAACAGAATCATAGAATGTCTCTGGTGGCCATACTTTCCAACCAACAGGAACAAAAAGAGGATCATTTGTGGAGGGCTTCCTATAGACCATTCCTGCCAAGTTTTGGTTCACGTCGGCTCAGTAATTCCAGAGAGAAGATGAAAATGGGATTTCCAATAGGGTTTTTCTATAGTAACTATAAACTGCAATTGTGGCTATGTTTGCAACACAATCAACATTAAATGAGGATCGTTTATAGAGGGTGCCTCTGACGGCCATATTTTTCAACCCACAGGAACAAAATGAGGATCGTTTGTATAGGACGTCCCAGACCATTCCTGCCAGGTTTGGTTCATGTCAGCTCAGTAGTTCCAGAGAAGGAGATGAAAATGTGATTTCTCATTGGATTTCTACAGTAACTATAAGCCGCATTTGAAGCCATGTTTGCAACCCGACCAACATTAAATGAGGACTGTTGGTAGAAGGGGTCAGAGGCAGTCATCAACCATGCAAAGTTTCACAACATTTGGCCCGGCCCTGTGGTTTCAGAGGAGAAGAGTTTTCAAAATTGGCTGATCAGAATCAAAGAATGCTTCTGGCAGCCACGTTTTTCATCCAACAGAAATAAAATGAGTAACAGTTGCAGAGAACCTCTCATAGACCATGCCTGCCAAGTCTGGTTCACATTAGCTCAGAATGTTCAGAGAAGATGATGAAAATGTGATTTCCTATAGGGTTTCTATATTAACCCTTTACCCAACGTAACGGCCAAAACCGGCCAGCGCTATTCTCTAAAATCGTAAATTAATTTTCATTATTTTTTTCATTTTTTGTCTAAAAAAAATAGGTTATAACCCCTCATTGGAATGAGCTCATCAAGCTCGCTCCAATGAGGGGTCATAACCTATGTTTTTGAGACAAAAAATTAAAAAAATTAGTTATTCAAGAATTTGTTTTGCAAGTGTCGTTTGCTTTTCATGTTAGGTAAAGGGTTAACTATAAGCCACAATTGCAGCCATAATTGCAACCCGATGAAGATTAAATGAAGATCATTGGAAGAGGGGGTTACAGTCATCAGTCACATCAAGTTTCAAAACATTTGGCCTTGTAGTTTCAAAGAAGATTTCTTGAAAATGCACACATTTATGAATTCTGTTTCAACAAAAAAATCAGTAAAATAAAGTTAAATATTTTGAAAATTACAATATTTCAGACAATATTCTCTTTCAAATAGCTTTGGATAGGTAAAGGGTTACAGGAAACACATTTAACTCCAATTTTGTCATATCTTAAATACTACTACTGGGAAAACAAAATAAACAAAACTTTTGTGCTTTTCAAACACCTGTCATCAATTAATATTTCAGATAAGTAACTTGAGAGTCATACATGTATTAACATAATTACAGCTGCACTTGTTTACAGTAGTAGTCAAAATAAGTTGTAGGATAATCCTGTAAACTATGTATCTTTCTCTTCCTACACTGATAATACCAGAAGCTGACATCATTTCCTGGAAAGCTGTCACTGATAGCTTTCCAGAAAATGTCAGATTCTGATTTTGTCAGTACAGGAGCAGTAGTTTACTTAGTTTACTGCAGTTATGCTACAACTTATTTTGACTTGTACTGTATACACAATATTTTGGGTTTTTTTCCCAGTTCTCGGTGGAGAAAACTGGAACCAATCCTTACCAGATTCTCAAACACGAAGGACGCCAACGCCCTATAGCTCACCAACATTCCTCTTTGATAGTAACTTTGGCAAACACAAGAACTGTATCAAACAGGCTCATAACATGCGACAAAGCTTACCTAAACACAACCTCTTAAAAGTAAAACACAGAAACTGACATAAACACCAAGTTAAACATGAAATTCTGAGCTAAACAGAAAACTAAACGCAAATAAAAATGTCAAGAAAAATGTTTAAAATGCAGGGTATGAGGGGTTAATCATGGAACAATGATACTGAGGAATATGTATGATGAATATAAGTGCCATGGGAAGAGAAGGAACACAGCAGCTGACCTAAACACAAAGTTAAACGTGAAATTCTGAGCTAAACAGAAAACTAAACGCAACTAAAAATGGCAAGAAAAATGTTTAAAATGCAGGGTACGAGGGGTTAATCATGGAACAATGATACTGAGGAACATGTATGATGAATATAAGTGTCATGGAAAAAGAAGGAGCACAGCAGCTGACCTAAACTCTTAGTTAAACACGAAATTCTGAGCTAAACAGAAAACTAAACGCAACTAAAAATGTCAAGAAAAACATTTAAAATGCAGGGTATGAGGGGTTAATCAATTTCAGTATTGTGCATAAATATTATGAGAATTGGTCAAAGGAAACTTGAGTCATCGTAGGACATAGGAATATGCTGGACAGACAGTGATTACTAGTACCATTGGGCCTCTGCCAAAAGTTGGCAGAGCCTCGATAATAATTTTCACTTCTTTCCATCCAAAGGATGGGTTATCAGCAAGCAATCTATCATTGTCAGTGACATGCACATGGAAATTGTAAAAACACACAATGCAACCCTCTGGAGACTGCTGACAAACAGTGTCATTAAGCGCAGTCATCAAGGTCCTTGTGTCTTGGTGCATGCAGGTCATGTTTACACCCATGTGCACACATTTTATAAGATCGCCGGGCTCAACATTATTGATAGGTCGTCTATTTTATATCGGTCAGATGATTAGTATGCTCACAACGTCAAGACACCAAAAGTGATAAAAAGTGGTTGTCATCAAAAAAAAAAAATATGCACAGTAAAGTATATTCCATACTGGAAATTCAGGAATTTAATTGAACATAAAATGTTGAAAGGCAGAAAATGTAGAGAGATCTGTTCCTTTTGCTCTGTGCATTTGCCTTTATCATAATGAAAACACTTTTATAATGACAGCAAGAAGCATAACTGGCCACTATTTACAGGGCACCTTATTGGTAATTAATCATATCTTGTGATTAATAATCCCTGAATAATTCCCTGAATAATTGCAAGTTCATAATCTGTTACATTTCGTAGAGATGATACAATAAGGAGCCCAAATATTAACACAGGGACTTGGTTGACCTCCCTGAGGGTGCTGTATACCAATGAAAGTGTCAACGGCACTGTAGCTTAATGTAGCCTAACTTTACTGTGTGTAGTGTTTGATAAAAAGGATTATTATTATTATTATTATTATTATTGATTGGTGTTTAAGGCCACATATTTGTGCACAATGGATAATCATGACCACAACATGAGTATCAACTCAAGACCAGGGGTGAGCGTTAATAAGCCATGTTGCCCATTTTCGAGAGGGTTTGCACCTCCCAAGCATTGGTGACTGGGTCCTATTTTACCAGTAAAACAGAGCCTGTTTACTGCAGTGAACAGACACTGCTTCACTTCCCGGGGTTCCAGCGGTGATGATGAAAAGGATAATGTTCAATGTTTATGAAAGTTATGAAATAAGACAAGAATTGTGATAATTGAGAATATGCTAATTTCTGTTCCCTATATGCTATGTTTTCATTAAGAATAATTTGAGGTGTAGACTGTACTAAAGAACTGAGACCTGGGTTGAAGCAGCCCTAACAGTTAACGTATGTCAACCAAAGTTACCAAGTTACAGTAAAATCATTCCAAAACGAGTCATCCTAACAAGTTACACTGAAATTCCTACATAAATATAACTCCTAGACTTTGCTAATGGAATCTAGGTTACTTGACGGTTTGGTGGTCATGGCTGACCAATCATGACCAAAATAGGAGTCACATCTAAATATCATAGCAAATTATCCTTCCAAGTTACAATGAAATCCCTTCATAAAAAACAACCTGTAAGCAGTGCTAAAGGAATCTAGGTCACATGACCAGGCAGCATAATGGCTGCCTGACAGTGACCAAAATACAACAGTCTCATCTGGACATCATACCAAGTTATCTTTCCAAGTTACAATCAAATTCCTTCATAAATATGAACTGCAGACTGTACTAAACAAATCTAAGTCAAATGCCTGTGCGGCTGTCAAGGTTGACTGATCACATCCAAAATAGGATGTACTCATCTAGACATTATACAGAGCCATCCTACTAAGTTACAATAAAATCCCTTCATAAATATGACCTGTAGACTGCTCAAGGTTTTTGGGCTCACATTACCGTCACAGCTGACCGATCGCAACCAAAAGGGGACATTTCCATCTAGACATTATACGAAGTCATCCTACCAGGTTACAAATCCCTTCATAAAAGCGACCTGTAGACTCTGCAAGAGGTTTTGGACTCTCGCAACCGTCACAGTTGACTGATTGCAACTACAATGGGGCCATTCTAATCTAGACATTATATGAAGTCATCCTACCAAATTACAAAGAAATCCCTTCACAAATATGACAACCTGAAGACTGCACTAAAGGTTTTCGGGCTCTCACAGCCATTACAGTTGATCGATCAAGACCAAAAGGGGACTTTCTCATCAAGACATAACCTCGAACCTGTATATGAAATTTTGTGATGATCAGACAAGAACTGCCGAAGAAAATGTGAACAGACTCACAGGCTTTCGCACACGTGATGGCAATAGCTTATCTTGACTTAGTCAAGTTAAGCTAATAAAAGTGTCAATGACACTGTAGTTCAACTTGTACATGTATAGTATGTGACACAGCAATGACAAACATTTACGTAATGACCTGATAATAAAGGTATATTTAAAATGTTGTAACGGTCTGCACTTAAATGCTGACCATAGCCTGTAACAAATATATAGGTAAAGTATTGTAAAAGTGGGGTGACAGTTAGATGCTAAACTAGAAAAACTAGAAAAGAAATTTTGGAGTCCCAGAGTGGGTCTGACTGAACTCCAAAATATTTGTTCTCATAGCACAGTGATAACAAAGGCACCCAAAAACACTTGTTTCTATCACAAGGTCATAACAAAGGTACCCCAAGAAGTTTCGTGAACATCAGTTCATAAATACAGACTCTAGACCGAGCCGTATTGACATGTGCATAATTTCTGCACGAGAAAAAACCAGTATTATATGTTATGTATTCCATATTACTAAACAACATTCCTACAAAAATTTATTCAAATAAGAACTTTCATACAGAAGTTCTAGACAAAAAAAACTGATTGCGCTAACTTTGGTACAAAAAAAGGCTGCTGGTGGCCATCTTGAATTTTGGACAGCACCCCAAAACACTTGTTTTTGTTCAACAGTGAAAACAAAGGTACCCAAGAAGTTTCGTAAAGATCAGTTCATAAATACGGCCTCTAGCCTGAGCCGTATAGAAGTTCTGTACAAAAAACTGACTGCATTTATTTTGGTACAAAATAGCCGCCGGCAGCCATCTTGAATTTCGGACTGCACCCAAAAACACTTGTTCACGTCCCAAGGTGATAACAAAGGTACCCAAGAAGTTTCATAAAGATCGGATCATAAATATGGCCTCTAGCCCGAGCCGTATTGGCATTTGCAGTTACAGAGCTGAAAGTAACATTAAATAGATCCAAGTTAGTCTAATTGACATAATTAATGCACAAGAAAAACAAGAGGGCCCAGGGGGCCTGAGGGCGCTCACCTGACATGGTAGCCTAAATATCAACCCAGAGAATTGATTTCAACAAGTTGCATCTGCTCCTCCTAAGAAAAGCTTATACCAAATATCCAAAGATTCTGACCAGTGGATCTAAAAAAAAGATTTTTAAAGAATATTCCTCATACTGAACTAAGTTATAATTCAGGCTCCCACAGGGAGTCCATATATGAACCCTGGGACTTGGCTTTAACAAACTTGAATCCCCCCCTCACCCCCCCCCCCCCCCCCCCCCCCCCCAAGGATACTGCACACCAAATATCAAAACATTACGACTGCTGGATCTGAAGACGAAGATTTTTAAAGAAAATTCCTCATTTTGAACTAAGTTACAATTCGAGCAAAAAATATCAAACGCATTCATCTACTGGATCTGAAGAAGATTTTTAAAGAAAATTCCTCATTTTGAACTAAGTTGTCATTCGGGCTCCCATAGTGAGCCCAATTATGAACAAAGGGACTTGGACTGAACAAACTTGAATCTCAGCCCCCTGAGGTTGCTGCATGCCAATTATCAAAACATTCCGACTGCTGAATCTGAGGAAGAAGATTTTTAAGGAAAAATTCCTCATATTGACTAAGTAATAAATATGGAACCAGGGACTTGGCTTTAACAAACTTCCTCATTTCAAACTAAGTTACAATTAAAGCTCCCACAGTGAGCCCAAATATGGACCTAGGGACATGGCTTGAACAAACTTGAATCTCACCCCCCTAAGGATACTGCAAACCAAATATCAAAACATTACGACTGCTGGATCTGAAGAAGAAGATTTTTAAAGAAAATTTCTCATTTTGAACTAAGTTATCATTCGGGCTCCCACAGTGAGCCCAAATATGGACCTAGGGACATGGCTTGAACAAACTTGAATCTCACTCCCCAAGGATGTTGCATACCAAGTATCAAAACATTACGACTGCTGGATCTGAAGAAGATTTTTAAAGAAAATTCCTCATTTTGAAGTTATAATTCGGGTTCCCACAGTGGGCCCAAATATGAACCCAGGGACTTGGCTTGAACAAAATTGAATCTCCCCCCCCCCCCCCCCCCCCCCCAAGCATGGTGCATACCCAGTATAAGAAGATTCTGCCTGCTGGATCTTGAGAAGAAGATTTTCAAAGAAAATGCACTAAGTTCAAATTTGGGCTCCTATGCTGAACCCAAATATGAATCCAGGGGGCCGATTTGAACAAACTTGAATCAGATCTACCCCACAATGTTGCATACCAAATATCAAAAGATTCTGCCTGCTGGATCTGGAGAAGAAGATTTTTTAAGAAATTTGCCTGAAATGCACTAAGTTCGAATTCGAGCTTCTATACTGAGCCCAAATATAAACCCAGGGGGCCAATTTGAACAAACTTGAATCAGATCCACCCCACAATGTTGCATACCAAATATCGAAAGATTCTGCCCGCTGGATCTGGAGAAGAAGATTTTTAAGAAATTTGCCTGAAATGCACTAAGTTCGAATTTGGGCTTCTATAGTGAGCCCAAATATGAATCCAGGGGGCCGATTTGAACAAACTTGAATCAGATCCACCCCACAATGCTGCATACCAAATATCAAAAGATTCTGCATGCTGGATCTGGAGAACAAGATTTTTTAAGAAATTTGCCTGAAATGCACTAAGTTCGAATTCGAGCTTCTATATAGTGAGCCCAAATATAAACCCAGGGGACCAATTTGAACAAACTTGAATCAGATCCACCCCACAATGTTGCATGCCAAATATCAAAAGCTTCTGCCTGCTGGATCTGGAGAAGATGATTTTTTAATCTTTTTCCCATTGCCTACAGTGTTAAAAAGTGCTGACTCTGCACTTTTTCAAAGTCCTGAAAAAAAGTACCTTGTGATCAAACCGATAGGGATTTTTTTTAACCATTCTATTCTACTGGATAAAAGTAAGCTTTATACAAAATGAGAATTCTCTATGCCGTGTAGTTTTGGAGATATGGCAGTTTTAAGGTTTTTCCTATTTTTAGCTCCCGAGGTTCCCACGAGGCAATGAGAACATTTTTTTTTGCACCAATCAACTACTTATGACCCATTATCATCTCATATCAAAATTGGTTCAAATCGACCCAACGGTTCTGAAAATAGAAATTTTGGGCGTGGCCAAAATTTTTGCCCCTACCATAACGAAGGCAAATAATGCCCGACGAACTTCTCTTGAACAAACTTGATTCTACACCTCAAAAGGACTCTGTATACCACATATCAAGTCTCTGCTACTGGTGGTTCATTAGAAGAAGATTTTCAAAAAATTTGGCCATTTTTTCCCCACACCTCTGCTCAATATGAGCCGAAACCTATTTTGGATAAAAATCGAAATGCTCCTATATAACCACTATTTACATGAAATTTCATTAAAATGTGGCCAGTGGTTTAGGAAAAAGAGGCTCAAACACCACCTTCACCCAGGATGACGGACGACAGACGACGGGCGAAGAGTGATAAGAAAAGCTCACCCTGACTTTCAGTCAGGTGAGCTAAAAACCTGTATTATATGTGATGTATCCCATGGTACTAAACATTCACGCAGGAAATTATTCAAATCAGCGTTTTCATATGGAAGTTCTGCACAAAAATCTGACAGCACTTAATTTTGTACAAAATGGCTGCCAGAGGCCATCTTGAATTTCGGACCGGACCCCAAAACACTCGTTCTCGTCCCATGGTGATAACAAAGGTACCCAAGAAGTTTCGTAAAATTCAGTTCATAAATGCGCCCTCTAGCCTGAGACGTATTGGCATTTGCTCTTACAGTGCTGAAAGTAATACTAAATAAATCAAAGTCAGTCTAATTTGCATAATTTACGGACGAGAAAAAAACCTGTATTATATGTGATGTATCCCATGGTACTAAACATTCATAAAAAAAATTATTCAAATCAGAGCTTTCATATGGAAGTTCTGCACAAAAATCTGATTGCACCTAATTTTGGTACAAAATGGCTGGCAGCGGCCGTCTTAAATTTCGGACCAGACCCCAATACACGCGTTCTCGTCTCACGGTGATAACAAAGTACCCTAGAAGTATTGTAAAGATCGGTTCATAAATACGATGGACAGATGGACAAACAGACGGACAACGAGCCATGACAATACCTCAAATTTGGCTTTGCCAAAGTTGAGCTAAAAATCAAAAGATTCTGACTGGTGGATCTGAAGAAGATGATTTTTTAAAGATTATTTCCCATATTGCACAAAGTTAAAATTTGGCCTCCCGTAGAGGCCCCAATTATTAACTGAAAGGCTTCATCTTGAAGCAGATCCCTGTAAGGATTCTGTATACCATATATCATCAAAAGATTCTGACTACTGGCTCTAAGACAAAGAATTTTAAAGATTATTCCACATACTGGACACGATTAAAATTGGGGCCCAAACAGGGAGCCCAAATATTAACACAGGGACTTGGTTTGAACAACTTTAAATCTGACCTCCCTAAGGACTCTGTATACCAAATATTAAAAGATTCTGACTTGTGAATTTTGAGGAAGATTTCTAAAGAATATTCTTCATATTGCAGTAAGTGAAAATTTGGGCCCCACAGGGGGCCCCCAAATATTACTGGGGGAGGGGAGGGGAGGGGAGGGGTGCGGTATTTGAACAAACATGAATCTTCTGACTCCTGTAACATGGTTGCACACCCGATAGTAAAAGATACTGACTGGTGATTCTGTAGAATATTCTTTAAAGAGTATGTCTCATATTGCACAAAGTTAAAATTTAGGCTCCTGTAATGACCCCAAATGTAAACTGATGGATTTAATTTTAACAAACTACTATCTGCCACCTATAAATGTTGTATACCAAACACCAAAAGATTCTGATCAGTGATTCTGGAGAAGAAAATATTTTAAATTTTTGCAAATATGCTAACTCAGCTTTTTTTATTCTCTCTACCGTACACTTTTGACACAACCGATGGCAATTTATTTTTACCATTCCATTCTACTGGTCCTAAGTATACTTCATACCAAATAACAGATCTTTGTTCGGTGTGGTTTGGGAAATATGGGCGTTTGAAAATATTTCTATTTTTAGCTCCTGGGCTTCCCAAAGGGGATATAGGAATTTTCTTCTTTTTTTTTACCATGAATCAAGTACTTATTTATGACTCAACAAGAGGGTCCAGGGGGCCTGAAGGCACTCACCAGACATGGTAGCCTAAATATCAACCCAGAGAACTGATTTCAACAAGCTGCTTCTGCTCCTCCTAAGAAAAGCTTATACCAAATATCCAAAGATTCTGACCAGTGGATCTAAAAAAAAAAGATTTTTAAAGAATATCCCTCATATTAAATATGGACCTAGGGACATGGCTTGAACAAACTTGAATCTCACCCCTTAAGGATGCTGCATACCAAATATCAAAACATTCCAACTGCTGAATCTGAAGAAGAAGATTTTTAAAGAAAATTTCCCATTTTGAATTAAGTTATCATTCGGGCTCCCACAGTGAGCCCAAATATGGACCTAGGGACATGGTTTGAACAAAATTGAATCTCACCCCCTTATGGATGCTGCATTCCAAATATCAAAACATTCCGACCGCTGGATCTGAGGAAGATTTTTAAAGAAAATTCCTCATTTTGAACTAAGTTCTAATTTGGGCTACCACAGTGAGCCCAAATATGAACCCAGGGACTTGGCTTGAACAAACTTGAATCTCACACCCACCCCACCCACCCCCCCCCCTCCCCCTAAGCATGGTGCATACCCAATATCAAAAGATTCTGCCTGTTGGATCTTGACAAGAAGATTTTTTAGGAATTTGCCTGAAATGCACTAAGTTCGAATTCGAGCTTCTATAGTGAGCCCAAATATGAATCTAGAGAGCCGATTTGAACAACTTGAATCAGATCCACCCCACAATGTTGCATACCAAATATCAAAAGATTCTGCCTGCTGGATCTGGAGAACAAGATTTTTTAAGAAATTTGCCTGAAATGCACTAAGTTCGAAATCGGGCTCCTATACTAAGTCCAAATATGAACCCAGGGAGCCGATTTGAACAAACTTGAATCAGATCCACCCAACAATGTTGCATACCAAATAGCAAAAGATTCTGCCTGCTGGATCTGGAGAAGAAGATTTTTTAATCTTTTTCCCATTGCCTACTGTGTTAAAAAGTGCTGACTCAGCACTTTTTCAAAGTCCTGAAAAAAGTACCTTGTGATCAAACCGACAGGGATTTTTTTAACCATTCTATTCTACTGAATAAAAGTAAGCTTTATACAAAATAAGAATTCTCTGTGCCATGTAGTTATGGAGATATGGCAGTTAAGGTTTTTTCCTATTTTTAGCTCCCGAGGTTCTCACAGGGCATGAGAAAATTAATTTTTGCATCAATCAACTACTTATGACCCATTATCATCTCATATCAAATGTGGTTCAAATCAACCTCACGATTCTGAAAACAGACATTTTAGGCATGGCAAAATTTTTGCCACTCCCATAACGAAGGCAAATAATGCCCGACAAACTTCTCTTGAACAAACTTGATTCTAAACCTCAAAAGGACTCAGCATAACAAATATCAAGTCTCTGCTACTGCTGGTTCATGAGAAGATTTTTTAATATTTTGGGCATTTTGGCCCCACCTCCGTCCTCAATATGAGCCGCAACTTAATTTGAAGAAAAATCAAAATGCTCCTATAAAACTAACTCTCACATGAAATTTCATTAAAAGGTGGACAGAGGTTTGGGAGAAAAAGACCGAAACACCACCTTCACGACGTACGACAGACAAAAAGTGATCAGAATAGCTCACCCTGACTTTCAGTCAGGAGAGCTAATAATACCACATACCAAATTTGGTTCAAATCAGCTCATCGATTCAGAAAATAGAAATCTTGGGCAGGGCCAAAAATCTTGCCCCTCCTATTACAATGGCAAATATTGATCTACGAACATTGTTTGAACAAACTTAATTCAACACCTCAAAAGGAAGCAGCTCTGTCCCAAATATCAAGTCATTGTACCCACTGGTTTATGAAAACATTTTAAAAAAATTTGGAAGCATTTTCCCCCACCCCCTTCCTATGGTCTGGGCAAGTTGATTTGAGCAAAAACAATCACCTCAAATTTAACACAAATTGGTTTGGCAGCTTTGGAGAAGGAGCAAACACCACGATCACTGACGTCGGACAATGGATGGAGAGTGATCACAAAAGCTCAACCCGACATTCAGTCAGGTGAGTAAATAAGAGCACCGTCTAGCAGGGCAATATACGCCCGTCAAAATTGGAACGTGCACAAGTTTCTCTGGGGTAAAGTTTGAAATTTCTGTAATGACAATTGATGATCAACATGGGTGCAAAGTTTAAACAATAAAGCAAGTAAAATGTTGAAGGAGTAGGCAACACAATACTGCAATGTGTCAAGTACTAAAAGGGGGCATAACTCTGGAAATACAAAACAGTTACGTGCTCTTGTCACATGCACAATATAGCATGTAAAATGTTGAAGGAGAAGGCAATAATACAGTAAAGTTTTATGTACTAAAAGGGGCATAACTCTGGAAATACAAAATGGAGTTACCTGCTCTTGTCCCATGTACAATGGCAATTGGTGATCAACATGTGTGCAAAGTTTAAACAATATAGCAAGTAAAATGTTGAAGGAGTAGGCGACACATTACTGTAATGTTTCATGTACTAAAAGGGGGGAGGGGGGGGACATAACTCTGGAAATACAAAACAGAGTTACCTGCTCTTGTCACATGCACAACAGCAATTGGTGATCAACGTGTGCAAAATTTGAACAATATAGCATGCAAAGTGTTGAAGGAGTAGGCGACAATACTGAAATGTTTCAAGTACTAAAAGGGAGCATAAATCTGGAAACATTAAATGGAGTTACCTGCTCTTGTCACATGCACAACAGCAATTGGTGATCAACGTGTGCAAAATTTGAACAATATAGCATGCAAAGTGTTGAAGGAGTAGGCGACAATACTGAAATGTTTCAAGTACTAAAAGGGAGCATAAATCTGGAAACATTAAATGGAGTTACCTGCCCTTGTCACATGCACAGAGGCAATTACTGATCAACATGTTTGTAAAGTTTGAACAATACAGCATGTAAACCTTTGGAGGAGTAGGAGACACAAAAATTGTTTATGAATGGACAGACGGACGGACGGACAGGCAGATAGACAGACAGACATATAGACAATGCCATAACAAAAAATGACAGGCATATAAAAAGGGTCACAGGGCATCTCCCACCCTCCTTCTCAAATATCTCTTTTTTATATACAAGTTTTTAGGTAGTAATTCACCATCCCTATACTGTAAATAGAATTTGAGATACATAATGTACCTGGGCAAGACAATTAGGCTAATTCTGATTTCCCACGTTGGGGCACACTGACGCAGTTAAATAATGCATACTCCATGACACTACAAACCCATCGGTGCACTGCACACTGATGGCATAGTAATGTGTCTACTCTTACATCAGTCCACAGAAGTAATTTCCACGTCCAAATGAATTTAGAGTTATTTCCCTTTAGTCGTTTGGTGCCAATTGCACCAGAATCATAGTAATTCCATGGACGAATATGACTCTAATGATATCAACGTGGAACAGGATTCTGCAGCACAGTCTGGCTCAAATCAAGCTGACACACATGACACTACTATGAGTGCTGGATGTTCAGATGATGTTGCCAATAATAATTCAGATGATGGAGAGTCCTTCAACGTCTGGAATAGGACTGGCCAGTGGGAGGGGATGCGGCAGAAAAAGAAGTGCTGGTCAGAAAACTTTTAACAGAGTTGCATGAAGGGTTAACAGGATATCGGAAGCAATCAGGGCCCATTCCTTGACAAATTAAGCCTATACACAGGGCTTCCACTAGGTTAAAATTATTGGTCCATTATTAGATACTGGGCAAACTTATTATAAATGCACCAGATGGCAAAGGTGTCTGTAACACGTGCCCCCACCCCAAAATTTAGAATTTTAGATGCTCGGAGGTGACCCCTGGAGGCATTTTGACTGCCAACAAGACTGAAAAAACTGTGTATTTTTTCCTCGTAAAATTTGATAAATTCAAGCCTGGAGATACTTTCTGTAATGTTGATCGTCGCCGACATGTCCCAGTCATATTTTTGCGATTATGTAAATTAATACTTGGCAGCCCCAACAATCAGAGATTTATTTTCAAATTAACGTTTGACTTTACTTTATAGAATTTGGTCCACAATTGGCAAAAATAAATAATTCTTCAATATATAAGAAATGCCAAGTTAGAATGAATTAAACAGCCAGATCTACAGATTGCAGAGCACCATCGTTCTTAGAATACACTTCACACAGAGGTGAAGAGAACAGAATGGCAAGCTACAACTTCACAATGGATTTTGTGTTGGGAGGGGGATTATTTATTTATTTATTTATTTATTGGTGTTTAAGGTCACATACTCATGCACAATGGCTAATCGTGACCGTGACAGTTTTACGGGTGGAGGAAGCCGGAGTACCCGGAGAGAACCACCGAGCAACGACGAGCAGCTGTCAGCTCTCCAACATCGTAACTCTGAACTCTGCACCGCAGCACAGGCAGGGTTAGATTGGTTGAAGACATGCGCACCATCGACGTGCAGTACGCCTCAGTACACAGCATCATCGTGCCCCCATGTAGGCAATCGGGGTGAAGTGGGGAGGGGGATTTAAAAAGGGGCATCCTACCTCATAGGAATCAAATGTTCAGAAAGGAAATAGTTTTTGTTTTGACATCAACAGTCATGAGTGTGTGCGATTTATATAGAACTATTCACTCATATTTTGATTCAAGTGCATGACAATATATCTCTGCACAAGCAAATTGGAGAAAATTCGTTTGGGAAATGGGCCCTGCTATATGTGCCAAAAATTTGTCTCAGTCGACACGTGGCAGTGTCTGTAGCCAACACAGAGAGAAGGGTCAATACAACTTTACACATAAAATTCGCCTTGCTCATCTTTCTCCAGGCAAAAAGTGTTCCCTAGGAGCAAAATTTGGGCTCCATACACCTGAAGATGTAGAAATGCATACCAGTGTTACAAAAGCTGAAGAGTTAATGCAATGTCACATTGCAACTTCACCCTGCCCAAGTAACTCTTGATAAAAAAGAGGCCCCAGGGGGCCTGACATGGTAGCCTAAATATCAACCCAGAGAATTGATTTCAACAAGTTGCATCTGCTCCTCCTAAGAAAAGCTTATACCAAATATCCAAATACTCTGACCAGTGGATCTAAAAAAAAGATTTTTAAAGAATATTCCTCATATTGAACCAAGTCATAATTTGGGCTCCCACAGGGAGCCCATATATTAACCCAGGGACTTGACTTTAACAAACCTGAATCTCACACCCCTAAGGATTCTGCATACCAAACATCAAAACATTCCGACTGCTGGATCTGAAGAAGATTTTTAAAGAAAATTCCTCATTTTGAACCAAGTTACAATTCGAGCTCCCACAATCAGCCCAAATATGGACCTAGGGACATGGCTTGAACAAACTTGAATCTTACCCCCCTAAGGATGCTGCATCAAAAATATCAAAAGCATTCATCTGCTGGATCAGAAGAAGATTTTTAAAGAAAATTCCTCATTTTGAACTAAGCTGTCATTCAGGCTCCCATAGTGAGCCCAAATATGAACTAAGGGACTTGGTGGCTTGAACAAACTTGAATCTCAGCCCCCTAAGGTTGCTCCATGCCAAATATCAAAACATTCCAACTGCTGAATCTGAAGAAGATTTTTAAAGAAAAATTCCTCATATTGACTAAGTTATAATTTGGGCTCCCACAGGGAGCCCAAATATGGACCCCTGGACTTGGCTTTAACACACTTGAATCCCCCCCCCCCCCCCCCCTCAAGAATGCTACTCACCACATATCAAACCATTCCGACTGCTGGATCTGAAGAAGCTTTTTAAAGAAAATTCCTAATTTCGAACAAAGTTACAATTCAAGCTCCCACAGTGAGCCCAAATATGGACCTAGGGACATGGCTTGAACAAACTTGAATCTCACCCCCCTAAGGATACTGCATACCAAATATCAAAACATTCCGACTGCTGGATCTAAAGAAGATTTTTAAAGAAAGTTCCTCATTTTGAACTAAGTTATAATTTAGGCTCCCACAGTGAGCCCAAATATGAACCCAAGGACTGGGCTTGAACAAAATTGAATCTCACCCCCCTAAGCATGGTGCATACCCAATATCAAAAGATTCTGCCTGCTGGATCTTGATAAGATTTTCAAAGAAATTTGCCTGAAATGCACTAAGTTCAAATTTGGGCTCCTGTACTGAGCCCAAATATAAACCCAGGGGGCCGATTTGAACAAACTTGAATCAGACCCACCCCACAATGTTGCATACCAAATATCACAAGATTCTGCCTGCTGGATCTGGAGAAGATTTTTGAAGAAATTTGACTGAAATGCACTAAGTTCGAATTTGGATATATAGTGAGCCCAAATATGAATCCAGGTGGCCGATTTGAACAAACTTGAATCAGATCCACCCCACAATGTTGCATACCAAATATCAAAAGATTCTGCCTGCAGGATCTGGAGAAGAGATTTTTGAAGAAATTTGCCTGAAATGCACTAAGTTCGAATTCGAGCTTCTATAGTGAGCCCAAATATGAATCTAGGGAGCCGATTTGAACAAAACTGAATCAGTTCCACCCCACAATGTTGCATACCAAATATCAAAAGATTCTGCCTGCTGGATCTGGAAAAGAAGATTTTTTAAGAAATTTGCCTGAAATGCACCAAGTTCAAATTTAGGCTCCTATACTGAGCCCAAATATAAACCCAGGGAGCCGATTTGAACAAACTTGAATCAGATCCACCCCACAATGTTGCATACCCAATATCAAAAGATTCTGCCTGCTGGATCTTGAGAAGAAGATTTTCAAAGAATTTTGCCTGAAATGCACTAAGTTCAAATTTGGGCTCCTATACTGAGCCCAAATATAAATCCAAGGGGCCGATTTGAACAAACTTGAATCAGATCCACCCCACAATATTGCATACCAAATATCAAAAGATTCTGCCTGCTGGATCTGGAGAAGATTTTTGAAGAAATTTGCCTGAAATGCACTAAGTTCGAATTCGAGCTTCTATAGTGAGCCCAAATATGAATCTAGGGAGCCGATTTGAACAAAACTGAATCAGTTCCACCCCACAATGTTGCATACCAAATATCAAAAGATTCTGCCTGCTGGATCTGGAGAAGAAGATTTTTTAAGAAATTTGCCTGAAATGCACCAAGTTCGAAATCGGGCTTCTATACTGAGCCCAAATATGAACCCAGGGGGCCAATTTGAACAAACTTGAATCAGATCCACCCTACAATGTTGCATACCAAATATCAAAAGATTCTGCCTGCTGTATCTGGAGAAGATTTTTTAATGTTTTTCCCATTGTCTGCGGTGTTAAGTGCTGACTCAGCACTTTTTCAAAGTCTCGAAACTGTACCCTATGATAAAACCGATGGCAATTTTTTTTACCAATTCTTTCTGTTGGTCCTAAGGAAGCTTCACAACAAATAAAAATTCTCGGTGCCGTGCAGTTTTGGAGATATGGGATTTTTAATTTTTTTCTATTTTTAGCTCCTGCGGTTCCCATGGGGCTACGGAAAAAAAAAAATCAGCATAAATTAGGTACTTATGACCCAATAAGCCCTCACATAAAATTTGGTTCAAATCAGCCTCTCGGTTCGGAAAATAGAAATTTTGGGCGGGGCCAAAAATTTTGCCCCTCCCATAACGACGTCAAGTATAGCCACACAAACTTCTCTTGAACAAATCTCAGTCTACACCTCAAAAGGAAGCTGCACACCAAATATCAAGTCTCTGCTACTGCTGGTTCATGAGAAGATTTTTTAAGATTTCAGCACACTTTTTGGGTGTGGCCCTACCCACGGGCGAGGCAACTTGATTTGAACAAAATCAAATTGCGATGTCATAACAAACTATTATCTCAAATATCAATTAAATTGGTTCAGCGGTTTGGGAGGAGAAGATGCAAACACCATGTTCACGGACGACAACGGACGGACGGTGAGTGATCACTATAGCTCTCCTGACTGAAAGTCAGGGGAGCTAAAAATTAGACCCTGGTACTAAATTTCAACTTGCGATATAGGGTTAGCATCCCAAGGTTGCTCTATTTTTTATATAGGTGTTTAGGGTTACATACTTCTACATAATGGTTAACCGTGACAGCAAGCAATCGTTTTATACCCATTTTAGAGGATTTCTGGACCAGGCATTGGTGACCAGGCCCAATTTTACCAGTAACAAAGCTTGTTTACCACATTAAACATGCACTGCTTCAATTACCGGGGTTCTCACGGGGCAGCATTGTGCTAGCTGAAGAGTTAACACGTCAAAGAGAAAATTCCCCCTGCCATGTTATTCCTGAAAAAAAACTAGTGGTACTGTGAGCAAGCTCACGAAGTGATACCCCCCGCACCTGTCTGAACAGAATTATATTGCTTCATGCACATCTTCATATGGAGTTCTTCCATTGTGTAGTTTCATGAAAATTCTTCAAATGGTTTAGGAGGAGTTGCGCTTGTTTACAAGGATGGACAGACGGATGGACGGACGAACAGGGTGATTCCTATATACCCCCCAAACTTTGTTTGCGGGGTGTATAAAAATCCCCCCCAAGTACCGATTTCAGTTCAATATCTCAAAAAATGTAGGATTGCATGCCTTCGGTGCTCTAGTTGAAGAGGTAATGCGATTTGCAAAGGAAATTCACCATCCATGTTAATCACCAATATAAAATTACCGGAAGTACTAATGTTCAGCCAAATATCTCGGTATCCCAACATTGCTGTAGTCAACAAGCGGGATCCATCTAATGTCACTTTTTTGTCCGAATTACCAACAGGTGCCAAATTTTATTTCAATTCGACAAGGCATGGCAAAGTCTAGAGCCTACAAATGTTGAGAGAACAAAAATTTGAATTATCGAGACTGAAGGATTAACGTCAAAATGCAAGATTGGATGCGATCAAAACCCAACCCTCGTCCTTATCCTGGTCCAATTACACTGCCAAAATTGACTTGTTCTCTCATGTCATTACACATCCATTTATCCTTCATGTTTTCATCTCATTTTTCCATTAGTATTCTGAGTCTTGTTCTACTCAGCAAATATTTGGGGCATTAAAAAATGAAATGTTCCAGGGTCTCCATTACTCCTAAATTACACATTTGGCACACTCTTTAAAAGCATTTCCAGATTCTTCCCCTCATCTCCAGTGACTTCGCTCTCAGTTTGAATAACAAAGATCCCCTGTCTCGAGTTTTCCATACATGGTTAAATGTCATTTTACCCCATCTGCTGTTTGGGAGGCTTACCAGATAATTTAGGTTGCACAATTTTCCCATATCTATTCTATCTTTAACTGGCATAAACTCAAGTTTCCCACTGACCACTTCTGGCACGCCTGCATCACTCGATCCGGTTATCCACAGACCTGCATAGTTTTCTAGAATCTTCCAACTTCCTCACTTGTTTTGCACTGTTAAACTGTCTCGGTCACTTTTGGTTCCACTTTGAAAAATTGCAACTAGTGATCTCAAATTGAACTTATTTTTCATCTCTTTGATTATTTTTTTTTACAAATATTAACCCAGAAATTGACCCTTTACTCAATGCAGACGATATCAAAATTTATTATTTTACAATATAATTTTTTCAAATTTTTCAAAAAATTTCAACAAAACCATATCATTTGGCCCCTCGTTGGAACGAGCTCATTCTAACGAGGGGTCACATGATATGGTTTTGTTGAAATGTTTTGAAAAATATTTTTTCAACTGCTGAATTTGCATATTACGCGGGGGATGCGGGCGATTCGTTGGGTAAAGTGTTAACTGTAAAGTGCTGGAAGCCCATATTTGGGTTTTATTCTTAAGTGCAGGTGCACAACTTAATCCGGGTATTTTTTGTTTTTAACTAGAGGTACAAAGTGATACCCCCCGTGCCTCAGTTGTAGCCTTTTTGGTAAATTAATTTGTATTAAGATGATGCAGCAATTGAAATGTATAAGTTAGATTATCTCCCCTTGGAAATGTCACAACAGAATTATATTGCTTCATGCACATCTTCATATGGAGTTCTTCCATTGTGTAAAGTTTCATGAAAATTCTTCAAACGGTTTAGGAGGAGTTGCGCTTATAAGGATGGACAGACAGACAAAATTTTATTAGCAGCTTTTGTCGCGGTCCTGGAAAATTGATTGGCAATTTCAGCCCCTCTCCTCTCCTTCCCCCCCCCCCCCCCCAATTTCTATCAATTACTGCACTGCCTGGTTACTTGTGTCTGAACTCATACCTTAGCATAAGCCCATCACTAACTTTACAAATGTGAGTTACCAAGAGGCCCACACCATTCTACTTTTCAGTTTTAGAATAAAGACGATTTCAGTCACAGGCACTGGTAATTACGATGAAAACTGGTAAGTAGTTATCTGATGATCGCGACAACTAACCTTACCAAATATATAAAAAGCTAGAGTACCCTGCTCCCGTGGTTTGGTAATGAAAAATAAATCCATCAGTGATTCAGACATGCTCTTGCAGTTCATGATGCGACTTTACTTTTCAAATCGATCCACCCGAACAAAAAGTCATGAAAGATGATTTAGAAGAATGACTGGTGCACATCAAGGGATCCAATTCATAGGTACCGACGTCATAGAAAACACCAGTGGAGTTTTGTCAACTCATTTGAAAACACTCATAAAACGGCTGTTAAATTTATCATTTCACATGACCAAGGGACGTTTATAATAAATTGGTGTATTGTTACACTATTTATCTGCAGTTTTACCAATTTTGAACTGGAATGTTGGATGAGGGCAAAAAATATTGAATCGCACAATGCGAACCAAATTTTGGCGATTGGATTGCACCTGGAAGATCTTGCTTCGCAAACTGCGATGCGAACACAAAGAATACCCTGTTAATGACTTCATATTCTGAGGATGTGCTTCATATTTTTTTAATTGAAATTATTAAGTCTGTGAGGAGATGCCTGGTTACAATTTTTGGGAGAGTGCCACTAGGCTCTCCCCCATAAATTATAACAAGAGGCCCCAAGGGGCCTTAATCGCTCACACGGCAAAGAGATTCAAACAAAGTGGTTCAAAGAAGTATTTGGGATCACATTCAGTAAAACCTGGTTCATCAACACTACAAAGGAATGAAGTCATGAGAGACATATTTTATGGAACTAGGGACATGGCTTGAACAAACTTGAATCTTACCCCCCTAAGGATGCTGCATACCAAATATCAAAAGCATTCATCTGCTGGATCTGAAGAAGATTTTTAAAGAAAATTCCTCATTTTGAACTAAGTTATAATTCGGTCTACCACAGTGAGCCCAAATATGAACCCAGGGACTTGGCTTGAACAAACTTGAATCTCACCCCCTAAGGATGCTGCATACCAAATATCAAAATATTCCGACTGCTGGATCTGAAGAAGATTTTTGAAGAAAATTCCTCATTTTGAACTAAGTTACAATTCAAGCTCCCACAGCGAGCCCAAATATGGACCTAGGGACATGGTTTGAACAAAATTGAATCTCACGCCCCCAAAGATGCCGCATACCAAATATCAAAACATTCTGACTGCTGGATATTGAGAAGAAGATTTTTACATAAATTTGCCTGAAATGCACTAAGTTCAAATTTGGGCTCCTATACTGAGCCCAAATATGAACCCAGGGGGCTGATTTGAACAAACTTGAATCAGATCCACCCCACAATGTTGCACACCAAATATCAAGATTCTGCCTGCTGGATCTGGAGAAGATGATTTTTGAAGAAATTTGCCTGAAATGCACTAAGTTCGAATTCGAACTTTTATAGTGAGCCCAAATATGAATCCAGAGGGCCGATTTGAACAAACTTGAATCAGATCCACCCCACAATGTTGCATACCAAATATCAAAAGATTCTACCTGCTGGATCTTGAGAAGAAGATTTTTTAAGGAATTTGCCTGAAATGCACAAAGTTCGAATTCGGGCTTCTATACTGAGCCCAAATATGAATCCAGGGAGCCGATTTGAACAAACTTGAATCAGATCCACCCCACAATGTTGCATACCAAATATCAAAAGATTCTGCCTGCTGGATCTTGAGAAGAAGATTTTTTTAAGAAATTTGCCTGAAATGCACTAAGTTCGAATTCGGGCTTCTATAGTGATCCCAAATGTGAATCCAGGGTGCCGATTTGAACAAACTTGAATCGGACCCATACCAAGATGCTGCATACCAAGTATCAAAAGATTTTGCCCACTGGGTCTGGAGAAGAAGATTTTTTAATAATTTTTCTATAATTCATACGGTGCTATCAGAGTTATGCCCCATACAGAGCCCCCCCATGGGACGTGGCCATTTCATTTGAACAAACATGAATTGCCATATAGTAATGAACATCCACATGAAGTTTCGTGAAAATCGGACCAGTGGTTTCAGAGGAGAAGTCTTTGAAAAATGTTCACAACGACGGACGCCGGGCGGCTGGTGATAAGTTAAGCTCCCTTCGGTGAGCTAAAAATGCAAAGATATGGACAGCTCTGGATGTCCAAAAATAATTTAGCACTCTACAAGTTAAAAATGAATTCAAATAAACATTTATATCTTAACCTCTAAGATCTCCGTTATTCACCCATCACATCAGGGGCAGTTGTGGGGTATGTGTGTACACACGGTAGAGAAACCGAAAGAAAGAGAAGCCAGCACAACAATAATCCATTTAGATATTAATAATGAATGCTTATGTGAATATTAGTAACTAACACAAACATACCACTATTAACACTAAAAATACAATAGCTGACAAGAACCCAATGATGGAGAACAAAACACAGGGAACAAAGTGCTCACACTTATAACAGCTGTATGAATTAAAATATATACTACTCAAAGTTTGCTAAGCACCAAATATTTGACACATCATTGCTTGTGACATATTTGCGATATGTTGGTGGATATATTTGAGTAATGTATTGAAATGGTCCCCAGTGTTTACATTAGATCTCTTGCCAGGCAGACCTTTTGTGACAGTCATGGAAAGCATGTACCCCTTGATTTTCATGTTTTCGTGTACTGTCTACATGTACATGACGTGTATTCAGTCTTCATTTCAACACAAATCCTTGTGATTTAATGATTGAATATGACAAATGCAAATGTAAGAAGACATTTGTCTGAAGCAGAAATGTGGCGGGCTGTAGGGATGGTGGAGCAAGGGGCTACCCATCATCAGGTTGGTGAAGCCCTTGGTGTGCCCCATACAGTGATCACCAGAGCCTGGGCAAGATTTCAGCAGTATGTCACACAAGATGGCACGGCGGTGGCAGAGACAGGGCAACATCTGCAGCGAAAGACCGGTTTTTGATCATTCAGGCCCGCAGGAACCGCTTTGCCACAGCAAACAAGCTTCGCAGCAACCTTCAGAATGCATCCGGGTAAATGTTTCGACGCGGACTATCCGAGCAAGGTTGCACGAAGGTGGTCTCCGATCGTGAAGACCATGTATTCGCATTCTGCTGTCCCAGAACCACCACCAGGCACGGTATGAATGGGCCATGGACCACGTTGGATGGACCAGAGAAGATTGGCGACCTGTCCTTTTTACAGATGAGTCCAGGTACTGCCTAGCCCACACAGATACGCGTTCTAGGGTATGGAGAAGACCAGGAGAGCGATTCCCTGCAGCCAACATTGCTGAGCATAACCACTGTGATGGAGGGTCAATCATGCTCTGGGGCGACATCAGCTGGGATGGACGTACAGAGCTCTGTGTCCTTGAACGTGGTACATTGACTGCGCAGCAGTATATTGATGAGAACCTGAATATCCACGTCAGATTGTATGCAGGTGTAGTGGGTGTCCATGCTGTCAGTGAGTACCGACAAAGGAAGGGGATTTGAGCATATAGACTGGCCAGCAAGATCCCCTGACCTCAATCTAATCGAACATGTCTGGAATGAGTTGCAGCTTGCAATTTTAGCTCGTCCAGGAGCTTGGTGCCATGCTGATCCAAAAATGGAACAACATTCCACAAAGGACCACCAGGAACCTGATTGGGAGCATGAGAAGGCGCTGTCGAGCTGTAATTAACAGTAATGGGTCTCATACTCGATATTGAAGCCATACCAGTTCACTCCGGCAACTTTTTGGCATATTGAAAAATCTCCTCTTTTACCAATAATATCCCTTTTCCACGGTTATCGCATTCAAAAGCTAAAACATAATGTCAAACACATATAAAATCTTAAAGATATAAATAAATAAAAAATGTCTACACTTTTCATTACAATATTTGAACTATAATGTAAAACAGGCAGTTGGATGTACTTGGTGCTTAGCAAACTGAGTAGTATAATTTATGAACAGATGAAACTATTTATTTATTAGGGTTTGACACATTAACAGCCAGGGTCATGTCATATGTCTGACAGTTTTATGGGTGGAAGAAGCTGGAGTATCCGGGGAGAACCACCGAGCAATGACGAGCAGCTGTCAGCTTTCCAACATCGTAACTCTGAACTGCGGCACTGGCAGGGTTAGATTGGTTGAGACATGCACACCATCGATGTAAAGTACGCCTTAGTACACAGCGTCATCATAACAACATGTAGGCAATCGGGGTTAAGAACAGGTAACACTAACAACTGCAATGACAAATTGCCAGATAGTGTTGAAATTCCCCAACAGTTAACAAAGTCACCTGTCCAGGACATTGCCTGGAAATCTTCATCTCAAAAATTGGATAATCGCTGATAGCATAGACATAATTCAACATACTGTCTTGAATACATATCAGCTGTTGCAAGTTGTGTTAACATTTGCCGAATTGTCATGGTTTTCATTATAATTTGAAATGACGATGTTCCCGACTCGAGGCAGGCGATCAATTGCTCATCTGGACAGAAAATTAGGTAGGTCTAGCGCTCAGGGGCAATCACTTGCCTCAAAACACTAAGTCTGATATTTAATTAATGTTTCAAACTGAAAGGTGTGGGTGGAGTTGAGAAATCAGTGGACAAAGAACATTTTTTTCTTTCCTTTAAATGGGGTATAACAACACTTTCAACAGACAGCGGTCATCTCGTGTCGGACAATGTTATTGGTGGAGGACTCGGAGAGGAGGCCACTGAGCAGTAGCGAGCAACTGTCAGACTCCCCAACATACTAACTCCACACAAGCAGCTTTAGCATAGGTTGAAGACAAGTGTACCATCGTTGAGCAGTACACCTTAATACAAAGTGCCAACATGCCTCCACGTGGGCAATCATTATTAAGTGCCTTGCCCAAGGACACAACGCTGTTACCCCTGATGGGGATTGAACCGTGAACCTTTTGGTTTGAAGTCCAATGCCACACCCACAATGCTTCCTGACAAACAGAATACAAGTCAATTCTTAAAATTCTATCATCCTTCGACTTTTCATGACGGAAAAACAGAAGATATTATCTTAATTGTACCCGTTTTCATGAAATGTAATTTTTCAGTCAACAGCATTAACTCCCAAGAGAATTTAGGAATCTTATCAATAATGCTATGAAGTTCAAATGCTTTTAAACTCAAAAGTAGGGATGGAGTTGTTTTCATATGGATTCAAATTTTTCACCAAAATATTAATTTTATAGCACATTAAGGGCAAAACTTGTTGAAAAATTCATCTTCTGCACACTTGTTCACCATGACAAACAGGTCACAAATCACTTCCTAGTGTTCTATTCCCATTACAATAATAGTTTAGAAAACGGTAGAATGGATGGATGGATGGATGGATGGATGAAAAGGCGTAATTTTCATTTGTGTACAACCAACTTGAATTTATTTATTTATTTATTGGTGTTTTAAGGTCACATACTTATGCACAATGGCTAATCGTGACCGTGACAGTTTTACGGGTGGAGGAAGCCGGAGTACCCGGAGAGAACCACCGAGCAACGACGAGCAGCTGTCAGCTCTCCAACATCGTAACTCTGAACTCTGCACCGCAGCACAGGCAGGGTTAGATTGGTTGAAGACATGCGCACCATCGACGTGCAGTACGCCTCAGTACACAGCGTCATCGTGCCCCCATGTAGGCAATCGGGGTGAAGTGTCTTGCCCAAGGACACAACGCGGTTGCCGCAGGTGGGATTCGAACCGAGGACCTCTCGGCTTGCAGTCTGCACCTCTACCAACTGAGCCACCACGCCCCCTACCAACTTGAATTACAATGTGAAAAGAAACATTCACTTCAAATGGTACACCATCAGATAAGTGTGAATAAGCTGTTGACTTGATTAAAGTCAAATATTCAAGTACCCGAGCAAACAATATAACTTATTTTGTGTTTATGAGAATATATTCGACTACCAACCCAACAATGTTAAATGACTGGTGCCTTTAAATTATTTTGTGATGTGAACATCAACAACAAACCCAACAATATTAAATCGTTGGTTACTTTATTTCTTCCGACACAAGACATGGGGATTTGTTTGCCAAACTTTGACAAAACTTGGGGATTTGTTTGCAAAAGAAAGTAGAAAAGATGTGGATAGATTTTTTCAATTGGATAATTTTACCATCACAGGTTTATTAAAATATAGAGTTCTGCTGATTTCATTTCATTTTAATCAGCACCCTTTTGATGGCACAGAATATTACAATTAAACACATGGTCAACAATGGTGCTAATGTTCAAAATAAAATGTTTCTTTCCTCTGTAAATACACTTGTCAGATCACTTGGAAACTGAAACATTGATTGCTGTAGCCAGTTGGCAGAGAATTCTTTCAAACCAGGCCTGGCGTTTTCAGGCGCGTGATTTTTTTGCGCGCCTCAACGTGAGCAAAGAACCATTAAGGTCCGCGAAATTTCGCTCTCCTGGGTGCACAAAGATAAGTATAACACTTTTGAATAACGCAGCTTCAAAATTGAAGGATGCGTATTTATGCTTGCGTGTCATAGCGCAGGGAAAATCAGGTTATCTCATTTTTTTTGGTTTTCATTTGAGGTTTCGTACCTATTTTTCTCAACCATTACTGTATCAAACGCCATCTTTCGTCAGTTACACAAGGCATCACTGAACAGCATAACACAGGCTATTTATAAACCTCTGTTGTGTTTACTTTCACTTTTGGTTGTCATGATATTAGATTACCAATCTGAGTTTTTGTGAATTTCCACGAATATTCGAAACGTCACCATCACCTGCCCATGAGGATTATTTAATTGGTTTCATTTTTAACCGGGTATGTACAGTTTCTATAACCATTCAAACACTGCCCCATTTCAAAACCATTAGATTCCCATTAAACAACATCGGATAATCAAAGAACTTAAATTAAGTGATAAACACATGGAGTGACGGTATTCCCTCAACACTATTTCGATAGGCATGTCTATTGACATACAATTTCTAAAAGCTATCCCCGTCTAAGAGTGTTCACCTTTTTTTTATTTACCGCATCAAGATTAATTTCGAATGCGATGAATAAAAAAATTGAAGATAAAAAATTGTGTTATCCCATGACTATTTAGAAAATCTTCAATTGGCACCATGTACTGTACAGCTGGCTCAGATGCAATGAACTGAAATTCAAAATTTATCTGATGGGATGAAATTGAAGGGGATGAAGTTGAACCATGATTGGCTTGACCTTGTGAGAGTTGTGAGTTGACGGGATCGACAACTTCAAAACAGTATTATTGAGTAACTTTCGAAGTAACATGTGTTACAACTATCCAAATTACGCAATGCAACTTTGTGAGTAGAGCATGTCTGGTCACAGTGTTGAACTGCGTTCATATGATATATCATGGTTCAACTGCCTTCCATGTTAAAAAAAAAATTACGAGAGCCACTGGCTCTCCTAGATCATTTCAAGAGTGCTTTTTTTGGCCCCCCCCCCCCCCCACTAAATTTTTCAGAATGCCAGGCCTGCAACCCCTATTAAGGTCACTTCCAGTGCACATGTATCTATGTTATGGGGAGAGGAATTGGGCATAGGCATGTTTTGGTGGGAGGGAAAGGGAAGGGAGTCCAAGCATGTTTATGCCACAGGCATATCACAAAGATCAAAGTCTGGAGTTGCGGAAAGGTAAAGAGGTAATACCCAACCAACCCCCCCCCCCCCCCCTCCTACAAAAAACTGTGTCGTTCATGGTTTCTGAATGCCCGAACTCTTTCCCTACCAGTGATGACTATGGTTAACATGCAGTTGCTTTTGTATTTGCCTCAATGCATTAGATTTGAAATTTAGCATTACCCATTGTGAGAGTGTTCTCTGTAACAGAAGGTACATTCTTTTAAAAAAAAAATATGTAAAGTATTTAAAATAAATTTCAAGTTCACATAAGAACCTGGGTCATTCATGGTTTCTGAATGCCCTGATTGAATTGAAAAGCTTAGTTAAAAGTTTTTAATATCCTCTATAAATTAAGCATTATTAACAATTTGAGTAAATTCATTTCTAAGGTAAATGACAAAATATTTCAGTTATCTCCCTTCACTTCTGCACTGGATAATAATAATACCAAAACACTGTTCAGATAAATGATTTCTGCCGACCATCTTACATGGACACATGCAATTAGTGCTATGAAGGCCTGCCATTCTTATCCATCCTAATATGTGTGATTTCTATCGTAGCCTCATTACATTTAACCTCCTTCCAACAAGTTTTCAAAGAAAAACATTCAATGCAAATTGCAGGGTGAATTTCAATGCAACCAATTTTTCAATGGAACAGAGCGAAACCGTTTCAATTTCAACGTTTTTATGGATGAACAGTCTCCTACACATTTTTTTGTTTTGAAACGGTTAACTTTAATAAATTCTAATTAACACAATGCGTGTCTTGCGTGATTCGTTATTTTTGCTGGCACTTTGTTTTTAAATAGCATTTTGTGCTGGTTGCTATCAGTTGGGGTGTATTGTTCAAACAACTTTACCATCACAACTCTTTTCAAAAATATAAAATTGGGCTAGTTTAGGCTATTTTCAGAGCTGTATAATGGATTTTTAACGGCAGCCACGTTGACTTTGTTGTGAATGCAGAAGCCTTTTTTTTTAAATGAAACAAGAAAATTCATCAAACTGCCATGCCTCCCAATGACGTTTTGGAGGGCAACTTGAATTTCGCCCCCAATGTTAGCCAAGGCGACTTGAGGAATGACAAGGTGACTTCTTCACCCTAGTCATCCACTCGGCTGACCCCTGAATACACCCCTCTCACATTGCAAGGGTCGGGGTTTATTTATTACAAAGTTTAAAAAATATGCCTCAATTGGTGCAATCTCGAGGCATTTTGAGAATTGAAGAATTTAAATTTTCACCAAACGTGGCAAGTTATCTGTACTTTCGTCAGCTAATGTCCCATACAGATCCTAAAATTCATGATGCTAGTGAGCCTAGGCGACCCCACTGTAAGTTACTTTCGGCAAATATAACTATCATGACACGTTTAGCCAACTATATTCAGGTTGTCCACTTTGGTGAATACTTGCACATATTGTGTATTAAATACAAGGTTCTATCATACCAGTAAAGCAGAAGATTTCTACACGTGTCAACCAGTATACTGCTCCACTTCCAGGGGTTTCCAAAAGGGGCACGATTTTTATTTCATGAGTTTCTTATCACATTACGGGCATGATTCAAAATGTTCAAGGGTTTATACTTTGTATAATGTATTTCATGTCAAAAACACTACTGGAGAAATCTCAGCAACATAACTACCAAAGAAAAATGCAAACTGATTATGTGAAAAAATGGACTACAGTAAATATTTATTGGAGTTTCAGAGTACTCGCTGCATCTTTGTCTACACCATGACCATAACATTGGTACAAAGTGAAATTTAGCCAAACATTTTTGCCTACAATGTATGCTGCTCACTTCATGAGAAGTCTACCCCAAGCATTGGTTATATTCTACCTACTAAACATAATTTGTTTACCACAGCAAACTACCACTGTTCCACTTCCAGTGTTCCCAAGGGGAGACAGTGTATATCAATGTTTGTAGCATGTGTGTGATTTAATCATTTGTTTCCATCTTTCTCAAGTAAAAAAAAAAAATACCTGATTTTGTACTGGTCTTTGAAAAAAGAACAAATAAGACTTCTTGGGTACTTGAAAAAATTCTACAAATGAAAAAAAAAAAATATCAGAAATCTGTAAAAACTATGTGCATGTACTTAAATGAAGTTCCGAGTCTCAAATATTCATGTTTTTCAACAAAAGATCTTATTTCAAAAGAAAAAATGATTGGGAAAGTTGAATGGAAGAAGTCCATTAACTCGTCTCAAAGTACCTCATCTCCAAAAAAACATATCTACATTTACAGCCTGATCACTGATTACATAACAGCATTGTGGGAACATCAACAAACAAGAGGCCCTAGGGGGCCTGCGGGCGCTCACCTAACATGGTAGTCTAAATATCAAATCAGGGACTTGAATAAGCTACATACGCCCCTCCTAAGAAAAGCATATACCAATATACCAACTAGATGAAGCAATTGAGCCCACACAATACACAGGATTTTCCTTCTATTTTCAGTTCCTGCACTTTTACATCCCAAAATTGAGATAAACGCATAAAAAAACAGATTTTTTTTCCCCAAACAAAATATTTTCAGCCTAACTTTCTTTTCTCTTCTTAAAATGCATAAAAAACCCCAAAACTAATTTTCCCACCTGAACCCCAATTTCAATGTAAAAAAAAATTTTTTTTTGTCTTAAAACTGACCGAAACGCATAAAAAAACAAAAAAAAATTTCTGGATTTTGGTCCAAATTTTTTTAAGTCCCACCCAGACATTAAATATTCAGTGTAAAAAAAAAAAAAAATTTTGTCTTAAAATTGACCGAAACGCATAAAAACAAAAAAAAAAAATCCGAATTTTGGTTCAAAATTTTCTAAGTCCCACCCAGACCCCAAATTTTCAGTGTAAAAAAAAATTTTTTTTTGTCTTAAAACTGACCGAAACGCATAAAAAAAAAAAAAAATTTATGGATTTTGGTCCAAAATTTCTAAGTCCGCAACGGGACCCCCAAATTTTCAGCCTAAAAATGATCCTAGGGACTTGGCTTGAACAAACTTGACTCTCACCCCACCCCTAAGGATGCTTCATACCAAATATCAAAAGATTCTTATTGTTAATTCTGAAGATTTTTAAAAAATACTCCTTATACTGCACTAATTTAAACATTTGGGCTCCCATAGAAAGTCCAAATATGGACCCAGGGAATTGATTTCAATAAACATGTGAAACAATCTTCCAAAGATGTTATATGTGGAATTTGAAAGCTTTTGGAGCAGAAGTTGGGGAGAAAAGTAGTGTTAAATGTTTTTCCCATTACCCACAGTGTTAAAAAATGCGGACTCAACACTTTTTCAAAGTCCCTAAAAAGTACCCCCACGATAAAACCGATGGCATTTTTTTTTTTAACAATTCCATTCTGTTGGTCCTAAGGAAGCTTCACAACAAATATGAATGCTCAGGGCCATGTAGTTTTGGAGATATGGGCGTTTTAATTTTTTTCTATTTTTAGCTCCTGCGGTTCCCATGAGGCGACGGGAAAATTTTTTTTTGCATAAATTAAGTACTTCTTACCCAATAAGCCCTCATATCAAATTTGGGCCAAATTTGCCTCTCGGTTTGGAAAATAGAAATTTGGGGAGGAGCAAATATTCTTGCCCCTCCCATTACAATGCCAAATATAGCCTCACAAACTTCTCTTGAACAAATCTGAGTCTACACGTCAAAAGAAAGCTGCACACCAAATATCAAGTCTCTGCTACTGCTGGTTCAAAAGAAGATTTTAGCACACTTTTTGGGTGTGGCCCTACCAATGGGCGAAGCAACTTGATTTGAACAAAATCAAATTGCGATGTCATAACAAACTATTATCTCAAATATCAATTAAATTGGTTCAGCGGTTTGGGAGGAGAAGACGCAAACACCACGTTCAAGGACGACGGACAGTGAGTGATCACTATAGCTCTCCTGACTGAAAGTCAGGTGAGCTAAAAATGTTGCCACTCAAACTGCCTCTATAGTCAATCAACATAACTCCTCCCAAGTTATTATATTTGATGACATGAAAGCCGTTACACTGTAGTGTAAGTTTTTACTTCATCAAATGCCATGGCTTTGACCTTACATGAAAACTAATAACACTGTATCAAGTTTCAATTCTTGGCACTTGTTTTTACCAATACCTACAATTTTGTTGTAAACAGAGTGGAGCCCACTTAACTGGGTATCTCGTAACTGAATAATCCTGTTAACTGAATATAATTTCCCAACACAAAACCATTTACCATACCTCCAGTACAAATCAGACTTGTTTATTGAATATAGGTTATAGAGAAGTGACACAATCCCTGGTAATTGAATACTTGTGTTAATTGAATAATTTTCATTGGCAAAGTCACTATTCAATTAACAGGGTTCCATTGTAATTCAATTTACATTACCTAGAAATATGTGAACATCAACTTTCATTTTCTGCATACATCAATATTCATTCTTTATTTATTGGGGTTTAACAACACTTTTGACAGCCAGGGTTACCTAGTGTCAAGAGTTTTATGGGTGAAGGAAGCCGGAGTACCCTGAAAGAACCACGGGGCAACGGCGAGCAATTGTCAGGCTCCCCAACATACTAACTCCACACAAACAGGGTTAGCATTGGTTGAAGACAGGTGCACCATCAATGTGCAGTATGCCTCAGTACACAACGCCACCGTGCCCCCATGTGGGCAATGGGGGTGAAGTATCTTGCCCAAGGACACAACGCGGTTGCAACAGATGGGATTCAAACCAAAGACCTCTCGGTTTGCAGTCTGCAATGTATTCTTTAAAAAGCGATTCGCGATTGTGTGGATTTGATACACTAAAAACCTTGAGAATTTGTTTTCTTTTTTTTGGGGGGGGGGGGGGGGGGGGGGGCATTGTTTATTTAAAGCAACTTCTGCCACCCCTATTTTTATTTATCTATTGGTGTTAAAGGTGACAATATTCTACCCAATGACTTAACGTGACTGCAACATGGACATCAAATCAAATAAAGTTTTGCCAAAAGTTTTTACAAATGCTGTCCATTTTACCAGTAAAACAGAGCTTGTTTACCACAGTAAACAAGCTCTGCTTCACTTCTTGGGGTTTCCACTGTTACTTGTGCATCTTCAAGGACATTTCTTCCTATGTTCTTTTTTCTTAGAATATAAGTTAATGCCTTGCTTGTTTTTCCACTGAGCTAGTGTTTAACCTTTACAGCAAACACAACAAAAACATTTTAATAAGAACAAATTTGTTCGATTCAAAAACATTGCTTATGGTCCCTAACCGGAATGGGCTCAACCTGAACTATAGTTTTACAGCAAAAATTGAAAAAATAATAAAATCTGATTTTTTTTTTTTCATGAGGCACAGGCCAGTTTTTTTTTCCACTGTGTTGGGGAATTTATATGTGTTTATTGGTGCTTAAGGTTACTTATTTCTGCACAATGGCTAATTGTAAAGTCAAGTCCAGTCAATCTTTTATACCCATGTTTCCTGTTTTAGAGGACATCCACCCCAGTCATTGGCGACCAGATCCTATTTTAACAGTAAAACAGAGCATGTTTATAACAGTAAACAAGAACTGCTTAACATCCTGTGTTTCCTACAGGGAATTTTGTCAAGGAAAGGGTTATTTATGCAGAAAAAGAAAGAACTGAGAAGAAATTTTGTGAACAGAAGTACTGGTCAGGATCGAACCGTCATCTTTTCAGTTTAAAGACCAATGCCATTAACACATCCTCCACACTTCCTTCTTCTGGTGAGTTCACTGGGAGCTAGCTCACAAAAAAGTTCAGGAAAGACTGAGGTGGCACAATTAACCATTTGCCTCTAACAGTGAGGTCTGTATATACTGCCTGAGTTCAGACAATTAACTAGAAAGTGTTTTAGCACACTAAAACATATGTCTCCCCTCCCTTTTAAGGTCAGAGGTCAAGGTCACATGCAGTTCATCAAGGTAGCGGACATGCGGTTTCATGGCGACACATCCACATGTCAAAAAAAAAAAAAATTCCCGTCTGGACAATTACTCCCTATTTTAAGTACATAAATTTGACCTTGAGGTCAAGGTCACATGAAGGTCATGACATGTGGTCTCATTGTGATACATCCATATGTCAATCATCTAAGTCCTAGGTCAAAAAACAAAAAAATTCTGGTCTGGACAATTACTCCCTATTTGAAGTACATAAAATTGACCTTGAGGTAAAGGTCACATGAAGGTCACAATGGTATGCGACACACCGGCTCATGGTGATACATCCACATGCCAAATATCTAAGGCCTGGCTCAAAAGACAAACAAGTTTTGGTCTGGACAAAGTTTCCTTGAAAAAAGCACAAATCTGACCTTCAGATCAAAGGTCAAGGTCACATGAAGGTCACAATGATACGCTACACACCGGCTCATGATGATACATCCACATGTCAAATATCTAAAGCCTGACTCGAAATACAAAAAAGTTCTGGTCCAGACAGTTTCCCTTAAAAAAGAGCATAAATCTGACCTTCAGGTCAAAGGTCAAGGTCACATGAAGGTCACTATGGTACACTGCACACCGGTTCATGGTGATACATCCACATGCCAAGTATCTAAAGTGTAGGTCAAAAGACAAAAAAGTTATGGCCCGGACAAAGTTTGTGTGATGTTTCTCTTAAAAAAAACACATAAATCTGACCTTCAGGTCAATGGTCAAGGTCACATGAAGGTCACTATGGTACACTGCACACCGGCTCATGGTGATACATCCACATGCCAAGTATCTAAGGTGTAGGTCAAAAGACAAAAATGTTATGGCCCGGACAAAGTTTGTATAAGAAGAAGAAGAAGAAGAAGAAGAATATGCACTAAAACAATATGTCTCCCTTCTGGGAAGGGGCGACATAATGAATAAAATTTGATTTGTGTCCTTGGATTTTCACAGAATTCAGTCAAACTGAAAACAAGAAACAAATATACTTAAGATGTTTTTAATACATTCATAACAGTTTACATGAAAACATCATTCTCCATCAACACTTAAAATTAACATCCATTCATGATCATAGTACATGTATATTTCTCATACACACTTGCCGCGAGTTTTTACAATCAAAAATGGAATACAAAAGAAAACAAAAAAAATATGCAGTTTGTTCAGCTGCTTCATTATATTACTACCAACTGCCAATGTTATGACCTTCTCCACTTTTGGTAGAGAGACCACAATCCTCAAGTTAGTTCTAAAGAGGGATTATGAAAAACAAGAGGCTTTAAAGAGCCTGTAATCGCTCACCTGGCAGAACAGAAGATGAAAATGTGATTTCTCATAGGGTTTCTACGGTAACTATAAGCACAACCAGAACATTACATGAGTATTGTTGGTAGAGGGTGCCCAGTCAATCATGTGAAGTTTCAAAACACTTAGCCTTGTGGTTTGAGAGCAGAAGATTTTCAAAATACACAAAACAGAAACAAAGAATGCCTCTGGCAGCATGTTTTCCATCCGACGGAAACAAAATGAGGATCGATCGTAGAGAACCTCCCACAGACCATTCCTGCCAAGTTTGGATCACATCGGCTCGGTAGTTCCAGAGAAGAAAATGATGTGAATTCCCATAGGGTTCCTATAGTAACTATAAGCTGCAATTGTGGCCATGTTTGTAAAGCGATTAACATTAAATGATGATTGTTGGTAGAGGGTGTCCCAGTCATAGATAATGCAAAGTTTCAAAACATTTGGGCATGTAGTTTCGGTGGAGTAGATTTTTCAAAATCCACCAATTAGAATCAAAGAATGCCTCTGGTGGCCATGTTTTTCAACCAACGGGAACAAAATGAAGATCGTTTGTAGAGGACCTCCCACAGACCATTCCTGCCCAGTTTTATTCACCTTGGCTCAGTAATTCCAGGAAGAAGATGAAAATGTGAAAAGTTAACAGACAATGGACACGACGGACGATGGATGCAAAGTGATAGCAACATTGATAACAGTTTTGGATTTATTCTCTAAAGACTCCATCCAAAAATGTAATCAAATACTGAAGTTTCCGGCTTGGATCAAAAACCTGTATTAACAGAAATGAAAGTATTTTCAAAATGAGATTTTTTAGATGAATTTTTCATCAAATCTAGTCTGGTCTACTTTACAACAGGCATGACCAGATTTGATGAAAAATATCTTGAAAATACTTAGTGGGTTAAGAGTTAATGCATGTGATAGATTATGAATTTCTGAAAAATGACAGAACAGGGAGGCTGGCTTGCTACTGAAACATGGTGGATTAGTTTTTGTTCTCAACAAATTATCTTTCATTTTGGAGAACCTCAGTATTCAAAATGGAAATTTGCTAGTGTTCCTCTTTAGCATTTTTGGAAAGATATTCTTGGATATATATCGAGTCAAAAAAGTAAGTATAATAGAAACACTGGATCTACTGCCGACCGCATTCAGGTCAACCAAGAGTTACGACCCCCGCACAAGAACAACACATCATGACGTCTCACTTGCGGGATCGCTTCCTTCTGGCGACAAGGACAGCAGCAATTACTCCTGGTGGAACTAACAATAGAATCAGTGCACAAAACGGTCTGCAACAGACTCGCTGAACATGGCATCCAAAGTAGGCATCCATACCACGGACCAATCCTTACCAAACGTCATTGTACCGTCAGAATGGAATGGGTATGTCAGTGTGTTCGCTGGACTCAGCAAGGGTGTATCGTCAACGACGATGATGCTGGCGACCGTTTCGGCTGGGTTGTGTAATGGTTTGGCCCGGAATTTCCTTGCACCGTCGAATGCAATTGATCTTCATCGATGGTAATCTGAATGGACAGCGATATAGGTACAAAATTCTTAACGCTGTTATTGTCCCAATGTTCAACGCTAACGTCGGATTGCAGTTATTCCAGCAAGACAATGCCCGATGTCAAGTGGCGCACATCTGTCGCGACTTTCTTGAGGAGCAGAGCTTCCTCCCTTGCCCCCACTTTCGCCAGATTTGTCACCAAACGAGCATCTTTGGGATTAATTGGACCGTCGGTACGACTTGGTAATCTTCAGAGGTTAGGCAATTTACGTAATGTTCTAAGACACGGGTGGAACACAATACCACAGGGTGACATCCAGGGACTTACCAGGTTCATGCGCCGTTGATGTCTTGCCATCCAAGAGGCAAATGATGGACATACATGCTATTGACTGCATGTGTGAACTTTTCATTTCACCCATGTCTGTATTGTGACGTCCTGATGTGACGCTGGCATCAGTAAGAACATGAAATTACGCAAATTCATACAGCTGGACTCGACATATAATTTACAATATATTTGTTTGGGATTAAAGTCGATAATACTACAAAATGCTCCTCGAAGTTTATGTTTGTTTGTTGGTGGGTAACGTCACATATGTATGCACCATGGCTAATCGTGACACAACATGGAGATGAAGTCAAGTTCAGTCAATCGTTGATCTACATGTTGCCCATTTTAGAGGACTTTCACCCCAAGCATTGGTGACTGGGTCCTATTTTACTAGTAAAGCGGAACTGATTTACCACAGTAAACAAGTGCTGCTTACTTCCCGGGGTTCCCACAGGGGCCTCGAAGTTTATTATACTTTCTTTTTTGACTCAGTATAGTAATACAGTATTGTAAATTCTATCTGTACGTCTATCAATTTCCAATACATTTGTTACAAAATCAATACATTTCAACACCTTCACAAGTCTTATCCAGAAAGCTGTGGAATGAACTCTGAATGTTATTTCCACCAATGTATCACACAATAAACCATGATCATCTAATGAAACCACAGGCTTCTCACACATCAATAAGTGAAATATAAGGCCATTTCTTGGCAATTATCAGGGATTTTCAAGGGCCAAAATTATGAAATTCAAGGATTTTCAAGGACTGTGAGTTCTCCAACACATGGTACAGTACTGTGATTACACAAGTAGTCTCTTTCTCAATCAGATCACAATCTGGTCCAGACACACATTATTGGGTGGATTTAAAGAATTTATTAATGTTTATGGTCACTTTCAACATCTTTGGCTACCTCAAGATCGGTCCATTAGGATGACGAGAAGTTTAGTCAATCGTTTGTGCTTACATATATATGCTGAACACTTGGACTCCCACCCCATGCATTGGTTTGGGGTCCTATTTTACCAGTGAAGCAGAATTTGTTTACTTTCAGGAATAAAATATTTCAAATTCAAGCCTTGAGGAAGGGAAACAAACATATAGCTTGTGATATTCGACAAAGTTGACACATTTCTTTTTCAATGGGTGGGATTTTACTTCATTATTGGGAGGAAATTGGACAGAGAATTTTTAGTCCTGTTTGATCCAATCAAAATTCTGTCCACTTTTGTCATCACAGTACTGTACTCAAAATTACTTGAGTAGCATATTACTGGGAATGGAAAAATACACCATAAGTGGAATTCTGTAAGCAATTTGATGTTATGGGCTGGAGGCAGTCTAACCCTTAAACAGTCCATCACCTATGTTTTAGATTCAAACATCTGGAATAATTCAGTTGGTCGGAAAAGCAAATCAGTGGTTCGCTTTTCCGACAAACTGAAGTATTCCCAACGGTTGAATCTAGAAGTACCATAAACATTCATTTTCTTTGAATCAACACAAGAAATGTTTCTCAATCAAGAAATGATTTTACCCAATCTTTAATGACATTACAATACAGTTGGACATGTCTGTAAACTACTAATGCATGTAGACTCACAATTGTAGTTCACAAATTAAATTTAGTTATTTATTTATTAAGGTTTAACAACACTTTAACAGCCAAGGTCACATCATGTCGGTAACAGTTTTACAGGTGGAGTAAGCCGGGGTACCCATAGATAACCACCGAGCAACTGTCAGCTCCCCAACATACTAACTCCACACACGTAGGGTAAGCATTGGTTGAAAACAGGTGCACCATTGACGTGCAGTACGCCTTAGTACACAAAACCACCATGCCCCCATGTGGGCAATGGGGGGTGAATTGTCATGCCCAAGGACACAACGCGGTTGCTGCAGGTGGGATTCGAACCGAGGACCTCTCTCGACTTGCAGCCTGCACCTCTACCTACTGTGCCACAATGCTCCCTGCTGTTTCAGATATAAAGTTTTGGAGTGTTTTTCATTTTTTTGCCACAGCAAATTCAACAAATTTCTAACAATATTGGTGTTTAAGATCATTTTCAGCATCTATGGGTATATCATCGCAGTAAAATACGTGTAAAATAAAGTTAAGGCAATTGTTTATACTATGCTTTCACTGAAGTGGACTGCCCTAACCCCACATCTATAGCCAGATCCCAGGTGTTGGGTTACCAGGTCCCCCCCCCCCCCTCACCAGTAAACCAGAATGGGTTTACAACAGTCAACAGGTACTGTGGCTCCACTACCCAGAATTCCAAAAGAAGAATTTTCAACCAAGAATACATTTTGACTGCACTGGCTGCTACGCCTGGAAATAAGCAAGCAGACCGTCATCTGCAGAATGAGGTTCCCAGTGGCAGAATTTGGTGATGCTACCATGCACAGCAGGATAGCATCACTACATTTTCCCTCTCTTGAACCTCAATCTGAATTAAGGTCTCAGACTTAAAAAAGAAAGAGGTACCCAGAGGTTAAATTAACCCTCTATAAAGGATAGCATATGCAAATTCACCCTCTGGGGACCTCATTCTGCAGATGACACACTGCTGATGTCCAGGCTTGCTGGCGGCAAGTCACTTCAGTTACTGTATTAGTGCTGGTGCCATGAACAAAATTCACATTCAGGTTAATATTTTCTAAGTAGGCTCAAGTATGGCTTCATGAATGAAGAATATTAATCTTTTCTCATTCATTGGATGCTGAATATAAATCGTTTAAACAGCCGCAAAACAACCTGCTCTTATGTTATCAAAGAGCTTATAAAAAATTAAAAATGCTTAGACTATGGCAGATGCGAACTCTCAATTTTTATGAAAAGCACAAGTACAAGCATTTAAACCTTTACCCAACGAATCGGCCACATCCGCCCGCATATGCAAATTCAGCAGCTGAAAAAATAATATTTTTCCAAAAATTTCCACAAACCCTATCATGTGACCCCTCTTTGGAACAAGCTTGTTGAGCTTGTTCCAATGAGAGGGTCACATTATATGGTTCTCTTGAAATTTTTTTTTAAATATTTAAAATAATAATTTTGATATCGTATGCATTGGGTATAGTTCTTTGCCCAATGCTGACAAGATCAAAATTTTAAATATTTCTTTTTCAAACCATTTCAAGAAAACTAGATCATTTGACCCTCATTGGAATGAGCTCGACAAGGTTGTTCCAATGAGGGACCACATGATATGGTTTTGTTGAAATTCTTTCAACAAATTTGAAAAAAAAAAAATAATTCAAATAAACAAATTTTGAGTGTGTGCTGGGTAAAGGGTTAAGTTTGTTTTTCAACGACACAATTTTTAAATTACGTGGATGGATGCAGCCGATTTGTTAATGAGTTAACTCTAAACAGACATGGGCTGAGAGCTGGCTTGCATCACTTGCACTATTTAACACTACTAATATCAATTGGTGTTTAAGGCCAGCCAGCATCTATGGCTATATCATGACTGCAACCAAGTATGAAATCAGGTTGTTTCAATTGTTTATACAGACAAAGAAGGTGGATTACCACTATATCATGGTATGGCAGATTTTCCACAAAACAATTATTTTCCATTTCTGAAAAAAAGCAGGAGGTAAAAGGAACTTTTTCAGTTGATGGGTGCAATCTGATTTTTGTTCATTTTTTTTGTTCTCTGAAATTTATTTTTTGATGTTTAAGGTCACATATTTCTGCATAATGGCCAGTCGTGGTCCAAACAATGCAAACATGGATATAAAGTCAAGTCCAGCCAATCCCTTAAGCACATGTTACCCATTTTAGAGGACTTCCAACACAGGTATTGTTGAACTGGTCCTATTTTACCATTAAAACAGCTTGTATACCACAGTAAACAAGCACTACTTCACTTCCCGGGGTTCCCACAGGGATTCTCAGAAACTGATATTAAATGGATGGAAAATGGTACACCACTGTAATGTAGTTGTGATCCACCCTTCCTGCACTGTACATTTGCTGCCCACTTTAGAGGACTTACAGTTAGAGTCAAAATAAGTTGTAGCATAATCACAATAAACTAAGTATACTGCTACTTCTGCACTGATAAAATCAGAATCTGACAATTTTTCTGGAAAGCCCTCAGTGAGAGCTTTCCAGAAAATGATGTCAGATTCTGGTCTGATCAGTGTATGGAGAGAAAGATACAAAGTTTATAGAGGTCATCCTACAATTTATTTTGACTTATTTTTGTACTGTACTGTACTGTACTTTATTTATTGGTATTGAAGATCACATACTTCCGCACAATAACTAAGCATGACTGCAACATGGAAATAAAATCAAGTGTAGTCAATTGTGTATGTCCATGTTACTCATTTTAGAGGTCTTCCACTCCAGGCATCGGTGTGTGAGTGCTATTTTAGCAGTAAAACCCTGTTTATTGCAGTAAACAAGCACTGCTTCACTTTCCAGTGTTCCCATGAGGAAGAGGACTAAGTTACAAGGTTCTATTCCCCCATACAAATAGAACTACTGTGGTAACTAAAAAACTGCCCCACTTCTTTCGGTTCCCATGGGTGACTCTTACACCATGCTATCAGTTAACACAGTGGGTGTAGAATATGGGGGGTTGCAATCAACACCTCAAATGGGTGATTTTCATGTAGTTCATGTACTTAGAAGGCAAGCGTGAAACACAGCAAAAACTCCAATAAGGGTCATTGAAATGGGTCCCCATTCTCTACCAAAGTTGTGTTCTGCACTTATACCACAATTAAACTAGAATTAAGTGAATGAAGTCGATATTTTTAAAGAAAAAAATCATTTTCGGCAATCTGTTTACTTTATTACTCGCCACTGTTTTGTGCTGAAGCATTTCATTCATGTCATAACATCACACAGATGCATAAGAACCAATCAAATGTGTTCTTACCCCAAGGCCGGATTCCACTTGTGTTCCAAGGCCATTTCTCAATGTCTTTATTGGATCAGGTAACGTAGAATACACACAACAATCGTGGTATAATGCTTATTTATTCGCAGATTATTTTATTGGTATTTTAAGGTCACATATTTTTGCACAATGGCTAATCATGACCACAACATGAGTATCAACTCAAGACCAGGGGTGAGTGTTAAATCATGTTGCTCATTTTAGAGAGGGTTTGCATCTCCCAAGCATTGGTGACTGGGTCCTATTTTTACAGTAGAACAGAGCCTGTTTACATAAGTGAACAGGCACTGCTTCACTTCCCAGGGTTCCCGCCGGGAATTTTTCAAGTGAAGTGGAACTTGTTTACCACAGTAAACAAGCACTGTGCCAATTTTCAGGGTTCCCAATGGGAGTTTAACCTGTTACCGAACATAGACGTCGATATTTGCTCCCAAAGATCTTGAAAAACTAAATATTTCACTTCTGCCAAAAACCCAAAGTTTATGGCCTTTCACTGAAATGACCCCAACCCTTCAACCAACACGACACACAGAAGAAACATTCCAAATATTTTAGGAATAACTGGAAATTTTCTTTTTTTTTGCCTTCAAATCATAGCTTATGACCCCTCATTCCAATGAGGGGTCATAGGCTATGGTTTGGAGGCGATTTCTGGGAAGTGTTGCTGTTTATGGGCATGAAATTAATCTCATAATTATGTTTCAACCAAATTAGAGGATTTCCTCATGAGGAATCAGTTACCAGGTTTTATTTTACCAGTGAAACAAAAACTTGTTTACAGTAATCAAGCACTACTCTTCCTTTGTTCATGTATTTATTTATTGGTGTTAAGGTCACATATTTCTGTACAATGGCCTACAGTGACTGCAACATGCATATAAAGTCAAGTTCAATCATTTATACTCATGTTGCCCATTTTGGAGGACTTCCACCCCAGACATTGGTGAGAAGGTCCTATTTCAGCAGTGAAACAGATTGTTGCACTGCTTGACATCCTAGGGTTCCCATGGGGACCCTCCTCTGTTAAGTTTTTAAATTTAGGAGTTGGTAGAGATCACCAATCATTATGCAGAGAAAAAAGAGAAAATTGGTCAAATATGACATGCTGATGGAAACAAATTTATAAACAACAAGCTTGACAGAACAAAGTAGGTACAACTACTGGTTACTACATACATGTATAAAGTGTCATTACAAGATGTTTAGAAAAAACATGAACTGCTTTTGCACTAATGCTGAACTACAATGCCAAGAATTCTTCAGAGCTGTGAAGCTAATGTTTTTCAGGGTTCCATCCATCCATCCTTTCGAGCGCTCTGCTGCTAACGTTTTCAATAATAGTGAGTATATTAAATATATTTATTGGTGTTTTAAGATCACTTTCAGTATTTATATCATGATCGCGACATAGGTATGAAGTCAAATTTTGTCAACTGTTTATGCCTATGCTGCTCAATGCAGAGGACTTCCACCTCAGGCAATGGTTTCTGGGTCCCATTTTAAGAGTGGAAGAGAACCTGTTTAACACAGTAAACAAGCACTGCTTCACCTACCAGGGTTCCCACAGGGAAGGCAACATTGAAAGTGGTACACCTCGAGTAGTAGCTTTTGTTTTTAGTAAAGTGCCGCCTGTCTTTTCAATTGACTAGAAACAACTGCTACGTCACAAGTCTTCATAATTTTTATGACTGTCCGAATTGTACAAGCTAGCTAGCTTACAAAATGACCTTTGTGCAGTTCCCCATGCCTTATCAAGATTCTGCGATTAGTAGACAATATAAATTAAGTCTACCCCCATTGCTTATATCAATGCTACTTATCTTTATAAGTCTCCCTCTTCCGGCATTGGTAAAAGAGTCCTACTGTGCCAGTATTTATTTATTGGTGTTTAAGGTCACATACTTTTGCACAATGGCTAATCATGACCACAACATGGTGATAAAGCCAGGTCAGTCAATCGGTTATACCTCATGTTGCCTATTTTAGAAAACTCGCACCCCTAGCATTAGTGACTGGGTCCTATTTTACCAGTGAAAAAGAGCTTGTTTACCACAGTAAACAAGCACTGCTTCATTTCCCGGGGTTCCCATGGGGAGTACTGTGCCAGTAAAACTGCAGTCTACCACAGTAATCAAGCACTCATCCTCTGCCTGAGACCCTCATAAGGAAATAAGTGAAAAAGAAATTAGACTGAACATTGTTTTCTTTTTTTATTTACCCTACAAATTATATCCACTAGCACTAAAGCAACTTCCAGGCCTGCATGTATAGCAGCAGTCTGTCATGTAATTGACAGGCTCAGATAGCATATTTTTTGACTGCTAAGAATTCACTTGTGCCTTACATAACGACCAGTACAAATTTTTGGAATTGAATATTTTCATGCAGCTTGAAAACATTTCCAATTTTAATAAGTGTAACCTTATTCTGAACTTATATAGCTTTCCAGTAAATGATAAGACAAGAATAATGTCAGATCTACATACATGTGTACAAATAAACATGCATATACAACAAGCTATTAAAAATAGAATATGTTTACATTTTTTGTAATGCACTAAAAAAGAAACTATCCCAGTCCATTCCAATGATGGGTCATGAGCTGAGTTTGAATGCTTTTTGATAATATTGCTGGCTAGTTTTGGTCATTATGTTAACAGGTTGAGTGCTAAAAACCACTATCAGGCTTTTAAAAGAATGAGGGTACCAGAGCAAATGCCAACATTTTCCTTGCTCATGTTTTATGTTTTAGTTTATCGCAAGTAATATTTTTTGTATGTAAATTTGGTTTATTACTGTAAATTATTCAGGTCAGAAAAAAATAATTTAGCCCTCAACCAGCTAAGTGAAGAGTTGATAATAAATGAGATTTACACCAAGGCTATATATACAATGCACGGGGTTAGGTAGTCAGTTACGGTAATAAATTTTTTTGTTACCAGAAAGTGTGCACAGGATTAGTCAAAAAAAAAATGTTAACTGCCATATCAAACACTATATGAAATAAAAGGCTGCCAGGCCACATATCTCCCGAAAAGTGTGCAATTCGAGGTATCTGAAAAAAATTGAATTTTTTGAAATTAAAAAAGGAGAAAAAGGGACATAACTCTGTCAAAAAATGTTGGACCAAACCCATATTTGAACTTGATCTGTATTCTATATTCTATTTATATCTATATTTTATTTAAATCGGTCAACAATAAGTAAGTTATTGGGAAACCAAAAACAAAATGAATTTTCAAAGTCGAAAAAGGGTTATAACTCTGGCAAAAATTGTCGGACCACACCCCAATTCGAACATGCCCTGTATCTTATGTCGATACACTTACATACCAAATGTCATTTGATTTGACCAACTATAACTAAAGTTATCATCAGGAAACCAAAGTGGGATAGCCTCTTGGACAGATATCAGCCATTTTAATAGTCAAATTTTCAGGGAACAAATATACATGGACTAAAGCTGTAAATATGCAGTTGGTTACATGTTACATAGGGTGCAGGATTCAAGGAACTAATGGAAATACTTTTACTGGATTGTGGAAATTTTTGTAAAGTGAATTCCAATGAAAGTATCAAGGACACTGTAGCTCAACTTGTGTAAGACAAGTATATGTATAGTATGTAACACAGCAATGACAAACATCTAGGTAATGACCTGATAACAAAGGTACATATAAAGTATTGTGACGGTCTGTACATAAATACTGACCGTAGCCTGTAACAAATATATAGGTAAAGTATTGTAAAGGTGGGTGACAGTCAGATGCTAAACTAGAAAAAATCTTTGAGTCCCAGAGTGGGTCTGACTGAACCCCAAAATATTTGTTCTCACAGCACAGTGATAACAAAGGCACCCCCAAAACACCACACTCGTTCCTGTCCCAAGGTGAAAACAAAGGTACCCAAGAAGTTTTGTGAAGATCAGTTCATAAATACTGATTGGACCAAATTTCTGTACAAAATGGCCACTGGCAGCCATCTCAAATTTTGGACCGCCCCCAGAAACACTCATTCTCGTCCTAAGGTGATAACAAAGATACCCAAGAAGTTTTGTGAAGATCGGTTCATAAACACAGCCTCTAGCCCAAGCCACATTGACATGTGCACTTACAGTGTATAAGTAGCACTGAATAAATCAAAGTTCATCTAATTTGCATAATTTCTGCTCGAAAAAAAAAAAACCTGTATATGTGATGTATTCCATGTTACTAAACATTCATTCAAAAATTTATTCAAATCAGAACCATCACATAGAAGTTCTGTACCAAAAATTGATTGTACCTAATTTTGGTACAAAATGGCTGCAGGCAACCATCTTGAATTTCAGCCTGTACCCAAAAACACTTGTTCTCATCCCAAGGTGATAACAAAGGCACCCAAGAATTTTCGTGAAGATCAGCTCATAAATACAGTCTCCATGGCACTTACAGTGTATAAGTAGCACTGAAATGAAAGTGTCAATGACGCTGTAGCTCAACTTGTCAAGACAAAGACATGTACATGTATAGTATGTGACACAGCAATGACAAACATCTAGGTAATGACCTGATAACAAAGGTACATATAAAGTATTGTAATGGTCTAAATACTGACCATTGCCTGTAACAAATGTATAGGTAAAGTATTGTAAAGGTGGGTGACAGTCAGATGCTAAACTAGAAAAGAAAACTTTGAGTCCCAGAGTGGGTCTGACTGAACCCCAAAATATTTGTTCTCATTGCAGTGATAACAAAGGCACCCCAAAACACACTCGTTCCTGTCCCAAGGTGAAGACAAAAGTGCCCAAGAAGTTTTGTGAAGATCAGTTCATAAATACGAGCTGTATAGAACTTGTGACAAAAAACTGATTGGACCTAATTTCGGTACAAAATGGCCACTGGCAGCCATCTTGAATTTTGGACCGTACCCAGAAACCCTCATTCTCATCCCAAGGTGATAACAAAGGTACCCAAGAAGTTTTGTGCAGATCGGTTCATAAATACAGCCTCTACCCTGAGCCGTATTGACATGTGTGCTTACATTGTGTAAGTTGCACTGAATAAATCAAAGTTCATCTAATTTGCATAATTTCTGCACGAAAAAAAACCCCTTAGAATATGTGATGTATTCCATGTTACTAAACATTCATACAAAAATTTATTCAAATCAGAACTTTGATACAGAAGTTCTGTACAAAAGACTGATTGCACTAATTTTGGAACAAAATGGCTGCTGGTGGCCATCTTGAATTTCGGACCACACCCAAAAACACTCACTCTCATCCCACGGTGATAACAAAGGTACCCAAGAAGTTTCGTAAAGATTGGTTCATAAATGTGGCCTCTAGTCTGAGCTGTATAGAAGTTGTGTACAAAAAACTGATTAGACCTAATTTCGGTACAAAATGGCCACTGGCAGCCATTTTGAATTTTAGACCGCACCCAGAAACACTCGTTCTCGTCCCAAGGTGATAACAAAGGTACCCAAGACATTTCGTGAAGATCAGTTCATAAATACAGACTCTAGTCTGAGCCGTATTGACATGTGTACTTACTTTGTGAAAGTCGCACTGAAAAAATCAAAGTTCATCTAATTTGAATAATTTCTGTGCGAGAAAAAAACCCGTATTATATGTGATGTATCCCTTGGTACTAAACATTCACACAAAAAATTATTCAAATCAGCGCTTTCATACGGAAGTTCTGTGCAAAAATCTGATTGCACCAAATTTTGTACAAAATGGCTGCCATCGGCCATCTTGAATTTCGGACCGGACCCCAAAACACTCGTTCTCGTCCCACGGTGATACCAAAGGTACCCAAGAAGTTTCGTAAAGATCGGTTCATAAATACGGCCTCTAGCCCGAGCCGTAGTGACATTTGCACTTACAGTGCTGAAAGTAACCCCAAAAAACATCAAAATTAGTCTAATTTGCACAATTTACGCACGAGAAAAAAACCTGTATTATATGTGATGTATCCCATGGTACTAAACATTCATACAAAAAATTATTCAAATCAGAGCTTTCATATGGAAGTTCTGTACAAAAAACAGATTTCTGCATCGTCGGTACAAAATGGCGGCTGGCAGCCATCTTGAATTTCGGACCGCACCCAAAAACACTCGTTCTCGTCCCACGGTCATAACAAAGGTACCCAAGAAGTTTCGTAAAGATCGGTTCATAAATACGGCCTCCAGCCCGAGCCATAGCAGCTTGGCACTTACAGCTCTGAAAGTAACACTAAATAAATCAAAGTCAGTCTAATTTGCATAATTTACACACGAGAAAAAAACCCGTATTATATGTGATGTATCCCATGGTACTAAACATTTATACAAAACTTTATTCAAATCAGCACTTTCATACAGAAGTTCTGTACAAAAAACTGATTTTTGCACCATCGGTACAAAATGGCTGCTGGCAGCCATCTTGAATTTCGGACCAGACCTAAAAACACTCGTTCCCGTCCCAGGGTCATAACAAAGGTACACAAGAAGTTTCGTAAAGATCGGTTCATAAATACGACCTCTAGCCCGAGCCATAGCCAATTGTTGACGTACGGATAGACGGACGACGGGCCATGACAATAGCTCAAATTTGACTTCGTCAAAGTTGAGCTAAAAATCAAAGTTCATCTAATTTGCATAACTTCTTCACGAGAAAAAACCCGTATTATATGTAATGTATTCCATGTTACTAAACATTCATACAAAAATTTATTCAAATCAGAACTTTCATACAGAAGTTCTGTACAAAAAATGATTGCACTAATTTTGGTACAAAATGGCTGCTGGTGGCCATCTTGAATTTCAGACCACACCCAAAAACACTCTCACGTCCCACGGTGATAACAAAGGTACCCAAGAAGTTTTGTGAAGATCAGTTCATAAATACAGCCCCCAGCGCGAGCCGTATTGAATTGTTGAGGGGCGGACAGACGGACGTCGGGCCATTATTTATTTATTTATTTATTGGTGTTTAAAGTCACAATTTCTGCACAATGGCAAATCATGACCTTGACAGTTTTACAGGTGGAGGAAGCCTGAGTACCCGGAGAGAACCACCGAGCAACGGCGAGCAACCGTCAGCTCCCCAACAAACTAAGTCCACACAAGCAGGGTTAGCATTGGTTGAAGACAGGTGCACCATCGATGTGCAGTACACCTTAGTACACAAGGTCACCGTGCCCCCACGTGGGCAATGGGGGTGAAGTGTCTTGCCCAAGGACACAACGCAGTTGCCGCAGGTGGGATTCGAACCGAGGACCTCTCGACTTGCAGCCTGCACCTCTACCAACTGAGCCACTGCACCCCCACGACGGGCCATGGCATAACCTTATATTTGACTTACGTCAAAGTTGAGCTAAAAATGAAAACATTCTATTTTCAATTAATAGCTTATGCGTATCAAATTTTACATGCTGTGGAATCCTTCCTTTGGAAAAGGTGATTGCTTGTTTCTGAAAAACTATTCTTTGTCTCATCATGTCAGACCTTACAAAATATTTTTAGGGTTGAATAAATGAATCAAAACCTACCCTCTATAGTGAGTGCTGCCCAATACGGTAATGCCGTTTCACAGACCTACACTGAAATATATATATGATTGCCAAAATTAATAATCATACACCAATGTATTGGGTCCTAAGCCATGTGACAGGAACCAAGTTTGGGATGACAGGTTCAAAACTGGTGGTACCGTAACAATGACTATCTCGAAGAAGAAATTTATCTGAAGGCTTGGCAACTTGATATATTTTAATACCTCACTTGCAAGCCAGAAAATAAGAGACTGTCATCTGCAAAATGAGGTCCCCAGAGGGTGAATTTAGTGATGCTACCCTGCACAGCAGGGTAGCATCACTAAATTTATCCCCTGTGAACCTCAACCTGAATGAGTCTCAAAACTAAACAGAAAGAGGTGCCCACAGGATAAATTAGCCCACTGTATGGGGATAGCATCATCAAATCACCCTCTGGGGACCTCATTCTGCAAATGTCAGACTGCTTATTTTCAGGCCTGCTCACTTGCATTATGTTTAAGGACATTTTCAAAATAAGTAGCTATATTATTACCACAACACACGTACAAAGTCATGTTTATCCAATCATAAAGCCAGAAAATCAGAACTTCTCTACTACAGTTAAGTACTGTTCCACTTCCCAGATTCAGAATTGGGTTCCTAAAATATATCTACCTTGTCACATGTATGTGGAAAAAATTCAAGTTGTGATTTTGTGTTTTATGCCCATCTGAGTTTGGGTTTCTTATATGACTTTTTGTTTACAACCATCTCAGTTCATATAAGACTACCTTCTCAGTTTTTTGGTTAACCTCACAGCTCTAAATTCATTAACCCTTTACCTAACAGGACTAAGAGACACTAGCAAAAATGTTTTCATGAATGAACTGAAAGTTTTCATTTTTTGCCTCCAAAATATCAATGGCACAGGCTAGTTCCAGTGAGTAGTTAAGCTCAAGCTATGGTTTTTAAATTACAGCTTATGTTATCTCATTGGCATGTACTTGTTCCAGTAAGCAGCAACAAGGTATGTTTAGGAGACAAACAAAAAAAATACTAAAACTGGAATATTTGGCAGGTACATTAGGTGAAGGGTTAACCATTTACCAAGCAAATCGGCCACCTCCCCAACATAATTTACAAACTGAGCCATTGAAAAATAATGTCAAAACCATATCATGTGACCTCTCTTTGGAATGAGCTTATTGGCTATTTCTAATGAGGGATCACACATGGTTTTGTTGAAATTCTTTTACCAAATTCGAAGAAAAAAATAATTAAAATAAACAAATTTTGAGTGTGTGTTGGGTAAAGAGTTAAGTTTCTTGAATGTATATTGGTGCATTTGTATCATTGGAAATGGCTCAGATGGCCTTTTCTAACCTTTTGAGCACTTTAACTGGTCGAGTGCTGGAAGCCAATATTTGGGCTTTACACTGAAGGGCAGGTGCCGCAGGTTCAAGGTTTCATATTTATTTATTGGTGTTTAAGGTCACCTGTTTTTGCACAATGACTAATTATGACCACAACATGAGTATCAACTCAAGACCAGGGGTGAGCATTAATAAGCCCAGTTGCACATTTTAGAAAGGGTTTGCACCTCCCAAGCATTGGTGACTGGGTCCTATTTTATCAGTAAAACAGAGCCTGTTTACCGCAGCTAACAGGCACAGCTTCACTTCACGGGGTTCCCACAGGGAAAGGTTTCATATTTTGTGGATATGTTTTGCATTATGTTTGAAGAGAAATTATGTGGTCTGTATGGATTTGTGTTGTTACAATTTATGGGAGAGTGCCAACAGGCACTCTCCCATAAATTGTAACAGGGCAGACCCATGAACAAATTCTGACCAAAAATAATTCAGCACTCTTCCAGTTAGCAAAAATCAAGTTACATAAAAATTTTCATCTCATTCAGTTAAGAGTGATTTTTCATCATTTGTGATTGCAATGTACATTTTATTTCTGGTTGTAGAAGGATACCTGAAGTGGTCGTCCATTGTATCGATAACCATTCAGTGATTGGATGGCACACTGTGCCTCGTACAGATTCACCATTGTAACAAACCCGTAGCCTTTACATTGTTGCTTGGTATGATCATAAATCACATTCACCTTCTGAACCCTGCCAAATGGTGAAAACAGAGTCCAAAGAGTTCTTTCATTAGCATCATACCCGATGTTGTAAACATACAGCACATGACCAGACGCATTACCATTGGGTACACTACCACCACTGGATGAACTGGGATTGTTCATTGGACTGAAGCGAAATCTATTTCCAGCATTCCTTATTGGACCCGGACTCTGAAATCTTGGGAAAAATATTGGAGGTGGTTTCACTTTTTTTGCATTGTCATCAGCTGGTTTTACTGATATTGGATCAGTTGCTCCTGTAGGTATAGTATTGTTGAGAGACGAACATGCTTGATCAGCTTCTTCCTTTTTATCAAACAGCACAAATCCTACACGCTTGGATACACCAGTAACTTGGTCCAAAAGAACTCGGGCTTGAATTATACTACCAAATGGCTGAAACATTGCAGTCAGTTCTTCTGTAGTAAAACTAATAGGAAGCTGTCTGACATACAGATTAGCTCCCTTGATTTCCTCACCACCTGCTCGTGCTAAAGCAACTTTTATCTTCTTATTCTGTAACTGGAGACCATTTAGGGTCTGTATTGCTCGCTGCGCATCATCAGCATTTTTGTAATCAACAAAACCAAACCCGTAGCTGTAGCCTGTGGCTTTATCTCGAATGATCTTGCAGGAGTTGATGGGTCCAATGCTGAGAAACATCGATCTAAATTCATCATCCGTAAGGGTCTGTGGTAAGTAATTGATGATCAAGTTTGTTGTATCTCCCATTTTCAATGCTTTCTGTATCTGAGATTCCAAGTAGCTCCATTGTTTTAAAAAAAATAAAACAAAAAAAAGCAAAAACCCAAAAATGTGAAGGTAAAAATAAAAATTTAAAAAAAACCAAACAACAGCCTGATGAAGAAAGAAAAAATTCAAATAGTAACATTACATTTTTGTTGTGACATACATGTTTGACTATTAAATGCTTTTCCTGCTGCAGGCAGATGTTAAGGCCCAGTAGAAAAAAAAGATCCCGTGAAATTCTAATTTCTGGTCAAATCAAATCCAAAATCGAATTGGGCAGAAGATTTTTAATCGAAATTAATCTAGAACTGAATCTCACAGCTCATCCAGTTGTAAATATTGTTACCTTCTTACAACCGTAAATATTGTCAGTCTCTAACATATTATACTCAATGGCATCTTTGTTTGGGCAAGTCAATGAAAATAAAAGGCCACAAGGGGCTTGCACCACTCATCTGTCAAAGTGGTTCAAAGAAGTATTTTGGATCACATTCAGTTAGTCACTGTTCATCAACAATACAGAGAAATGAAATCATGAAATTATTCATAACTCTGGTATCCATGTAAGATTATTATTGTAGGTCTTCCCGACTGCTTCCAATTTTATCAGCTGTAAACAAGCACAGCAAAACTTCAAAGGGTTGTTATGTCACTGCTCCCCACCCCAATAGAGCCCAAATATTAACCCAGGGACCCAGTTTGAACAAACTTGAATTTGACTGGTGGATCTGATGATGATTTTTAAAGAAATCCCCTAAAATTGCACATAGGGAGACCAAATGTAAACCCAGGGACTCGATTTGAACAAATCTGAATCTGACCCCCTCTAGAGATGTGGTATACCAAATAGGCAAGTATTCTGACTAGTGGATCCGAAGATTTTTAAAGAATTTTTTCTTATATTAAACGAAGTTAAAGTCTGCAGTCCCATGGGAAGCCCAAATATTAACCCAGGGACTCAATTTGAACAAACTTGAATCTGAACCCCCAACCCCTCCAGAGATGTTATATAACAAGTATCAAAAGATTCTAATTGATGGTTCTGGAGAAGATTTTTTTAATTTTGGACAACAATTTATGGGTATATCAGAGTAAAGACCCTTGTGGTGGACCCTGTGGGTGTGGTAACTTTATTTGAACAAACTCGAATTGACATATAAGGAACATGCCTATCAAATTTGGTACAATTTGGTCCAGTGGTTCATGATAAATCAATAATGTAAAGTTCATGCTGGACACACAGCAGATGACGGACAGAAAGTGATCACTTAAACAGCAAGTTAAGCTCCCCTCGACTTTCAGTCAGGTGACCTAAAAAGTAGATTATTCCAGAATGGAAACATAGTAGTAATTTAGGAAGAGAAACCTCCTTGAACTTTTCTATTATCATCAGGCCGCCTGCACCAGAGACCTGATAAGAAGAGTTTAAAAGGAGACACTTCACAGGTTTTTGAGAACATCTTGAGAATATGAAAAATTTCTAAATCTGCATCACACAAATCGAATGAATTTTGAAGCTTCACAGTGCCCTAAGAAAAATCATGTAACCAACATTTATAAGTTATAATTCTTTTTTCTTGATAAAATATACCCCATGCATCCTGCACTTATTGGGGTTCAACGACACTTTCGACAGCAAGGGTCACTTCGTGTCGGACAGTTTTACAAGTAGAGGAAGTAGGATAGCCAGGAGAGAACCACCAAACAAGGGCGAGCAACTGTCAGACTCCCCAACATACTTACTCCACAGAAGCAGAGTTGGCGATGATTGAAGACAAGTGCACCATCATCACGCAATATGCCTTAGTACACAATGCCACCCTGTCCCCACGAGAGTAATGGGCATCCTGCACTTGAATGACTAGTGAGTTAAAGTAGTTTCCAGGACCTTCTCGGTATATTCTCAAGGGCTTATTTATTGATGTTTAACCTCTAAGAGCCTAAGTTCGACATTAATCATATTTTTCTTCAACAAAACAGGTGCCCCAACATACAGTTTTGCTGTAAGCTTATAAGTTACATTCAAAGTGTCAGGGCAGTTGTTTCTCAACAAGGCTTCGCTGCCTAAATATAGGCAGCGAAGACTTGCGAAGAAACAACTGCAATGTCATAGGATGTCGTTTATCAAAGTAAAGCAAAAATGTATTAAAAAAAATCTCCAGGCCCTTTTGGGTTAAGGTCATTTTCAGCATCACTGGCTATGTCATGACCACAACATAGGTATGAAGTCAAAAGTTTAGCCAGTCCTTTATACCTAAGGCAATGGTTCTAGGTCCTATTTCACAAGTAAAGCAAAACCTCGGACATCCGTTCAAGCAATATTCATCTCGCTAAATGAATCAACATTGAAGCCAAACATCTGATCTCATTTTTCAAATGGTTTTCAAGGAAGGTTTCAAAATTCAAGGGATGTTCAGGTTTCTGGAAAGGAGTTTCTCAATTCCAGGACTTGAAAATAGAAATTGAAGGTTACTGTGGGAATTCTGTACAAATAGTAGCCCTCTAATCAATTATTTCAATGTGACAAGTTAAACTGAATTATTTACCATCAAATAATGATTACTTTCAAGAAGCCATTTTATGAGAATTTCAAAAACATTCTAAAGAGTTACCCCTTACCAAATGCACACGATATCAAAATTTGCCTTTTAAATTTTTTTTTTTTTTTTTTTTTTTTTAAATATATTTCAATAAAACCATATAAGACATCATATAGGAATGATCTTGATAAGCTCATTCTGAAGAAGTGTCACATGATAGAGTTTTGTTGAATTTTTTTTTTTTTTTTTTTTTTTGAACGGTTCAATTTGTTAATTACGTGGGCAGAATTCTTCGGTAAAGGGTTTAGCTTTTACTCGATACAAATAGAAGACAATACTTGCAAAACAAATTTCTTGAATAACTTGAATTTTTTCAATTTTCTGCATGAGGAACTGCTTTTAGTTAGCCTTTTACCCTTGCAAAAAAATATTCTTTAATAAGTTCTTTGTCTCAGAAACCTAGTTCATTACCACTCATTGGAATGAGCTCAAGTTTGTTACAATCAGGGGTCATAAACTATGTTTTTTCAGAGAAAAATTGAAAAAACTGAAATCTGAAGGTTGACCTTTCAGTCCTGGCAATTCACCCTCAGCAATTAGCAATGCCGAGGAAAATGCTGTGGTCATTTTGTAGTTCGATATTTGTTTTATTGGTGTCAGAAACCACATGGTGCTTTCAATGTCATGCCAAATAGGGAGATTTTTATCACTGGTCATTTCAACGAAAAGTTTATTTTATGTGCAAATACGATTATACTATGGAGCCCCCCAAAAAGTTTGAATAATTCTAATACACTAACACAGGTTAATCTCTTTAACCCTTTACCCAATGAATTGGCCGCATCCGCCCGGGTAATATGAAAATTCAGATGAAAAAATATTTTTTTAAAAATTTCAACAAAACCATATCATGTGACCCCTCGTTGGAACGTGCTTGTCGAGCTCATTCCAACGAGGGGTCACATGATATGGTTTTGTTGAATTTTTTTGAAAAATTTGAAAAAATGATATTTAAAATAAATTTTGATATCGTCTGCATTGGGTAAAGGGTTAAATTGAATTTGAATTGCCTCAGTAATCAATCGGGGGTTAGTACATTTTAGAATAGAGTATATGCAAACCAAACAAGTCTGTGATTATCATATTCATAAACAAACCGACAAAATATTAGCAGATGAACCAGGATTTGGGGGCAATTTGAAACATACCGTCAAAAAGGGAACATTTGATAAGGTTAGCACATTTGAATTTTTTCGGAGGGACGAGGGATCCCCTAACCCCTCAAATGCTTTCGGCATCTCACTGCAATGACCCTTGCCGAGAGACGGACAATTTCTGTTGGCAAATTTTTGGCAAAGGGAGTGATACCGAATTATCAGGACTAAAGTCCTTGTGAATAGCACTGACCAGTTTTACATGTTGAGTAAGGTAAGGAGTTAAAACCACATTTCAAAACAAAAATGATTATGCTTATTGATGTTTGAGGAAACTAATATGTACATCATTAGCTGTACAAAGACTTCACAACAAACCTACAATCAAACTTAGCCAATTGTTAACAAATCCCTGAGGACTTGCATTGAAAGTATTGCTAACCAAATCCATATTCACCCGTAAAGCAAAAAAACATGTTATTTTAGCTTGCATGCGTCTTTATTCATTTATTTATTGGTGTTTAAGGTCACATACTTTTGCACAATGGCTAATCATGACCACAACACAGAGATAAAGTCAAGGTCAATCAATCGTTTATACCCATGCTGCCTATTTTAAGAGGACTCGCACCCCAAGAATTTAGTGACTGGGTCCTAATTTACTAGTGAAAAAGAGCTGGTTTACTGCAGTAAACAAGCACTGCTTCACTTCCCGGGGTTGCCGCGGGGGAGCTTGCATGTGCAACCTTATCCTTTCTTTTTAGTTCGAGGCAAAAATTCTTGTTCATCTGTCCAAAAAAGGTTCATTCTGGTCAATTCCTTTTAAAATTATTTCTAGAAATATTCTTTTAATGATATCGAAAAGCACTTGTTCATTTTCTGTGTTGATGCTAAATGTCAACTTTAACACACAATGGAAAAATAATATAAACAACTGAACTCTCAAGAAAAGATATCTCATATGCACATCATGTTCTCACCTCACCAAAATGAAGTGAGGAAACAATAACTTACCTGGAAATTCAAGTATTTGACATTTGACCATTCACCAACTTACCAATATTATGTCATTTCTACAGGATTTCTGCTGACAAGGGACAATAAAATTCTAGGCTATTCAGGGCAATTTTGCGATATGTACCATTATTTTTCAAGGCCCAACTATAGCCAATTCAAGGCTTTTCATGGCCATGCCTTCACTAGCCTTAACTAGGATCTCAGGTCATTACCGCATCCACCCACTTCCATAGAAGGGAAGTGAGAGGATGGGGGGTAATGACTGGAGGGTCCTAGTTAGGACTATAACTTAGGCCAATATAACTATACAGTTGGGATTTTATGATTATAAACCTTGAATATTCAAGGCTTTTATGTTAACATATTGGTGGACGTGATCAGAAGTGGAGGGTATAATGTTTCAAGTTTCATGAACAAGAATTGTGTTGATTCACCACAACAGTGCACAATATCTGGCTCGACTTCTTGAAAAATCCAGGGTGGCAAAAAAAAACCCGCTCTCCTGGGAGCTCCTCAGGCACGTAAATTGCTGACCTGAACTATTTTTCATTGTTTTGCTTCACTAATAATATCCTCTAAATGTCTAGGAAATGGTGTGGGTTCTCTGTCGAATGCATTCAAGCCAATCAATTCCAATCAACAGCTATTGAACCTGTGTTAGTTGTTAAGAAACCTCTCTCCCCAGTAAGGGCCGGTCTAAAGATTCGGACCATTGGTTCTGGAGAAATTATTTTTTTTAATTTTTACAAATATGCTGACTCAGTATTTTTTCGATGCCCTCTACAGAACACAATAGTCTTCTTGACTGCTTCCAATTCTATCGGCAGCAGACAAGCACTGCCAAAACTCCAAGGGTTCTTTTGTCACTGCAGTTTGAAAGGTAAATTTTATGAAACAAGAGGCCCCAAGGAGCCTTAATCGCTCACCGGCCAAAGGAATGAAATCATGAGAGATAAATTTTATGGAACTAGGGCCATGGCTTGAACAAACTTGAATCTTACCCCCCTAAGGATGTTGCATACCAAATATCAAAAGCATTCATCTGTTTGATCTGAAGAAGAAGATTTTTAAAGAAAATTCCTCATTTTGAACTAAGTTATCATTCAGGCTCCCACAGTGAGCCCAAATATGAGCCCAAGGACTTGGCTTAAACAAACTTTAATCTCACCCTCTAAGGATGCTACATGCCAAATATCAAAACATTCCGACTGATGAATCTGAAGATTTTTATAAAGAAAAATTCCTCATATTGACGAAGCTATAATTTGGGCTCCCACAGGGAGCCCAAATATGGACCCAGGGACTTGGCTTCACCAAACTTGAATCTCACTCCCCTAAGGATGCTACACACCACATATCAAAACACTCCGACTGCTGGATCTCAAGAAGAAGATTTTTTAAGAAAATTCCTCATTTCGAACCAAGTTAAAATTCAAGCTCCCACAGTGAGCCCAAATATGGACCTAGGGACATGGCTTGAACAAACTTGAATCTCACCTCCCTAAGGATGCTGCATACCATATATCAAAATATTCCGACTGCTGGATCTGAAGAAGAAGATTTTTAAAGAAAATTCCTCATTTTGAACTAAGTTATCATTCGGGCTCCCACAGTGAGCCCAAATATGGACCTCGGGACATGGCTTGTACAAACTTGAATCTCACCCCCCTAAGGATGCTGCATACCAAATATCAAAACATTCCGACTGCTGGATCTGAAGATGATGATTTTTAAAGAAAATTCATCATTTTGAACGAAGTTATAATTCGGGCTACCACAGTGAGCACAAATATGAACCCATGAACTTGGCTTGAACAAAGTTGAATCTCACCCCCCTAAGCATGCTGCATACCCAATATCAAAATATTCTGCCTGCTGGATCTTAAGAAAATTTTTAAAGAAATTTGCCTGAAATTCACCAAGTTCAAATTGGGCTCCTATACTGACCCCAAATATGAACCCAAAGGGCCAATTTGAACAAACTTGAATCAGATCCACCCCACAATGTTGCATACCAAATATCCAAAGATTCTGCCTGCTGGATCTGCAGAAGATTTTTTTTTTAAGAAATTTGCCCGAAATGCACTAAGTTCGAATTCGGGCTTCTATACGGAGCCCAAATATGAATCCAGGGGGCCGATTTGAATAAACTTGAAGCAGATCCCCCCACAATGTTGCATACCAAATATCAAAAGACTCTGCCTGCTGATTCTGGAGAAGATTTTTTAAGAAATTTGCCTGAAATGCCCCAAGTTTGAATTTGGGCTTCTAAAGTGAGCCCAAATATGAATCAAGGAGGGGCCGATTTGAACAAACTTGAATCAGACCCATACCAAGATGCTGCATACCAAGTATCAAAAGATACTGCCCACTGGTTCTGGAGAAGGTTTTTTAATAATTTTTCAATAATTCATACGGTACTATCAGAGTTATGCCCCATACAGAGCCCCCAAGGGGCATGGCCATTTCATTTGAACAAACCTGATTGCCAGATAGTAATGAACATCCACATGAAGTTTCGTGAAAATCGGACCAGTGGTTTCAGAGGAGAAGTCGTTTGAAAAATGTTCACGACGACGGACGCCGGGAGGCTGGTGATAAGTTGAGCTCCCTTCCCTTCGGTGAGCTAAAAACACAAAGTAATTGATTTCAACAAACTTGAACCTAAGCTCCCACCCCCCCCCCCCCCCACCCCCAAATAGAGCCCAAATATTAAGCCAGGGAATCGAATTGAACAAACTTGAAATTGCATCATATTCCACAAAGTTAAACTTTGGGCTCCAATAGAGAACCCAAATAGGGATCCCATTTGAACAAATTTGAATCTGAGCCCCCTAAAGATGTTGTATCTCAAAATATATGAAAAGATTCTGACTGATGGATCTGAAGATGATTTTTAATGAAATTTTCCCGTAACGAGCCTAAATATTCATTCAGTGACTCAATTGGAACAACTTGAATCAGACCCAACTGCTGTTGCATACAAATATCGAAAGATTCTAATTGGTCGTTCTAGAGAAGATTAAGAAATTCCCCCATATTACAGTAAGTTAAAATTTGGGCTCCAATAGAGAGCCCAAATATTAACCCAAGGACCCAATCTGAACAAACTTGAGTCTGACCCTTCTAGAGATGTGGTATACCAAATATTAAAGGATTCTGACTGGTGTGTCTGAAGAAGATTTTTAAAGAAATTTTCCCATATTGCACTAATGTAAAATTTGGGCTCACATAGGGAACCCAAATATCAACCCAGGAACATGATTTGAACCAACTTCAATCTGACCCTCCTAGAGATACTGTATACCAAATATGAAAGGATTCTGACAGGTGGATCTGAAGATTTTTAAAGAAACTTCCTCATAGGTAGCCCAAATACCCCAAACCTCCCCCACCCACCCCCAGATATGCTGTGTACCAAATACAAAAAGATTCTGACGGATGGATCTGAAGAAGATTTTTAACAATTATTGCCCATATTGCACAAGTTAAAATTCGGGCCCCCACAGGAAGCCCAAATACTAATAACTGAGGGACTTGATTTGAACAAACTTGAATCTGGCCCTGGTAACAATGAAGTATTTACCAAATACACACAGATTCTGAATAGCGGTTCTGAACATTTTTAAAAGCTTGCTCCTCATATTGCCCTAAGATTCCTGCTCCCATGTTGAACCCAAATATAAACGGAGGGGTTTCATTTGAACACACTAACCCCTCTATGGATGCTGAATACCAAAATATCAAAAGATTCTGATCAGTGGTTCTGGAGAAAAATTATTTAATATTTGCAAATATGCTCATTCAGCATTTTTTCGATCCCCCCAAAAGAACACCCAGACACAACTGCTGGCAATTTTTTTTACTACTGGTCCTAAGGATGTTTCATAAAAAGCAATTCTTTGTTCCATGTGGTTTGGGAAATATGGGCATTTGAAAATATTTTCTATTTTTAGCTCCTGGGTTTCCCCACATGAGGGAACAAGGGAATTTTTTTTTTTTTTGCTTGAAATCAAGTACAGTAGAATCCTCTTAATTGAATATCCATTTTGCCAGTGAAAATTATTCAATTAACAGGAGTATACAATTAACAGGGATTTGGTCAGTTTCATGTGTTCTGGAGGTAAACTGAGGATTTATTCTATTGTATGTTGTTTGACAGAGCTCATAGAGCTCTATCAAACAAGATATAATAGAATAAATTCTTGTATTGGATGTAATGAGGGCAAAAAGGTTGATAAGTAAGGGGAATTTGGTGCATGTCACAGTAATTTTTTCGACATATTACAAAAATGTATATACAATTAACAGTTTACAACCCATATGCAATTAACAGAGCAAATTTGTACTAAAGGTATGGTAAATGGTTTTGTGTTTGAAAATTATATTTGATTAACAGGGATAGACAAATAAGAGATATCCAATTAAGTGGGTTCCACTGTACTTATGACGCAATAATACCACAAACCAAATTTAGTTCAAATGGACCATCGGTTCAGAAAATTGAAATTTTAGGCAGCCCCTGCCATTTGGAAGGCAAATACTGCTCCACGAACTTCGTTTGAACAAACTTGATTCTACAACTTAAAAGGAAGCTCCATACCAAATATCAAGTCATTGTTCCCACTGGTTCATGTGATTATTTTTTTAGAATTTTTGAGCATTTTCCCCCCACCTCACTATGGAGCGAGGCAACTTTATTTGAACAAACTTGAATTGACATATAAGGACCATGCATGTCAAATTTGGTTCAATTCAGCCCCGGAGTTCAGGAGAAGTCGGTAATGTCAAGTTCACACCCGATGGACAATGGACAAAAAGTGATCACTTAAGACCGGACTTTCAGTCAGGTGAGCTAAAAACAACTTCATTTTTGCTTCCAAACACAATTAATTTTCTTAATTTAAGCTTTGTTTTATAACAATCCTGCACATTTATTCTGGACATGAAACGATAATGCGTTGTAGCTGAGGGTCTTTAAACACGATTGATCACAACAGTATTCATCCAACAGCGAACGACTGTGGGTTGCATAAATTGACCATGGCGTTTCATTTATAACTACTTGGCAGAATCAACGATGATGTTGTGTATCATAATGCCTTAAAATAATTTTGTGGGTGTAGTAAGTACAAACAACGTATCACACCCACAAAATTATTTTACGGTCTTGAGGTCCAAGTTTAGACTATAATGTAGAATTATATATAGATTTTGGATTTTGTTTTTTTTTTAAATGCCTAAACTGAAAGTATGGGTTCAGTTACAACACAGATCATTTTAGAAGTTTGATGATGAGCATGAAAAACTTGCCTGCAGATAATTTCTTGTTAATAACTAACACAATCACTGATGGTGATTAATACCCCAACTTCACACTATCCAGAATGCGCCTCTACATTTTGAAATGTGGACATGTCCACTTATTAGTCATAAAATATATTTTTCATTAAAATTGGTTGATAAAGGTAGATGAACACACAAAAATCTTGTATAGAAAATTGTATCAAATTTTCAAAGATGAAGGGGAGATGAACCAGTATAAACTCATCTCAGAGGGAAAATTTTGAAATGTACGTGTGTTCACTCATTAGTGGTCACGTTTGCGAAGTTTCATCGAAATTGGTTCATTAATGTAGGAGTTACGCACACAAGAATCTCGAATGGAAATCCATAATAATTTAAGTTCAAGGGAGATAACCTTGTTAAAATTATCACAATTAAAAAACTTGTGAATATGCATGTGTTCACTTGTTACTAATGTTTGACAACTTATCTAAAAATCGGTTAATTTATTTACTGGTGTTCAAGGACACATACTTCTGCACAATGGCTTATCATGACCACAACTTGGAGATAAACTCAAGGTCAGTCAATTGTTTATACCCCATGTTGCCTATTTTTGAGGACTCACACCCCAAGCATTAGTGACTGGGTCCTATTTTACCCGTGAAACAGAGTTTGTTTACCAGAGGAAACAAGCACTGCTACACTTCCTGGGGTTTCCGAATGGGGTCAAAATCGGTTAAAAATGTAGGAGTTGCATGCATAATATCAGGGAACAATAACATAGACCTCATTTCTTCAAAAGGGGATGTGCTCATCTTGACATTATACTGAGTCATCCTACCAAGTTACAATGAAAATCCCTTCATAAATATGACATGTAGTCTGTGCTAAAGGTTTTTGGATTTTGGGATCGGGCAGCCATCACAGTTGAACGATCATGACCAAAAGGGGATGTTTTCATTTAGACATTATCTGGAGTCATCCTACCAAGTTACAATGAAATCTCTTCATAAATGACCTGTAAACTGTGCTAAAGGCTTTCAGGCTTTAGGCTCTTGTAGCCATCACAGTTGACCAATTGCAACTAAAAGGCGACGTTGACAGATCGCGACCAAATGGGGACGCCCTCATCTAGACATCATACGGAGTCATCCTATCAAGTTACAATGAAATCCCTCGATATTAAATACGACCTGTAGACTGTGCTAAAAGTTTTTGGGTTTCAGGCTTGGGCAGCTGTCAGGGTTGACAGATCAGACCAAAAGGGGGCGTTCTCACCTAGACATTATACAGAGTCATCCTACAAAGTTACAATGGAATCCCTTCACAAATACAGCCTGCATACTCTGCTAAAGGTTTTCCTGCTTCGGGCCTGTGTAGCCATCACGGTTGACTGATCGCAATCGAAAGAGGATGCCCTCATCTAGACATTATACATCCTCATGTTCTCATCTAGACACATTACAGACGACCTACCAAGTTACAATGAAATCCCTTCATAAATATGACCTGTAGACTGTGCTAAAGGTTTTTGGGTTTTAGGCTTGGGCAGCCATCACTGTTGACCGATAGCGACCATTTAGACATGACCTCAAGCCTGTATATGAAATTTTGTGACAATTGGACAAGAACTACAGGGTGTAGCCTGTGCTAAAGGAAAATGTGAACAGACTCACGGACTAACAGACTTCCGCACGTGTGATGGCAATAGCTTATCTTGACTTTGTCAAGTTAAGCTAAAAATTGGTTCTTTCTGTGGTTACAAGTTACGTTTTGGAAGTAAAAAGTTAAAAAAGTCTGAATGGCAAGTTCTGTATTTAACACTGAACAGACTTGATGGTACATTAGTAAAAGGTTAAATGGAGCACTCCTTACCACCAATAAATATAGCTCCAGTAGGTTAAATTTTCACATATTAACACATAACGTAAAGGGTTACATGGAGCACTCCTTACCACCACTAAATATAGCTCCAGTAGTTTTTTCACTTAACACTCATCTACAACCAAAATGTTAAAATGAGTGCATCTGGACTGATGTCTGAAAAAGAGACGATCGTAAACAAACAAAGAGTGGTAACTCTACCTTACCAATATTTCAGGCAAGCCTTAAAAATTCAACATGAAGTACACTTCCTTCAGCCTTTAACTTTACAAAACCATTTTTTGCTGTGGAAGTACATGAAGTGTAACATTTTTCATTAATTTTTACATGCTTGAAAAGTTGCTAGAAATGTCATTCAATTGTAAGTCATAGAAAACTTGATCAATTTGTCTTTTATACTGCTGAGCATAAAAAAAAAAATCAGTATATCTAGTCTCATCAGGTATGACATTTAATTCTCATTTCAACAGTTGCTTATAAAAAGATATTCCATAAAAAAAAAGTTACCTTTGTTTCTTCTTAGTGGTAAAAAAAACTAAACTTCGTTGAACAAACTGCTTTTATAAAGAATCTATGAAAAAAAAAAAAAATTCATATGAAAATATGAAACAAAAAAAAATGGTCAATTTTTTTCCACACTTGCATGTAACAAAAAACAAGTTCATATAGTTGCATACAAACTATCAGCGTAACAACTAATTTAACATTAATGAACGGATGACAGGGGCCAATATCAGGAAATTGTTTAAGAGCCTTATACAGAGTTTATTGGGACAGAAAAAATTTTAATGGATGACACAACAACCAAGTCCACTTGATTTTCTACATTCATGTGTTGAGTGTGAACGCAAAACTAACACAAGAGGCCCAAGGGGGGCCTGCAGGCGCTCACCTGACATGGTAATGTAAATATCAAACCAGGGACTTGAATAAGCTACATACGCCCCTCCTAAGAAAAGCATATACCAACTAGATGAAGCAATTGTGCCCACACAATACACAGGATTTTCATTCTATTTTCAGTTCCTGCACTTTTACATCTCAAAATTGATATAAATGCATAAAAAACAGAATTTTTTCCCCAAACAAAATATTTTCAGCCTAAATTTTTTTCTTCTTCTTAAAATGCATAAAAAACTAATTTCCGGATTTTGGTCCAAAATTTTCTAAGTCCCACCCAGACCCCAAATTTTCAGTGTAAAAAAAAAAAAAAGTTTTCTCTCAAAATTGACCGAAATGCATAAAAAAACAAATTTTTTGGAATTTTGGTCCAAAATTTTCCAAGTTCCTCCAGACCCCAAATTTTCAGTGGTAAAAAAAAAAAAAAATTAAAATTGACCAAAACACATAAAAAAACCCCAAAAAAATTCCGGATTTTAGTCCAAAATTTTCTAAGTCCCACCTGGACCCCAAATTTTCAGTGTAAAAAAAATGTATTTTTTTTTTGTCTTAAAATTGACCGAAACGCATAAAAAACAATAAAAAAATTTCCGGATTTTAGTCAAAAAGTCCCACCCGGACCCCAAATTTTCAGTGTAAAAAAAAAAAAAAAATTTTCTCTCAAAATTGACCGAAATGCATAAAAAACCAACAAATTTTTTTGAATTTTGTTCCAAAATTTTCCAAGTTCCTCCAGCCCCTAAATTTTCAGTGGTAAAAAAAAAAAAAAAAATTTTCTCTTAAAATTGACCAAAACACACAAAAAACAAAAAAAAAATTCCGGATTTTAGTCCAAAATTTTCTAAGTCCCACCTGGACCCCAAATTTTCAGTGTAAAAAAAATTTATTTTTTTTTTGTCTTAAAATTGACCGAAAAGCATAAAAAACAAAAAAATTTCCGGATTTTGGTCAAAAAGTCCCACCCGGACCCCAAATTTTCAGTGTAAAAAAAAAACAAAAAAAATTTCTCTCAAAATTGACCGAAATGCATAAAAAACCAACAAATTTTTTTGAATTTTGGTCCAAAATTTTCCAAGTTCCTCCAGACCCCAAATTTTCAGTGGTAAAAAAAAAAAAAAATTTTCTCTTAAAATTGACCAAAACACATAAAAAACAAAAAAAAAATTTCCGGATTTTGGTCAAAAAGTCACACCCGGACCCCAAATTTTCAGTGTGAAAAAAAAAAAAAATTTTCTCTTAAAATTGACCGAAATGCATAAAAAAAGCAAAAAAAAATTTATGGATTTTGGTCCAAAATTTCTAAGTCCGCAACGAGACCCCAAATTTTCAGCCAAAATATGAACCCAGGCACTTGGCTTGAACAAACTTGAATCTCACCCCTCTAAGGATACTGCATACCAAATATCAAAAGATTTTTATTGGTAGATATGAGGAAGAAGATTTTTAAAAAATACTCCTCATACTGCACTAATTTAAACATCTGGACTCCTATAGAGAGCCCAAATATGGATCCTGGCAATTGATTTCAATAAACATGTGAAACAATCTTCCAAAGATGTTATATGTGAAATTTGAAAGCTTTTGGAGCAGTGGTTTGGGAGAAAAGTAGTCTTACATGTTTTTCCTATTACCCACAGTGTTAAAAAATGCTGACTTAGCACTTTTTCAAAGTCCCCAAAAAGTACCCCATGATAAAACTGATGGCAATTTTTTTTTTACCATTCCATTCTGTTGGTCCTAAGGAAGCTTCACAACAAATAAGAATTCTCAGTGCCGTTTAGTTTTGGAGATATGGGCGTTTTAATTTTTTTCTATTTTTAGCTCCTGCGGTTCCCATGGGGAGACAGGAAATTTTTTTTTTGCATAAATTAAGTACTTATGACCCAATAAGCCCTCATATCAAATTTGGTCAAAATTTGCCTCTCGGTTTGGAAAATAGAAATTTTGGGAGGGGCAAATATTCTTTCCCCTCCCATTATGACGCCAAATATAGCCCCACAAACTTCTCTTGAACAAATCTGAGTCTACACCTCAAAAGGAAGCTGCACACCAAATTTCAAGTCTCTGCTACTGCTGGTTCATGAGAAGATGATTTTTTAAGATTTCAGCTCACTTTTTGGGTGTGGCCCCACGGGCGAGGCAACTTGATTTGAACAAAATCAAATTGCGATGTCATAAACTATTATATCAAATATCAATTAAATTGGTTCAGCGGTTTGGGAAGAGAAGATGCAAACACCATGTTCACGGACGACGACGGACGATGAGTGATCACTATAGCTCTCCTGATTGAAAGTCAGGTGAGCTAACAAGCTGAATTTGGAATGTGCATCATGCAAAATATGCATTTCTGTTCAATTGTTTGAAAATTAACAGTTCAAATCAATGCTGTATACCTTTAATATGCATTAATATTACTTTGGTGCCTGAACTCAATCATAGCCACAGGTTCAAAAACCAACTAGATCAGGCCCCAGATGAACTAGAACTATCACTCTAGGCAATTAATATCCCCACTACAGGCTTACTAGAGTGCACCTTTGAATGTTGAGCTTGAAAAACCAATATGTTCATGGGAGAAAACCTGGTTAAAATTGTGGCAGATCACAAATTTGGGAATATGTGTATGCCCACTTGTTAAGACAATGTTCAAGAAGTTTGATCAAAACTGGTTAATTAATTAATGATGTTCCACACAGAATCTCCTGTAAATATTCTAAGTTGAAGGGGAGACAGCCTCGTAAAAATCACCACGGATGGAAAATTTGGAAACATGTGCATGTTCACTCATTAGTGGTCATGTTTAAGTTTTGTCGAAATCGGTTCAATAATATAGGGCTTGCACACAAAAGAATCGCATTTGAAAATCCCTAATAAATCTAAGTTCATGGGAGATAACCTGGTTAAAATGGTCACTGATGAAAAATTTTAGAATATGCGCATGTTCACTTGCTAGTCATAATATTTGAACGTTTGATCAAAACCAGTTGAAAAATGAAGGAGTTGTTGCAAGCACAAAAATCTCAAATACAAATCTATATTAAATCTTCCAAGTTAAAGGAGAGATAACCTGGTAAAAATCATCACAGATAGAAAACTTGTAAATATGTGCATGTTCTCGAAATTGATTCAATAATGTAGGATGAGCTGTGCACTCAAGAATCTAATTTGAAAATTCATAATAAATCTAAGCTTAGGGGAGTTAACCTGGTTAAATTGAAAGCAGATGAAAAATTTTAGATGATGCGCATGTTCACTTGCTAGTGATCATGTTTACGATATTTGATCAAAATCTATTAAAAAATAGGCCGATGAAATCGTCAGATGTGTACCCATACGCGCAACTAGTAGAAAGCTGTATGACGGAGGGCCACCACGGATGCTGACATTATGTACACCATACAAGGTATGGGTACATATAGAAATGGATTGGAGGAGTGTCTAATTTGATGGATAAAGGGTTAATATCTCCAGATCAAATTATCAGATTTACATAAAAAACAAAACAGCACAGCACATCAGTAACCTGAATACATATATAAAGTAACATGACAATCGGATTGATCTTTTTTGAGTTATCTCATGCCAAAGGGATTGGAGGAATTTTCAATTTGAATGATAAAGGGTTAATATCTCCGGATCAAATTATCAGATTAACACCAAAAACTAAACAGCTCGGTACATCAGTAACCTGAACACAAATATAAAGTAACTTGACAATCCAAACAATATTTTTCAAGTTATCGAATGTCAAAGGGATCGGAGGAATTTTCAATTTGAAGGATAAAGGGTTAATATCTCAGGACCAAATCATCAGATTTACACCAAAAACTATACAGCTCGGCACATCAGTAACCTGAACACAACTTTGAAGTAACTAGACAATCCAAGCAATATTTTTCAAATTATCGAATGCCAAAGGGATTGGAGGAATTTTCAATTTGAAGGATAAAGGGTTAATATCTCAGGATCAAATTATCCAATTTACACCAAAAACTATACAGCTCGGCACATCGGTAACCTGAACACAAATATAAAGTAATTTGACAATCCAAGCAATATTTTTCAAATTATCGAATGCCAAAGGGATTGGAGGAATTTTCAATTTGAAGGATAAAGGGTTAATATCTCAGGATCAAATTATCCGATTTACACCAAAAACTATACAGCTCGGCACATCGGTAACCTGAACACAAATATAAAGTAACTTGACAATCCAAGCAATATTTTTCAAGTTATCGAATGCCAAAGGGATTGGAGGAATTTTCAATTTGAAGGATAAAGGGTTAATATCTCAGGATTAAATTATCAGATTTACACCATAAACTATACAGCTCGGCACATCAGTAACCTGAACACAAATATAAAGTAACTTGACGATCCAAGCAATATTTTTCAAGTTATCGAATGCCAAAGAAATGGATACGGACGCCAGACGGATGGACAGACGGACAGACGGACAGACAGACGGACGGACAAAGGATGGACGAACGACGGATGGTCACCCCGGATGCCGGCATTATGTGTACCATACATAGTATGGGTACACATAAAAATGTAGGAGTAGTTACATACACCAAAATGTTCGGATTAATGTTTGGACGAACAGACGGATGGACAGACAGACGAACATACGTACCGGCCATACAGGGCATCGACAATGCAGCCCCCAACTTCTCTGTGGGGGTATAAGGTCTATAGCAGAGATCAGCCTACCATATAATTGAAATTTGGTGATTTCAAGTGAACTTAGAAGAAAAAATACCTAATAGACATTTTAATGAAAGTATTAAATCATGTGGACTATCTGTTCACTGCAACTTGCAACTAAAATTCAAATCAACAGATAAAACTAGAGACCCCAAGGGGCTTCAATCGCTCATCTGATAAAATTGTTTAAAGAAGAATTTCAGGTCACATTCAACATTCACATGTTAATACAGCTAATCCAATTTTAGCTAGGGAGGGGGTAGAAAGGTCTATTGGGTTAATTGTTTTGGGGTTTGGGGGTTTTTGTGTATAATCACTCAATCCCTGTCCAAACTCACTTTGAAGCATAAAAAATGAAAGTGTCAATGACACTGTAGCTCAACTTGTCAAGACATGTACATGTATAGTATGTGACACAGCAATGACAAACATCTGGGTAATGGCCTGATAACAAAGGTACATATAAAGTATTGTAACGGTCTGCACATAAATACTGACCATAGCCTGTAACAAATGTATAGGTAAAGTATTGTAAAGGTGGGTGACAGTCAAATGCTAAACTAGAAAAGAAATCTGAGTCCCAGAGTGGGTCTGACTGAACCCCAAAATATTTGTTCTCATAGCACAGTGATAACAAAGGCACCCCAAAACACACTCGTTCCTGTCCCAAGGTGAAAACAAAGGTATACAAAAAGTTTCGTGAAGATCAGTTCAAAAATACAAGCTGAAAAGAAGTTGTGATAAAAAACTGATTGGACCTAATTTCGGTACAAAATGGCCACTGGCAGCCATCTTGAATTTTGGACTGCACCCAGAAACACTCATTCTCGTCCCAAGGTGATAACAAAGGTACCCAATAAGTTTTGTGAAGATCGTTTCATAAATACAGCCTCTAGCCCGAGTATTGACATCTGCACTTACATTGGATAAGTAGCACTGAATAAATCAAAGTTCATCTAATTTGCATAATTTCAGCAAGAGAAAACAAGACCAATACCGGGTCTGGACCTGCGTCGCTGCATGCAATGGAATCGGCAAACAGGAAGTGGCTGCACGGCAAATCTGAAAATTGCATTCACGATACAACTGACCATTATGAAGCAGCAGACCAAATATAAAATCAATCCCTTCCATAGAAGCCGAGAAAAGCTTGACGGAAAATTTCAATGTTCAGTGGGTACAGTAAAATTTCAAAGTATCGGCAAACAGGAAGTGGCTGCACGGCAGATCTGAAAATTGCTCCAACGATACAACTCATAATTATGAAGCAGCAGACCAAATATAAAATCAATCACTTGCATAGAAGCCGAGAAATCCTTGACGGAAAATTTCAATGTTCAGTGGGTGCAGTAAAATTTCAAAGTATCGGAAAACAGGAAGTGGCTGCACGGCAGATCTGAAAATTGCTAACACGATACAACTCATCATTATGAAGCAGCAGACCATATATCAAATCATTCCCTTTCATAGAAGCCAAGAAAACTTTTGACGGAAGAAGTGTTTCGGATGGACGGATGGACGGATGGAGTCGAGCGGTTACTAGACCTGCTCTGCCGCTGGCGACGCAGGTAAAAACCCGTACAATATGTGATGTATTCCATGTTACTAAACAAAGGTGTAGCTTAAAGCATGTTGGAGGGAGAGGTGGCAACATAAAAAACAGACAGATGGATGGACGGACGGACAGACAGACGGACGGAGTGCAATCCTATAGTCCCCTTACGGTTCCTGCAGGGGACTAATAAACCACCTAAACAAAATAGACCAGATCATTTTTTGCCAGGTTGATATTTTTGTGCAGGCTTAACATGCGTTAAAGCTGAAAAATAAAACACAGTTGAAACACTATAAACTTTGGCGGTTATAGTATTAGTACAGCAGTGAATGGGGATTACATCATACACAGTGCAAGGGTGCAATGCCACGACCGTATGATCTTCTTTCATAAAATATCAACTCAAGATGTTAAATGATTGTCAAAATATGCAAGCAAGTCAAGAAAGCGACAAATATCGTAACATAAATGGTTATTACCACAAAGTGAGTTTCCGAGATGGTATACTGAAGTCTCAACCTCTGGGTCATATACTGACTCGTAGATCAATATATGTCCAGAGACGAAGACTTGACTTCAACATACCATCTCAGAAACTCAGATGATGGTACTAACCTATATTTATTGATAACATTTTCCAAAACGAATACCCTTCAATGCACTGCTTGTTGGGATCGCCAGTAATCTATATTTTGTTTACAAATGTAGAAGTATTAGCACCTGCAATTTTGGAATCTGGAGTATCATAACCCTTTACCTAACACAAAAGTCAGACAAGGCAAACAAAATTACTGAATTTTCATTGTTTAATTTTTTGTCTCCAAAACATAACTTATGGCCCCTCATTGGACCCCTCATCAAACTCGTTCCAATGAGTAGTCATAAGCTATGTTTATGAGACAGAAATGAAATAACGAATGAAAGTGTCAATGACACTGTAGCTCAACTTGACAAACTTGAACTTAAGTTATAAATGAAATTGCAAAATTGAAGATCAGTGGTACCAATGTTATTTGATGAAATTTCAACATAACAGCATTGTTGTGCACACCAGAGTAATCCATGAATTTTTAAATGTAAACTGTAAGACTGGCTAAAGGAAGAATGTTGATACACAAATGCAGTTTGTTCAGAGGTTATTGAAAATGGCAATTTTTTTCACTCAAATGAATGCTTATCAATAGCTCTTATCTAAAGGTCTTGTCTAATGAGCACACCGTGTTCAAAAACAATCCTATAATAAATGTGGCCTGTTGGCCATGTCAAAGAATGTTGATGCACGAATGTGATAAATTCGAAGATTGTTGCTAACAGCAACAGTTTTTGATGGAAATGAAAAGAAAATCAATAGCTCCTATCTTTGTCACCCTGCATAATCATACAAAGTTTCAAAACAACCTGATAATGAATTTGCCCTCTGAGATATGCCAATGGAAGATCTTAATGCACAAATGCACCAAGTAGAAGGTCATTGCTTGTGGCAGTTTTTTTTTTATGGAAATTCATAAATATACCCTGGAGAGATAATAATTTTTAATGGAAATGAAAAAAAGCAACAGATCACATCTAGAGGTCACCTCGAACACACATAACAAGTTTCAAAGTGATCCGATCATAAATGTGCCCTGAAGGGTATGTTAAAGGGAAATATTGAGGTCTGACTTAACTAAGTTCAAAGGTCAGCGGCAACATTTTTTGACAGAAATGGAAGAAAATCGACAGTTCCCATATAAATGTCACCCCACACAAGCACACCAAGTTTGCAAGCAATCCAATCATAAATGTGCCCAGCAGGGTGTGTCAAAGGGAAATATTGATGCTTAACTGCACTAAGTTTTTACAAAGTTCATCGCAGGTCATTGCCAGTGGCAACATTTTTTTTACAGAAATCGAAGAAAATCGATAGCTCCCATCTAGAGGTAACCCCAAAGTTTCAAACCGATCTGATCATGAATGTGCCCTGTAGGGCATGCCAAAGGAATATATTGATGCCAGACTAAACTAAGTTCAAAGATCTTTGCCAGCGGCAACATTTTGACAGACGGAAATGGAAGAAAATCTATCGCTCCCATTTAAAGGTCACCCCAAACAAGCATGCCAGGTTTCAAAGCAATCCCACCATAAATGTGCCCTGTAGGGTGTGCCAAAGGGAAATATTGAGGTCTGACTAAACTAAGTTCCAAGAACGTTGGCCACGGCAACATTTTTTGACGAAAATGGAAGAAAATCGATAGCTCCCATCTAGAGGTCTCCCCAAACAAGCATGCCAGGTTTCAAAAGTGATCCGATCATAAATGTGCCCTTTTGGGTGTGCTAAATGGAAATACTGACCTCTGACTAAACTAAGTTGTAAGAACGTTGGCCGTGGCAACATTTTTTGACAAAATTGGAAGAAAATCGATAGCTCCCATCTAGCGGTCACCCCAAACAAACATACCACGTTTCAAACCTGTACGTACGTACGCCGGCAGACGAGAAGTGATGGCAATAGCTCAGCCTGACTTTGTCAAGTAGAGCTAAAAATAAATGGTGATTTTTATAAATCGCAGTGACTGGTTTTGGCCGTTATGTTGGGTAAAGGGCCAACAACGAATTGTGGACTTGCAAGCGATTTCCAGGATGCTGATTGGGATGCTTTCTGATTCAATGTAATGTTTTAACATGCCGCAAATACTGTAAATGAAAACATGGGGCAATGATTTGAACAAAAACACAAATCATCATTATTATCCATCTTTTATTCCTTAGGAAAGCAAACTTCAGTACCTGGGGTGAAAGGGGGACAGGGATTGTGTCATAAGAGTAAATTTTGCTCCGCATGCAATCACTCTAAATCCTTCAAAATGCATTTTGGAGAAAAGAAAATAATTGCCTAACTGACAGTGGGAGGGGGCGGGTGGAGGGGTAATTTTCACTGGATAATCGCTGGTCATCAAACTTGACGTAGGTATGGTTGCTGTAGACACATACCAAAAAGAATTGAAATCTGTTAACTATCGTTCAAGTTATACCATAAACAAGCATTTCATGATATTTTTTAGTAAACAAAGGGCAATAACTCCCATATATTTCATCGGATATTGCTGGTCATTGAACTTGAGGACATTGTTGCTTTTGGGACATATACTAAAAAGGGAGGGGGGGGGGGGATAAACACAAGACACAAGAGGCCCCAAGGGGCCTTAATCACTCACCTGACAAAGTGGTTCAAAGAAGTATTTAGCGTCACATTCCGATAGACATGGTCACATGGTTCAACACTACAAAGGAATGAAGTCACGAAAGGCAAATTATATGGAACAAGAGGCCCCACGGGGCCTGAGGGCGCTCACCTGATACTGGCCGAGTCATATCACCAAAATAGCAAGGGATTCTGCCTTGTGGTTATTATCAGTTTTTCAACATAAAAGTGTTTTCTCTACTTAGTAACCCAGAGTGTTCATATGTTAGATCCCCATATTGGGTACTCAATAATTTATCTATTTATTTATTGGAATTTAAGGTCACTTTCTAAGGCTACATCATTACAGAGGCATAATTATAATATCAGGTTTGGTCAATCGTTTATGCCTATTACTGCCCACTTTACAGGGCTTTCAACGCAGGAATTGGTTACTGGGCCCAATTTTATCAATAAACCAGAACTTGAACAAATTTCAATTTGCCGCTTCTAAGAAAACTAAAAATCAAATATCAAAAGATTCTGAGAGGAGTATCAGAAAAAAAAGATTTTTTAAGAATATTTCTCATACTGAATTAAGTTATACATTGGGCTCCCATAGGGAACCCAAAAACAAAAGCTTCTGAAGCAGTGGTTTGGGAGAAGAAGATTATTCAACGTTATTCCCATTACCTACAGTGTTAAAAAATGATGACTCGGCACTTTTAGTCCTGGAAAAGTACTTATGATAAAACCAATGGCATTTTTTTCACCATTCCTTTCTCCCGGCCCTAAGGAAGCTTCACATTGTATAATAATTCTCAGTGCCATGTAGTTCTGGAAATATGGGCATTCAAAAAAAAAAAAATTTTTTCAGCTCCTGTAGTTGCCGTGGGGGACAGGAAAACAATTTATGGCATAAATTAGGTATTTGTGACCCAATAAGCCCTCATATCAAATTTGGTTCAAATCGACCTCTTGGTTTGGAAAATAAAAATTTTGGTATAATTTGGGCTTCTACAGTGAGCCCAAATATGAACCAAGGGACTTGGCTTTAACAAACTTCACTCTCAGCCCCCCCCCCCCCCCCCCCCCCCCCCCCCCCCCCCCCCTACGAATGCTGTACATCAAATATCAAAAGATTTTGACTGGTGGATCTGAAAAAAAAAATTTTTTTAAAGAATATTGCTCATATTGAATTAAGTTATAATTTGTGCTCCCACAGGGAGACCAAATATGAGCCGAAGGACTTACTTGACTTGAACAACTTGAATCTCACCTCCCTAAGCATACTGTATACCAAATATCAAAAGATTCTAACCGGTGGATGCGAAGAAGAAGATTTTAAAAGAATATACCTCGTATTGCACTAAGTTACAATTTGGGTTCCCAAAGGGAGTCCAAATATGAACTCAGGGACTTGGCTTGAACAAACATCAATCTCACCCCCCTAAGGATGATGCATAGCAAATATCAAAAGATTCTGATTTGTGGATCCGAAGAAGAAGATTTTTAAAATATATCCCTCATATTGCACTAATTTGAACATTTGGGTTCCCATAGGGAACCCAAATATGGACCGAGGAATTTGATTTCTACAAATATGTGAATCAATGTTCCAAAGATGTTATATGTAAAATATGAAAGCTTTTAGAGCAGTGGTTTGGAAGAAAACAATTCTTTATTTTTTTCCCATTGCCTACTGTGTTAAAAAATACTGACTCAGCACTTTTTCAGAGTCCCGAAAAAGTACCCTATGATAAAACCGATAGCAATTTTTTTTTACCAATCCTTTCTGTTGGTCCCAAGAAAGCTTCACACCAAATAAAAATTCTCACTGCCGTGCAGTTTTTGAGATATAGGCGTTTTAATTTTTTTCTATTTTTAGCTCCTGTGGTTCCCACGGGGCTACAGGAAAAAAAATTTCTGCATAAATTAGGTACTTATGACCCAATAAGCCCTCACATAAAATTTGGTTCAAATTGGCCTCTCGGTTTAAAAAATAGAAATTTGGGGTGGGGCCAAAATTTTTGCTCCTCCCATAACATCGCCAAGTATAGACCTACAAACTTCTCTTGAACAAACTTGAGTCTACACCTCAAAAGGAAGCTGCATACCAAATATCAAGTCTCTGCTATTGCTGGTTCTTGAGAAGAAGATTTTTTAAGAATTGGAGCATTTTTGCCCCACCCCTCTGCTCAATATGAGCCGAAACCTAATTTGCCCAAAAATCAAAATGCCGCTATATAACCCCTACTCACATGAAATTTCATTAACATGCGGCCAGTGGTTTGGAAGAAAAAGACCCAAACACCACCTTCACGCCGGACGACGGACGACGGACGAAAAGTGATCAGAAAAGCTCACCCTGACTTTCAGTCAGGTGAGCTAAAAACACAAAGGAATGGATTTGAACAAACTTGAATCTAACCTAAAAACACTGTGCATATTTACAGTCAAACAAGATATTGTCATTCGGAAGTGACTATGTCCCCGATGTGGCAATGACCTTGATCTGTGACCCTGACCTCCATCAACCCCCAAAAATGTTGAACATGACACATCGTCTCCCCATAAAAAACATGTATGCCAAGTTTCAACAAAATCCAACTTAGCATCACAGAGTTATGGAGCGGACAGGAAAATCTTCCTGATGGATGGACAGGACAGACAGATGGAGATGGACAGAAATGCCAAACCCTATATGCCCCCAGACAAAAATTTTCAGGGGCATAAAAATGCTTTACTAAAGATATTGGTTTCAGCTCAGTTAATTTATTTCAGTGTTAATCACAATTTTTTTAATATAACAGCATTGTGAATTTGTACATACTACATACCAAATATCAAAAGATTCTGACTGATGGATCTGAAGATTTTTAATGAATATTGCTCATATTACACTACTTAAAAATTTGGGCTCCCACAGGCATCCCAAATATGACTCCAGTGACTTGATTTGAAAAAAGTTGACCCTCCTCACTCCCCCACCCCTTTAAAATGCAATATACTAAATATCAACAGATTTTGGTTGGAAGATCTGATGATTTTTAAATAAATTTTCTCTTATTGCAAAAAGTTAAAATAGTGGTTCCCATAGGGAGAACACAAAATATGAACTCAGGGACTTGCACGATTTTTCAAGACATTCACTCAAACTGTACTTCTAGTAAGCTGAAATTTGGGTTCCCATAGGCACTCGATTTGAACAAACTTTAATCTCATCCCCTAAAGATCTTGTATACCAAATATTAATGCTGAAATGGTTACAGGATTTCCATAACCTGTTAAGTACTTCTGATAACCACGGTTAACCAATTAACAAGTCATCCAAAGAATTTGATAGGTGTATGTATGTCTTCAGTAGGTTAATGAGGTCGAGATCAAACTGAAAAAAGCCAAAATCAGTCCTGGCAATACGCAGCACCCTTGGTGATTAGCAATGCTGAGGAAAATGCTGTGTATCAATGCACTGTAGCACATAATCAGCAAAAATAAATTGCCGAGGGTGTAATGTTGTAAAATGTCACGGCCCCCTCCCCCAAAAATAACTGTTCAGGGTAACCCAACCAACCCTATGTTTATCGAGTAAAATATGCTCATTTAGTTCACTGTTAACCCTAAATTTCCATCAGACCGTAACTGTGGTTTGAAACCTATTTTCGAGTTCAAGCTTTCAAATTAGGTGGAGATATGAATCTATCTGACAGTATAAATGGGGAGCAAGAGGCAAGCTCCAGTTCAGTGAAATGAAAGAAAACACTTTTGATAAACTGATGAACATTTCACGTTAATTCACCGTTTGTGTAGAAAGGTCATGAATATTAATGATTACCGTGTTGAGTTTCGTGTCTTGATGCTGGAAGCCCCAAATCTTGGCCTACAGTCTTGAAAATGTCATGTGTGCAAGTATAGTGTACAACAGTTATGTTATTTTTTAATTCCATTCAAATGGTTACATAGAAATTATTGACAGTGGCCAGCAGATGCGTAGATATTGCATTCAGGTGAAGTAGTTCGAAACTTGTTTTATTTCTGTCAGACACCACACTCTTTCAATAACATTCCAAATGGGGAGATTTTTATCATTGGTCATTTCTAGGAAAGTTTATTTAATATGTGAATATGATTATACTATAGAGAAACACCCCCACCCACCCCACCCCCCACCAAAAAAAAAAAGTTAAAAGAATAATTTGAATATGCTAACACAGGTAACCAATTTACACTGAATTTGAATTTCCTCAATCAGTCATGGTTGTAAGTTTTTAGGAAAGAATATAAATGAACCAGAGAAGCCTATCATTACACTTAATGAAAGTGTCAATGACATTGTAGCTTAACTTGTGTATGTGTTGTGTTTGATGAAAAGGATAATGTTCAATGTTTATGAAAGGATTATGAAATAATACAAGAATTGTGATAATTGAGAATAGGTTAATTTCTGTTCCCTGTATGATAAGTTTTTAATAAACAAGAGGCCCCACGGGGCTTAAAGCTCTCATCTTGAACAGAACACAATATAAACACAGGAATGAGTCTACATTAAGCAATCCATCTCCATAGGCTACACTGTCAATCCTTTAGTCCCTCAGGAGTGACAAAAATAATCCGGTCATCATGCCTTTTCTTCAGTTGATCATAATGTAAAATGTAGAGCTCCCCTATGAAGCCCCTTGATACAACCTGTGTGGATTAATCTTAGTTACACACCTCTAGAGGGTACAGAATACAAAATTTCTAATTTAAAATTCTTCAGCAAAATGGCCAATTCCGGCTCCCATTGGAAGCCCAAATATTAACCCAGCGACTCAATTTGAACACATTTGAATCTGACTTCCCTAGAGATGTTATGTACCAAATATGAAAGCATACGTTGGATCTGAAGAAGATTTTTGAAGAAATTCCCTCATATTGTACGAAGTTAAATTTCAGGTTTCCATATGGAGCCCAAATATTAACCCAGGCACTTGAATTGAACAAACTGGAATCTGACCCCCCTAGAGGTGTTGTATACCAAGTATGAAAGCATTCCGACTGGTGGATCTTAAGATTTTCAATGAAATTTCCTCATATTGCACTAAGTAAAAATTTGGGCTACCGTAGCGAGCCCAAATATATACCTAGGGATCTGATTTGAACTAACTTGAATCTGACCCCCCCAGAGATGTTGCATACCAAATATGAAAGCATTCAGACTGGTGGATCTGAAGAAGATTTTTTAAAATTATCCCCCATGTTGAACCAAGTTAAAATTTGGGCTTCCATAGGAAGCCCAAATATTAACCTATGGACTTGGTTTGAACAATCTTGTATCTGACCCTCATAACAATGATGTATGTCAAACAATAAAAGATTCTGACTGGTGGTTCTGAAGATATTTCAAGAATATTCCCCATATTACCCCATGTACAAAATTTGGGCTCCTGCATTGAGCCCAAATATGAACGAATGGGCTTTATTTTAACAAACTTGTATCTGACCCCCACCTCCACCCCCCCCCCCCCCCCCCCTATGAATGACCAAAAGGACATGTTCTCATCGAGACATTATTTGGAGTCATTCTACCAAGTTACAATGAAATCCCTTCATAAATATGACTTGTATACTGTGCTAAAGGTTTTCGGGCTTCGGGCCCCTGTAGCCGTCACAGTTGACCAATCACGACCAAATGGGGACATTCTCATCTAGACATTATATGGAGTCAACCTACCAAGTTACAATGAAATCCCTCCATAAATACAACTTGTAGACTGTGCTAAAGGCTTTCAGGTTTTGGGCTCGGGCAGTCATCACGGTTGACAGATCGCAACCAAATGGGGAAGTTCTCATCTAGACATCATACGGAGTCATCCTACCAAATTACAATGAAATCCCTGCATATTAAATATGACCTGTAGACCGTTCTAAAAGTTTTGGGGTTTTGGGCTTGGGTAGCCGTCACGGTTGACAGATCATGACCAAAAGGGGATGTTCTCATCTAAATATTATACAGAGGCATCCTACCAAGTTACAATGAAATCCCTTCATAAATACGACCTGTAGAGTGTGCTAAAGCCATCACGGTTGACCGATTGCGACCAAAAGGGGACATTCTAATCTACATATGACCTCAAACCTGCATATGAAAATTCGGGACGATCGGACAAGAACTGCGGTGTGTAGACTGTGCTAAAGGAAAATGTGAACAGACTCGCAGACTAACAGACTTTGTCAAGTTCAGCTAAAAATGGCAAAACTACAGATAAACAGTGTACCAATACACCCATTTATTATGAATGTCCGTTGGTCATGCAAAATGATAAATTAAACCGCCATTTTACGAGTCTTTTCAAATCAGTTGACAAAACTCCACTAGTGTTTTCTAGGATGTCTGTGCCTATAAATTAGCTCCCTTGATGTGCCCCAGTCATTTTTTCATAATATTCTGCCACGACTTTTTTCGTTCGGGTGGATCGATTTGAAAATTGCAAAGTGGTAGTCAATTAAAGAATTCAGAAAACAGAAATTATGGGCGAGGCCAAAAATCTTAACAATAACAAAGACAAATATTGCTCCATGAACTTCATTTGAACTTTATTCTACACGTCAAAAGGAAGCTCCATACCAAATATCAAGACATTGTACACACTGGTTCATGAGAAGATTTTTAAGCTTATTTTGGAGCATTTTCCACCCCCACGCCATTCCAATGGGGATGGGCATGTTGAGTTGAACAAAAATGCAATGCCCCTTCTGGACCATCGCTCATACGAACTTTCACTTGAACTGGCCCAGTGGTTCAAAACATAGTGTTAACAGATGACCGACGGATGAGTCAGAGAGGCGACAGACGGAGAGTGATTTGAGAAGCTCAGCTTTCGTCAAGGTGAGCTAAAAGTGACCAAGACATATTTCATGTGGATAGATGGTTTATTAAACATAAAAATTGTCAAAAATTAAAATGTGAAGATCAATAGTGAAAATGGTTTGATCATTCGGTGGAAATTTGTTAATAAAATAATGTTTATGTTGACTTGAAGTTGAGGATTGACAAAACGTCGGAGCAAATGTGAACACGAAAATGATGAATATGGAAATATCATTTATTTATATTATTTATTTGTTTATTGGTGTTTAAGGTCACATACTTATGCACAATGGCTAATCATGACGGTGACACTTTTAAGGGTGGAGGAAGCTGGAGTACCTGGAGAGAACTACAGAACGACGAGCAGCTGCCAGCTCCCCATCATCGTAACTCTGCATTGCAGCACAGGCAGTGTTAGATTGGTTGAAGACATCAATGTGCAGTACGCCTTAGTAAACAGCGTCATTGTGCCCCCATGTGGACAATGGGGTTAAGTGCCTTGCCCAAGGACACAATGCGGGAATCCGAGTTGATCACTCAGACAGTCACCCATCTGAGGATTAACCGGGCTCGACGTTGCGTAACTTCGGTGAGCTGACGAGAACCGGTTACCACAACACCACCGCGACTCCATCGAAATATCAAGAAGCAAAATAACACACAATCTTTGTTTGTTTTGGAGATGAAGACAAATGCTAAGTTGGTAAATTGTCAAATTTTATTTGATAAAATGAAGAGTCAAGACCAAGCTTTCAATGCCAATCAGCTGTTCTGTACATGTATATGCAATGTTGATAAAGAAAGCTGGTTTGAACAGGCGTATTGATGTAAGATGGTGCTATGCTAAAATGGGCTATTGAAATTCCAACTGCAAACAGTGATGGAGATTTTTGAACATGAAAGACAAGAGTGACACGGTTTCCCTAACTTTACACAATGAACAAAATCTGATTCAGTCAAACTGACACTGTCATGATACTTATATAAGATAAGTAATTGCTCTATAGTACTGATGACAGTAGGTAAGTGCACAGGCACTTGACATATCAGATTTTATCAATTTTAATGAAGTTATCAATACTAAAACAAGAGGCCCCCAAGGGGTCTTAATCGCTCACTGGCCAAAGAGGTTCAAAGAAGTATTTAGGGTCAGTTAGATATGGTTCATTAACACTACAAAGAATGAAGTCATGAGAGGCAAATTTTATGGAAAAATGCTAAGGAATGGATATGAACAAACCTGAAACCTGAACCTAATATGCCCCTTACCCCACCCCTGCCCATACACCCAATATTAAGCCAAGGACTCAAATTGAACAAACTTGAATCTGACCCTCCTTGAGATGTCATATACTAAATAGGAAAGAATTCTGATGGATATGAAGAAGGTTTTTAAAGAAATTACCTCACATTGCACCAAGTTAAACTTTGGGCTCAAATAGGGGGCCAAAATATTAACCCAGGATTTAAACAAACTTGAATCTGACCCACCTAGAGATGTTGTATACCAAATATGAAAGGATTCTGATTGGTGGATCTGAAAATGATTATAAAAGAAATTCCCTCATATTGCACTAAATTAAAATTCAGGCTCCCAAAGGGAACCCAAATATTAACTGAGAAACTCGATTTGAACAAACTTGAATCTGCTCCCACCCACCCCTCCCCACCCCTAGAGATGATGTATACCAAATATGAGAGGATTCTGATTGGTGAATCGGAAAAAGATTTTTAAAGAATATTCCACACATTGCACTAAGTTAAAATTTGGGCTCCCTAAATATTAACCCAGCAACTCGATTTGAACAAACTTGAATCTGACCCCCCCTATTGATGTTGTATACCAAACATGAAAGGACTGATTGGTGGATCTGAAGAAGATTTTTAAAGAAATTTCCTTGACGGATCACGGTTGACAGATCTGTAGCCGTCACAGTTGCCCAATCATAACTAAAAGGAGACTTTCTCATCTAGACAGTATACAAAGTCAACCCACCCAGTTACAATGAAATTCCTCAATAAATATGACCTGTAGACTGTGCTCAAGTTTTCGGGTTTTGGGCTCGGGCAATCATCACGGTTGGCAGATCATGTCCAAATGATATAATTCTCATCCAGACATCATAAGGAGTCATCCTACCAAGTTACAATGAAATCCCTCCATATTAAACATGTCCTGCAGACTGGGCTAAAAGTTTTGGGGTTTTGGGCCTGGGCAGCCATCACGGTTGACAGATCATGCCCAAAAGGGGAAGTTCTCATCTAGGCATTATACAGAGGTGTCCTACCAAGTTACAATGAAATCCCTTCATAAATAAGACCTGTAGACTGTGCTAATGGTTTTCGTGTTTGGGGCTCGGGTTGCCATACCGGTTGACCGGTCGCGACCAAAAGGGGACGTTCTCATCTAGACATGACCCCAAACCTGCATATGAAATTTCATGACGATCAGACAAGAACTGCGGGATGAAGCCCATGCTAAAGGAAAATGTGAACAGACTAACAGACTTCCGCACGTGTGATGGCAATAGCTTATCTTGACTTTGTTAAGTTAAGCTAATAAAAGTATGACACTTTCCAGATCAAAATTTTCAACAATCAGTAATAAAGATGAGCTGATAATCAGTATAGGCTATCAGTATCCACAGTACAGTAATTATTGGCAACATTTCAGTATCGGCAAAAGAAGGTTTCTCAGCCTATATCATTTCCGATAATTTTTTTCAGCAATTTTGCATAAAAAAAATCCAAAAAATTTCAGCAGTCATCGTTTAATGGTCATCTTTCAGAACAAAAACAAAAAATATTGGGATCTTCTGAGTTCTGAAATACTATTCTCGATATAATTACAACATAGTTGAGTGTTATTTTATTCAAATAAATCATTGTTCAGTGTTATTCACCCTATTCATTTATCATCTATTTTCGATTGACAACATAAGAAAATTCTCATTACCCATGTGCCATGTATACACCACATGACACTTCACCGTCTTCAGTTCTCTATGAAGATTAAAGAATTGAGCATAGATCACGCCTACAAAGTAACCATGACAAATCAGCAGCCAGCAAAAGAGTGATGACGCCAGTGCAATGCAAGTGAGCAAAGAGTCCTGCTTCTGTTTTGATTAATTTAAACACCATTTTCTTGACGATATTTTGATTCTCTGGTGTGCGTTTTCATCTAGGGAATTGATGTCAGAAGGTGAGCGATAATCAATTTCAAAACAATGTGACACAAATTCAAGCCCAGCACAATAAACAAGACGTTGGTCAGTCCATTAATCTTTTGTTTATTTTTAAAGTAGCACATGGCAATCATCCAGTTTCCTGGTATCACTTTAACAATTCCTGGAATTATGGTGTTTTAAAAAGCTGGTTTCGGTTTCCCATGGCTGTCATGTTATACAATTCCCGGAGACATTCTGTTTACAATATGACACCAGTATAACATGTATTTAATTAAAAGTTAAATTATTGGGTAACATTTTTTCCAATACACATGTTGGCATGTACTGTTTCCATATTTTCTCTCTGATGTGATCTGCAACAAAACTCACGTATCGGTACCTAGAAAACACTGATATGCCATCAATTTTTTAGGTCTTGACAGGTTGACTTATTCCCAAGTCAATGAAGTATCGGTATCAATATCGGCCGATATCTTGGACGGTAGACAAAACATATAACAGTGGTATCAGCTCACCTCTAATCTGTAAAATAGCGAATACCTCATCGATCTCACTCAAGTAAACAAAATGTGTAATTCGAGGAGCTGCTGCAATTTCGAGGCTAGGATTGACGAAAGTTGATTTTTATTCACATTTTCTTTTACTTTTTATCGAGTGAATCAAGATTGATTATTGACAACCAGGGTTATCCGGTAACCGAGCAAATGAATGTCACGCCACACATTCATTGGCCGTCTACTTATAGCCACAACAGCAGGAAATTCAAAAGTCTGTTCATGTATTACTCAATACAAGACAACTGAACATAAATGAATAACATTTGTAATCGTTCGAAAATCAATGTCTAAACCTACAAAACCACCAATGATGATGTCATGGTAACATGTTATATACAGATACTTAAAATTAACATTACTAGTCATGTTGTTATGTTCACTCGAGGGTTGTGGGGAGGGGAGGGGGGTGGGGCATGTGTCATCCACATGAAAACTAAAAAAAAAATCAATCTAATCAGACATCCCAAATCATTCTATTGCCATACTTTATTATCATTAACTCATAAATACATGTAGTTTACGTGGGAAATGAAAATTTGGAAGGGGACAGCTAGAACACAAGAGCTGGACTGTTGTCCGGTGCATACCCCCATGTGGTGTACCGCCTAGTGCGGGCATACCTATGACCAACAAATATAGAAAATAATGAAAGTTATGAATATTCTCGGATGGACTCACACACACTGACGGACGGATGTACAGATGGACGCATGTAATCCAGTATACAGGGGTATACCCCCCTCCACCCCCCCCCCCCCCCCATTTTCTTTGAAAGTTTTCAAAAATTTCCAACAATTTTTAACTAAATAAAGTAAATAAACATGTTATTTAATTGCCCTATGAGACATTTTATTCAATTTCATCTTGAAACTAAATTTAATTGGAATATTCGCATTGATCAAAGGCGCTGCAATGTCAACATGTTTCCGCTCGGGTCATATTTTTATTTTGATACTGTACACAGTGACTTGCTCTTGAGATCAACGAACTTATCAACCTGACTATACTATAAAACTAACCCTAATCTATGAGTTCTTGGAACCTACTACTCCTTTTGGTTGTGACTTCTGACATCGGCACTCACAATCAGCAGATTGTGCACTCAACTAATTCGGCAAGCAGATGACAGTTGCAAATCCTTATCGTTTAATCACTGGTTTAAACACAAGAAATGTAACTTCTGCAGATATTCTCCGGGGTCATTATAATTTACATTAGGTACCGTTTGCAAATTTAGGGTTTTCTTGATCGATCAATCATACGGATTAACCTTGGTTAACCAATTAATCACTTGTTTTAGTAGGTAGCTGTATTAGTGCCGTACCGTTGATGAATTATAGCATTAATCCGTTACCCAAAGTAACGGACAAAACCGGCAAGCGCTATGTATAAAAATCTCCTTCAAATTTTATTACATTTTCAATTTTTGTCTAAAAAACATAGCTTATGACTCCTCATTTGAACGAGCTCGTCGAGCTCGTTCCAATGAGGGGTCCTAAGCTATGTTTTTGAGACAATAATTGAAAATTTTTAGTAATTCAGCAATTTATTTGGCAAGTATCGTCTGCTGTCCACAACAGGCAAAGAGTCAAGAATGACCATTTCCAGCTACTGATACAGTACAATGATCATATAAGTGAACAGGTATGTTTGCACATAACTTGCAAGCTTTAATCTGTCTCATAATAATTGAAGCAAGTCAGTGACAATGTTTGCCTGTTTTAGAGCAAGTTTGTTCCTTTGTTAACCCATATAATACAGTAGTTTGAAGCAACGCTTAATCGATCAATTGTTTTTTTTTTTGATCGATCAAGATGTTGATCATTGGTTAATCGATTAATCGGTTAACCATTTCAGCCCTACATAAAATTAGTGTTGGGAGGTTATGAAATTTTTCCACGGTTTCAGTTTCTACTCTTTTTTTTAAAAAGAATTGAGTCCGGTTTTGGGGGTTTTTTTTAGAGAAAAATATTCAAGTATTAAAACACTACAAATTTTTATCGGACTTCAACTGTGAATTTGAAACCTATTTTGAGGTTAAAGCTTTCAAAAATATATGGAGAAATAAATATATGGGTCAGAAAAAATGTGGAACAAGTGGTACATGTAAGTTCCAGTTCAGCAAAGGAAACCGCATTTGATAAATTGATCATTTTATAGTGTTTTGCCATTGGTGTTGAAAGTCATGAAAATTAATGAATATCGTGTTGAGTTTCGTGTATGGATACTAAAAGCCCTAAATCTTGGCCTGTAGTCTTGAAAATGTTGTTGGTGCAAGTATAGTGTACAACTGTTTTTTTTTAAAATTCCATTCAAACATATACATAGAAATTACTGACAGTGGCCAGAAGAGGCAACATGGATATTGCAGTCAAGTGAAGTGTGTGGTTATTTTGGTTAATATTTGATGTTTGTTTTAATTTTGTCCAAAGCCAAGCAGCGCTTTCAATCTCACACTGAATGGGGTGATTTTTATCATTTCATTCATTTGTCATTCGAAAGAAAGTTTATTTAATATGTAAATACATTCATATTATAGAACCAAAAAAGTTATTAATTACGCCTACCGGGGTCGAATTTTTTCCTGTGATTTCTGCACTTTTTATTTAACACATTACACGAAGTGACAGCATTCAAGATTGTGCAGTTAAATAACCGTGTATGTCTCGACTGATGGTTATCTCACATTCAGGTTGGTTGGTGTTTTTAAATAACCGAAACCGAGTTGTATTTTCGGTTTACTTGCCAGAAGGGCTTGACAATTCACAATTTCAGGAACCTATTTTGAGGTTGCCTCAACCAACGTTCGTTAACCTTTTGATCGGTTACCTCAATTTTTTTGTTTAACCTCTTCGTTACCCATTATATTCGACAAATTTGACGGAATTAATTTGTTGGAAAATAACAAAAGTTACAATTTGTAATGTACGGGTAATATTAAGGTTTTGTTGGAAAATAACGAAAGTTACAATTTGTAATGTACGGATAACATTAAGGTCCTTAATGCTGCAATAAAGAATCAATGTAAAATAGAGTTATATGTTCTCTTGTTATTATTCTGATTATCTTAACACCCCCTCTTCATTCTAGAAACAAATAATAAAATTCCAGAAAATATAGCAGAAGAAATATGCATATTTTCTCCATGAATTTTCAAAACATTCTAGGCCAGAATGGCACCAGAAACCACCTGACAGCGAAATTTTCCAGGGTTGGGTGCGGCCGCCTCCAGTGCACGTGCCTTCGGCATGCCGAATCACACGTTTGGAGTGACATGCCCCCCCTCCCACACACACGCACCTTTTAATAGGAATCCTGGCTACACCTTTGCTTCAAACCACTAAAATGTTTGACGCATTTTTAAAAAAACACGTCAGCTGGTGAATATATTTTGGCATGACAGCCGATATCAAAATTGGTGAACAATGTTTACCATTTTCAGTTGTCAAAACTAAATATAGTATATTTTTTCAAGTTACACACGACAGGCCCAAAGAACTCGTCACTCCCGGTCTACTGACAACTCGTCCCAAAACACCTGTCTGTCTCACCAGTCACCTTTCCCACAAATTGGAGACTTGTATGGTCCATTTACGCCTGGACATCTTGTAATGAAAATAGTATACTGCAGAGCGGATGGGGGGGATCTAGACTAAAGTCTGGACATGGTGGCCACCCCACCTCTACCACAACCCTACTTCATTTTTTATTCGGATGTGGCAGGAAATATGTTGATTTGTGATTGCCAACCATTACATTTGCCACTCCGCTGAAACCAACAATAAATTAATGCCTTAGCCCCCCCCCCCCCCCCTCGCCCCCACACACACAAATTACTCTTAGAATAAAAGCTGGGGGATTTTTATGGAAAATTGTATTAAGTGCTTAATGTGGCATCTCATGTTTGGAAACGGGGCCACTCACTCCCGAGCCAACTCCCCCAACCAACCTGGACAACTCGTCCAAATGAAACAATGAGGAGAGGTTATGAGGGATGGTTAGAGAAACACGACGCCAAAAATAAATTAAACTTATGTTCATTTTCGGAGAATAAATAAATGAAAGTGTCAATGACACTGTAGCTCAACTTGTCAAGACAAAGACATGTACATGTATAGTATGTGACACAGCAATGACAAACATCTAAGAAATGACCTGATAACAAAGGTACATATAAAGTATTGTAACGGTCTGTACATAAATACTGACCGTTGCCTGTAACAAATGTATAGGTAAAGTATTGTAAAGGTGGGTGACAGTCAGATGCTAAACTAGAAAAAAATCTTTGAGTCCCAGAGTGGGTCTGACTGAACCCCAAAATATTTGTTCTCATAGCACAGTGATAACAAAGGCACCCCAAAACACACTCATTCCTGCCCCAAGGTGAAAACAAAGGTACCCAAGAAGTTTCATGAAGATCAGTTCACAAATATGAGCTGTGTAGAAGTTGTGACAAAAAACTGATTGGACCTAATTTTAGTACAAAATGGCCACTGGCAGCCATCTTGAATTTTGGACCGCACCCAGAAACACTCATTCTCGTCCCAAGGTGATAACAAAGGTACCCAAGAAGTTTTGTGAAGATCGGTTCATAAAATACAGCCTCTAGCCCGAGCCGTATTGACATGTGTACTTACAGTGTATAAGTAGCACTGAATAAATCAAAGTTCATCTAATTTGCATAATTTCTGCACGAAAAAAAAACCGTACTATATGTGATGTATTCCATGTTACTAAACATTCATACAAAAATTTATTCAAATCAGAACTTTCATACATAAGTTCTGTACAAAAGACTGATTGCACTAATTTTGGTACAAAATGGCTGCTGGTGGCCATCTTGAATTTCGGACCACACCCCAAAACACTCGTTCTCATCCCACGGTGATAACAAAGGTACCCAAGAAGTTTCGTAAAGATCGGTTCATAAATACGGCCTCTAGCCTGAGCCGTATAGAAGTTGTGTACAAAAAACTGATTAGACCTAATTTCGGTACAAAATGGCCACTGGTAGCCATTTTGAATTTTGGACCGCACCCAGAAACACTCGTTCTCGTCCCAAGGTGATAACAAAGGTACCCAAGACGTTTCGTGAAGTTCGGTTCATAAATACAGACTCTAGCCTGAGCCGTATTGACATGTGTACTTACTGTGTTAAGTAGCACTGAAAAAATCAAAGTTTATCTAATTTGCATAATTTCTGCACGAGAAAAAAACCTGTATTATATGTGATTGTATCCCATGGTACTAAACATTCAAACAAAAAATTATTCAAATCAGCGCTTTCATATGGAAGTTCTGTGCAAAAATCTGATTGCACCAAATTTTGTACAAAATGGCTGCCATCGGCCATCTTGAATTTCGGACCGGACCCAAAAACACTCGTTCTCGTCCCAAGGTGATAACAAAGGTATTCATGGAGTTTCATAAAGATCGGTTCATAAATACGGCCTGTAGCCCGAGCCGTATTGGCATTTGCACTTACAGTGCTGAAAGTAACACCAAAAAACATCAAAGTTAGTCTAATTTGCATAATTTACGCACGAGAAAAAAACCCGTTTTATATGTTATGTATCCCATGGTACTAAACATTCATACAAAAAATTATTCAAATCAGAGCTTTCATATGGAAGTTCTGTACAAAAAACAGATTTCTGCATCGTCGGTACAAAATGGAGGCTGGCAGCCATCTTGAATTTCGGACCGCACCCAAAAACACTCGTTCTCGTCCCACGGTCATAACAAAGGTACCCAAGAAGTTTCGTAAAGATCGGTTCATAAATACGGCCTCTAGCCCGAGCCGTATCCAATTGTTGACGGACAGACGGACCACGGCATAAGCTCAAATTTGGCTTTGCCAAAGTTGAGCTAAAAACCGAATCAGCCCAGGGTCGAGTGGTCCTCATTATTAAATCTCCACGGATAGTGTCAGCCCGTACAAAGATTTATATACATGTTTAGCCAGGAATTGGACGTTTCGGCCCTGGGATGAACCCGGATGATTTGACCTGGAGACGATTCAGTCTGGGACGTTTCAAATGGCTACGATACTTTTCGGCCTTGAGACGATTCGGCCTTGGCTACACTATAAAACAAGAGGCCCCACGTGGCCTTAATCGCTCACCTGACAAAGTGACTCTAAGAAGTATTTTAGGTCACCTTCACCATGTCATGCCTCATCAACATTAACTGGTTGAGTGATAGATTTTGTTTGAAGTTCAACATTTGTTACCTAAAATTAGTTTTATTTAAAATCATTGGTGTGTGGCCAATCTCCAATGATTTTTAATAAAGCAAATTTATCTCTGCAGACAAACTGGTTTAGCATGAAGCACAAACAAGGAATGTGAAGAGATAGCCTTGGACATCTCTCCCCAACTGTGGATATCTTCCATGTGCTACATGTATATATTTGCATGCAAGAAAACAAAAATTTTCACAAATTTTATTTTTTTTTATCATCATTGGAACAAGCTCAAACAGGTTATTCCAATAGGGGTATGGGAAGATCAGGTATATTTTTGAGACAGAAATGTGAATATATAAATAATGGTGTTTTTTTGTGAATGATGCTGGAGAATTTTGCGTAAAGATATGGTAAATGGTTTGTTCTAGATACAGAATGATGCAAAAGTATTTAAATTTGATTAGGCAAGTTGTTCCTATAATGCATTTAAAAATTGAAGTAACTGTTTTTTTGCTGACGAACTTTTAGATGTGTGTGTCTGTGTTTGTGTGTGTGTGTGTGTGTGTGTGTTTGTGTGTGTGTGTGTGTGTGGGGGGGGGGGTGGGGGGGGGGGGGGGGGGGGGGGGGTAAGAGTGTTCTTGCAAACAAAATTCCTGAATAAATGGAAAATTTTATTTTTTGTGTGAAAGACATAGTGCGTGAATGTTGATTGGAACAAGCTTAGAGAGCTCATTTTAATGTGAAGTCATAAAGCTGTGTTTTACGTACGAAATTCTGGAATAACTAAAAAAATTGCTTTTTTGACTCAAAAAGCATGGTGTGCGACCTCTCATTGGAATGAGCTCAAAAAGCTCATTCCAATGGGGTATTTACAAGCGTTAAGTACATGTATGTTTAAGAGACAAAAATTAAAATTTGAATAGCGATTTTTGCGAAGAATGCTGACAAGTTTTGGCAGTTATGCTGGTAAAAAGGTAAGATATGCAAAGTGGTTGTTTTTTAGAGGCGACATTTAATTAAGGGGAATTAACCCTTGATTACTGAGGTAACTTCTAAAAGTACTGAAATTTCATGAAGCAATGTGAATAACAGACAACAGTTGCCTAAAAATTTCATGAATAACTAAAATTTTTATTCCTTTGTCTCGAAAACATGGCATATGACCTTTGTTGGAATGAGCTGAATGCGTGTGTTCCAATGAGGGGTCATAAAATTTGAACGAAGATTTGTGTGAATAATGCATTAGTACTGCAGGCTTGGCAATTTCAGGAGAGCGATTTTTTAGCTCTCCTTACTGCCCTCCTGAAAGAATTAAGGAGAGCGAAAAATTGCCCTCCTAAATATTTTGGTCTGGGATGATTGAGATTACATGTATTATGCTCACATTAAATTTTTTTTGTTGTAAAGCAAAATTGTAATTTAACTTCGAAGTCACATAACATCACGTAATTTCATTTTGAAAGTGGTTTAGTGGTAAAAGGTAATGGCTGCAACCATACCCAAACACAGTTGCAATCATTTGAAGCAAAATGGGTCACAGCAATATTTTTTTTCTGTCAGTTTCAAGTTCAACAACTGACGTCACAGTTTGAGGGGTAATTATTCAAGGAATATTGACACTATAATATACTACCATTACTACTATCCTGTCACTTGAAGCACTTGCACCAGGATGTGACTGTAGATTCAAGCAGACCTGTTGTCCAAGAAAGTCATACGCCTACCACTACCACCTTCAACCCCCCAAGGGGGGTTGAAGGTGGTAGTGGTAGGCGTATGACTTTCTTGGTCAACAGGTCTGGGTACACACACAGATCTTGTCAAGTGTGTGTTCGGTTGTTGAGTGAGACATCTAGATGTCTAAGAGATTTCACTTTACCTTAGTAAAGTTAATAAAATCACTGATGTAGTCTGTTGGTTTCAGTTTCAATGAGTTCGTTCTACTTGATACTTAATATGCTGTGTAAACCTAATTGCTCTCCTAAGCTGATTGAGGAGAGCGATTTTTTGCCCTCCTGCATTTTTCAGAATGCCAGGCCTGGTACTGCTAGATTTGGGTAAACGGTTCACCCTGGATACCACCCCTTCTATAGTAGATCTTTTCTGCAAATTTTGTCTAAGATTCTATCAACTTTACAAATAAATACGTTCATGAATCACAATCAGATCCACCCTACAATGTTGCATACCAAATATCAAAAGATTCTGCCTGCTGGATCTGGAGAAGAAGATTTTTTAAGAAATATGCCTGAAATGCACTAAGTTAAAATTTGGGCTCCTATACGGAGCCCAAATATAAACCCAGGGGGCCGATTTGAACAAACTTGAATCAGATCCACCCCACAATGTTGCTTACCAAATATGAAAAGATTCTGAAGCTGGATCTGGAGAAGAAGATTTTTTAAGAAATTTGCCTGAAATGCACTAAGTTCGAATTCGAGCTTCTATAGTGAGCCCAAATATGAAACTAGGAAGCCGATTTGAACAAACTTGAATCAGATCCACCCCACAATGTTGCATACCAAATATCAAAAGATTCTGCCTGCTGGATCTGGAGAAGAAGATTTTTTAAGAAATTTGCCCGAAATGCACTAAGTGAGAATTCGGGCTTCTATATTAAGCCCAAATATGAATCCAGGGGGCCGATTTGAACAAACTTGAATCAGATCCACCCAGCAATGTTGCATACCAAATATCAAAAGATTCTGCCTGCTGGATCTGGAGAAGAAGATTTTTGAAGAAATTTGCCTGAAATGCACTAAGTGCGAATTCGGGCTTCTATATTAAGCCCAAATATGAATCCAGGGGGCCGGTTTGAACAAACTTGAATCAGATCCACCCCGCAATGGTGCATACCAAATATCAAAAGATTCTGCCTGCTGGATCTGGAGAAGAAGATTTTTGAAGAAATTTGCCCGAAATGCACTAAGTTTGAATTCGAGCTTCTATAGTGAGCCCAAATATGAATCCAGGGGGCCGATTTGAACAAACTTGAATCAGATCCACCCCGCAATGTTGCATACCAAATATCAAAAGATTCTGCCTGCTGGATCTGGAGAAGATGATTTTTTAAGAAATTTGCCTGAAATGCACTAAGTTCGAATTCGAGCTTCTATAGTGAGCCCAAATATGAATCTAGGAAGACGATTTGAACAAACTTGAATCAGATCCACCCCACAATGTTGCATACCAAATATCAAAAGATTCTGCCTGCTGGATCTGGAGAAGAAGATTTTTTTAATAAATTTGCCCGAAATGCACTAAGTCCGAATTCAGGCTTCTATATTAAGCCCAAATATGAATCCAGGGGGCCGATTTGAACAAACTTGAATCAGATCCACCCCGCAATGTTGCATACCAAATATCAAAAGATTCTGCCTGCTGGATCTGGAGAAGAAGATTTTTGAAGAAATTTGCCCGAAATGCACTAAGTTTGAATTCGAGCTTCTATAGTGAGCCCAAATATGAATCCAGGGGGCCGATTTGAACAAACTTGAATCAGATCCACCCCGCAATGTTGCATACCAAATATCAAAAGATTCTGCCTGCTGGATCTGGAGAAGATGATTTTTTAAGAAATTTGCCTGAAATGCACTAAGTTCGAATTCGAGCTTCTATAGTAAGCTCAAATATGAATCTAGGGAGCCGATTTAAACAAATTTGCATCAGATCCATCCCACAATGTTGCATACCAAATATCAAAAGATTCTGCCTGCTGGATCTGGAGAAGAAAATTTTTTAAGAAATTTGCCTGAAATGCACTAAGTTCGAATTCGAGCTTCTATAGTGAGCCCAAATATGAATCTAGGAAGCCGATTTGAACAAACTTGAATCAGATCCACCCCACAATGTTGCATACCAAATATCAAAAGATTCTGCCTGCTGGATCTGGAGAAGAAGATTTTTTAATAAATTTGCTTGAAATGCACTAAGTTCAAATTTGGGCTCCTATACTGAGCCCAAATATAAACCCAGGGGGCCGATTTGAACAAACTTGAATCAGATCCACCCCACAATGTTGCTTACCAAATATGAAAAGATTCTGCCTGCTGGATCTGGAGAAGAAGATTTTTTAAGAAATTTGCATGAAATGCACCAAGTTCAAATTCGAGCTTCTATAGTGAGCCCAAATAAGAATCTAGGAAGCCGATTTGAACAAACTTGAATCAGATCCACCCCACAATGTTGCATACCAAATATCAAAAGATTCTGCCTGCTGGATCTGGAGAAGAAGATTTTTTAAGAAATTTGCCTAAATACACTAAGTTCGAAATCGGGCTCCTATACTGAGCCCAAATATGAACCCAGGGGGCCGATTTGAACAAACTTGAATCAGATCCACCCTACAATGTTGCATACCAAATATCAAAAGATTTTGCCTGCTGGATCTGGAGAAGATTTTTTAATAAATTTGCTTGAAATGCACTAAGTTCAAAATCGGGCTCCTATACTGAGCCCAAATATTAACCCAGGGGGCCGATTTGAACAATCTTGAATCAGATTCACCCCACAATGTTGCTTACCAAATATGAAAAGATTCTGCCTGCTGGATCTGGAGAAGAAGATTTTTTAAGAAATTTGCCTGAAATGCACTAAGTTCGAATTTGGGCTTCTATAGTAAGCCCAAATATGTATCCAGGGGGCCGATTTGAACAAACTTGAATCAGATCTACCCCGCAACATTGCATACCAAATATCAAAAGATTCTGCCTGCTGGATCTGGAGAAGAAGATTTTTGAAGAAATTTGCCTGAAATGCACTAAATTCGAATTCAAGCTCCTATAGTGAGCCCAAATATGAATCTAGGGAGCCGATTTGAACAAACTTGAATCAGATCCACCCCACAATGTTGCATACCAAATATCAAAAGATTCTGCCTGCTGGATCTGGAGAAGAAGATTTTTTAAGAAATTTGCCTGAAATGCAGTAAGTTCAAATTTGGGCTCCTATACTGAGCCCAAATATAAACCCAGGGGGCCGATTTGAACAAACTTGAATCAGATCCACCCCACAATGTTGCATACCAAATATCAAAAGATTCTGCCTGCTGGATCTGGAGAAGAAGATTTTTAAGAAATTTGCCTGAAATGCACTAAGTTCGAAATCGGGCTCCTATACTGAGCCCAAATATGAACCCAGGGGGCCGATTTGAACAAACTTGAATCAGATCCACCCTACAATGTTGCATACCAAATATCAAAAGATTCTGCCTGCTGGATCTGGAGAAGAAGATTTTTTAATGTTTTTCCCATTGCCTACAGTGTTAAAAAGTGCTGACTCAGCACTTTTTCAAAGTCCCGAAACTGTACCCTATGATAAAACCGATGGCAATTTTTTTTTACCAATCCTTTCTGTTGGTCCTAAGGAAGCTGCACACCAAATAAAAATTCTCAGTGCCGTGCAGTTTTGGAGATATGGGCGTTTTAAATTTTTTCTATTTTTAGCTCCTGCGGTTCCCACGGGGCTGCGGGAAAAATTTTTTTTGCATAAATCAAGTACTCATGACCCAATAAGCCCTCACATAAAATTTGGTTCAAATCAGCCTCTCGGTTTGGAAAATAGAAATTTTGGGCGGGGCAAAAAATTTTGCCCCTCTCATAACGCCAAGTATAGCCCCACAAACTTCTCTTGAACAAATCTGAGTCTACACCTCAAAAGGAAGCTGCACACCAAATATCAAGTCTCTGCTACTGCTGGTTCATGAGAAGAAGATTTACAAAGATTTTGGTGCCCCTTGGGGGCGTGGCACCACCCAGGAGGAGGGGCAACTTCATTTGAACAAATCTGAATTGGCATTAGGTAATAAACATTTAGCCAACATTTGAATAAAATTGGGCTAGTGGTTTAGGAGGAGAAGTCGATAATGTAAAGTTAACGCCGGACGACGACGACGACGGACGACGACGGACGACGGACGGAAAGTGATTAGTAAAGCTCCCCTTGAGCTTCGCTCAGGTGAGCTAAAAAAAACATAGAACATTTTTGTTCACGGAAAATTATATTCTTTTCGAGTACTTTTTTTACATCACTCAACTCGAGTCAAGGTTTCACTTGTCATGTGATGTTAGTATACTTCGTTAGATATCATGAGACTGGTCACAGGGGGTAGACTGTGTTGAGCTCCATTCGACTTTGGGGCGAATCGTCTCGTGCAACGAACACTCCCGATTGGTTGGGTACAGCTTGAGCGGTACAACTTATGCTGGTACTGTTTGTCTTATACCACGATAAGCACTAGATGTTTTCATTATTTTACGACTGCGAGTTGGAATATGAAGAGACTCAAAATTTCACAGCAGTGTTTACTTTCTTTCAGGGTTTCCACATGCATTCAAGTTACGGTATGGAAATATTATTGATATTGGTAACAGAAAGAAATCTGAGAATCAGCAACAATAACTATGAATTCAATTATTCTGAATTTGCATTAAAAAAATATAAAAAAAAAATGATACAAAGATCTTTTACACTAATTGGTTTACAGAAAATAAAAACAATGGTACTTATCAATTATTGAATTAGTCCAAAGTACAGTTTGACAGAATCCAGTAATCCAGCGGTGAAGAATCTTGTGAAGAAAGTTACCAGCTGGTAGTATTAAATCCAAGAATGTCTCTTCAGAAACAGTATCCGGCATATTTGTAATAAAATTTTCTCTTACATGTAGAAATTTCAGCAGTCTCCAATAAAATATAATAAAATGCTCTGCAAAATTCAAATGGACTGAAAATCCAAGAAGTATTGGCGCCACAGGTAATTTCCAAATAATCCAGTAGAATCCTGGCTTTTCACAAAATAATATTATTCTGTTTCACAGAAAGTACAAATTCTCTTTTCCAAGACGAATAGATTCTCTTCCAAATACTCTTTTGGAATCAATCTTCCAAAATCACAAAGAAGCACTGCTTCTATAATAAATGCACTGTTAAGAAACAATAATAATCTCCAACGGAAACTGAAGTGGGTCTTTCTGAAATGGCTTTCTAAAAATGAGTTTTTGAATTCTGTTGACAAACCTTTATATAGTTAACAGATAGAATGTTCCAGAAGATGAAAAATCTACAAGGTTCTAACAGTTTCTAGGTGATTCTGTCATAGTTCAAGTAAATAAGGTCCTTGACCTACTTAAACAATCAACAGCTATATGTACAATATATTAGTGTAACAAAGATGTAAACAGAGGTCACTCAGTGCAAATGAGTCAGACCAGTCAGAAAATGCAGAAAAAATATCAATCTAGTAGTATTATCAATTAAGGATATATATATCAATCTCAATATAATATAGGGGCTATTTAACAATTCAAATCAACAAATAATCAAATTTTTATTATCTTCAAAGAAGAGGTAAGCACAGGATTTTTTCATTAACCGATTCGCCGTTCACCCAATTTATTTTCTGCATAACCGCTAGACGAATGTTACGAGCATTCACCTCAATTGTCAAGCCCTGTCCCAAGACTACATAAAAGCTGGATGTCTCCAAAAATATTTAGGCGATTCCCTCGTCTCCTTACAGATAGTGTTGATTTGTTGAAAAACGTTTTACAGAAAGCGTAGATATTTCGTCAATAATTATAACATCTGCAGCCGAAAGCCTCTCTTTTATATCACAATTGCCATCAAACTGGATTTTCTTTATCAAAAATTTGTCAGAAAATCAAATCTGGCAGTCACTGAACCATTAGGCAAATTGGTGCTTTCTATACCAGTTGTGCAGTTTATTTACTTATTTGTTCCTATGTGTTTGTCCAGTGTGGATTTTATTAAGGTGAAATGTTTTACCCACACCAGACTGTCCAGTTATTACAGGTTGTGGCCTTTTCAGCAGAATTTTTTTTTGTTCGGTATTGAATTCTGGTCTAGTTGAAAATAAAAATAGTAACAAAAACAAGAGAACATGCTGTGTGTTGGCTGCTTCAATGTTTCTGAATAAATAACGCTATTATTTCTTTTAACTTGAACACCAGTTCCTAGAATTCAGTATTATGATGGTGCTATATAAGTAATAGAAATTTGTTTATTTTGAAATTCCCACCCTGGATATTCCTTAAATTCAAATTAAATATACACAAATTATACATCAAAATGAAGGTTGAGATGTGAAGAACACAAAACATAGATATAATCCAACTCATAGGGTTGACAGCAAGCACCACTGGTTCCTGGAAGTTGACCGTATTCATACCAGAACTGATAAAATAATATTTCATGAGAACAACTTGTGGCCAAATGTACTTCACATATCCAAGAACAAAGCTAGGGTATCAAAATTCTTCAAAGCACAGCAACAGAGCTGCATGGGGGTAAATACCAAAACATTCGCTTTTGTTTACATTCAAATTTACTCTCAATTTCCGGTCAGCATCATCAGACAGAAAAAGCATCAATATACAACGCCGTCTAAAATCAAATAACGAGACAGATCGCCTTAATACACCATACTCTTATTATATAGAGATTGCACAGTTGCCATACCTTAGGTTGATTCATACTAATTAATAAATATTTGTCCAGTCCTACTTAAAATATAGGTATTTTAATTTTTTATCTTTAGCTCATAGGGTTCCCATGGGTGAGATTTTATTTTTCACATTGGAAACAGAAAACTGGGTTGTGCTTATAATGTTAACCATCCCCAAACAAAACTAAATATTAACACAGCCGAGCCCAAAAGCACTCATTACCGTCCCATGATAACAAACGTAGTCCTAGAAGATCTGAACAAAAAACTGATTGCACCTAAGGTTCCGCTCTACAGTTTCGCACTATTGTACAAGGTGAAATTCTAAACATAGGTTATATGTTGAAACTAAGGCCATGTAAAATAGAGATATATTTTTGGCATCAGATATATTATTATATTAGGCTTTTTGTTGGACAAGAGAATTTGAAGTTTTGCTCCCAGTGTTGGAGTCTGATACATAGGGGTAAATTACCAGACGAATTATGGGAAACAGTGGCTTCGAAAAATTGGCTATTTTTTAAAATGTCATTTTTACACGGGTTTGTTACCAGACAGGTAACTAAATGAAAGTGTCAATGACACTGTAGCTTAACTTGTCAAGACAAAGACATGTACATGTATAGTATGTGACACAGCAATGACAAACATCCAGGTAATGACCTGATAACAAAGGTACATATAAAGTATTGTAATGGTCTAAATACTGACCGTTGCCTGTAACAAATGTATAGGTAAAGTATTGTAAAGGTGGGTGACAGTCAGATGTTAAACTAGAAAAGAAATCGTTGAGTCCCAGAGTATGTCTGACTGAACCCCAAAATATTTGTTCTCATAGCACAGTGATAACAAAGGCATCCCAAAACACACTCATTCCTGTCCCAAGATGAAAACAAAGGTACCCAATAAGTTTCGTGAAGATCAGTTCATAAATACAAGCTGTATAGAAGTTGTGACAAAAAAGTGATTGGACCTAATTTCGGTACAAAATGGCCACTGGCAGACATCTTGAATTTTGGACCACACTCAGAAACACTCGTTCTCGTCCCAAGGTGATAACAAAGGTACCCAAGAAGTTTCGTGAAGATCGGTTGCTAAATACAGCCTCTAGCCCAAGCCGTATTGACATGTGCACTTACAGTGTATAAGTAGCACTAAATAAATAAAAATTCATCCAATTTCCATAATTTCTGCACGAGAAAAAAACCCGTACTGTATGTGATGTATTCCATTTTACTAAACATTCATACAAAAATTTATTCAAATCAGAACTTTCATACAGAAGTTTTGTACAAAAGACTGATTGCACTAATTTTGGTACAAAATGGCTGCTGGTGGCCATCTTGAATTTCGGACCACACCCAAAAACACTCATTCTCATCCCATGGTGATAACAAAGGTACCCAAGAAGTTTCGTAAAGATCGGTTCATAAATACTGCCTCTAGCCTGAGCCGTATAGAAGTTGTGCACAAAAAACTGATTAGACCTAATTTCGGTACAAAATGGCCACTGGCAGCCATCTTGAATTTTGGACCGCACTCAGAAACATTCGTTCTCGTCCCAAGGTGATAACAAAGGTACCCAAGAAGTTTTGTCTAGATCGGTTGATAAATACAGCCTCTAGCCCGTGCCGTATTGACATGTGCACTTACTGTGTGTAAGTAGCACTGAAAAAATCAAAGTTCATCTAATTTGCACAATTTCTGCACGAGAAAAAAACCCGTATTATATGTGATGTATCCCATGGTACTAAACATTCACACAAAAAATTTTTCTAATCAGCGCTTTCATATGGAAGTTCTGTGCAAAAATCTGATTGCACCTAATTTTGTACAAAATGGCTGCCATCGGCCATCTTGAATTTTCAGACCGCACCCAAAAACACTCAGTCTCATCCCACGGTGATAACAAAGGTACCCAAGGAGTTTCGTAAAGATCGGTTTATAAATACGGCCTCTAGCCCGAGCCGTATTGACATGTGCACTTAACTGCGTATAAGTATCACTGAATAAATTTAAGTTCTGTGCAAAAATCTGATTGCACCTAATTTTGTACAAAATGGCTGCCATCGGCGATCTTGAATTTCAGACCGCACCCAAAAATACTCAGTCTCGTCCCAGGGTGATAAAGGTACCCAAGGAGTTTTGTAAAGATCGGTTTATAAATACGGCCTCTAGCCCGAGCCGTATTGGCATTTGCACTTACAGTGCTGAAAGTAACACTAAATACATCAAAGTTAGTCTAATTTGCATAATTTACGTACGAGAAAAAAAACCCGTATTATATGTAATGTATCCCATGGTACTAAACATTCATACAAAAAATTATTCAAATCAGCGCTTTCGTATGGATGTTCTGCACAAAAATCTGATTGCACCTAAGTCTGAACAAAATGGCCGCCAGCGGACAACTTGAATTTCGGATCGGACCCCAAAACACTCGTTCTCGTCCCACAGTCATAACAAAGGTACCCAAGAAGTTTCGTAAAGATCGGTTCATAAATACGGCCTCTAGCCCGAGCCGTATTGAATTGTTGACGGACAGGCGGACGACTGGCCATGGCATAAGCTTCGCCAAAGTTGAGCTAAAAATGAAACGGAAACCTATAATTTTTTTTTTTGCATTTTAGAAATAGGGGGTGCTTTGCTCCAGGGGTAGGTAGGTGGAGTTGGTGTGAAAATTCTGCTTTTGAGGCCGCTACGTGGCTGCAAATGACTGGTTTCGGCATTTTTTCATGCAATTTTTCAAGTTAAAGTCTTGCCTTTCACAATACATTATTCCACCTATTATTCCACCCACATTCAGATTGCTTATTTCTACTTAGCCAGATAGTGTTAAATGTTTTTTGTGGATTTGGGAAATGTAATACATGTTATGGGTTAGAAAACCAAGTTGCAGAATATTTGCATTTGAAGGGAGTGTATGGCATGTCATTTTTGGAAATGCCTTGAAAACTGTGGAGCAGAACCTTAACCCTTTACCCAACAGACGATATCAAAATTTATTATTTTGAATATAATTTTTCCAAATTTTTCAAAAAATTTCAACAGAACCATATCATGTGACCCTCGTTGGAACGAGGGGTTTTGTTGAAATTTTTTGAAAAATAATATTTTTTTCAACAACTGAATTTGCATGTTACGCGGGCGGATGCGGCCGATTCGTTGGGTAAAGGGTTAAAGAGCATTTTGCCGTCGGTGTCAACTCTTGAACCAGGAAGATCCTTATTTGTATTTGAGTTATAGAAACACCAATTTTCAAAAACCCATTCATTTTTTCGGGTTTGTGAGCAATTGTTAGTGATAGTTAACATTCATCAAGTGATATCTCAGTACGACTGGAAGGAAATAAGTGGAAATTTGGAGAAATTTATTGATGTAGCCTAATTTCGCACCTGTTTTGAAATTTTGTGAATGTTTCGAAAACACATTAAGGTACAACACTGCCTTTCCTAAACTCCAAGCCTTGTATTCATGACAAATATATGCAATTATGAACCTGGTTGTTATTGTTGACCAGAGATTTGCAGTCATGGTGTCTTCTTTTTCATTCTGGTCATTGGTGTCATGTCTGTGTGTCATCCGTCTGTTAGCTGTTTACATTTTCATATCTAGAGAGCAACATGCCACCCCACCACCCTCCCAACCAATGGTTATTACTTATTGTTTTACATTTTGATTGTATTTAACAGTGCTAATGACAGGACCTGGGTTGTCAATGTGGCTGGTGGTACTATCACAAATGCTCTCTGGAGTGGCTGAGAAATATGGGGGTTGAGGTGGTGTTGTGTGGTTGTGAAAATCAGGCAAAAACAAGCCGCAAAAGCTATTTGGCAGTCCAAAAGGCTATGCTGTATCTTTTTACTGGATCAAAACAGAGACTTGTGGTTTTTGTTCATTCAACTCGGGATAGACTCCCAATTATTTTGCCCGAGTGAAATCCAAGGGGAGATCACTCGTTTTCTCTTTAAGGTTCCGCTCTACAGTTTCGCACTAATGCACAGGGGTGAAATTCTAAACATAGGTCATATGTTGAAACTAAGGCCATGTAAAATAGAGATATATTTTTAGTATCAGATATATGATTACATTAGGCTTTTTGTTGGACAAGAGAATTTGAAGTTGTGATTCCAAAGTTGGAGTCTGATACATAGGGGTCAATTACCAGATGAATTATGGGGAACAGTGGCTTCGAAAAATTGACTTATTTTTTAAAATGTCATTTTTACACGGTTTTACCAGACAGGTAACTAAATAAGAGGGCCCAAAGGGCCTTTAATCGTTCACGTGACAAAGTAGTTCAAAGAAGTATCTGGGATCAAAATTAGCTAGCCTTGGCTAAGGCTTATCAACATTCATAGGAAAAAAGTCATGAAATTATTTATAACTCTGGTGCCATGTCAGATGATTATTATCATACGTCTTGCTGACTGGGTTCAATTCTACCAGCTGAAGACAGTACTACCAAACTTCCAAGGGGTTTTATTCCATTGCAGTTTGAGGGAAGAACACCGAGGAATGGATTTGAACAAACCTGAATCTGCCTATTTAAGGATATTGCATTTTGGAGTAAAAAAATGTTTCCGCCTTATTGACCCCCAGAGGGTATAGGAGGGGGTGGTGGATTCATACGGGAAAACTGTTTTTGCATAATATCAGAAGATTTTTATTGGTGAAACCGAAGATGAATTTTTGAGAATTTTTTTCCTCATAATGCACTAAGTTAAAATTTGGGCTCCCATAGACAGCCCAAATATGAACCCAGGGACTCGATTTGAACAAACCTGAATTTGATCCCCCTAGAGATGTTGTATACCAAATATGAAAGAATTCTGCCTGGTGGATCTGAACAAGATTTTTTTTGATTTTGGAAAGAAGTTCATGGGTGCTATCAGAGTTATGCCCCCTGTGGTGCCCCCTGTCGGCGTGGCGACTTTATTTGAACAAACTTGAAATGACATATGATAGGGAATATGCATTTTGTTGAATTTGGTACAGTAGTTTGTGAAGTCGATAATGTAAAGTTTACGACGGACGGACGAAGGACAGAAAGTGATTAGTAAAGCTCCCCTTGAGCTTCGCTCAGATGAGCTAACATATAGGGTTTTTTTTTTGCATTTTAGAAACAGGGGGTCCAGGGGTAGGTAGGTGGAGTTGGTGTGAGAATTCTGCTTTTGAGGCTGCTAGGTGGCTGAAAATGACTGGTTTCGGCATTTTTTCATGCAATTTTTCGGGTTGAAGTCTTGCCTTTGACAATAAATTATTCCACCCATATTCAGATTGTTTATTTCTACTTAGCCAGATAGTGTTTTTTTGTGGAATTGGGAAATGTAATACATGTTATGGGTTGGATAACTAAGTTACAGAATGTTTGTATTTGAAGAGAGTGTATGGCATGTCATTTTTAGAAAGCCGGGAAAACTGTGGAGCAGAACCTAATTTTGGTATAAAATGGCTGCTGGCAGCCATCTTGAATTTCAGACCGCACCCAAAAACATTCGTTCTCGTCCCAAGGTGATAACAAAGGTAACCAAGAAGTTTTGAGAAGATCGGTTCATAAATACAGCCTCTAGCCCGAGTCGTATTGACATGTGCACTTAACTGTGTATAAGTATCACTGAATAAATTTAAGTTCATCTAATTTGCATAATTTCTGCACGAGAAAAAATTTTTTTAAAATTTAAAGTAATTTATATATTTTTATGTGTACCCATACCATGTATGGTACACATAATGCCGGCATCCGGGTGACCCTCCGTCGTCCATCCTTTGTCTGTCCGTATTTCTTTAGCATTCGATAACTTGAAAACTATTGCTCAGATTGTCTTGATACTTTATATTTGTGTTCAGGTTACTAATGCACCGAGCTATATAGTTTTGGGTGTAAATTTGATTATTCAATACCCTTTACCCTCCAATTAAGATTATTCCAATCCATTTCTTTGGCATGCGATAACTTAAAAAATATCAATCTTATTGTCATGTTACTTGATAGATATGTTCAGGTAACTGATGTGCTGAGCTGTAATACATTTATTGTTGTTTAAGGTCACATACTTCTGCACAATGGCCAATCATGACCACAACATGGAGATAAACTCAAGGTCAGTCAATCGTTTATATCCCATGCTGCCTATTTTAGAGGACTCGCACCCCAAGCATTAGTGACTGGGTCCTATTTTACCAGTGAAACAGAGCTTGTTTACCACTGTAAACAAGCACTGCTTCACTTCCCGGGATTCCCACGAGGGTGCCAAGCTGTAAAGTTTTTGATTTAAATCTGTCAATTCGATACTGATACACTAACCCTTTATCCATCAAATTAAGCATTACTCCAATCCAGTTCTTTGGCATTCGGTAACCTAAACAAGAGCACCGCTGGGCATTGCATCATACGCCCGTGAACTGTTCAAATTGTACCATTTTAACACATTTGCAATTTTTTTAGAGTGCGAGAAATTTATACTGGCATGTAAAAATATATCTTACGGTCAGACTTTGAAATTAGTGATTTTGTGAAATGACTAAATTTTTCAGTCATTTGAGAAAAAGACTAACAAGTTTGAAGCCAATCGAAAAACAAATACTATAGTTATCATCCAGAAACCAAATATTTGACGAAGAATTCTAAGTGCAACAGGGGCCATAATTCAGGCAAAAATTGTTCAGACCGACCCCATATTCGAACTTGACCTGTATTTTGTTGTGATTAAACCACATACCAAGTTTGGAGCCGATCGGAAAACAAATACTAAAGTTATCATCCGGAAACCAAATATTTGACGAATTCTAAGTTCAACAGGGGCCATAATTCAGGCAAAAATTGTTCAGACCGACCCCATATTCGAACTTGACCTGTATTTTGTTGTGATTAAACCACATACCAAATTTGGAGCCGATCGGAAAACAAATACTAAAGTTATCATCCAGAAACCAAATATTTGACGAATTCTAAGTCCAACAGGGGCCATAATTCAGGCGAAAAATGTTCGGACGGACCCCAAATTTGAACTTGATCTGTATTTTGTTGTGATTAAACCACATACCAAATTTGGAGCCGATCGGAAAACAAATACTAAAGTTATCATCCGGAAACCAAATATTTGACGAATTCTAAGACCAACTGGGGCCATAATTCAGGCGAAAAATGTTCGGACCGACCCCATATTCGAACTTGACCTGTATTTTGTTGTGATTAAACCACATACCACATTTGGAGCCGATCGGAAAACAAATACTAAAGTTATTGTTCGGAAACCAAACGGACGGACAGACGGACAGACGGACGGACGGACGACGGCATACTATAATACGTTCCGTTTTTTCAAACGGGCGTATAAAAATATTGATTAGGTTGCCTTGTTACTTCATATGTGTGGTCAATTTTCCAATGTGCCGAGCTGTGTAGATTTTGGTGTAAATCTGGTAGTTTGATCCAGAGATTTTAACCCTTTATCCATCAAATTGTAAATTTTTCCAATCTATTTCTTTGACATGCGATAACTCAAAGAATATCAATCTTATTGTCTTGTTTCTTCATATAGATGTTCAGGTTACTGATTTGCCGAGCCGTATAGTTTTTACATGGTACACATAATGTCGGCATCTGGAGTGGCCCTCCATCGTTCGTCCATCCTTTGTCTGCCCGTCCAACTGTCTGTCCAGCGTCAGTATCCATTTCTTTGGCATTCGATAACTTGAAAAATATTGCTTGGATTGTCATGTTACTTTATACTTGTGTTCAGGGTACTGATGTGCCGAGCTGTATAGTTTTTGGTATAAATCTGATAATTTGATCCTGAGATATTAACTCTTTATCCTTCAAATTGAGAATTCTTCCAATCCCTTTGGCATGAGATAACAAAAAATATCAATCCAATTGTCATGTTACTTTATATATATCATTACTGATGTTCCGAACGGTATAGTTTTTGGTGTAAATCTGATAATTTGATCCTGTGAAATTTGATCCTGTGATACTAACCCTTTATCCTTCAAATTGAGAACTGATGTGTTGTGCTGTCCAGTTTTTTATGTAAATCTAATAATTTGGTCCGAAATTATTAACCCTTTATCCATCATACTTTAGAGAACAGCTTTCTACTAGTTGCGCGTATGGGTACACATCTGACGATTTAATCGGCCTATTTTTTATACTTACCAATCGCCCAGACTTAGCTGGTTCTAACTCAAAATTATCTAGGACCAAACACATATTTTGCCCACCAATCCCCAATATTTTTGCATGCAAAACGAAAAATTAGAAGTCCTATCTGGCCATCCATACATTTACTCTCCGTGCATGTGCTGATGCCAGGAAGTCACCGAAACTGGCATCAACATCATTCTTTGTAAACAAGACCAATACCGGGTCTGGACCTGCGTCGCTGCATGCAATTGAATCAGCAAACAGGAAGTGGCTGCACGGCAGATCTGAAAATTGCATACACGATACAACTGATCATTATCAAGCTCCAGATGAAATATAAAATCAATCCCTTGCATAGAAGCTGAGAAAAGCTTGACGGAAAATTTCAATGTTCAGTGGGTACAGTAAGATTTCAAAGTATCGGCAAACAGGAAGTGGCTGCACGGCAGATCTGAAAATTGCTTACACGATACAACTCATCATTATGAAGCAGCAGACCAAATATAAAATCAATCCCTTGCATAGAAGCCGAGAAACCCTTGACGGAAAATTTCAATGTTCAGTGGGTACAGTAAAATTTCAAAGTATCGGCAAACAGGAAGTGGCTGCACAGCAGATCTGAAAATTGCTTCACGATACAACTCATGATTATGAAGCAGCAGACCAAATATAAAATCATTCCCTTTCATAAAAGACAAGAAAACTTTGACGGAAAAAGTGTTTCGGACTGACGGACAGACGGACTGACAGACGGATGGACAGACTGATGGATGGAGTCGAGCGGTTACTAGACCTGCTTCGCCGATGGCGACGCAGGTAAAAAGATTATAATATAATAATTCAGCAGGGAGGTATGAGTGCCCAGTACTGCCCACTCATGGGAGGGCCATTCCCATCTGGGCCATTGGTAAGTATAAATGAAAGTGTCAATGACACTGTAGCTCAACTTGTTAAGACATGAACATGTATAGTATGTGACACAGCAATGACAAACATCTAGGTAATGACCTGATAACAAAGGTACATTAAAGTATTGTGACAGTCTGCACATAAATACTGACCGTAGCCTGTAACAAATGTATAGGTAAAGTATTGTACAGGTGGGTGACCGTCAGATGCAAAACTAGACAAGAGGCCCCACGGGGCCTGACACGCTCATCTTGTACAGAACACAATTTAAACAGTCCAAGAATGAGTCTACATTAAGCAAGCCATCTCCATAGGCTACACTGTCAATCCTTGAGTCCGTCAGGAGTGACAAAAATAATCTGGGCATCATGCCTTTTCTTCAGTTGATCATAAGTAAAATGTAGAGCTCCCCTATGAAGCCCCTTGATACAGCCTATGTGGATTAATCTTAGTACCTCTAGAGGGTACTGAATACAAATTTTTAATTCTTCAGCAAAATGGCCAATTCCGGCTCCCAAAGAGAGCCCAAATATTAACCCAGGCTCTTGATTTGAACACAGTTATATCTGACTTCCCTAGAGATGTTGTGTACCGAATATGAAAGCATTCTGACTGTTGGATCTGAAGAAGAGAAATTGCAAAGAAATTTCTTCGAATTGCACTAAGTTCAAATTTGGGCTACCATAGCGAGCCCAAATATTGACCTATGGATCCGATTTGAACAAACTTGAATCTGACCCCCCTAGAGATGTTGTATACCAAATGTGAAAGCATTCTGACAAGTGAATCTGAAGAAGATTTTTGAAGAAATTCCCTCATATTGTACTAAGTTAAATTTCATGTTCCCATATGGAACCCAAATATTAACCTAGGCACTCGAATTGAACAACCTGGAATCTGACCCCACTAGAGATGTTGTATACCAAATATAAAAGCATTCCGACTGGTGGATCTGAAGAAGATGTTTAAAGAAATTTCCTCATATTGCACTAAGTAAAAATTTAGGCTATCATAGTGAGCCCAAATATATACCTAGGGATCTGATTTGAACAACCTTGAATCTGACCCCCATAGAGATGTTGCATACCAAATATCCAAGCATTCTGACTGATGGATCTGAAGAAGAAGATTTTTTTAAATTACCCTCCATATTGAACAAAGATAAAATTTGGGCTTCCGTAGGAAGCCCAAATATTAACCTAGGGACTTGGTTTGAACAATCTAGAATCTGACCCTCATAACAATGATGTATACCAAATATTAAAAGATTCTGACTGGTGGTTCTGAAGAAGAAGATTTTTAAAGAATATTCCCCATATTACCCTATGTTAAAACTTTGGGCTCCTGTAGAGAGCCCAAATATGAACCAATGAGCTTTATTTCAACAAACTTTAATCTGACCCCCCCCCCCCCCCCCCCCCCCCCCCCCCCCTATGAATGCTGTATACCAAATATCAAAAGATTCTGATGATTGGTTCTGGAGAAAAGATTTTTTTTAATTTTTGCAAATATGCTGACTCAGCATTTTTTCGATGCCCATTACAGAACACCCTAACATAACCGATGGCAATTTTTTTTTACCATTCAATTCTACTGGTCATAAGGATACTTCATACCAAATAAAAGCTCTCTGTTCCGTGGGGTTTGGGAAATATGGGCATTTGAAAATATTTCTATTTTTAGCTCCCAGGGTTCCCATGGAGATGCGGGAATTTTTTTTTTTTTTGCATGAGTCAAGTACTTATGACCCAATACTACCACAAACCAAATTTGGTTCATACCTGACTATCGGTTCAGAAAGTTAAAAAATTTATAGTAATTTATATATTTTTTATACTTACCAATGACCCAGACTTAGCTGGTGCTAATCTCCTTAATTCAGGGCCAAACACAAATTTTGCCCCCCCCCAATCCCCACAATTTGCATCAAAAACCGAAAAATACATGTCCTATATGGCCCTCCATACATCGACTCCTCTGCGCATGCGCAGTGTCGAGGAAGTCCCGAAATTGGCGCCAATTATCATTCTTACAACCAGTGCCTGGTAGGCGTTATGTACTCAGCGGGGAGGTATGAGTTCCCAACTCCTGGGAGGGCCATCCCCGTCTGGGTCATTGGTAAGTATAAAAAATATATAAATTACTATAAATTTTTTAACATTTTTATACTGTACCAATGACCCAGACTTAGCTGAATAGTAAATAGGCTGGAGGGCCTAGGACATAAAGGAAAATCCAATAAGCTCAATTATGTATAAAAGAATATCCTCTCCAGGAGAAAAGAAGAGATAGGCTTTACATGTATCTTTCCTATTTATAATAAAGAAGAAAGACACAACACCGATCAGTAATTGAGCATAATAATCAATGATCTCTATTAACATCCAGTATAACCCTTTATACTAATATTTTTAAAGGTAAGCCAATAAATAAAGGAAGTCCAGAGAAATGAGACTCTTTATATTCATTAAAAGTGTCCGAGGATTGTATATTAACGCTCGTTTGACACATGACATATACAAATGCTTCACACCGAGCTACACTTTAAAAATATTACATGGAAGATTAAACATTATCTTACACTTTAAAACCATCCCGGTACCGACTCAGAATTTCTGACTCTGGGGGAGGTATTCCCTTGCTTTTCACTATAAAGCAGGTGACCTAAGGGAACACCCGCCCCCCCCCCCCCCTTCCCCTTGCCCTGGGTCAAATACCCCAGAGCGAAGAGGGCAGCAGGACAGAGTCACTGCCGGAACAGAAAGCCTACATAACTATAGTTGCAACTGTTTAGTGGACGATATTCTGAGCAACTGATAACGGACCTAAACAATGGAGGTCTCCAGAAATGGACTCAATATTTCTGAGATAAAAATTAGTGAATGTGGAAGGTTGAGACCAATATGCAGCCTTCATTAGATCAGTAATAGCAATACAATTAGCATAGGCCCAAGAAGTAGAAAGAGCTCTTACTTCATGAGCTGAGATCTTGAGTGCCGACTGCTGAGAGGAAGATAATTTTTCATAAGCAGTTCGAATAGTTAATTGAATCCATCTAGCAATAGAATGAACCATAATATCCTTTCTATTAGGCATCAAAGACAGAAAGAAACGCTTACGTCCCTTTCTGATGAACTCAGATCTACGTCTGTAAATACGTATTGCTCTAACAGGACACAGTAGAGGCCTATGCCCATCAGATGATGGAAGGGCCTTAATAATAATAGGTTCAGGATACTTATTAGGAGCCTGATTCTTAGCCAAAAATCCAACATTAGTGGTAAAGGTAATAGTATTACCGACACTACGGTAGTGAGAATCCTCCACAAATAGTGCATGAAGCTCACTAACTCTTCTAGCAGAAGAGAAAGCTAAGAGAAAAGCTGTCTTATATGTTAAGAATTTGAAGTCAACTGTGTCAAGAGGCTCAAAAGGCGCTTCTTTTAGCTTAAGAAGAACCCAGGCCAAATTCCACTTCGGAATTAATCTAAGGGTTCTAGGTCTATTTATCGAAAAATTTCTAACTAACTTAGATAAAGAGACATTAGTTCCAATCCTCAAGCTATCATGATGTGCATAGGTATCAGATAGCATAGACCTATAACCCTTAATGGTGATAGGCTGCAGATTAATCTCATCAAACAAGTATACTAGAAAGTTTGCTATGTCTGGAATGGAGGGATCATAAATATCTACTGTATGATCCTCACACCACTGACAAAAGACCCTCCACTTAGCAGCATAGTTTAGCGAAGAGGAGGTCCTCCTGCAGTTAGAAATCGCGTCCACTGCTCGTCCTGTAAAATGTTTTCCGTGCAAGAAGGACCGCACAATGGAAATACGTGAAGGTTTAGACCTTGCGGATTGTGATGGAGGATGCGCGATTTCCCTTGCGAAAGAAGATCTTCCCGTTGAGGAAGCTTCCTCGGCATGTCCCACAACAGACACCTGAGTAGATTTATCCACGGTCTCTGTGGAGACAGAGATGCTACCAACAGAATCTTGCATTGCGATTGTTTTATCTTGAGCAATATCTGCTGAATCAACGGCACTGGAGGATACGCATATCCTATCATTCCGTCCCAAGAGATCGAGAGAGCGTCTACTGCAAACGCTCGAGGATCCGGACAAGGTGACACATACGTCTGCAACTGGTTGTTGAGATGTGTCGCAAATAAATCTATCATTGGCCGTTCCCATTGGTAGCACATCTGATTGAATACTTGCTTGTTGAGAGTCCATTCTGACGGCAACAGGCGACCCCTCCGTGAAAGGGAGTCTGCTAAGACGTTCAGACGACCCGGAATATGACGGATGGAGAGAAGAATCTGATGTTCTAATACAAACTTAAGAATTCTTTCCGTTAGATTGAGCAACGGAATGGAATGAGTGCCACTTTGGTTCCGAATATACGCAACTACTGTCGTATTGTCGGACATAATTTGCATGTGTGCATTCTGAATAACGTCTATCCAATGACGTAGAGCAAGCCAAATCGACATCATCTCTTTGATGTTGATGTGCTTGCTTAGAAACTGCGGATCCCAAAGACCCTGGCACTTCAAATCCGATGGGCTCAGTGTCGCGCCCCAGCCTGTTTGACTGGCATCCGTCATAATCGTAAAACTCGGATCTAGCAACTGCAGTGGAACTCCCTGAGTTAACCACTGTATGTCTGCCCAAGTCTGAATCTCTTGTTTCACTTGGCTTGACAAGAGTATGTCCGTTTCGAGCGAATGAATCTTCACTCTCCAATTCTGAGTCAGATAGACCTGGAGAGGACGGGTGCGTAGCCGCCCCATCGGAATGAGATCCGAGGCAGCTCCGCACAGACCTATTAGTCTCATGAATTCCCTCGCTGACACTTTGTCTGAGTGAAGACAATAGCGAGCATAACAACTGACTAATTTCGCTCTGGTTAACGGCAGACGAACGAGATTGTTGTGCGTCTCGAAGCTCATTCCCAGGTGGGTAAATGACTTGGACGGCACCAGATCTGACTTCTCTTCGTTTACTATGAAACCGAGATGTCGGAGCAATAGAAGCAGATTGTGCATGTCGTTCTGAAGCGTTAACTCGTTGCCGTATCTCTGAAGAATATCGTCCAGGTAAGCCGACGTTACCGCCGACGAATGAGCTCGGAAATGAGTCATTACCGAGTTCATTACTCGAGTGAATGCCCAGGGCGCTAGATTCAGACCAAAGCACATCGCTCGGAACTGATAAACAACACCTTGGACAGCGAAGCGAAGATACTTTCTGAACGCCGGATGTACCATGACGTGAAAGTATGCATCCTTGAGGTCTATGCTCGCAGCATAGTCGTTCACTCGAATGCTCGCTCTGACCGATCGAATGGTCTCCATATAAAACTTTGGAGCCACGATCAGCTTGTTTATCCAGCTTAAGTCGATCACTGGACGGAACGAGCCGTCTGGCTTCGGAACCAGAAAAAGATGGCTGTAGAAACCTGGAGCTTCCTGGTTTTCTACGACCTCTATCGCGTTCTTCGTTAAAAGAGACTGGACTTCTGATAGAAGTGCGGTTCTTTTCTGACAATTTGACGGAAGCTGAGTCCATCTTGGACTTCGAGTTAATGGAGGCTTGCCTTTGAAGGACAGTTTTAGTCCTTCCGAAATAACCCCTAGCACCCAAGGGTCCTCCGTAATTGATTCCCAATTGCTTGAGAAACTCGACAGTCTTCCGCCCACTGGAACGCGATAGAGGTCTAGACCATCACTTCCTGGATCCGCGAGGCTTGCGGTAGGAGAAACCACGTCCTCCGCGACCCGCACCTCGCCCCGTCGGCCTAGGGGCGTCTGACCGGTTATTTCGGCCAGCATAACGGCCCCTAGTCGAGTCGCTACTCTGCCGTTCTCTAGAGTAAGACCTAGAGGACGCATAGGAACCTCTATAGGAACTTCCCCTGGACGAACTCGTCCCGGAAGTGCCTGGCCTACTCCTGTCTGCTGGTTCCGATTTCTTGGAAGCAGACTTAAAAAGCAGAGAGTCCGAAGCTTTCTTTGTTAATTTATCATATATATCAGAAAGCTTGCCACTGAAGAGAAACTCTCCAGAGACCGGAGCGACTCTAAGAGAGTTTTTCACCTTACTGTCCACGCGTGTGGAAGTAGCCAAGGCCGCGTCACGTCGAGCTAACTCCAGATTTGCCACTGAAAGGGCGGAGTTATAAGTGGAAAACGCTATGGTCCTGGACAGAACTCTTAAAGACGTTTGTACGTCTTGAAATTCAGGTCCTTCAAAGCGTAATGACAACGCTCTAGTAAGGTGATCTGCGTAGGAAAGAGCGTCTAAACTAGCTCTGTTAGACGATATCGTCGTTTCCATCGTAGACGACGGAAGTGACATAGACGACGGCATGGATATATCAAGGTCTTCAGCCTGGTCGTCTAAACGCAGAGGAACTCTCTGGATGCCCTGACCTGCCGTATCAAACTTGTTCCTTTGATTAATAAACGGCAGCTGTAGAGCAGAAGCCGGTAGGAAGGCTGACCTGCCCGTCTTGTTGGCAAGTTTATCAATAGCGTCCTTCAATAACTCAAAAATCCGAGAGACATTCTTGGATTGTGACGGAAATTCCGGGACAATGTCCCTAAACCGATTAAAAAACTCGGTGTCCAGTGGCGCTACTACCCTCCTATCCGGCTGCGCGGCATTTTGGTCTGGCGGAACAACTTCTGGAAGATAACACCGAATGAATTCTACGGCTATTTTATGTTGTTCCGAAAGGGAAATATCCAATTCATCAGAATCCCTTTCGCCATCCTGCCGGACCTCATGTAAATCATGTAAATCTCGGTCGTCCGCACCGGATCCAGCGGCGGAACCTACCGACCCAGCATCTTCTGACATTTCATGTTCCGACAGAGGCTCTGACGGTTGCTGGGATGCTGCGATTAACTTTGCTATCTGTGATAGCACATCCGTTACAGAGGCCTGGGGAGCGGCGGTCTTACTGGTTTTAGCCGCCGGAAGCTCCCTGGACGTTGCATCTTGCATACCTCTTTTATGTGAACGTCCGGACGAAGAAGGCCTCGAGTCCCTGGCTACTGGATGGCGTGACCTGGTCGCCGAGGAATCCCTGGTCGGCGAAGCTGACTGTAATTCACTGGTCACGTAGCCAAGGTGCGGTCGAGTGTGCTGCTGAGAGGATATGGAAGCCTTATAGGTAGCCTCGGCGGACTGCCTATATACCGGAGCCCTCCGAGCGGTGGACGTATGCTCCGACTGCGTAACATTACGGACTACAACATCTGGTCCCAGATGCTGTTGTATGAGAGAGGGACCTCTCTCGCTTGCAGCCCGTGTCGAACTGGACAAGCTAAACACCGGACTGTCAGGCTTCCTCCGATCCATCCTCCTTTCCGTCGTCACTGGGTGTGCACGTGGATGTTTTATAGTGCTCGCAACACCCGACTCTCTGTGCTGGACCGCAACGGATGAACCCGAGTGCTGCCCCATTCGGTGAATGGACGCAACCCCGGTCGAGCTAGCGGACGTCAACCCCTTCGGGCTCCTTTCAGGGAATTGACGAATCTCCATGAGCACTTTTGCCGCCAGCTCTTCGCTTGTATGTGACGACGGAGGCACACTTCTGGATGACATCACGGAAACATCACCCTGTTCTTGTTCCTCTGAAAAAGAGAGTGAAACACTAGAGTGACTCTGAGGAGAAAGAACCGGAATGGACCTTTCTCCAGGAACAACATACCGTGACACACGTTTCCAACGTTTTTCATCCCATTTGAAACACACAGAACAAAGATCAGTGCGAGTACAGAGAGAACAATTAATACAGAGATCATGAGAATCATAGGAAGACTTCCTCCTATTACAATTTGAACAATAATCATTCATAGTGAAATGTAAACAATCAAAGTACTCGCACTAATCCTTGAAAATAAAGATACATAATACAACAATCCATTATATTCATTAATAAATAATGATTTGAAAAGAAAAAAAATTTTTTTTTTTTTTTTTTTAAAAAAAAAAAATTTTTTCAGAAGAGCCCAAGTTCCCAAAGGGAACCCTGAGCCCAATGGATCCCAAAAAAGCCTAAGTGTGGACAAAAATTTAAATTCATTTTGAAAAAATTAATGAGACACTTACGGACAATAATAATGTATCTTACTATGAATAAGAGATACAGAAGACAAAAAATCACTATCAGCAGTAACTGTTGTCAACCTCAGCAAAAGTGTCAACAAACCGGAAACATGACTCCAGGCACTAAAACAAACATGGCCCAAAATCAGTCACCAATTAAAACACTATCTGATGCAAAACAGAGGCTTCCAGAGAAGAAATTGTAGAACATCAGATGGTAGATGCAGACCAAAACGCCTAAACACCCCTAGGGTGAGGACGTAAACATGGGGAAAAAAACAGAAATAAATCTGTTACCAAGCCAAAACTCCCAAGAAAATTTTTAGTAATAAACATTACAAAAATTAAGCCAAAACATGGGAGAAAAGCTAGGGGGGAATAAGGAAGGTAGAGAGGAAACACTGATCAAACAATGGTACTTCATAGCAAGAATGATAACATCAGGGCCATGCCTTGAAAAAAGGCAACTAGAAATAATTTCATAAAATAATTATAAGTTACAGCCCTGAACATTTTCTTGCACTAAATATTTTCCTCTCCTCTTAATGTATCCTCTTTATTTCCACCATTTCACTCATGAATATGTGTCTGGCATCATGAAAATTGAGATTTGGAAGCACAAATAACAGAGAAGTGTGACTGTTTTTGAGGGCCAAACTAAGAATGATAATTGGCGCCAATTTCGGGACTTCCTCGACACTGCGCATGCGCAGAGGAGTCGATGTATGGAGGGCCATATAGGACATGTATTTTTCGGTTTTTGATGCAAATTTTGGGGATTGGGGGGGCAAAATTTGTGTTTGGCCCTGAATTAACCCTTAAGCCCCCATATAGCCCCAAACCGCCACTTTTATATTGCATTGAAGCAGGTGTTCCCTTGTGTAATCTTTTTTATTTCTCTTGTGTGTAGACTGAATTTTCCCTGGCAGTGGTTCTACATCACTGCTGGCTGCCTGTATAGGCAGCCAGCAGTGATGTAGAACCACTGCCAAGTCATCAATACTATGTAAGCAGAAAAAGGCCATAAATACTTTAAAATTAATCTGAGGACTTAAGGGTTAAGGAGATTAGCACCAGCTAAGTCTGGGTCATTGGTACAGTATAAAAATATAGAAATTTTTGGGAGGGGCAAAAAATCTTACCCCTCCTATTACAAAGCCAAATATTACTTCACGAACTTCGTTTAAACATGATTCTACACCTCATATGGAAGCTCCATAGCAAATATCAAGTCATTGTACACACTGGTTCTTGAAAAGATTTTAAAAATATTTTGGAGCATTTTACCCCACTCCCTCCCTATGGTGGCTGGGCATGTTGAGTTGAACAAAAATGAAATGCCCCTTGGGACCATCCCTCACACAAACTTTCACTTGAATTGGCCCAGTGGCTTTGGAAGAGAAGACCAAAACATGGTGTTGACGGACGCAGGGACGGCGGACGGAGAGCGATGAGATTAGCTCAGCTTGACTTTGTCAAGATGAGCTAAAAAAGATTATAAATTTCACTGAATGACAAAGAATGTAGCATGTGACTTAAGACTTCCTATCAGATGATGTGGATATAAATCATTTGGCGCCAGAATAAAATACACTATTTAATTGGCTGAATTCCTGTATTTTTTTCACTTAGATCGGCCCAGACTTAGCTGGTGCTAACTCAAAATTATCTAGGGCCAATACGGGCATCTAAAGTAACAAATTGGATTTAACATGAGCACGAAAGTGAAAGTAAACCTTTACACAAATACAGAAGCAAGTGACTGTATTGTAAATTTTCGTGAGTTGGGTTAAAATGAGCAACATATTTTGCCCTAGTTTTCCGAAAAATAGGGTTCTGCCGACTTTACTCTCAATTGGGCCAATCAGAGTATAGTATGTCTGACGCTTATACCTAACAATGATCTCTGTAATGAAGGTGCCGACTAGCCAACTGGCGAATTTCAGCGTCGACTTTTTAATAATCGAGTCGAGATCGACTAGTCGAACAATCGTTTCAGCACTAGTGATAACAAAGGTGCCCAAGAAGTTTCGTAAAGATCGGTTCATAAATACGGCCTCTAGCCCGAGCCGTATTGGCATTTGCACTTACAGTGCTGAAAGTAACACTAAATACATCAAAGTTAGTCTAATTTGCATAATTTACACACAGAAAAAAATCTGTATTATATGTGATGTATCCCATGTATAAAACATTCATACAAAATAATTATTCAAATAGGAGCTTTCATATGGAAGTTCTGCACAAAAATCTGATTGCACCCATTTTGGTACAAAATGGCTGCCAGCAGCCATCTTAAATTTCGGAGCGGACCCAAAAACACTTGTTCTCATCTCATGGTGAAAACAAAGGGACCCAAGTTGTTTTGTAAAGATCAATTCATAAATACGGCTTCCAGCCCGAGCCGTGTGTACAGCGCGACGGACGGACGACGGGCCACAGAAATACCTCAAATTTGGCTTCGCCAAAGTTGAGCTAAAAATTTATTCAAATCAGAACTTTCGTACTGAAGTTCTGTACAAAAAACTGATTGCACAAATTTCTGTACAAAATTGGTGCCGGTGGCCATCTTGAATTTTGGACTGCACCCAAAAACACTCGTTCTCGCTCCATGGTGATAACAGTACCTAAGAGGTTTCGTAAAGATCGGTTCATAAATACGGCCTCTAGCCCGAGCCATATTGAATTGCTGATGCCGGGCCATGGCATAACCTCAAATTTGACTACATCAAAGTTGACCTAAAAACGCAGAGTGTTGTCCTTTCCCAAAATGCAGTCCTATCGCTGCATTCGAAAGTGCTTTGAATACCTAACTTTGTTCTTGGATATGTGAAGCACATTTGGCCACAATTTGTTCTCATGAAATATTATTTTATTATCAGTACTGGTACGAATACATTAGCAGACTTTTAGGAAACAGTGGTGCCTGCTGTCAACCCTATGAGTTGATCACATGTGTTTTGTGTTCTCTACATCTCGACCTTCAGTTTGATGTATAATTTGTGTATATTTAATTTGAATTTAAGGAATATCCGAGGTGGGATTTCAAAAGAGACAAAATTCTATTACTTACAGTACGCGTCAAGTGTATCCTATCCCAATCACCCAACCCTGGAACGAGTGGTAGATTCGGTGAAATCCGGTAGCGAAAATCAGACACCGTGTTACTGTGAATAAGAGATTAAAACCGTGATTTGTCTAGTTGCAGTTACGACATTCAGTAGCTGCATTGATTAATTGAAGACACATTGTTCCGACACGGTGTTCAACCGTGTTCCTTTTACTGTCTATGCTACGTAATACATCTTCGAAAATTGACAATCTGTGTCTGGAAAGGTGTGACGAACAGTCAATCGGAGCAATAAAATAGACAAAAAAATCTAGGTAATTTGAAGTGCTTTTGTACAATCGTCCAGAGAGCGTCTCTGTTAACAAACAATTTCATTTCTTGTATAGACATAAGCTCAAACGTTTAATGGACAAGGGAAGGGGGGGGGGGTGGTCGTGGCGGTTAAAAGAATAACAATTATCAAATTTTTTTCTTTTTACATTTTCTTCTTTCATATTTTCAACAAGCATTATATATATTATTTTACTCTACTACGTATGAAAACCCCTACATGTATGACATAAATTTAAGCTTTATACACCAACCGTGCTCAACACACCAGCAATGGGATTTCAATAGTTAAAATTTACACCAACAGTGGAAGTATATCCAAATTGACCGTTGGTGACGTAGACCTGAATGTGAACTTGTCTAAATTTATCGCCAAGTAGTTGCTATAAGTCTTAGTAAGCTGTCTGAGTGACATTTTTGCTTCTGCGACGAATGATTTGGAATATGACCGAAAGGTGAATGATTTCGACATGGGACGACCCTCTTTAAATATCATGAGTGGAAAACTGTTTTCACTGCAATGTTTTTCCCTCCATTGTGTTAAAACAACATTCGGCAACAGAAAATAGAAGTCAAAGTGCAGGACTTTGTCGGCAAACTGTCGTAAATACGTTTTTTTCTTATCTTGAATAAGCTTCAGCTTTGGTTATGCTTTTTCACACACGTGGGTGATAGCTATGTTGAAATGTTTGGTACCGTTAAACAATAATAAAAAAAACAAGAGGACCCAGGGGCTGATGGCCCTCACCTGACATGGTAGTCTAAATATATATAAAAAACAAAAAAACTAATTTCCGCATTTTGGTCCAAAATTTTTTAAGTCCCACCCGGACCCCAAATTTTCAGTGTAAAATTTTTTTTTATTTTTCTTTTGTCTTAAAATGAACCATTCCTTTCTGTTGGTCCCAAGGAAGCCTCACACCAAATAAAAATTCTCAGTGCCGTGCAGTTTTGAAGATATGAACGTTTTCGTTTCTTTAATATTTTTGGTTCCTGGAGGTTCCCACGGGGCTCTGCAAGAAAAATTTGTTTGCCATAAGTCAAGTACGTATAACCCAATAATACCTCATATTAAATTTGGTTCAAACTGGCCTCTCGGTTCAGAAAATATAAATTCTGGGCGGGGCAAAAATGATTGCCCCCCCCCCCAGAACAAAGGCAAAATATAGCCAGTCAAACTTCTCTTGAACAAACTTGAGTCTACACCTCAAATGGAAGTTGCATACCAAATATCAAGTCTCTGCTACGGCTGGTTCATGAGAAGATATTTTAAAAAAATTTTGTGCATTTTGGCCCCACCCCCCTCCTCAGTATAAGCAGAAACCCAAGTCAGGTGAGCTAATAATAGGGCTATTGTTCTGAATGTGTGTCTGTGAATGTCTTTTCTATCCCATCACCTGTTCCCCCCCGGAAGTCATCTGTAGAACACCCCCCCCCCCCCCCCCCACCAATCATCGCTCAGACAAGATTAAAATCCAGTAACTGATAGAACTACAGTACATGTATAATGTACAGCTCGTGAAGATTGGATTGCCACTACTAAAACACTCACGAAGTGGAACCTTGAGCTGAGAGAGCCATCAGCTAAAACTGTTTGTTGTTTTGAATTATCACAAGAATCGACGGTTGACTGGGTGGAAATGTCACTCCATGGGTGTTTAACGTTAATCCACTCTCCGTGTAATATGTATTAAATCTGAACTGGGTACATTTTTCGTTTCTATATACATTTAGTTAGCATTTATTGCAGTCTTTTAGAATAAAAAAACATTCGAAAAAATTCTGGGTCGAGTTACGTGGTCCACAAACGCAGGAACGGTTTTCATATTCTCCTCTCGGTAAACACGAGGCGCGCGTTCCGCCATTGTTAAATTCAACAATGGAAACTTTGGAGAAACGAATATCGACAATTCCGCTTTTTGTATTTCAATAAAATCCTTTGAGCATATGTTAGTTGTTTACTATCTCATAAGTTGGCAAACCCATTACTGCTCTTAAATCTTGTGTCGAAACTTGGGAAGCTCGATTTCAAATTGTCAATTAACACCAAAAAACCACAGAAAGTCCAGGTATCACCAGAACTTGGGTTGAGCATAAAAATGATGTCGGATTCTTGAAATTTCAACCCCCAGAAATGTTGGGCTTTCTCTTCGTAATCGAAGTACCAGGCCATGTGAACGAATTCAGATTAATATTTTGTTGCATGAAAGCACCATTGTGTTCCCCCAATCGGGCTACAGCCCCCCCCCCCCCCTTTTGCCCCAATCCTATATTTTACAGATCTTAAAAATTGATTGTTAATGGAATAAGACACTGTCACGCATGAGGGTGGTGTTCTCCCTTTCAGTTCAGTTTTCGCTGCCAAATGCTACCCCCCCCTCCCCCCCCCCCCCCCCCCCCCCCCCCCCCCGTCTTTCCACACACTTCTATTTTAATAAATACAGTCTATTCCCTATCTACACTACAGTCTTGCTACACCAAGAATGGGGGGGGGGAGGGGGGTCTAAACCAACCCCATTAGGAAAATGCCTCTTCTGTTAGGCCTACATGGATGTGTTTTTCTCCTCACATTGGACTTCGGAGCACCCTCTGGGTTTTCATACTACCAAATGTTCAGGGACCCCCGGTCGGGCTGTTGGCTGAATCACATGGGGGCCATCTAATCTGGCTTCAGGAGTAAACAGATGACTGGGTGAGCGGAATCCTACACTTACAAACACACATAAAAGCAAAAGTCCTGAAAGGACTGCTATATCTTTATTCAATTCATATGTTATTTATTTAAAATGTACATTGATCCCAGACAGGCAAGCTTATTTCAATCCTTGCTTGGTGTTTTGTGGTTTCCTGTCTATGTTAACAGGAAGCTTGTATCCCTTTGAACAGCGTTTCGTGTACTTTTTCCATGCTTCTTTGTGGTTAAGAGTGTTTCAAGAAAATTTAAGAGAGTTCAGTTAGAAAAGGTAGAGAAAGAAATATGAATCCGCTATTGTAAATTGTGAATGTTGTGTTATTGTTGCCTGGGGGGGGGGGGGGGGGGGGGGGGGGGGGGGGGGGGGTATGGGGGGGAGTCTTTGTAGCCCCCCACCATGCAGAGTTGCAGTTGTTAACAGTGTTTTTTTAATGCTGAACAGCGAATTCGTCATCGGCGAAACCACAAAAATGTTTTTTTCTCACTTCCACCAGCAGAGGAGTGTTGCAAAAACATGGGATGCTTCGAGTTGCAGAGTGTTGAAAAAACAGTTCCTTGGAGTGAGTCCTGTCATAGAGCAAGCAAGTCTGTGACAGTTGTTTGTTTTGAGATATTGCCAGCTGTAAAACACAAATGAATACTGTTCAATACATCAGCTTCACTTGACTGTAATATTGAGCCTGGTCAGGTTTTCTGTTCAACATATTCTTTATTTTACCTGAAGCAGATTTGTCTTATTGCAAGGAATTTATGTGGAATATGGTTAATTTGCTGAAAATTGTTTTATGTATGTGGAATGATAATTTCAACCTAATGGGGATAACAATATGATTCAAATTGGTGAGTTTAACGGCAAAAATTATCCTTACAAAAGCTCCATTCTTCGGCTTCGCGAGAATGGAGCTTTGTAACGATTACATATATACACCTACAAAATCTTGTTCGTAACCCTCGCCTATGATTTATTTTTTCATGTAGATCAATAACATTAAACTCCGACTTCACCAAACTTTATATTTGTGTTTTAAAAAATGTTTGGAGTCATCAGACGCATATTCGCCCAATATCATAAACATTCCTAGTTCAGTCAATTTGCAAAATTTTCTGTTTAATCTTAGTGAACTGTAAAATACACAAAATAACAGTGCCTCGCTTGAGAAATATTTCACTCGTCATCCGATATTGAATTACAGTAAGACACTAATGCAATTTGTTGCTTGTGGAAAAACACAGTAGCTGCAACAGAGATTATCATGATGACGTAACTAATCCTTTTCACAAAAAACACGGTTGCTTGCGGTGATTGTTCACTGGGAACTGTTCCCGGGTTCCACGGATCAGCCGGTGTTTTTTTCAAAATGCATCACCCGCGTCAGGTGATTGAGATGGGATACACTTGACGTGTACTGTACATTACGTGTACAGTACCCATATGAGACTGGTCAATTAATACCCCAGTTATTGATGCTAATTTAGATTAGTGCTGTCTATTTATAGAGGAACTATTTATGAGTGGACGTGTACATTTAATTACTTATCTTCATTGACAACAGAGCAACAATAACAAGAACATTGGCTTTGATATATTTTATTTCCTTCAAGTGTTCCAACTTTTAACAAGCGATAAACTATAGAAGCATAATACACTGCACATCGATATTAACATAAATAAGTTTGTTTTTTTGCACATTGATATTTACATAAATGAGTTGTCTTTTTTTAATCTTTTAACTTCATTTGGTTTCTTATAACCAACATTACAGTACGTTCAAACGTGGATTGAAACAAAAATGCTGCCGCGGTGTGTTCTCCACTGTGAGCAGTGTTGAAACAATTAGTGATTTTCAGGAATCGACTAGTCACCAGCAGTAATTGATTAGTAATCGACTAGTCGAAGCCCCCATGTTATTGTTATCAAACATCATTACATGTGTACCACCGTACTTCCCTGGTTAAAACTAACAGTAATACTTGCACTGAAACAATGGCAAGTGAAGCTTTCAAAGTCCTTAAAACCTCTTTCAGTTTCGAGAGAGAATTAATGTTGGTAGCTTCTGTTTAAAATCATTTTTTCTCAATATAGTCACTGATATTTTAATAAAATAAATCATTATTCAGGTTGTTTTTATATTATTCGTTCCATCCCATTGAATGTTAACGAAAGGAAGTGCTCTTTACGCATGCGTGATGTACATCCCGTCAAAAATTAAGCACAGTTAACGCCCACAGCAGTCATCAGCCTGTCAACAATTGTACACCGAACACTCCCACACAACTTCTCTTACTATGACTTAACCTCTTATCTGTCCGTAATTATGCATACATCGAACACGCCTACTAATTTCCATATTGTCTGCTTTGAAAATCATCACCTGACCTGATTGGGTTTCCTCTTAACCCTTTACCCAACGAATCGCCCGCATCCGCCCCCGTAATATGCAAATTCAGCAGCTGAAAAAATATTATTTTTCGAAAAATTTCAACAAAACCATATCATGTGACCCCTCTTTGGAACGAGCTCGTCGAGCTCGTTCCAAAGAGGGGTCACAGGATATGGTTTTGTTGAAATTTTTTGAAAAAATTTAAAAATTGCTATTCAAAATAATAAATTTTGATATCGTCTGCGTTGGGTAAAGGGTTAACTCAATTGCAGTTCGAGGAAAAGCTAGTTTCACTTTCAATTTCCCGGAAACTCACAGATTTACAGGAATTTGTCCGCATGTATTTACAAAATGAAAATAAAAAGCACATGGATTTTGTAATTGGTTCTTTAGTGATAACAAATTATTCCAAATATGAACTGGTATGTGTTCTTCCATAATTTCTCTTTGATGTTTCTGTAAGACATTTTGAACTTACCAGTACCTGGTGAACAAATTGATGTCCGTAGGTGGCCTAATTTCATGTCAACTTTGGGTCCTAATTTTCCTGCAGGCTGCTCCCTCGAGAATAAGCTCACCCATATATTTTCTCTGTTTACTTCATGCACCCCTGGTCTTATTCAATCTCTGGTCAGTTGGCCAACTAGGGTTGTTATTCATGCAGTCGGAAACATCAAACGCTTTATTTCCGTGGGTTGTTTTTTGATTTCGGGAGTTTACTTGTGACGTTCGCAACAATATTGGGTGAATTTAAGGGGATGGTGTATGGTTGGGGCAGATGTTCCAACTAATCGACTAGCAGATTTAGGGATTGACTAATTTAATAATCGCGTCGACATTGATTAATAGACTAATCGTTTCAACACTACCGTGGAGTTCCAGTGGACCGCAGTATTTGATTAGTGGAAGACCATTTTCAAAACACTGTGACCCACCATGGTCACGAACGTTAACGATTAGTTTAATTGGTTTTGCATGTCAGTTTCTCTGCTGATTAATAAATACTGTCTTGTGACGTTAACTGGCAACACAACTGCGTTTGTTACGGGTAGTAGATAATTATTTTAAATTAAAATTGGAATTTGGAGGAGGCAGACAGCGACTATTGCTGTGGGTTGAAATTGTAATTGTGAATAGAACTGTCAGTTCCATTTGTTTAAGTACAATGTCCTTGTCACTATCGAAACTAAACTGTTGTGTTTGCGCGATCGATTTGATCGAGGAAATCAATAAACCAGACTTGAGAAAAACAACTAATATTCGCAAAGTTCCCAATTTCACATTTTGTTTACAGCTGTTGGCCAACACGTGATGAACCGTGTTTTTCTTGGGTGGGAAGTGGGGGAAAAAGCCTTCTGTGTCAGGAAAGCACCCACGGCTAATGATCGAAGTGATACCAGTTTACGACTTTGAGTCAACTCGACCAGCCCGTCCTCTTTCCCGCCTTACTCTTGTCGGGATTGAAGTGATTAATTAGGTATTGTAGATTAAACTACCACTTGTACAAGATGTGAAATGACATTTGATTGGCGCGACAAAGCACAGAGCTGTCCTTCAAACCAACATCTGTTTTAACACCTCTGCACATAAGCTTGAGAAAAAAAGAAGAGACAAATCAACATTTTCAATTACTTTTTATTAATTCAGCAATCATAATTATAACCATATGTAAATAACATCAATAGAACATAATTTTTTTATTTCCAATAATGACATGCCGATCGAAAAGCCAGACCACCACACATCATAACCCTAGCTCAAACATGACCCGAAATTTCGTATTATGATTTTTGGGTTTTGTCCCCCACACTTGTCTTGAAACCCAAAAAATTAAAATAGGTCTTTCAGACAGATTTTAGTTCCTCTATCGGAGATTTTCTGGTGCCACCCCTGATTTTTGCGTGCAGCCAGCACATCAAAAACTTCAGTGTCTTGGCAGTGTAAGATTCAGTAAATAGTCCCCCCCCCCCCTCCCCATCCCCGAAACGAGGCAATTGGACCCCAGACTCCCATAAACCCACATGCACAAATAGGCCTATATCATTGATTGCTTGCCCATCTACCCCCCCCCCCCCCACCCCACCCCATCTTGGCCAGTTTTCCTTGCTAGTGCATGCAGGCGCTTCAGTATATGGATTCCGAAGCGTCTTGGGCTGAAACATCCCAGGGCCACCACAAGCATTCCTTTTTCCTTAATGTAGTTTATTTATGATAATTCCACTCTCAACATGCACATTTTAACATTCCACTCTGAACTTAACTTTTAAAATCGTAAATCAGATTCCCTTCCTCCCCAACCCACAATTTATTCAAAATTCAGTACCGGTAACATGATTCTTCTCCGTCAATAGTAATAGTTAAATTAAAGACCGTCGGGGAAATGTCCAGATATTGTGCTGGTCAAGTTATAATTTTTTCAACTCACATCCAGGATTTCAGTACGGTATAATATTTTGTTTTTTCGTAATTCCTCGAATTCTTAATCGATTTTGATGAACAACATTCGGAATCGCAATACCTTCCTCCCCAACCCACAATTTATTCAAAATTCAGTACCGGTAACATGATTCTTCTCAGTCAAAGCTACAGTTAGGTAAAAAGACCGTCGGGGAAATGTCCAGATATTGTGCTGGTCAAGTTATATTTTTTTCAACTCACATCCTTGATTTCAGTACAGTATAATATTTATTTTTTCATAATTCCTCGAGTTCTGAATCGATTTTGATGAACATTAGTAATCGCAATAGCTTTCAATAACTTTTTCAAATATTGAACTATCTTTTTAATATTTCAAGTAAAAGAAAAAGTAATATTTCACTGACTGTGAAAAAATTTGATCTAATTAAGAGCCGGTGACTGGAAGATCAAAAGATAAACCGACGTCAGCCAAACATCCCATCACACAGTTTGACATATTCATGCGAGATTAAAAACACAATTCAAACTCCATATTTTTATCGTTTTTTCTGCCATATTAATGCTTTTTATTATCAAAAAACATGTATGGAGCATACGTATTCAATTTATACTTAAGTGCAATACCTAACAATCACTAAACAACAATGAACTGAAACTATTTTTGGTGGAAGAATAAACCTGATTACCACACTTGCAAAAAACAAAAGTTAATTATATACAAATTGAAGTCACATGGTGGGGTTTTGAGACCCCACCTCGTAGTGCAATTAGTGGGGTCTCAATTTCTGTGTTCATATGGGCAGCGCAGACATGTATATAGCACCTTAAATTGATTTTTGTAACTTGAAAATTTCAAATTCCTACTTCTGACCACAAATCTTTTCTCTTTAGGTTTACTGCCAGTATCAAAAGTTGACAAAACTACCAGGTAAAGCTGAAGAATAGGGGACTTTTCCTTTTATGTAAAAACAACGCATTTTTTTCACCTTTTTTCTACATTTTCCTATTACTAGTCATGTTTTCGATAAAATGACCGAAAAATATTCACTTTTGACTGAGATTAGAGATAATTTAAACCCTTTTGATGTTACGGTGCCAGAGATTCTTCTGAATTCTCGCCATTTTGAAGTGTGCGTTTTCATAAATTTCGTTTTCTCTTTGGCTGGCAATTGTAGGTCTAGGGTCAGTGTAGTGAGGGTTAGGGTTAGCTTACTGGTAAGCTAACCTTAGCCCTCACTACACTGACCCTAGACCATGCCAGGAACAGAACAAACGTACCAATACACAGAGCAGACGCCGAAAACACAAAAAACGTGGAAGAAAGATGAATGTGAATGTCACAAATCGCACAAGTAAAAACAATTGTTGAGCGGTTATAATTGCCAGTAAAAGTGAATATCTTTCGGTCATTGTATCGAAAACGTAACTAGTAATAGGAAAATACAGAAAGGTGAGAAAAATGCATTGTTTTTACGTAAATGGAAAAGTCCCCTATTCTTCAGCTTTACCAACTACCGGCCATGGCAGCAAGAATCATATTCCTTAAATTTTACAATACAACAGAGTCCTTTGCGGCGAATACATCCAAACCGGCCTCCAATGAACTTTTTAAATTTTAGTACTGATAAAATCCGATGATATTAAGGCGTTGCACGAGAAGCATGCGATCAATAAATATTTATTTCCGTTGCCAAAGTTCCCGTCAGTTTGGGGCGGGATTGCTGCTGAGAAATTGAATGGACGGAATCGGAAAGTAGTGGGGTAACCGCTACAATAATTGTCGATTTGGACAGCGGCAAAGAAACAAAAACCGTTGACGAAGTCGAGGTCGAAGATCCAGAGTGGTGGGTGAAAACAGTTTACCACATTCAATATCGAATTTTTTGTTGGGTACACTTAATGGATCGACGTATCGTTGTCTGCTGAATAGTTGCAGAGATTTGTGAATGATGGGAGAGGAAAGGGCATTCAACTGACCCGACTTGGATCTCTCTCAAACAATACAAAATGGCAACGCAAACGTCACATGTGACGTCATTAGAAAGCGCATGGTACTCTGCACCGATTCGAGTACCCACTTCAAGGATGTAATCCCAGACCAAATTGACAAAATGAAGTGGGAAGGACCCCTATATGGTAAAACATCCACACGCAACACAGGACCAAATGATATTGCTCCTCTTTGAATTTTTGCCGTGTTTGACACTTCACAAGTTGTTTTCTGTGCTTTTGAAGCTGGTATCGGAGTCCAAGGAGCAACAAGTTGAATGAATGAGTGAACTGTTTATTCAACAAATATGACAAATTACATCAGTACCGATGTAGTAGTTGCGTTTGTATCATTGTTGATACTAGGATAGAACATTATTAATGAAAAATTAATATCAATAGTTTTGTGAAAAAGAAAAAAAATTCGTTGTAGGGAGAGGCTAGAAGTGTAAACTTATGTGGAAACATCCCCGGGGATTATATTTAAAATTGCTATACAATATACTTCATTGTTCCGGTTTTATTTTAGTTTTATCACTTAAGATGAGAAGTAACATCGCATCAGTTTATGCCAGATATTGGTTAAAAGGATACTGGAAAAAGGAACTGTACATATGTATATGCATTTTAATTACTTTCTTCTTATTTCGTGTAAGGAATTTTTTTTTATATTGGTATTTGTATGTTTGAATACAATTTATTGGCGCTGTTGATTTCTTGTTTTGTTGAAAACAACTGACAAGACATTGTCATGCCTCACTTTACCCGTTTAACAATTCCACTTTGACTAATTTCTTGAAAACATAAATATTGGTACAATGCTTTAGTTCATAATGTAATGAATGCCATAACTTAACTCCTACCATGCTAGTGCAAAATGATTTTTTTATTTGTCCTTCTGTACTTCACAGTGAAGTTTTCACTCTGGCGTGTTGCATAATGATGGGAATTCTGAACAGTTCCGTAGAATACGAGTAGATTTTCACATTACGTGTACAGTACCTAAGTCTAAGTCTAAAGAATAGTTTCGCGCGCCGAAGGCGCGCAAGGACGATATAGGGCATGCCCTTTCGACCCTCAATTACTGTATATTAAGGTTTCGATAATTTTTGAGTCATCATCACCCGCATCATGTCTGGTCGGTGTAAAGGAGGAAGAGGATTGGAGTTGATGTTTCTGGTTGTTGTTCTTCAGGCAAGTATAGTCTGCCACTTGTGATTTGGAGTTGAAGATGTTGAAGATGGGCCTTCATCGGCAAGTATAGTCTGCCTTGGGCTCTTTCGCTGGCGTGTATGGGTTCGGCGATAGACAATTTGAAAGAAACAAAACGGACCTTAACAAGGTGCCACCCAACCTGAACATTCCTGGTTCAGGTAACAGGCCTGCGATTATCATGGGGTCGGGACAGATTGTGCGCTAGAGGAGCGCTTTACAAAAAAGGGGCTAGGAGATTGGGGCGCAGGACCAACGCTCGCCTCCCTGGGGGTGAATGCCCACCTCCAAGGATGGAGTGAAGGATGTGCTGAAGCCATAACGGTTATTGTGCTGCCATAGCGGTTATTGATATCCGTAGCGGTTATTGATATCCATAGCGGTTATTGGGGGAAAGATAGAATATGAAAGATAGTAAAAAAAAACTTAGACTAAAAGCGGCAAAAGGTAGAATACAGTGAAGAAGTGTGTGCATTTGCAAGGTCTTTTTCTGGATGTATTTCTGTTGAGTGTGATTTTCAGGCAAGTATAGTCTGCCGCTTAAATGAGTGTTGGGGCTATCACTGGCAAGTATAATCTGCCTCAAGCTCTTCTGTTGTTGTTGTTATTGTTGTTGTTGTTGTTGTTCTTGTTGTTCGGGCTGTTGTGTCGTAGTTGATTGTGCTGGCGGGGAGTCTTTCTTACGGCGGTGTATTGGTCTTGTGCGTTAATGATGCTAGATTCCATGTCTCTGCCGTGTTGTTGTTGTAGTTGTTATTCTAGCTGTTGTGACTTTGCTGTGTGGTCTGTGGGGGGGGTCTTTCTTGCAGTGGTGTCTGGTCTGGTGTGTTTTGGGTGTTTGCATTTCGGTCTCTGCTGTGGCTGAAATGAAAAAATATAAGATGATTAAAGTCCCCCCCCCCCCCCCCCCCCCCCCCCGTCTTCTGTTCCCGTGTTGTAGTGGTTTGGCTGTGTGGCTGTTCTGTCGGATGTTGTCGTGGTTGATTGTCTCTCATGTCTTGTGTGTTTCTTCGGGCAAGTATAGTCTGCCACTTGGGTGAGTGTTGGAGCTATCACTGGCAAGTATAGTCTGCCTCAAGCTCTTCTGTTGGTGGTTGATGGCTGGGTCTGAGTGCTTTTGGTTGAACGAGTGTCTGCTTCTTTTGTAGGGGTGTCTATGCTGTGGCTCTTGGTGCTGCTGAAATAGAAAAGATGAGAGATTAGTAAGCCCCCCCCCCCCCCCCCACCCTTGCCTGGTTTCGTCCTCCCGTGGTCGTACTGCGATTCTTACCCGAGTGACAGAGCTTCCGGGGCTGATCGAGGCTGCCATTGGCTTTTTGTAGCGGGAGGGTTAACTAGTCTAGCCCACAAGACTGTCTCTGGTTGGTTGTGCTCTTTGGACGAAAACAACAACGAGTATGAAATGCACGAATTTTTACATTCGTAAGGGCAGTAACATACTCTCGTGTTGTATTGCGCTGTGTATTTGCTTGCCACTATGGGGGAGAGTATGAGATGCACGAATTTTTACATTCGTAAGAGCAGTAACATTCTCTCGCGCAGGGGACCCCAATCATTCCCTATTTAATATTTAGTTTTAAGGTGCCGGGGATCGCGAGCGTTTTTGGGTGGGCTGAGCTTCCTAGTCTGCGAGTGAATTTGCCTGTCACTATGGGGGATAGTATGAGATGCACGAATTTTTACATTCGTAAGGGCAGTAACATACTCTCGCGTTTGGGACCCCAGTCATTCCCTATTTATTATTTAGTTTTGAGGTGCCGGGGATCGCGAGCGTTTTGGGTGGGCTGAGCAGTTTGTTGCTTTGGCTGGTTTAGTCGCTTTTTGGCATGTTCTTGGGTTTTTGTCTACTATCGCATATTGCCTTGAGTTGGGGTATCAGCGTGCTGCCTTCGAACCGTTCTAGGTTTTTGGCAGCTAGTGTGGCGAGGCGTTCTTTGACGGTTGGGATTTTGGCCCTTTGGTGGAGGATCTTAATTGGGGTGTCGAATGGAGCTTGGAGGGCTATTCTTAGTGCGTGGTTCTGGACTCTCTGGAGTTTGGCAATATTGCTTTTGTACGTATTGGTTAGGACCAGGGCCCCGTATTCGATTATTGGCCTTACGAAGGCCTTGTATAGTTTGAGTAGTACCTTTCGTTAGCCCCCCCCCCCCCCCCCCCCCCCCAGGTGGTGCCACTGAGCATTTTCAGTAGGTTAATTCGTTTGGTAGCTTTCTCTCACGGCTTCGTTATTAGTATGTTTGGTGAGGCTTAGTTTCGAGTCTAGGGTGATTCCCAAGAATTTTACTTCAGTGCACTTTGGGAGGGTTTTGCCTTTTAGTTGCAGGTCAAAGTCGCGGTTTTTCCTTCTGGCGGAGAAGGTTATCCTCTGGGTTTTGTTTACATTTAGTTTAATTCTCCATTTATCGCACCAGAGTTCGAGGTCGTCTAGCGCGCTTTGAATGGATTTTTGGAGGGGAGGGGTTGGCTGTTGGAGTCCCAAAGGCCCTTGTCGTCTGCAAATTGTGAGATTTGGACCCGGTCCGAAGAGATGTTGAGGTCGTTTACGTAGATTATGTACAGGAGTGGGCTGAGTACTGACCCTTGGGGCGTTCCGGCCACAAGTGGGATGCTTTTTGATATTTCTCGGTTGACTCTGACTTTGATTTCGCGATCGTTAAGGAAGGAGGAAATTAGTCTATGTAACTTTTTGGGGATGTTGAGTTTAATGAGTTTGTATCTGATGCCGTTGTGCCAGACTGAGTCAAAAGCTTTTTCCACGTCAAGCAGAACGGCGGTACCTAGATTGTTGTTATCGATCGCGTTTTTCATGAGTTCTACTAGGCGATAGATATGCTCCATGCCTTCTTTGCAGTGCCTATAGGCTCTTTGCCAGTCATTAAAGAAGTTAGTTTCTTCGAGGTGGTCCCTTAGCCGATCGGCAAGGATTTTCTCAAAAACCTTGCCGATGCAGCTAAGGAGACTGATAGGGCGGTAGTTGGCTGGTTTGGAGAGGTCTTTGTCGGGTTTCGGAATCATGACCCCTATGGCTGATTTCCAGCATTTGGGGAAGCAGCCATGGGTGAGGCACACGTTGAATATGGCCTCTAGTCTGGTTATATAGGAGTTGGGGCTCTGTTTGAGGATTTTATAGCTTACTTCGTCTTCTCCCGGGGAGGAGGAGTTTTTGCATTTTTTTATCACGCTGATTATTTCGTCGGCCGTGATGGGGTGAGCAGGTCATGTTCGTCCCCTTCCTCATATTCGTTGCCGAAGTAGGGGTCGCGGTAAACTTCTGGGTTGGAATCAATGAAATTGTCGATGGTGTTCATGACTGAGTCGTCATATTCCGGCCCTAAATGGGGTTGGTGAGTTCGGCTCAATAATTCCGCGAAGGTGTCGGCTTTTTCCTTGTCGCTGGCGGCGAGAGTGTCGTCAGTTTTTTCGAGCGGTTTGGGCTGTCTTGCGTTGCTTTTTTGACCTGTGAGCACCTTGAAGGTGTTCCAGAATTTTCTTGCATCTTTTGTCGCGTTCAGGTTGGATGTGGCCCTCTCCCAATTGTTTTGTTGTTCGGCCTTAAGTGCATCTTTAACCTCGCCATGAAGACGGTTGTAGATTTTTTGGAGTTCCACTCGCTTGGTGGGGTCCTTTTCGGCTTTGAACTTGCGCAGGGCTTTTCGCTTTGTTTTTATAAGGGTGAGTGTGCTCTCGGAGATTGTTCGTCTCCAGGGGCGCACTTCCTCCTTGGGACAGATTTCGTCTAGGGTGGACGTGATGATTTTGCTGAGGTCAGCGCATTGGTCTTCAATATCGCTTGCATTAGGGGGTTTACTTGCTTCGAGTTTGGCGTCTACAATTTCTCTGTATAGGTCCCAGTTCATTTTGCTCAGGTTCCGTGAGATTTTGGGAGGGTAGCGTAATGGACCGGACTTAAAGCTGATTGTGGCGTGTACTGGTAGGTGATCGATACCTAGGTCGTCGTCGCTCACTCTATGATTGATAACGTTTTTGCTTAGGGAGTAGCTCGTTATCATGAGGTCGAGGATGTCTGAGCGTTGGAGGGGGTGAGAGCTGATAAAGGTATTGGATGGGTCTTCGCTAATGATTTGTAGGTCGAGCTTTTCGGTTATGTCGAATAGGACATTGCCGTTTTGGTTAGTGTAATTACACCCAAAGTATATATTCTTGGAGTTGAAGTCTCCCATGTAGATACAGTTTTTGTATTGAGAAGAATTCAAACACTTCGTGACTGACTGTTTTGTCCGGGGGGGGGGGTTATAGTAACAAATGATTGCTATTTTTTATTATCGGCTGTTAATTCCACGGCTACCACCTCCGCATCGAGGTGGTCAGTTTTTATCGGTTTATGTTTCAGATTATTTTTAATTAAAAGGGCTACTCAACCGTGAACGGTGTGGGAGCGGTCCTTCTGATTACATTGAAGCCGCTAAATGAAAAGCTTCTTTGTTTGCATAACCAGGTTTCACAAATTCCCAAAATGTCTGTGTTTTTATAGTAATTACTAATTTGGAGTTTTTTGTTATACCCGCCGCGGGCGTTCCATAGAGCTAATTGGAGCTTATCCATGATCGGGTTTTGATTATTTGGGGTGTTTGTTTAGTGATAGACTGGTTTGATTAGTAATTTTTGTTGATGGCGGCTTTAATTAAAGTGTGGGAGATTTGAGTTTTCAATAGCCTAGATGCCGATCTGCTGACATCTTGACAGATGTCAGCAAGATCGGCATTTAGGTGATTCTTTAGAACTTCGTGCAGACTTCCGGCTATGAGGGAGCAGAGAGGGTAAGGGGAGGAGGCATTAGCTGGTTTGGTTAGATCTGCCCTCTTGAGTTCTGCGCTTGTTTTGACCTTTTTATAGTGGGGGCACCCTCTGTAATTAGCCGTGTGCTCACCTTGACAATTGGGACATTTTAGGGTTTTTGGCTTGCATGTGCTGGAGATGTGGTTTTCGCCACACTTCATGCATTTGAGGTGGCCCCTGCAATTGTTGGCAATGTGCCCGAATTTTTGACATTTATGGCACTGGACGGGTGGTGGGTTGGAGCGGTATTCTTCCGCGTGGTGGCGTCTACCGTTAATAACCACCCCCTGTGATATTATTTTAAGTTTTATTTCCCTGGTTGGGCATTTAACTTTTAACTTCCAGGTGCTTTTGCCCGTGGCCTTGGAGGTGAAACGCTCACATTCGCACCCCGCGAGACCTGAGTTGATGGTGCCCTTGGGTGTATCCGGATGCACCCTGGTAACGACTACGAAGCGTTCTTTCTGCTGTGCCCTTGAAGGACCCGGCAGTTGTTTTTTACTATTATGAAGGCGACCTCTGTGCTCACCATTTGAGCCAGCAGCCGGCTTGTTGACCGCTGCTGCATAGCTCATGGGTGGCTTGGGGGTTGCCTTCTCTTGAGTGGTGGCCTTGGTCCGTGGTTAAGGATGGCCCAGTGTCATTGTTATTAGTATTGGGGTTAGATGGTCCAGGGAGGGACCCCCTTGGCTCCGGTTGAGATAGAAGAGTATGGGGTTCATATTTTTTTAAACCTCCTATCAATTGTCTGAACGAACCCTTCGTCGTTTAATACTTCCTCTAGTTCTGGCTCTGTATCCTGAGTATTGAATTTCCTATTAACAGGTGTTTTTAACATTTGGCTAAGGGTGGGGCCCCTGTTTGTCGTATCCAGTGGGTCCAAGGTTGTCTTATCATGAGCAGCGTCGTTGTTTAAAGAGTGGCTGATTGGAGCAGGATCAACAAGTACCCCCGCCTCCACCGTGATCTCCGTGGGGGGAGAGCCTGGTGTAGGAAGAGATGCCTCTGTCAATCCTGTTGAGAATGGCTCAACTTGGGCCTTGGCCATTGCCAGTGTCCCAACTGATGCCTCTGCCCTGGTTGTTTCTAGGGGATGTCTACTGTTTCCCCCACTGGTCCCTCAGTGGTAATTGCTTGGGTGTTGGTCTGGGTGTTGGCAGTAGGGGAATTGTTACCTCTTTCTATGAGCGTGTCCATCCCCTCGCATAGCCTAGTGGACATTATAGCTACCTGCTCCGTCAGGTGCATAATCTTATCTTGGAGGCCTCTGATAATTTCATCTTGTTTTTCCGCCCGTCTGTCTGCTTCTGCAAGCCTTCTTTTAAGCTCGCATTTCTCCTTGTCCCCCTCCTCGTTACTCCCCTTTGGGTACTTTGGTTGGGCACCTACCCCCTGGGGCCTGTTAAGTGCTGTAGCTCCACCCCCATTACAGTGGAACGAAACCTGACTAACCTTGCTGTTGTTGTTGTTGCTTCGCCGGGGAGAGACTCCCTTCTGCTGTCTTTCCCTGTTTTTTCCTTCCCAACTCTACTTTTTTTGTTGGTTGAATTGTTGGTTGAGTCCATGTTGTATGATGTATGAAGTGTTGATAGTTCGTTAGTTGGTTGTTGATAAGCAGTTGATTCTCTCGGAGATGTTCTCTCGATGAAATCAAGTCAATCAATCAATCAGTACAGTACCCATATGAGACTGGTCAATTAATACCCCAGTTATTGATGCTACATTTAGATTAGTGCTGTCTATTTATAGAGGAACTATTTATGAGTGGGCGTGTACAATTGATTACTTATCTTCATTGACAACAGAGCAACAATAACAAGAACATTTGCTTTGATATATTTTATTTCATTCAAGTGTTTCAACTTTTAACAAGAGATAAACTATAGAAACATAATACACTGCACACAGATATTAACATAAATAAGTTTGTTTTTTAATCTTTTAACTTCATTTGATTTCTTAAAACTAACATTACAATACGCTCAACGTGGATTGAAACAAAAACGCCGCCGCGGTGTGTTCTCCACTGTGGGTTCCAGTGGACCACAGTGTTTGATCAGTGGAAGACAGTTTTCAGAACACTGTGACCCGTCGTGGTCACGAGCGTTAAGGATTAGCTTAATTGCTTTTGCATGTCAGTTTCTCTGCTGATTAATAAATACTGTCTTGTGGCGTCAACTGGCAAGACAACGGCGTTTGTTACTGGTAGTAGATAATTTATTTTAAATTAAAATTGAAATTTGGAGGAGGCAGACGGCTTCTATTGATGTGGTTTGAAATTGTAAATTGGGAATATAACAGTCAGTTCCATTTGGTTAAGTACAAAGTCCTCGTCACTTTCGAAACTAAACTGTTGTGTTTTCGCGATCGATTTGATCGAGGAAATAAATAAACCAGTCTTCAGAAAAACAACTAATATTCGCGAAGTTCCCAATTTCACATTTTGTTTACAGCTGTAGGCCAAAACATGATGAACCGTGTTTTTCTTGGCTGGGAAGTGGGGGCGAAAAAGCCTCCTGCGTCACGAAAGCACCCAGGGCGCACGGATAATTTTCGAAGTGATACCAGTTTACGACGTTGAGTCAACTCTACCAGCCCATCCTCGTTCCTGTCTTACTCTTGTCGGGCTACGCTATTAAAGATTCTTATAAAAAGGATATAGTAAAAAGAAAATATAGTGTTTTTGAATGGATACCAAAAAGTATCTCACTCGTGACTGAAACTAATGGATATTTCACAGGGCGAGTTTCGGGGGTGGACGGGAGATATTTGCATACCGAAACAAAAATCCTTCATCCAATTCTGTAGTGGTTTTGTACATACTTTTATACTCTTTGCATTTGATGATTTTTCAACGTTCTTCTACATTGTTGTTATTGGTATTATCAATTGAAATAGCCTAAGCCTGTGTGGTATGTAAAAATACGTGGGTGGATATAAGGAGATACCGAATTAAAATATCTCGGAATGTGCCATTCTAAGAGAAAGTACACTTCAGTGGGAAAGAGATAGAAAGAGACAGATATACGTGATGGCGGGGGGGGGGGGGGGGAGTAAGAAAAAGTGAAAGAAAAATACTACACGAAAGTATACGCAAATGCATGTGGGAGTATGTCTGCATAGTACTCTGTGTGTGTGTGTGGGGGGGGGGGGTCCGCAAGGGGGTGTGTGTTGGTGTGCGTGCACGTGTTTTGGTTTTTCGGGTTTGTTTTTTGGGGGGTTTGGGTTTTTTTAATAATAACTCTTTGGCCAGCCGCTGATTTGTCGCGGTCCTCATAAGAGAAGGCCATCATTCCCCCTGCATCCCACCCCCTCTTCCCCTCCTCTCCTCCCAGCATTCAGATATAAACTGCTTAATAGTGTCCCTCACTTCCTCTTTTTCAATTTCTTCAATAAGCATTCCTACCCTCTCCCTCGTGTCCCCCTTCAGCCATATATCCTTTGTTTCTTCACCCCACTTCTGCATTATTCTTCCAGTAAATTTTATTCTATGAGGTATATACTGTGGGCATTCCAAGAGAAAATGTTCCAGGGTCTCCACTACTCCAGAGTGGCACATTTGGCATCCCTTTTCCCCATCTCTCCCAATTTTTCCCCGAAGCTCCAGTGATCTTGATCTCAGTTTGAACAGCAGTGACCCTCCAAAGGTGCCATCTAGGTACTTCTCAAAAGCTGGCTTTTCTTTATATTGTAACCCCTGCAGTGATCTTTTCACGCTAAACCCCTGCTCGCCAGTTTCGATTGCAATCTTCCATGACTCTCTCTTTGACAAACCTTTTGCCTTCTTTCATTCCTACTTCTATGTTTGTGACCTCTATAGAGTAATTGTCCATTAGTTCCCTCACATGTTTTGACCACCCCGTTTCTATATTAGAATTCCAAATGGTATCGAGCATCAATTTGCACCACCGGTTGTCAGGCAGGTTTCTCAAGTAGTTAAAGTAACACAGTTTTCCCAAATCTACCCTGTCCTTGATTTTCATCCACCCAAGCTCCCCCCTTACTGCTTCCAAAGCTGCAGCATTACTCGACCCTGTTATCCATCTGCCGGCATCATTTTGAGTATTTTCCAACTTCTTAATAACGGTTTGGTTTAATGGAATCACGTCCGTGCCATACGTTATACTTGGTAAACCCACCCTCTCCCACAGTGTTTTCCCCACAAAGACCTTGTTGAAACTATTTTTCCCTAAAAGTTTTAGTTGGTTCAGAATTCTTTTCCCCTTCAGAATCAGTTTGGCTGAGTAATTTCTGTACACCCCTCTTCCCGTTATATTTATGCTTACCCCCTAGATACTCATACTCTCCCGTTTCTCCTACAGTGATTTGTTTGCTTTCCCCTTCGGGGATTGAGAACTCCCCCACTCTCCATCTCTTCGTCATATCTACCTTGCGTCCAACGGGTATTACCTTGCTTTTATTTTCATTTAGTTCGAGCCGCCAAGTGTTCCCATATCTACCAACAATTTCCAGCAGTTTCTCTAGCCCCTGTTCAGTTCTAGACATTAACACCATGTCGTCCGCAAAGAATAAGCCTGGTATCTTTATGTCTCCAACATTTACCCCCTCCGCACTCTGAATTAGTTCGTCCCCTAAATCTTTAACATACAATGCAAACAAAATCGGTGAAAAGATACACCCCTGCTTGAGGCCTATATCCATAGGGACTCGTTTTGTAGTGATACTCCCTAGACTGAGTTGGCTTTGCACATCTGTATACAGTGCTTTCATGATTCCCACAAAGTCACCCCCCAGTCCGATGCCCTCGAGCTTTCGCCACATACCTTCCCTCCACACTCGGTCGTACGCTTTTTTCACATCTAGAAATGCCAGAAACATCTTTTTCTTTTCAGCCTTTGTTGATTCTATCAGTTGGGTGAGTGTAAATAGGTGATCAGTGACTCTTCGTCCTTTCCTGAAACCATTTTGAATTTCTCCTAAAAAACCTTTCTCTTCAATAACTTCCTCTAGTCTACCGTATATGACCTTACAGAATACTTTTCCGATGTTACTACTAACTGATATGAACTACTATAAAAAAAGACCTACCTCTGATGAAAATGTGTCTCATAAGCCTTCATAGGCTGTATTTCATATAAATATTTTGTAAATACTCTATTATATTATGAATGATTATTGAAATGTGCCACTTAAATAAAATATTCTACTACTACTACTACATTAAAGTAGTCGGGATTGAAGTGATTAATTAAATATAGTAGATTAAACCACCACCTGCACAAGGTGTGAAATAACATTTGAGTGGCGCCACAAACCACAGAGCTGTCCTTCAAACTAACATCTGTTTTAACACCTCTGCACATGACAAGCTTGAGAAAAAATAAGAGACAAATCAACATTTACAATTACTTTTTATTAATTCAGCAATCATAATTATAACCATATGTAAATAAAATCAATAGAAAATAATATTTTTTTATTTTTCAATAATGACATGCCGATCGACAAGCCAGACCACCACACATCATAACCCTAGCTCAAACATGCCCCGAAATTTCGTATTATTATTTTTTGGTTTTGTCCCCCCACACGTGTCTTGAAACCCGAAAAATTAAAATAGGTCTTTCAGGCAGGAGATTTTAGTTCCTCTATCGGAGATTTTCTGGCGCCACCCCTGATTTTTGCGTGCAGCCAGCACATCAAAAATTTCAGTGTCTTAGCAGTGTAATTTAGATTCAGTCATCCATACCACTCCTAAATTAAATAGCCTCCCCTCCCTCCCCATCCACGAAACGAGGCAATTGGACCCCAGACTCCCATAAACCCACACGCACAAATATGCCTATATCATTGATTGCTCAACTCCCCCCCCCCCCCCTCCCCCACCATCTTGGCCAGTTTTCCTTGCTAGTGCATGCAGGTGCTTCAATATATGGATTCTGAAGCGTCTTGGGCTGAAACGTCCCAGGACCAGCACAAGCATTCCTTTTTCGTTAATGTAGTTTATTTATGTTAATGCCACTCTCAACATGTACATTTTAACATTCCACTCTGAACTTAACTTTTAAAATCGTAAATCGGATTCCCTTCCTCCCCAACCCACAATTTATTCAAAATTCAGTACCGGTAACATGATTCTTCTCCGTCAATAGCTATAGTTAAATTAAAGACCGTCGGGGAAATGTCCAGATATTGTGCTGGTCAAGTTATAATTTTTTCAACTCACATCCAGGATTTCAGTACGGTATAATATTTTGTTTTTTCGTAATTCCTCGAATTCTTAATCGATTTTGATGAACAACATTCGGAATCGCAATACCTTTTACTAACTTTTTCAAATATTGAACTATCTTTTCAATATTTCAAGTTAAAGTAAAAGTAATTTTTCACTGACTGTGAATTTTTTTTTATCTAATTAAGAGCCGGTGACTGAGAGATCAAAAGATAAACCAACGTCAGCCGAACATCCCATCACACAGTTTGACATATTCATGCGAGATTAAAAACACGATTCAAACTCCATATTTTGATCTTTTTTTGCCATATTTATGCTTTTTATTATCAAAAAACATGTATGGAGCATACGTATTCAGTTTATACTTAAGTGCAATTCCTAACAATCATTAAACAACAATGAACTGAAACTATTTTTGGTGGAAGAATAAACCTGATTACCGCACTTGCAAAAAAACACAAGTTAATTATAGACAAATTGAAGTCACGTGGTGGGGGTTTGAGACCCCACCTCGTAGTGTAATTAGTGGGGTCTCAATTTCTGTGTTCATATGGGCAGCGTACACGACATGAGGTAAAATTTCATGCTTAGCTTTGTGCATTACCACTAGAGTATTAAGCTTAATCATGTCACCAAGTTTTAAAATTTTTATATTTGTCAAATATTGGGCTGCTATGACTCCGATAATCGGCTCCATCGATTATTCGTACCGCTTTCTTTTGGAATTTTTCCAATGGGAGTATATTGTTATGATAGTTGTTTCCCCATATTTCACAACAATAATTTAGATATGGTGAAATAAGACTTTGATATAAGGAAAGAAGGGCAGGTTTATCAATTAAGTTTTTAACTCTATACATTATGGCTATGTTTTTTGCTATTTTGGCTTTTATATATTTCAAGTGCTCACCCTATTTCAGGCTGTGGTCTGTATAAACACCCAGGAATTTTGTAACATATACTCGTTCAATTTCCAGTCCATTTACATTAACGCTTAAGTTGTTTTTTGGTTTTTTTTTTGTTCCTCTGTTTCAAGATATCATATAGTTGGTTTTTGTAGGTTCAGAGATAACTTATTTACTTGAAACCATGTATTAAGTTTGGCCATTTCACTAGAAACGGTTTGACACATTTTGGCTAGCTTGCCTCCTGTGAGAAACAAATCTGTGTCATCAGCAAACATTGTAATTTTGAGTAATGAGGAGACATTACAGATATCATTAATATATAATATAAACAGTGATGGACCAAGTATAGACCCCTGTGGCACCACACACATGGTCTTCAGAGAGTCTGAGTTTTTATCATTGAACGATACATATTGGTGTCTGTTTTTTAAATAATTCGAGATCCAATCGTGAGCTACCCCCCTTATACCGTAAAAGTGTATTTTTTAGCAGGATATTGTGGTCAATTGTATCAAATGTTTTTTAGATCTATAAAGACTCCAATAAGTGATTGCGAATTGTCCAGTGCATCAGTTATCTCTTCGACCCGTCCATAATTGCATGAGAGGTTGATCGGTTATTTCTAAAGCCGTACTGACTATCAGAAAGAATATTATTTTTTATTACAAAGGTCATCAAGCGAGAATTAAAAAGTTTCTCTAATATTTTTGAAAATTGTGGCAGCAGAGATACGGGTTTATAATTTGATAATTTTGGGCATCTCCCAATTTAAACAAGGGAATGACTCGTGCGGTCTTCATTTCATCTGGGAAGGACCCTGTTTCAAATGAAGTATTAAACATATGTAGAAAGGGACTTGTAATACACGGAATGACTTTTTTAATCAAGGTCATATCAAGATCATTGTGGTCTTTGGAAACTTTACACATAAATTTATTAACTGTGTTAATAAGTTCTTCTTCTGAAATGGGGCTTAGGAATATGGAATCATTTACTCTACATTTCATGTAATCTTCAAATTTTTCTTTACGTTTTGGGATCATGCTTGTTTGTAATATGCCTTTGACAGCTTGTAGCCAAGTGCTAAGGCAATTTTCGAATGTTTTTAAAACTTTCTGACCGGGAAACACCCAAACCGTCCTCTGGCCGAACCGTCCTCTGCAATTTGATCCAAACCGGCCGCTACATTTAGCCCGAACCGTCGCCACAGCACCCGGAACGTCCTATACAGTGCCCGAACCGTCCTCTATGCAATTTGGCCCATACTGTCCTGTGGAAATTGTGGTGGTCATTAGATCTATGTGGGAAACAAGAAAAAAGGAATAATATTTTCACAATATTTGCTTTTATTTTTAACACTTCCTTCGAATACAAACATATGATATATTGTCAACAAAAAATGTTCTGAAAAATATAGTAACATATAATACATTTGATAACATAATGATATATTTATGAACTGTCGCTGGGTTAGATATGAGTAACTTTAAATAAATTCTTGTCGGGGCGACAATAATTTAACGTTTAATTTTAAATAATTGTCGGAGCGACGTTTATAAATAAAGTGAGTCAAAAAAGAAAGTATAATAAACTTTGTGGATCATTTTTTTAGTATTATCGACTTTAATCTCAAATAAATTATTGTAACTTCATATTTGGGGTCTAGCTGCATGAATTTGCATAATTTCATGTTCTTACTGTTGCCAGCGCCACATCAGGACGTCGTAATTCAGACATGGGGTGAAATGAAAAGTTCACACATGCAGTCAATAGCGTGTATGTCCACCGTTTGCCTCTTGGGTGGCAAGACATCGACGGCGCATGGACCTGATAAGTCTCTGGATGTCGCCCTGTGTAACCGCGTTCCACTCCTGCCTTAGAATAGTACGTAAATCGCCCAACGTCTGAAAATCATTAAGTCGTACCCGACGGTCCACTTGATCTCAAAGATGCTAGCTTGGCGACAAATCTGGCGAAAGTGCGGGACAGGGAAGAAGTTCGATGCTCTGTTCCTCAAGAATGTCACGACAGATACGCGCCACGTGGCATCGGGCATTGTCTGTCGGGCATTGTCTTAATTTTTTAATTTAAACAATATTTATTCATGAAAAAGTATGATGCATACATATTATAAACTACAACATGATTGTCATACAGAGTGCGCAGTACAATGGTATGCATTAAAGTAATGAATCAAGAACGAGATTTGTTGAAAGGATTCAGCAGTAAGCTTTAAGCTTTTATAAGCCGTCTCCTCTGGAATACTGACGAAGTTTGATAGTAGCTGCAAACACTAAGTAAAATATTGTTTAAACATAGAAGACAGAGAGAGTAAGGAGAGCAGTAGAGAGAATGAGAGAATGGAAAGGAAAGGGAAACTTATCCCCTTGCCCAACACGTGTAGCAGGCGACACGCGAAGAAAAAATGTTTCAATAACTGGAAATTTCAATGACAGTCTCTAAAACACGGCTCACGGTCCCTCACTGGAACGAGCACGTTGAGCTCATTCCAATGGGGGTCATAAGCCATGTTCCCGAGACAAAAACTGAAAATATAAAAGGATTTAGATGGCAATTTTATGGGTTACACGGCGGTACATTGGGCAGGGGGTTAAGTAGGAAACGAGGAGACAACCTGAATTCAATGTTCGCTACCAAAAAATATTCAATAGGGCAGCCTCAATAGTGTATCGGTAACGGTGGCCCATTTGTGTGACAAACAACACCAGGAGAGTCCAAGAGTGCACCGCTACTGTTGAAAGCGTCCACTCAGTATGATATAGTCCTGCACGGCTCTGAAGACAAGAAGATTTTCGTTATTATTTAGTCGTTCGGATCCAAATAAGAGTGTGGAAAGCTCAGGAGTAATTGGCAATGCATTGATTGTGGAATCACGAGCATCGTTAAAGATTGGGCAGTGCACAAGATAGTGCTCAGTAGTTTCAAGGTCCCCACACTGGCAACGTGGAGATGTTGAGAGATGGTTATAGTATAAGTGGGCGTTGATATTACTGCAATGCAGGCGTAACCTGCAATGATAAATTTGGGCAGCACGGGATTTGGCTCCATAATAAAAAATTGGTGGTCGTTGCTTCTCACTATTTATAAACGTCTTGAAGTTTATGAGGGAACAATTTTCTCTTACTGAGGGGGGTAATCCATTCCACCGGTCGGTAACTTCCGGGATAAACGAGGACTTATATAAATTGGTGTGACAAAAGGGAACACGGTGGTTATTTTCGGATCGGAGATTGTGGCTTTGGGTAATTGATGAAATAATTGGTGGCACCTTATTGGAGATATATGGAGGTGTTAATTTATGATACATCTTAAAAAATTGGATGAGCTTGTGCTTTCGGCGTCTTTCTTCCAGTGGATCCCATTGGGTTTCTGTGTAGAGAAGGTCTTTACTGCAGCTCACAGTGGCGCCAGTAACTATTCTTGCTGCAGCTACTTGTATTTTCTCCAGGTCCGCAGCTTGAGTTGCTGAGCAGTTGTCCCAGACAGAGTCAGCATATTCTAAAAGAGGTCGGACAAATGCGAAGTATATCTTTTCAAGGACTTTCCTGTCAAGTGTGAACTTGTGGGCCCTGAGCATGTCAATACGTGTCCAGGCTTTAGCGCACACATGATCGATATGGTCGTTCCATGTACAACCTTTATTCAAAATTACACCCAGATGCTTATGGCTGCTCACCTCAGAGATTTGAGTTCCACATAAGTATATTGGTGGGTGCACCGGGACATTACTTTTACGTGATATGATCATGGTTTCCGTTTTAAGGGGGTTGAACTCAACGAGCCAAGTTTTAGCCCAATGTTCAATTGTGGCTAAATCACGGTTGAGTATGATGGCACCTTGGTCAGGATTCTCAATTATAAGATAAAGGGATGTATCATCTGCAAATAGACGTATACTGCTAAGTAGGTTTTCAGTAATATCGTTGATGTAAATCAGGAATAACAGGGGACCAAGGATCGAACCCTGCGGGACACCAGACGTTATTGGTTTCCAAGGGGATGCCTCAGAGGCTACAAGGACACGCTGGTGCCGATCAGAAAGGTAAGATTTTAGGAAACAAAGCAAGTCACCAGATATTCCTATTCTCTCGAGCTTGTGGATAAAACCAACATGCCAAACTTTATCAAATGCCTTGCTAACATCACAAAAGACAACTCTTACTTCTTTTCCTTCGTCAAGAGCATGACAGAATTCATCATAGAGGTCTGTCAGTTGTAGGACAGTAGAGTCACCTGGGGTAAAACCAGACTGGAACTGGCTCAGTATATTGTTATCACATAAAAAATGCCATAATCGTTTGAAGACACATTTTTCAAGTACTTTACCAGTACAGCTAAGCAAAGATATTGGGCGATAGTTAGTAACTACATTAGACGGGTTCTTTTTCAACACCGGTGTCACATTGGCTTTTTTCCATAAAATTGGATAATAACAGTTATCTAATAACCTATTGAAGAGGGCCGTAAGTGGGTCACACAAAGAGTGACTACATTCTTTTAAAAGCCTGGGACTTATGAGATCGGGACCAGATGCCTTCGATACCTTAATACTCTTGATTACTTCGTACACTTCCTTGCTTTCAAGTGTTATCTTGTCAAGCGTTTGAAGGGGAGGCAGGGGCGGATCTGGCAAGGATGCATTAGTGTCATCCAATGTCAAAATGGAACAGAAGTATTCATTGAACACTTCCGCCTTTTCGAGATTGGTTGAATAGAGTTTGTTAAGGTGACTTATAGTAGGGATTCCGGGGACATTTTTACAGATAAATGTTTTTAATGTTTTCCACCATACTGATGAGGGTGTTTCCGGACAACTTAGTTCTGATTGGACTTTCGATATGTATGTAGATTTGGCTTTCCTAACAGCTGATACGACTTCATTTCGTTTGTGCTTATATTTCACCCAGACGTGCTGTTGACCAGTGCGCTTTGCTCTACGATATAATCGTGTTCTTTGCCTTATCAATAACCGAATTTGGTTATGCATCCATTTGGGCTGGTTAGCCCTGGAAGTTATCAGTTTGTTGGGAATAAATTTAGATGCTGTTTCAAGTAATTGATCGGTGAAGGTGGATACTATAGTGTCCGGGCACGATTGATCAAGCAATCTTTCCCAGTCTACGTTATTGTATGCAGTGTTTAGACCGTCAAAGTTTCCCTCTGCATACAACCATATGCGTCTCTTAAAGTTTTTAGGCTTATCTTTCTTGAATTCAATAGCAATACAAATTGGACAATGATAATGAGTCATGTCAGGTACAAGTGGTTCTAGGACTTCACATTCCAGTACATATACAGTATTACTAACAGCAAATAGGTCAATTAGAGATGCAGATGATTCGGTAAAGCATGTTGGCTCTTCCACAAGCTGTCTAAGATTGAAATAATTACTTAGTTCCTGGAAGCGACCCTTGGGAGAACCATATTTGTTGTCGTTGAAGTCACCAGTAATAATTATGTCTGAAATTAAGGTATCTTTGGCTTTGTCAATAGACGCCGTAATTTTATCCCAAACATCTGAGGGACTATTGGGTGGGCGGTAAAATATTCCTAGCAGCAGCGACTTACCATGGGTCATGAACACTTCAGCCCAGATACACTCAATGTCATTCACCTCAAGATCAGTTCTATGCCGAAAGCACAACCCGTACTTCACGTAGAGGGCAACCCCCCCCCCCCTCCCCTCGACAAACGATTAAACCGTATGGGTTCTTGGAAACCATGGATCATAATATCTGATGTTAGGTCCGAGCATTGAAGCCAGGTCTCAGTGAATGCTAAGATATCATGGGAAAATGATTCATACTCTAATATATCTACTTTAGGCTTCAGGCTTTGGATGTTCAGATGAAAGATTTTTAATGCATCGGGGGTATTTTCTGTGTTCACAGAGCCTGGTCCAGGATTTGATTCAATGTCTCCAGACAATAACAAAACCACAGCCGATACCAATATAAAATAACAGATGGTTGAAGTGGATGGCGTTGCAGCTGGTATATATGATGTCGGTAGGAGTTTGGGTCTTTCAACAATCGTACAAAGATCATTACTGCATTGGCAGCGTAGGATAAATTTGTTGAATAAAAGATGAAACAGGGCTGATGTCACAATAAGGCTGACCTGAACCTCAACACGCATACACCACATGTAAAGATGCGGAAGAGCACACAGGGACTGATGTTTTGTTAGTCTTCTTTTCAAGCCGCGAGCATAAACTACAGTATTGAATGTACCAATCCGGGCGCGATAAGACTCAAGACTATACATTATGTAATCTGTGGGTGGTAATATACAGGTATCCATGATGCCCAGCGGTTGGTAACTTTCAATAACAAGATCATTCTACAGTGGTACGAATTAAATTCAGGTCGTTTTGTACGAGAGTTTGGAAGAAAGTGGATAGAGTAACCTCGAAGAGAAATATAACAGAAAATGGTAAAGAGAAATGGAGAAGAGATATTGGAAAAGTAATTCATGTGATGATATGAACTGCTTACTCAAAGTCAAACTACATAAATCTCTAAGCGGATATTACAAGTAGAATAAATCAGGACTGGTTGGATTTCTTATTGGACAAAGAGAGCAAAGCAAAGGGGAAGACGAAATAAATTAAAAGGAAATAATATTTGTGGAGATAATAATTGTGGTATTTCTGCTTGGTGCAGGATCCATATAAACACATGTACACATACACACATGCATACACACGCATACATACGTAGACATACACATGTATGTATACGTACGCACGCGTGCGAATGCATGCACATACATATCCAATTCGAACTGAAATCTGGAATTTCAGCACATATATACACTCACCTAGATGTACATACATGTACATATACACGTACGGTATATTATTTATATATATCTCCACCCCCAAGAAGGTAACACACAAAGCAGATCAGCGTTCGGTAGTGCGTTTGATTGAACAGGATCCATCAGGGTTGGTGTACTACTAGCAAGCTTTGTTTTTAGTTCTAAGAATAAAATCAATAGGAAAAATGGAAACCCTTCTGGCGCGAAAATCGAAAGTTGTCAGAAGGGGATACCTGTTGTGCTGGCGTGGTACCGAACAAGTGGATCCACCCTATATCTTGTTGTGAGGTTAATCCATCTTGCAACAGATAAGTTTCCATAGGAAGACGATAAAATGGTAATGATTGTGGTGTTGGTAATAATGATAATAATAATTCCAATGCCAAGCGGTTCACACAGATCGGAAAATCATGACTGATAGCGCTAAGATGACATCGGAGGAATCGAACATAGAAAACTATAATGATAATTGTGATAGTAATAATTGTAAAAATAAAAAAGGCCCTGCTGACCTGGAATTTCTATTCGAATCGAATCTCGAAACGAATCATGTCAGAGATTCGCGAACCGAATCAAATTTTGAATCGAATCGGCATGCTTCACAGACACCGAGATTTACTACCGATTTCAGTCGTCTGAAGACATTTGTGAACAGTGCACTTTGCGTAGAATAGAGCGATTTGGTGAGCACGGGGTGGCATGAAAGATTCGAGAGGATTCAATGTCCTGGGTTCGGAACCGAATCGAATCGAATCACGATTCGAATTTCGAATATTCGCACGGCCCTAAATGGTAATCCTAATGAAGTCGCTTGCAAGGCGGATGGAGATAAGGGTGTCCCAGTTGGTATTGGCTGATGAATCATGCACAACTGTCGTCGAAGTGATTAAATGAGGCAATTATTAATATACTAATATGCTGTATCCAATAAATGCTGGATTCCCATAGTTACCACGTATATATACGACAAGGATAAATCAATAACACAGACGATAATGATGTTGATTGGTCGGGACTTTAAAACATTTCAGTTTGTTTTGGGGAAAATAGAAACTGGAATTAGATATTCACACTTTCTAGTTTTGACAGGAACGACTTTTCGATGAAGTCGAGTCGGAGAGGAGCAGGTGGAGAAGTTCAGAATTCGGGCATTGTCTTGCTGGAATAACTGAAATCCAACGTTAGCGTTGAACAACGGGACAACAGCAGCGTTAAGAATTTCGTCCCTGTATCGCTGTCCATTCAGATTATCATCGATGAAGATCAACTGCGTTCGATGGTGCAAGGAAATTCCTACCCAAACCATTACACGACCCCGCCGAAACGGTTGGATTCCCGCACGCAAGATCAGAAAAGCGTTCTCCTCGTCGGCGATACACTCTTGCCCTACGATCAGCGCGCCGTAGACAAAATCGTGGTTCATCACTAAAAAGAACTGTGCTCTAACGCTGCTGAGTCCAGCGAACACGCTGCCATACCCATTTCATTCTGACGGTACGACGGCGTTCGATAAGGATTGGTACGTGGTATGGACGCCTACTTCGGATGCTGCGTTCAGTGAGTCTGTTGCGGACAGTTTGTGCACTGTTTCTATTGTTAGTTCTACCATGTGTAATTGCTGCTGTCCCGTCGCTGGAAGAAAGCGATCCCGCAAGTGAGACGTCCTGGTGTGTCGGTCTTGTGCAGGGTTCGTAACTCTTGGTCGACCTGAACGCGGTCGGTCGGCAGTAGATCCAGTGGTTCTATATCTTTCAATGAGTAAAATCCATAGCAAAATTGTATACGGTTGGTGGACAACAGCAACATGTCATTAAACTCTTTGCATGACTTCTTGTCCACAAACATGCAACATTAAAACTATTATAGTTCATCCTTTATGCTATTTCTTCACAATTGTTTTTATCATACTTTCCTTTTTGACTCAGTACATTATTTTACTATCAGATGTTTAACATTTGGTAACACAAAGATATTTATGAACTGTCGCTAGGTTAGATATGATAATGTTTACTCAATAACTACTAGGACACTACAAACAAGTACACAGAGATAACGAAAGGCAAACAACTAATGATAAGTAATTATCCAAAACAAAGATGAAAAATGATTTTGAAAAACTCCCAAACTTTCGAAAATAACTTATTATTTACTCAAAATAATAAAAATTGAGTTTAAAATATTAAAAAAAGATGGAAATAAATAATTTTTGTAGAGGACGGTTTGGGGCCATTAGCGGCCGGTTTGGGTCAAAATGTAACGGCCAGTTTGGGTCAAATTGCAGAGGACGGTTCGGCCAGCGGACGGTTTGGGTGTAATTGTCTTGATTAGTTCTCACAAATGCCTCCTTATCACCACGCCTCTTCTTTCCCCTTCCAACACTCGGAAACGAACTGCTTGATAACACCCCGTGCGCCCTTCTTCACAATCTCCCCGATTACAGGACGTTTCGGCCATGGGACGTTTCGGCCGGGTCGTTTCGGTCGGGACTTTCGCCCCCCCCCCTCCCCCCCCCCCCCCGAGAGACCGAATCGTCTCACTTTAAAATCGTTTTTTCTGAGCTTTTTATGTTTAGAAAGTGTCTTTATATTTATTTAATCTGGTGAATATAGATATGATATACTAGAATATACCTTTGTGAAAAGATTTTTTACCTAATCTGTGTTATATTTCTTTGAATAAATTTTGGTTGACTTATCGAGCAGTCGGAATCAGGATGGGGGGTGCTTCGGTAGATGAGGATCAAGGACAGGATAGACTTATTGAAACTCGGTTATCTTAATTATTTGGTAAATCTCCCCGACAGCCGATGGTGTAAAGTAATGTACCAGAGAATTTTCAACTCAAATATCAAGACAGGGTGAAGGTCCAAGTGAGGGAGCTAATAGAGAACTACTCATTGGAGATTTCGGACCTTGGTGCAACCAGGGTAAAAAAAAATCGCCAGAGAAAGGGTCACTGAGGAAGCTAACCTTAATTGGCGAGCGGGAGTCAAATCAAAAAGCCCGGGTCGCAAGGGATTTGTAAATCCCACATCGTCCCTGCGCGCCTTCGGCGCGCTAAAACCTTTCATTCATTCATTCAAATCAAAAAGGTCTTTGGGTGGCCTGCTTTATAAAGAGAAGCCTGGTTTTGAAGATTGTGCTCCTAATTACATGGAAATACCTTCATAACTGTATGTGCAGTCACTCTCAAAATCTTTGTCAATTCGTTCACATACGTGAGTTTCTACGGATTTTCACACCCAATAGTTCAGTTTCAAGACATCTTGTGGTGCCCTGAAAAAATGGCACAGGAAAAAATGGCACACTTTTTTGACTTACTAGGAAAAAATGGCACTCCAAAAATGCTGTTTTTTCAGGGGGGCGGAAAAAATGGCACAGGAAAAAATGGCACACTTTTCCAATTACCTAGGAAAAAATGGCACTGGAAAAAATGGCACACTTTTTTGACTTACTAGGAAAAAATGGCACACAAAAAATTATCATTGTTTGTTTTTGTTTTTTTTCAAAGAAAAGTGGAATATTAAACTGGGTATGATAATATATATTGTTTTATAAACACTGCCATATGGTACATTAAGCTTGGTGTTTAGTTGGCTTGAATGTAAGCTTAAAGTATTGTGCAACACAATTACTGTTATTACAGTGTACACAGACAGCAAGCTGAGTTGTATTTTATGTCTCTAACTTCAAATGAACAACACTTTCCACACCTCATCACTTTGTTTTTGTATCAACCCTCAGTCTTTAAAATAACTGAGTAGATCAGCTATATAAGTTTGAAATTAGATGGCTCAGCAATACCTGAACTGAAAAGCATGGAGGTAATACAGTCAAATAAAGGAGGCCTGAAATTGTACCATGAAGGTTACATGTACACAAAACAAGTTACAAGAAAAGAAACCATTAGATGGAGATGTGTGAAACGCGCTACTTCCTGCACAGGCTCTTTGGTGACAACAATTGAGCTTTCCAATCCAGTGGTTAAGACGCCGCATAATCATGATGCAGATGACTCTTCAGTATCAGCTGCAAAAGCAGGCCAAGATTACCCTTGATAAACCTAATCAGATCTTTACAAAGTGCACTAGTATTTTGCCCACTGAGGCACAGACAAGATTGGTTTCTTCTGATTCATGCAAGAGATTAATAAGACTTCACCAAAGTGAACATTTCCCCCGAGATCCACAGGATATACGTGATTTAGTAATTGAGGGGTCGTGGACTCAAACCAGTGGACCATCACCAAGACCTTTTCTCATTTATGATAACGTTCCTGAGGCCGAAAGCAGGGTTGTTGTATTTTCTACAGAACAGTGTTTAAGGTTATTGGCAAATGCCAATGTTTGGATGATGGATGGTAACTTTAGCATGGCACCTAAACAATTCAAACAAATCTATGTAATTCGTGTGCCTTTAGGTGAATCTGCAGTGACTGTTGCCTATGCACTTTTACAGAGGCAAACTCAGGATACTTATGAGGAAATGTTGCGAGCCATTATTGATAAGTGTGATAGCCATGAACTCTACCCCAACCCAACAATTGTGATAACTGATTTTGAAGTTGCCGTTAGACAGGCTGTGGTGACTGTATTTGGCACAGATGTAAATTTACAAGGGTGTTTCTTTCACTTAACACAATCTACTTGGCGAAAGGTTCAGGAGTTGGGTTTGATAGGTCTATATAAAGATAATGAAGATGTAAAACTTTTTTTGTGGCATGCTGGATAGCCTTGCTTTGTTGCCCCTGTGTGATGTTACAAGTGGTATGGACCATTTAAAGGAAATAACTCCAGAAGGCTTAGAGCCACTAGTGTCATATTTTGATAAGAACTATGTGACTGGGAGTTATAGACGACTTCAAAACAATGGGGATGGTGGTATAATTAGAATGAGAAGGGTGCCCCCACGATTCCCACCAGATACTTGGAATGTGTATTCTTCAACCATAAATGGTGACCCTCGTACTAATAACATGTGTGAGGGGTGGAACAATGGTTTTTTCCAGCTTATTGGACACAAACACCCTTCAGTCTGGAAAACAATAGAGTGGTTTAAACTTGAAAAGGCAACTGTGTCAGGAGTAATTTTAAATGCCTCTCGGGGTACTTTACCCAAGAAAAAGCAGAAAAAGGCATATAAAGACTTGAACAAAAGAATGCAATCTCTTTGTACTGAGCGACAACAGGGTCGCATGAGTGTCAGTGAATTTTTACGTGGTGCTGGAAACAATATCAGGTGGAAGCCAGCATAAAGTTTGCAAATTATACAGGCTGAGTTCAAATTTCAAATATATCTCTGGAGTAGGCAGAGATAATGACAAGAGAATTTATCTTACCATTTTTTTGTTGATAATTCCAAGTCCTGACATCATTTTTTGGAAAGCTATCCAAAAGGGAATGGTGATAGGCATTGGAATGATCAACAATCCAATTGTAATACAAATTCTCCTGTCATTATCTAGCAACTTATTTTGGTTGGCTCTGTAGTTGTCAGTAACGCTGATAGGGCCTATAGTGCCCAAACTGAGTTTCTATATTCGTGAACATTATCAGGAAGAAACCTGCACAAGGCTACTAAATATATTTCTGGAGTAGGTGTAGTTTAACCCTGAACAAGTCGTTGGATAACGACAAGAGAATTTATATTACCATTTTTTTGTTGATAATTCCAACCCCTGACATCATTTTTTGGAAAGCTATCCAAAAGGGAATGGTGATAGGCATTGGAATGATCAACAATCCAATTGTAATACAAATTCTCCTGTCATTATCTAACAACTTATATTGGTTGGCTCTGTAGTTGTCAGTAACGCTGATAGGGCCTATAGTGCCCAAACTGAGTTTCTATATTCGTGAATATTATCAGGAAGAAACCTGCACAAGGCTACTAAATATATTTCTGGAGTAGGTGTAGTTTAACCCTGAACAAGTCGTTGGATAACGACAAGAGAATTTATATTACCATTTTTTTGTTGATAATTCCAACCCCTGACATCATTTTTTGGAAAGCTATCCAAAAGGGAATGGTGATAGGCATTGGAATGATCAACAATCCAATTGTAATACAAATTCTCCTGTCATTATCTAACAACTTATATTGGTTGGCTCTGTAGTTGTCAGTAACGCTGATAGGGCCTATAGTGCCCAAACTGAGTTTCTATATTCGTGAACATTATCAGGAAGAAACCTGCACAAGGCTACTAAATATATTTCTGGAGTAGGTGTAGTTTAACCCTGAACAAGTCGTTGGATAACGACAAGAGAATTTATATTACCATTTTTTTGTTGATACCAATTGTGCCATTTTTTCCTGGTTGATTAGGGAAGAGTGCCATTTTTTCCTGTGCCATTTTTTCCTCCCCTGTGTGCCATTTTTTCCTAGGGTGTCAATAAAGTGTGCCATTTTTTCCTGTGCCATTTTTTCCTGTGCCATTTTTTCGTAGATTCCATCTTGTTTATACGATAGGTGACAAAATACCGCGGCTTTGAGGTACAAAGGGAATGCGTGAGAAGGGTGAACTCAAAGTACGTATAGATGATTAGTAATGATTACTAATCAGAGTCGTCTTTACCAAAAAACGTGTTTAATTGGTCCAAAGCTGTATTCGAAAGCAAATACAGACAAACTTAGAGAGTTCACCAGCTACATCTCTTCTCAGTGGATGTCCAATCCAACGTTCGACATTCCCAGCTGGTGCAGGCTGGTGCATCTTTAACCATACCATCAATGTTAACGGGAAAAAGAAACAGAGAATAAAACTGTCGTTTGAAATTATTATATTACAGTTATTGTCTTACATAATCAAAATTTCTATATTAATCATGATCAATATAATGTCGTGATTCATGTAACTAAAATGTTTTTGTTGTAAATAAATGATATTTCCATGTTCATTTATCAATAAAGTATCGTGTGATTCATGATTGAAATGTTTTTGTTGTTTATCCTCCCTTTATCCTCCTTCCTATCCTAATTAACACCTCATCTTATAACCAGGGGCCGAAATGTCCCGGCCGAAACGTCCCAGGGTCGAAACGTTCCAATGCCGAAACGTCTCAGGGCCGACACGACCCGACACCATCTCCCCGATAAGCATACTAACCCCCTCCTTTGTGTCACCCACTAACGACATGTCCTTCATTCTCCCATCCCAATTCCCCACCATAATCCCGATGAATCTTATTCGGTTAGACTGGTATTTTGGACCTTCTAATAGAAAGTGTTCCAGGGTCTCAACTACGCCTAACTTATACATTTGGCACTCCTTTTCACCGTCTTTCCCAATTGTTCCCCAAAGCATCAGGGACGCGATCTCGGCTTGAATAACACTGGACCCCCACCACCCCTCCCCCAGCCCTACCCCCCCCCCCCCCCCACCCCAAAGGTGCCATCAAGGTACTCTTCAAAACCTGGCTTCTCTTTATCACGCAGGCCACCAAAGACCTCTTTGCTTTGACCCCCACCCCCTTCTCGCCAATAAAGGTTACAATCCACCACGACTCTTTCTCTGGCGATTTTTACTTTGGTTTGTGCCCACTTCTCAGTCTGAGATGATGCGAGATCCCATTGAACAGTTCTCTATTAACTCCCTCATTTGGTCTATCAAACCCCGTCTTTATTCCAAAATTTCTGGAACATTAATTTACACCATCGGCTGTCGGAGAGCTTACCAAATAGTTAAGATGGCAGAGTGTCATTAAGCCTATCCTGTCTTTAATCCTCATCCACCAAGCCATCCCGTATTGCTTCTCATGCTGCGGCATTACTCGACCCGCTATCCGTCGACCAACATCGTTCTGCATGGTTTCCAAGCTCTTTAAATCCATTTAGTTTAGAGGTATCACTCCATACCATATGTTATACTTGGTGCACATACCATTTCCCAATTTGTTTCCCTACGAAATCTTGTTGAAGTTGTTTCTCCCTATCTGTTTCATTTGATATAAGGATTCGCCACCAATACCCCCACCCCCACCCCACACACACACCTCTTCTCATTTAGTTTATTCGTGTGGTTTCGATGGAGACCTCTTTCCGTAATGTTTATATTTACCCTACATACTCGAGGTGACATGTCTTTCCTACACTAAGAAGTTTGCTGCCACCATCCGGAATACAGAACTCCTCACTCACCACATTCCAGTAGGTTCCACTTTGCGAGCCACGCTATATAATTTTGTTTTTGCTTTCATTTAGTTTAAACAATAATTTATTTAATGAATATGCCATATATTATAGGACTGACAACCAAAAAGTAACAGAAAAATTCTTGATCATCAAAAATATAATATAATATATTTTGATATGTATTCACCAGCATACAAATTTACAAAAGACTAAACATAAAGTACATGAATACATGAAGTCAGAACATTTACAATATATAAATACAGTTGACACTATATTACAAATCCGTCAGTACTTCATTCGTATACTGGTAGGGTAAGGCATAGCCAGATTGGCTGTCTTCCTGCCTTCCCTTATATAGGAAAGAGAAAGAGCATTGAGATATAAAAGAGGAAAATAGAGTGAAATAGAAAGACCAAGGGGGTAGAAAAAATGAAGAAGTTCTAATGCAACATGGTAAATTCCCATTATCTTCTTTTAAGAATAGCTCGAATAAATCATGTGTTGGTGATTAACAAAAGAAACCAAATTGCTATGTACTGTGGGGATCTGACAGAATAGGATCTCATGTTAGTCATCTCCCTGAGCCATTCATAAATATAACCCAAAAAAGGTGGAATGATATAGTAGACGGACTCATATATCGCCGTCTGGAACCCATGTTGAATGGTCGATCACTAACTTGATCACAAGCAAAGCGCAAGACGGGGCACCACATCCATACACACGCAATGATGGCTGCCTAGAGGCCGTACGAGTGTAGACCTGGGAGCAAATACATGGGATATCATTCACATTTAGCTTGACAGCATCGTACTCGATACACGCAGGTAACAACGAGTGTAAGGACGCCATATCCCGACCAGGGACAAAACTGGGGAGAAAGTTGGTGGTAATTCGAGAAGTAGAAAAATAGGCATGAGGAGTCAAACTACCAGGCGGCGATACATGATAATGTTTAAACCTTGCATGTGAAGGAAGGAGAAGATGGAAAAAGAGTACAAAGAAGAGGGGCAAAGGAAAACAGGGGATGCCAGCTTGAAGGCATAATGTGTTGCCTTCACATACAAGACACTTGTAAGTGAGCAGCATAAGCACCGTTAGTTAGTAAACTGTGAACAGAATAAAAATAAATAAAATGTTATACATTGTGTGTTTTTTTTCATCAAAGTTCTCCCAACAGAAGTACCCTGATGTAAAAACCTGTATGACAAGTATTCTCAGATAAGTAACCACAATAGGTATCAAAGGGTATCTTATAAAAGGTATCCTCAAATGGTATCCTCAAAAGGTATCGTCAAGTGATATATTGCCATGTCATAGGTGGGGGTGGGGGGGGGGGGGTGTGGCGAAATAAGGACAAGAGTCGTATGTGGAGTCACTTGTTCGAGCAATTGCTTTATAGCTCATTTGCTCGGTAGAATTTGAGTCATTCAAGTAATGACTTTTCAATAATTGCTCGATAACTAAAAAATGGGGGATTTGGGATAGGTATGTCATGGGTTGGCCTAGAAGGCTGGGCCAAACAGGTAATTGTATCCTCAGATAAGTTTCCTGTAAAAGGTATCCTCGAAAGGTATCCTCAAATAACGCAATACGAGGCCATAGGTATCCTCAAATACGTTTTCCAAAAAAGGGATGCCGAAATTGGGGTGCTTGGGGATATGGCTGTTAAATACCGGGATGAGGCTAAGAGGGATAGTAAATGAGGCCTCATTGAGGGATTTTTTCATGGCACTCATGGTCTCAAAAGAAAACAAGGTTATTAAGATGGGTAGTAAATGAGGCCTCATTGAGGGCTTTCTCGTCGCCCTCATGGCCTCAAAAGAAAATGAGGCTAAGAGGGGTAGTAAATGAGGCCTCATTGAGGGCTTTCTCATAGCCCTCATGGCCTCATAAGACTAAAAAGGGATTCCATAGCCACAGGCGTTTTCCCCAAAAATGGGATTCCATGGGATATGCATGGTGAATACCGAGATGAGGCTAAGAGGGATAGTAAATGAGGCCTCACTGAGGGATTTTTTCATGGCCCTCATGACCTCAAAAGAAAATGAGGTTAAGAGGGATAGAAAATGAGGCCTCATTGGGGGATTTCTCATGGCCCTCATAGCCTCATACGACTAAAAGGGGCTTCCATCACCAGAGACGTTTCACAAAAAGGGATTCCATGGGACGTGGCCATTGGATATAGAGGTGATGAGACTCGGGTATGACTTCATCGTAATAAGGGGAGATAACTCTGCATACAGGTTATGAAAAATCAAGCAATCTGATTGGTTAGTTAGCGTCAGGAAAGTGAAGTGATTGGGTGATCCAGATAAATGAAACAACATAGAGTACTCGGAATAGGGCCAGAACTAACAAGAACAGGCAAGAAAAACTAAAAATAGTAATAATAAGCAAAACTGTTCCAGTTGATAGGCTCTTCTACTCTACTGGAGTATACTCCAGGACACAGAAACATGGTTAGGTAGAAGAAAACTATTGCTTAGATAGATAGAAGCAGAGAATTTTGAAAGAATTCGAAATAGTAAAACTTGTCGAGTTTGTGGTAATTCTACGAATCGGGAAATTACTCCTGTATAAAGGAACATACCCACCGAACATACCCCTGTCCTATTATAAGCCTTTGGGTCACATAGCAACCTCGTGTTACCATAGAAACCAAGATGGTGGCCCCCAGTATACAAAATGGACGACGGAAACACGTATCACCCTAACAACACGCGTTGCGCATGCGCACTAACACCACGCATCACTTTGGAGATGACGTCACAAGATGGCCGCTCATGCGCGTTACCATGACAACACAACATGGAGCCAATGGGTCACGTGACATGACGTCACTTCCGGGTTCGGGCCGGGATCCGGCCAATAAGGGTTGATCCATACATGCTACACTACTCTCCAGCTTGCTTCGGAGGTCCAACACGTATTGGTACGTGTTACGTACTGGAGATGCTTCATCCTCTGTCCATAAGTTCTAGAGCACTAGCATTGGGCCTCTCACTGTCCGGCCGTAGAGTAGCTCAAACGGAGGGAACCCTTGCTAGCCCGTGACACTTATCTATAAGCGAATAGGACTGCTGGTAGGTACCGGTCTCAGTTCTCGGGCCTCTTCTAACACATCTTCCTAAGTATCCCTTTAGAACCCCATTTATCTTCTCGCACAGTCCATTGCATTTGGGGTTATGGGAGTGGTGAATAGTTGTTTCACCGCAACCAACCGGCACACCTCTTCCAACATCCCCGAGGTGAATTGAGATCCCTGATCTGTCAGAATCTCCTTCTACGGGAAACCTAACCTGCTGAATACCTCTAGCAAGGCTTCATCCACGCGCTCCGTCTCAATTTTGGGAAGAACAATTGCCTCGGGGTACCTTGTGGCATAATCCACCACGGTCAGGATATACCTATTCTCCCGTTCCGACACTGGTTTGATCGGACCTATCAAGTACACTCCTGCCCTGTCAAAAGCTTCATTCATCAGGGGAAACGGAACCCTGGGGACGATACCTTTGGGCACAGTCTTCTGACATATGTCGCACGACTGACAAAATCTCGTGACGTCCCTGTGATGCCAGGCCAATGGAAACTGGTCGTGATGCGATCGAGCGTCTCCATCGACCCCAAGTGCCCTCCCACTAGCGATTCATGCGCTAGTGTCATCACTTGCTTCCGATACTTCTGCGGAACCATGATCTGCTTCACCTCACCATTCGATCCAGCCTTGTTTTCTTCATACACCCGATGAAGCACTCCCTTGTCCACCCTCATGGTATATCGGCCCTTACCCCTCGTAGCTATTGGATCAATACTCTCGGCTTATTCTCAAGCCTTCTTCAACGTAGGGTCTTCCGTTTGGGCTTCCATGAGGTTTTCCACGTGGACCTCTTCAACCGCCTTCCCAGATACTTTGAGGGGCTTTACTTGTCGCCTTTCCCTCGCGGCTTGTGCTCGGATGACTACCGCTGAAGCCTCCTTATGTGAGTCCATTCCCGACCTTGCCTTGTCGGGCTCTGTACTTGCGCCAGGTATGTTGCCTACCACCAGATCATAGATGGGCGCCTCCATACACATGGTATCCTCTTCGCTAATTAAGAAGGGTGTGTCCTCGCCCTCGCAAGGGGGAATCGCCCCACCGTCCCATTTATGAGCACATACATGTGATCATGTCCCGTCAGTTGTTCATCCCTGACAAGTGCCCGTTTGACAGCCACGCTACTACACCCCGTGTCTCGTAGCACGGCCTGCCTCTCGTCCCATATAACCCGGATATACAGGCATTTCTCCTTCTTCCTTTTCGATGGGCGATTCTCGCTCATCCCACTAATTATAGGGATCGTTCCTTCCCGTTCCAACCTAAGCTGCCCCCCTCGCCCCCCCCCCCCCCCCCCCCCCCCCCCCCCCCCCCCCCCCCCCCCCCCGTCTATGAACCGCTGCAGTGGGCTACCTTCAGGCCCGAATGTTTGACACAATATTGCCGTCTGTCTCCTCCCGGAAGACTGATTTACATTATTGCCATTCCTCCAGATTTTCGCGGACGGGTCCCTCCTCCCAGTATTTGCTGGGCCCCCGTTTGGTCTCCCCGACATAGCCTTCCGCCAGCAGTCCCGGGCCAGGTGCCCCTTCTTGTCACAAACGTAAAAAGTTCACTCCCTGATCCCCGACCCGATGGTGTTGACCCGGTCGTTGCCCAAGCCTGAGTGTTGGGTTCTTACGGGTGCCTTTGCAACTCCGTTACCCACATTCCTGCCCGGCCTACCTTGAGTCAAACCTCCACCATGAGCCTCCAAATACTGCTCGGCCACCCGAGTCATGTCCTCCACGCTACTTGGCTTCCTCTCCTTAACAGACAATGTCATTTCCGGTGTACACGATGACATAAACTGCTCCCCCATAAGTAAGTCTTTCAGGAAGGGAAATGACTCTTCAGTTTCAGATAATTCGACCCATCTGTCGAAATATCTTGTGGCCCTTGACACAAACTGGTACATATTTTCACCCTTCTCAGCCTTACATTCTCTGAATTTTGTCGTGAAACCCCCCTCGGTGAGCTGGTACCTCTTGAGTATAGCCGTTTTCAGCCCACCGTAGTCATTAGCTCAGTTAGGGGGCATGCTCATATATACTTGTAGCGATTTGCCCGCCAGCAGCGGACTAAAACTGACCCCCAGGCGTCATCGGGCCAATCCTGATTCGAAGTAATCCTTTCAAATCTCTGTAAGTAGGCATCAATGTCGTCAATCTGTTCATTGAACTTTAGTAACTGGGGATAAGGTGCCCTCACGTTTCCCACGGGACTTTCTCCACCCTGTCTACCATTACCTCTGGGTAACTGTGCCCTCGCCCTTAAAATTTCCATTTCCCTCTCCCTTTCAGCCTCTCCACGCGCCCTTTCAGCCTCCTCGCGCGCCCTTTCAGACCTTTCGCGCTGAACCTGGGTCTCTTTCTCTCGCTCTGCAGCTCTTAGTGCTGCCTCTCTATCTCCCCTTTCTCTCTCTCTCTCTCTCTCTCTCTCTCTCTCTCTCTCTCTCTCTCTCAGCTCTTTCACGCTCTAACGCAACCTGACGCTCTGACTCGGCGGCCATTTCTTTCGCCATACGATTTTGCTCATCTATCACAAATGTTTGCAATTCATTGCCCGCAAAGCCCAACCGCTCACCTATACTAATCAATTGTTCCAAGCTTGGGGTATCCATTGTCACTAAAAATTTCACACACAAAAAAGAAAAATAATATTTTTTGACTTCCAGGGTTAATTAATGCCTTTCCCACACTGCGTCCTATTGTTACGGGAGAATTTCCACCACTGTTATTTCAAATTCGCCAGTCGAATTTAAGAGCTAATCTAACCAACGATTAACCCCTGCTCAACTTATGAAAAATATTAATATTTCATTGCGGCAACCTGCATGAACATTATAGCTGAAGCATGTATTAAAATTGTCAATGAGTGAGACTGTTGATTTTGAACTTTCAATTGTTACCTTTTAGGGAGATCCTGGTGTTAGCCTAGCCAGATGTCGGAAACCGGGTTTTGTCGCTGATGGGGGAAATAGATTCACGCTGCGTATTCAGTCGAAACTCAAGGGGTGTCGCCTGAATCCGTGCGTGAACGTATGTCTCGCCGTAATGAACCCGCCCGTTTCACTTTTGTTGGGTGGTTCTTATCCTGAAGGGGTTAATAACTTCTCCTCGAAAAACATAAATCAACAGGGGTTCGTTGGAAACAACAATTTTAATACATATACAAATAAATAAATATGATAATTTGTGACTTACATGGAATCCAAAAGAATAAGAAAACAAAACGCCAATCACCCCCTATCCACACAGTTTTTGAGTCACTTGCGGGACCGCATTCTCTGTTGTCGCTGGTTTTTCCTCCTTTTCGCTGGTATTTGTTCCTTGTCGCCTCTTCACTTCACCTTTTCACTGCCGTCGCACGGCCACCAACGTATTGTCACACGCCTCTGCTCTAACATCTGACGGAATGTCACTCGACCACTGCCGTCGCACGGCCACTAGCCTATTGTCACTTTACTTGACGCTTTTCACACAAGCAGTCGCCACCAGTGGGGTTAAACTCTCCCTTACGTTTGTCTCAAAATAATGTTCAAACAGGCAAAGCATATTCTGCCTATGTATGGCTTGCCTTCTAAAACAGTTAATGCCGTTTACCTAAATGCAAATTAGCCCCCTGAGCTCGTACTTCATGTTTCTGACCCTATTCTCAAATATGGTCACCGACTTGGCCCGCGACTGCTCCTATTCTAAACATGAGCTCTGTAGCACCCCTACGTCACAACGTGCCTATACTTTCGCATCGATGTGGCACCTCCTCCAACCTATAGCACGGGACATCCCCATCTCTCGCAACGGCCCATAACCTTACACACCTTCAGACTGGAATTGGCTAGAATGAATTTTTCGAGAAACCCCCCCCCCCCCCCCCGATTTTTAATTCCCAGTTTAATCGCTTCTCTTGAACTTGGCCGCTTAGATCTTAATTTAATAATCGCTTTAAAGTTCCTTTGAAATAAGCGATATGAAGTTAGTTATGAAATACTCGAATTTTGGTATCTCCGTGACATTCGGTGACAGGATAGATGCATAATATGGGTGTCCAGAACATATGTGATGCACTGTTTTCCAACAATTTCATATTAACTGGCCTTAATTACCCAGATTCTGACTGCAGGAGAATACTCATTTGATCAGTTGTCAAATAGCCAATGTGACGTTCAACAAATGCGCCATAATGGACATTAAATTTCACGCTTTATTACCACCGCTCGAATTATTGCTGGTCTGTTTAAATGACAAAATCGTTTTCGGGGTCCGTCATACACCTATCTTTACGTTTTATGTTCAACCCATTCTGAAAGTTTATCGAAAATATTTACACTTTCAAACAAGAAAATCGCAACTTTTAGCTATCACCTTGACACTCTTCACTTTCTGACATTAGTACCATATCATCTGCGAAAAATAGCCCTGGGATCTCCAGGCCCCCAAATCTTTGATGTACAATGCAAAATAAAATTGGCGAAAGGATACACCAATGTTTAAGCTTATCACCATAGGCACACATTTCGTTGTTATGTTACCGGGATGCTGGGGGGGGGGGGGGTTCTATCATTTGGGTTAGTGTGAAAAGATAGTCAGTGACTCTCCTCCTCTCCTTCCTGGAGCCAACATTAAGACACAGTCTCGACACAGAGCGATATACCATCTGTTGCTCATTCTACATCCGTGGACCATTTAAGTGTGATGAGTCTCGAAGAAACCGGCTGGTTGATATTTCCTAGTTTTCGAACTTACAACTTCATAATCTTCTGTCTGTCGACGAGGCATGATGATAAAAACAAAAGTAACTTGTTTCATCTTGTCACCTGAAACCAAAAAGGATTGCTTCTCTTTTATTTCGAAGATGATTGCGTTGTCGCATACCCACAAACGATCCTTATACTTATGGTTGCCCCGGAAGCCATCACATGTTAATGACACATGCCCTTGAGCCCATCACGTATACTTATCCAATCAAAGTTATAATCATTTGATAGCTGCCTTACATCGGTTAATTGCAATCCTTATTTTCTCATGCAAAATTGATCCGTGACGCCCCTTCGAGCACCAATGATATCAACCACCAGCATTGGCTGTTATGACCGGGGTTCTACAGTGAAATTTAACATAGCGCAAAAGACACAATTTAGGCAGTGTTCACATCCTCAATGCGACACATTTCCACTACATACTGATGTTAATTGGTTGCTGGTCTTGCTGACGCTAATGTATTGCATCTTATGTGTGTATATAATCTGTTCAGTTTTATTACTTCTCACTCAACATTCCTTTAGGTCTTGCTTTCTCTTTCTCTTAGCTTCTCGCCGTCAACAAAAATCTCCAAATGTTTCATGTGTATTGAAGCAAACCGTGGCTCCGCCTCTGCTGGCGGGTGGTGTGTTTGGTGTACACTGCGTACCATGGGGCCCACTCCTCTTTATGATTAAGGTAGTTTCTGGTCATTGCAATGGATGACATAAATACCTATAGAATGCGAGTGGGTCTCTTCATTGTTCGTGCGCGCAGGAGTGCGCAGTGGAAACATAGACTGGATATACCTTGTATTATACTTGTCAACTTAGTACTTCGGTACAGCTGCAAAGGAGCTTCCTTATGGTTAGCTCTGATGCTTGTGTAATTGTTAGGAAAAGAAACTCTATCAAAAGCACCGCAATACTTGTATAACAGGCCAGATAGCCCTTTGGGGGATGCATACTTTGGCGTATGTTCCCACATAAAGTCTTCTATTTTTTACTAACACACCAGTCATGACTTCAATAGGCGGTGTGCCATTACATAACTTTTACTGCTTGATTCCAATCATGCTCCTAATGTTGAAAATATTTGGTGTTATGTTTACCTGCGCTTTAATGATAATAATTCTTTCCGGTGATATTGAGGCTGGTACAATCCATGATACATTTACAACAGGACCACGAATTTGTCACCTAAATATTCAAAGCATAAAGCCCATACTCGATATATTGCAGTGTGAAATGTCTACCATGATATATGTGCTTTTACCGAAACATGGCTAGGTCCTTCCAACGACAATAGTGATTTTCATTTAAACGGGTTTCAAGAAGTAATACAGAAGATCGCTTAACAAGGGGAGGTGGCATTGCTCTTTACATTAAGATTGGCATAGCATTTAAACCAAGACCAGATCTTGCATTGTCTTCGCTTGAATGCTTATGGGTTGAAATGTATACTTCTTGTAGCTCCTTCCTACTCGCTGTCTTTTACAGACCACCGAACAACGAGAATGATGTTTGGGATATGATATCGCCTCTACTGAAAAAGCTAAGGACTCTGGAATCCCTGACATCATTGTCACTGGTGATTTTAACGACAATCTACTTACTCCTAAAAGGGGAAAATTTAGCGACGTTGCTGATTATTTTAATCTTACACAGGTGGTGTCAGAACCAACGTTTTTCACGAAGACATCAGCGTCAATGTTGGATCTGATTGCAGTTAGCGATTCCATCAATGTGCTATCAATTGAAGTAGCTGATCCATTTCTACCAGATTTAACAGGGTATCACTGCCCCGTCTGTATCGAGTTTCACTTTACGAAAATTACCGAACTTAACTCATACCTCTGCGATCGAATGCAAAGAGTGGTGGTCAATTCAGAGGAGTCCTCTTGGAAACCTGTTACCGGAGGGGTTCCGCAAGGATATATTCTCGGCCCTCTGTTGTTTCTCATTTCTATTCATGACATAACTTTATATTTAACCAGCTGAATTCGCGTTTTTGCCGATGAAACAACTTTATATTTAATAACTGAAAACTCTGACCTGGCTGCTGTTATACTGAACAATGATCTTACCACAATTGAACACTGGGCACACGCGTGGTTGGTAGAATTCAATCCCATTAAAACCGAAGCCATGGCCATTTCACGCCGAACTGACCCCACTCAACAGACATCCCTCGTACTGGCAAATGTTCCTATCAAAGAAGTCATGGAGCACAAGCACTTAAGTGCCATTCTCAACTCAAACTGTTCGTGGGATCACCACATAAAACATATCTCCACAAAAGCATGGTCACGTCTGGATCTCATGAGAAAAAATAAATTCATTTTAGGCCGGAAAATACTCGAGAAGATATATATTTGCTTTCGTTAGACCCCTGTTGGAATATGCAGAAACGGTTTGGGGAAACTGCAGCGAAAAAAATGTGATAAATCTGGGGAAAAAATCAAATTTCTAGTGCTCGGATTGTTACAGGTGCAACTCTGAGTGCGAGCAAGGCATCACTCTATGTGGAAACTGGATGGGAGATGCTATAAGTAAGACGGCAGAAACACAAATTAATACAGTTCTTCAAAATGTATCACATTTCCCTGCCATATATGTCCTGCTTAGTCCCACCCCCTGTCTCAACAATTCGGACTCTAGAACTACTGCCAATAATCTCCGAATTCGTTACTTTCGGACAGCATCTTTTTGTCAATCACCTGGCCGCTTCTTCGAGTTGTTCATGTGGTGAACGTGAGATACAGAACACTTTCTATTAAAATGCCCTAATTACGACCGTATACGAAGGGAGACCCAAGGTCTACTTCCCAATCTAACTGACTGTAATACATTGCTGTACGTATCTGAATTTTACACCCAAGGCGACAATTACTCAGTTTTCGAAACAGTTCATAAATATATTCTCTCTTCTGTGAGGTTCTGTTAGAACCACACTGGTGTCATCTGTTCATTATGAATGGTTAGTGTAATGTTTTTACCATAATCCTAAGAAGGTAAATTAATTTTAAAAATAATGCAGATTGCATCTATACTCATTCCCGCAGTATATAACCTATAGCCCATAATGTGCTTTACCTCAAAGTTGTTCTCAGATCTTCTGTGTGTTCACTCATACTAGTTTAGTGATTGACAAGTCACACTTATGCCACGTCACCCGGGGCGGGCGGAAGCCACTATTGACCAACGGAGATTTCTTTCGGCGTTCTTCTCCTAACAATAACTCAAGCGTGCATAAGATTTGAACTAACTGGTGTTATCTCGGGCCACCTCTGTGTTGGGATCTCCATTGACATGCACAACACAATAAAGTTTAGGTTCTGACGGTACTCTCAGTATCCCCTCGCCAGATAGAACCCGTTACTTATTGACGATACAACATGAAGATAGTTCGGTTCTGACTGGTGGCTCCTTATTCTTTTCCTCCCTGAAAACTGTCCTATCCTTCTTCCCTTCTATCAATTAGATAAATTAAACCTACTTGCATCATCTTATGTTACTTTTTATTTTTATTTAGCATACAAATTGTGTGAACAGGTATCTTGATGTACACGCCTTCTCACTGTCTTCTCATTTGCTACCTGTTAACTATACCATGAGTGTAAACTACCACGGATAAGCTAACAGCTTACTGTCGAATCCACACTTAATGATATTGTAAAGTATGTATCACTTTGGAAACTTTTGAAATAAATATTGTTTAAACTAAACACGAGTTAAGGATTAAAAGGTGTTAAAACTGAAGCTGAAGACTTTACATGGCATCGCCGTACCACAAGTGTTGGCAGTTTTGAGAAACTTTCGTTGTCTATGGGTACCGAAAAAGGTACGCGGACATTTCCCCAGCGGACATGTTCCCCAGGTGAACATTAACCCAGGATTCAGTAGGCAGGACTTTACCCCAACGGGCATTTCACCAGGCTACTTATCGGAAAACGGACATTTCCCCTGGTTATTTATTTATTTGTTTTTTTAGGGACATTTATCCAGTTTTTTTTTCTTTACTTTATTTAATTAAATAACATATTTGAAAGATTGTATTTGATTTTCTTTGTGCAATTTTTGTGGGATTTTTTATATATAACAATTCAAAATGTACAGATCTCTGTGTTGGATGTTTGCCTTGTTTTTGAATGAATGAATGAAACGTTTTGCCGTGTTTTTATAATAATTCTAACTGCTTTGTAATGACTGCTTTTCTTTGATGCCGATTGATATGCAGCGATTAGAAACGCGCCGACTGAAAAACAGTAATTAGAAACGTGCCGACTGATATACAGTGATTAGAAAACAAGTCCGAGTGTACAGATCCCTGTGTTAGATGTCTGCCTTGTTTTTATTATGTAATGACTGCCGTTCTTCCGCGCTGGCCGATATGCACTGATTAGATTTACTAACTTTGCATACCGCCGGCACTGTTCAGCCAGCTTGAATGAGTACAGCAAAAAGATATAAATGATGGCGCATATATCTTAAATAAGACCTCGACGAGCTGAAACTTTTCATTCATCGGATATCAGTAAGTTCTTCAGTCATCAGGTAGCATGGCCAACCCATAAGCAAATAAAGTTATTTGGGTTACAAGGGATCTGAAATCCCACATCGTCCCTGTGCTCCTTCGGTGCGCTGAAACTTCATTCATTCAATTTCTATCAAACTGACCAAGACTTGTGTCTGTGCTGTAATAGAGCAGTTCGGCGACGACAAGAAGCTTTCGTCTGCGATGTTTGCAATAGATGGCGGCATGGGACATACAACACAGGCATTTCAAGAGCCGAGTACAAAATTTTTAGACAGTAAGAATATTTTCCTTGGAGCTGTACTACCTGTCAAGATGGGCCAATGAAATTAGTCCCCCCTATTGTCGAAACACTGGAATAGATACAATCGATCCTTCATATGAACAGCGCTATCCTCTTGAGATTGAAACAAGTATGGAAACTAACGTAACCGAGACTGCGGCAGATGAACAGAACCCTTTAATGGAAGCACAAGTGGAATTACATGTCGGGGAAACAATGAAGATAGAGGAAGAAACATCCACTGCACAGTCGATCTGTTGACATTTTTCTCCTTTGAAACCCCCAAAACTGACCGAAAAATTAAGGTGTGGGTTAACCGCGTGGAATCAGCGGAAGTAATACTCGAAGCGGGCTCTGCTACCAATGGGAGCTGCAAACAGTGGAAAAATCTCCACCCACAGTCGGGTTCTCCACCCCCGGAATATTAGTTTCGGGGTGAGGAGAATGGCTGGCCCCTCCACGTGGAACTTACTGTTCTCGACGGAACATTGTACTTAGAAGGCAAATTCGTCCTCTACCCCTATAAGTTACAGAAAATTATACAATAGAATTAAAAGTGCGTGGAGTCAATGAGGATTGCCTCGCCACTCATTGGGAACTTTAGGATCGAGCCTCTGAAGACTTCCTTGCAACTCTGCGTGTGGGGGTGGACTAGGAAGAAACCCACCTCTAGTCCCATCAAAAGTAACAATCACACAACAGTCACAATATACAATTGTGGATTCCTATCGCTCTCTACCTATAACTTTTCTAACTGAACACTCTCAAATTTTCTTGAAACGCTAAGATGATAAAAGAAAAGAGTTGACGAATGCGGTAGGGTTTGGAACAGGCTTTCTGTTAACTCACGCAGGAAACAACCAAACACCAAGCAAGGATTGAAACGCGCTTGCCTGGCTGGGACCGGTGTACGTTTTAAATAAATAAACATATGAGTAAAGATATATAGATATAGCTGCCCTTAATTTTAAGGGCTTTTGGGTGTGTGTCTGTGAGTGTGTGAATTTCTTCTTTTTTTTTCTTTCTCCCACCACTCAACATTTGTTCCCCCGGCATCATGACATTGACAAACTGACTCCACTTTCCTCATTTACTTCACTCTCAGTCTTTTTTCTCCATCTCTTTAACCAGTTTGAAAATACATGTACCTTTACTGTATCACTCTAAACCATAAATTATTCTGTTGTATCTTTTTAGGAGGCGGCTTACATAAGTCTTAGGCTTGATGTCGAATCCTGTTATTACAGTTAACTATAGAAAAATGCAATACCTTCTGTTGCTCAAGTATATTTTATAAACCATATTAATTTTGTTCCATGTTCCATTTTTCAATAAATATTGTTTAAATCAAGACCGATCAGATGGCCAAGGTTCAGCATCCACTCTCTTAAAGGCTGGTGGATGACTCCCAGATTTCAAAAACACATATTTGTGGATTTTTTTCCTTCTTAGCTCAACTTGACGAAGTCAAGCAGAGCTATTGCTGTCACTTCTCGTCCGTCGGCGTACATCCATTTCCGGCAAACAATTGTTGCCACTGGCAACAGCCTTTTGAACTTAGTTTTATAGGGCCTCAATATATTCCTTTGGCACGTCCTACAGGACACATTTGTTATCGGATCGCTTTGAAACTTTGTATGCTTGTTTGGAGTGACCTCTAGAGAGGAGCTATTGATTTTTTCCTATTTCCGTCAAAACATGACGCCGCTACGAACGACGTTCGATGAACTTAAAGCAGTTATGCATCAATATTTCCCTTTGACACACCCTACAGAGCACATTTATGATAGGATAGCTTTGAAGCCTGGTATGTTTGTTTGGGGTGACCTCCAGATCGGAGTTATCGATTTACTTCCATTTCCATCACAAAATGTTGCCGCTGGCAACGACCTTCGAACTTAGTTTAGTCAGGCATCAATATATTCATTTGGCACGCCCTACAGGGCAAATTTATCGTCGGATCGCTTTGAAACTTGGTATGCTTGTTTGTGGTGACCTCCAGATGGGAGCTATCGATTTTCTTTAATTTCTTTCAAAATTATGTGCCGTTGGCAACAACCTTCGATGAACTTAATGCAGTTATGAAACGATATTTTCCGTTGGCACACGCTGCAGGACACCTTTATGATCAGATTGCTTTGAAACTTGGTGTACTTGTTTGAGATGGCCTCGAAATGGGAGCTAGCGATTATCTTCTATATCCATCAAAAAGTGTTGCCGCTAACAACGACCTTTGAACTTTGTTTAGTTAACCATCAATATTTCCTTCTGGCACACCCCACAGAGCACATTTATGATCGGATCGCTTTGAAACCCGATATGCTTATTTGGAGTGACTTCTAGATGGAAGCTATTGAATATCCGTCAAGATATGTTGCCGCTGGCAGCGGCCTTTGAACTTAGTTTAGTCAGGCATCAATATATTCCTTTGGCACGCCATACAGGGCACTTTTTTGATTATTTATTTATATTTATTCATTGGTGTTTATGGTCACATACTCATTGGCGAATCGTGACCGTGACAGTTTTATGGGTGGGGGAAGCCGGAGTACCCAGAGGAGAGAGCCACCCAGCATCGACGAGCAACTGTCAGCTCCTCAACTTTCTAACTCTTATCAAGCTCCGCTCAAGTAGAGTTACAGCGGTTGCAGACATGTGCACCATCGACGTGCAGTACATTTTAGTACACGGCGTCATTGTGCCCCATGTAGGCAACCGTGATAAAGTGCCTTGCCCAAGGACACAACTCGGGATCGGGATCGAACTCGAGACCTCCAGCATAGAAGTCCAACAGTCTACCACTGAGCCAACTTGCTCCACATTTATGATAGGATTGCAAATATTTCCCTTTGACACACCCTGCAGGGCACCTTTCTGATCAAATCGCTTTGAAACCCGGTGTGCTTGTTTGGGATGACCTCTAGATAGGCGCTAGCGATTTTCTTCCATTTCAGTCAAAAAATGTTGCCACTGTCAATGACCTTTGAACTCTGTTTTTTTAGGAATCAATATTTCCCTTTGGCACACCTTAAGAGCACATTTATGATCGGATCGCTTTGAAACCTGGTATGCTTGTTTAAGATAATCTCTTAATGGGAACTATTGATTTTGTTCCATTTCTGTCGAAAAATGTTGCCGCTGGCAACGACCTTCGAACTTAGTGGTGTTGCCAGGCATCAATATATTCCTTTGGTACACCTCACAGGGAACATTTATGACAGGATTGCTTTGAAACTTGGTATGCTCGTTTGGGGTGACCTATAAATGGGAGCTATCGATTTTCTTCCATTCCCGTCAAAAATAAATGCTGTTGGCAATAACCTAAGGTGAACCTTGTGCAGTTATGCATCAATATTTCTCTTTCGCACACCCTTCAGGGCACATTTATGTTAGGACCACTTTGAAACTTTGTGTGCTTGTTTGGGATGACCTCTAGATGGGAGCTCTCGATTTTCTTCCATTCCTGTCAAAATGTTTTGCCGCTGGCAACGACCTTTGAACTTAGTTCAGGTCGGCTTAGGCATCAATATTCCCTTTGGCACACCTACAGCGCACATTTACACTTGGATCGCGTTGAAGCCTGGTGTGCTTGTTTGGGGTGACCTTCAATGGGAGCCATCGATTTTCTTCCTTTTCCGTCAAAATATGTTGCTGCTGGCAACGACCGCTGAACTTAGTTTAGTCAGGCATCAATTTATTCCTCCTTTGGCACACCCTAAAGGGCACATTTATGATCGGATCACCTTGAAACTTGGTAAGCTGGTTTGGGGTGACCTCTGGATGCTATCGATTTTCTTACTTTTCCTTAAAAAATAGTTGCCGTTGGCAACGACCTTCGATGAACTTAGTGCAGTTATGCATCAATATTTCCCGTTGGCACACTCTGCAAGGGACATTTATGATCGGATCGCTTTGAAACTTGGTGTCCTTGTTTAGGGTGACCTCTAGATGGGAGCTATCGATTTTCTTCCATTCCCGTCAAAATGTTTTGCCGCTGGCAACGACCTTTGAACTTAGTTCAGGTAGGCTTAGGCATCAATATTCCCTTTGGCACACCTGCAGGGCACATTTACGCTTGGATCACGTTGAAGCTTGGTATGCTTGTTTGGGGTGACCTCTAATGGGAGCTATCGATTTTCTTCCTTTTCCATCAAAATAGGTTGCTTCTGGCAACGACCGTTGAACTTAGTTTAGTCGGGCATCAATATATTCATCCTTTGGCACACCCAAAAGGGCACATTTATGATCGGATCACCTTGAAACTTGGTAAGCTGGTTTGGGATGACCTCTGGATGCTATCGATTTTCTTACTTTTCCTTAAAAAATAGTTGCCGTTGGCAACAACCTTCGATGAACTTAGGGCAGTTATGCATCAATATTTCCTTTTGGCACACTCTGCAAGGGACATTTATGATTGGCTCGCTTTGAAACTTGGTGTCCTTGTTTAGGGTGACCTCTAGATGGGAGTTATCGATATTTTTTTCGATTTCCGTCAAGAAATGTTGCCGTTGGCAACGACCTTTGAACTCAATTTAGTTAGGCATCAATATTTCTCTTTGGCACACCCTACAGAGCACATTTATGATCGTATAGCTTTGAAACCTGGTATGCTGGTTTGGGTAATCTCTAGATGGGAACTATCGAATCTCTTCCATTTCCGCCAAAAAACGTTGCCATAGGCAACAACTATCGAACTCAATTTAGTCAGTCACCAATATATTCCTCTTGCACGCCCTCCAGGGCACATTTATGATCGGATCTATTTGAAACTTGACATGCGTGTTTGGGGTGACCTCTAGATGAAAGCGATTGATTTTCTTTCATTGTTGTGAACGCCAGCTTTTGAACTTAGTGTATTTGTGGAGCATCTTATCTCTTTCAGAGGAGGCATTCATTATCCGGTTTTGAAACTTGGTATGCTTATTCAGGGTAACCAGGATAGGAGCTATCGATTTTCTTTTCGTTTCCATCACAAACTGTTACTGTTAGCAACAACCTTTGAATTTATTGCATTTGTGCATCAACATTCTTCTTTGATATGGCCCACATGGCAAATTTATCATAGGATTGTTTTTAACTTGGTGTGCGCATTGGGCGAGACCTCTATATAAGAGCATTCATTTCTGGGGAAACATTTCCGTTTACAATTACCTATATATTTACTGCATTTGTGTATCAACATTCTTCCTTTAGCCAGACTCACAGTTTGCATTTAAAAATGCATGGATTGCTCTGACGTTGTGCACAAACAATGCTGTTTTGTTGAAGTTTCACCAAATAACATTAGAACCAGTGTTCTTCAGTTTTGTCATTTCACTCATAACTTACCAAGTTCGAGTTCGTCAAGTTGAGGCACAGTGTCATTGGCATTTTCATTTCTAACCGTTATGGGTAATATACTGTGGCTGTTTCCTTCCAAACCAACGTCTGTTTGTTTTGTTTTTTTTTTTCTTCTTCCTAAAACAACCATCAAACTGCGGTTTCAGTATTACCATAAATACCCGCGCGTTTCCAAGTAAAACATAGAGCAGAATTCTTGTTACTTTATGTGCATATTTTCATTTGTATTTTCATTTCAATTTGCATCATTATTGTTTTTCATTTTAGTATTTTATTTTTCTGTAATTGTAATTGTAATTTACTGAAATGACAAAAATGTGAAATAAAATATAACAAGCTTGAAAACTCGTTGTTTACAGTTAACTGTATCTCACACGAATCCTGGACTCTTCGCCGAAAGACAACTTCGCCGAACATTTTTTCGGGACAGTTCGACGGAAAATTGGACGCTTCGCCGGAAAATGTATGCAAAATCGCCGAACTTTTGGACACTTCGTCGAACTTTTGGACACTTCGCCAGACTTATAGACACTTCACCGGATTACCAAGGACAATTCGCCGGATGATTTAGAAAATTAGTTTGGACGATTCGTCAGAACTTTTCTGGATGATTCGCCGGAAATAATTTTGCAAGTCAGAATAAATTAAGAAGTTGGTTTTGAAGAGAGGGCTTTGAGGAATGAGGAGACAAAATAAAACAAAGCATGACTTTGAACGTTTATTCATATTTAGAAATGAGAACAAAACACTAAATACAACAGCACTAGAATATTATTTACATTCTGGGGGTACATAGCACTGGAAATTAACAGAACAACTAATAATCAAAGGAATACACTCCCCCCTCCACCCCACCCTTCCCCGCAACGCTAAGATGATTTATACTTTCTTGACGTTATATAATTCTCGGTGCTATATGCGCTAGTACGATACATGGCACTGGGAATTATATTTGGACATGAACTATAGCTAACAATCGAAAGAATACGGTGCGGCCTCTAATCAGCCATAAAGTAGGAGTTTTCGATACTGCCCATTGTCATAACAAACCCAAGCCGTCAAACACTTCTCTAAAGTCCGGCGACTTTTAATCACTATCAAAAGGCTGAGAAGAACAAATCTTTCTTATTTGAATAAAGGCAAAAAGAGGACAATAAATAATAAAAAAAAACTTAATCTCTTTTGACGAATGTTATTTTAACAATTTTAGCTGAAATATACTTCATCTAATCTACATCACCCTAACTAAATTTTTTTATTTTTTAAAAAAGTCCGGCGAAATGAAACTCGGCGAATTGCGACTCCGGCGAACTGTCCAGTCCGACGAAGTTGTTTTCCGGCGAAGAGTCCATTCCCCTCTCAGACGACGATTAAACCCAGTTGACCTGCTAGTTGTCCGGCTGAATCGACCTAAGGCCGTATCGACCCAAGGCCGAATGAAACAGGCCGAATTTACCTGTTCCCCGAGCATCCAGTAATTACAATTAAAGGATGCAGTTGAACGAGAAACACTATAGCGCATTCCCCACTCCGTCGTATAAAAGCCAAAATTGGATTCAACGACGTACCTATCCACAGATATGGAATCGTATTGTTTTCATTTCGCGCAGAAATGTGCTCAAGTATCCTTGGTGAAATACCAACACATGGGAACTGGAAAAAACTGCACCCGTAAGAACTGCTCGAAAGTGAGGTTTCAGTTTCATGCGTGCTGTCTTTTGTTCGTGATTATATTCGTCAAATATCTTTTGAATTTTGTAAGTTTCGACTTTTTTGGATAATTCATACAAAATAGGAAGTTTATCTGGATTTTGGAGAACAATGAAAGAGTAGTGTTCTATGTACAAGTTGTCATAATAAAGTGTGAAAAAATACATGCGCTTTTCGAATTGAGACTTGACGGTCGTACTAAAATGAGGCCGCGGGAAGAAAAGTAGTGATGAACCGATAGTCGGAACCGGCCGATTATGGGGCCTCGGCCGATAATGATATTCGGTAGTTTGCGGTTATTCTATATTTAAGGTGCTATATAATTTATAAATTATAAGTTAGGCCTCACGTTATTTCGGTATTACCGAAACTCGTTATTTTTTTTTCAATACCACATCAAATTCAATGCTCCTTTAATGGCTTTATTATCGAACATCCTGTTGTGTAATTGTTAACATACACAAAACAATGCTTCTCTGGGACGAGAACGAGTGTTTTGGGGTCTGGTCCAAAATTCAAGATGGCCACTGGTAGCCATTTCGTATAAAATTAGTTGCAAACTAGTCTTTGTAAGACTGTGACCCTGGGCCCCCCTGGCCCTCACAGTCTTTGAGAAACCTGTTCAAATTTCATCTGACTAAAACTGAAAGAAACTGGCCGCATTTGGGTAGACTCAGTTCACGCTTCATATCGAAGACAAAAATCACTTAATCAACATTCTACTTGTCGTACTCAGCCCAAATATAATTTATTTACATGTCTGCATCATTTTTTAACGCAAACACAGCATCAAATTCAAGAAATGTTGAAAAATATCCGACATCACCACATTAAAAAACCTAATGTTTCAATGATAAACAAATTGTACTACGCATGCGCACAGATACTGTGCGCATGTGTAGTACAATTTGTTTATCTTTGAAGTCGATGTTTTTTAACGTGGTGAAGTCGGATATTTTTTGTGATGTTCGTATCATTTAGACTGCGACAAAGAGGTTGGTCATGATGTTTGGGCGTGGTGTCTACGTTAGCTGCATCATCATCGCAGGATGACGAATGTTATGATTTATTTGTTTAGACTTTTAGTTCTTAATTGTATCCATATAGTATTTTACATAGCACCACTGTAAGGAGGAAGCGTGACAGGTTGCACAAGACGAGGATTCCAGATTTAGACGCGGACCACGACTTTGACAATTTTCAAATTTACAAAGTGCAATCGGGGCAGTAGGGATTGTTGTAGCTGACATAACTGGAATATGAGGAAATGAATGTGGAAGTTAACTTGTTCTTAAGCTTCCTTCTGTCGCTAATATTACAAGTTGTGTCGTCCAGAGCATTCCATAGTTTGAGGAAGGAGTATAAAGGAAATTTATCCAGAGTTTGGGTCCGTGTTTTTTCTATGTATAGGAAGCCCGACTGTCTAGTTCTCCTACCAGATGGAGTGTCAGTAATTTTAAATATATCATTTAAAGACATGGTAATCTGCCGTTCTGCCAGTCAAACACGAACAGTAGATCTATTTAATGTTACTTTCAGTACTATAACTGCAAATGCCATTACGGCTTGGGCTACAGTATTTATAAACCGATCTTTAGGAAACTTCTTCGGTACCTTTGTTATCGGGTGCTGGTCAAAACGTCCCCAAACCAAAACGTCCCCTAATTTTTTTGGTCAAAACGTCCCCAAGAGTTGGTCAAAATGTCCCCAAGTGTTGGTCAAAACGTCCCCAACAATTGGTCAACACGTCCCCAAGAGTTGGTCAAAACGTCCCAAACAATTGGTCAAAACGTCCCCAAGTGTTGGTCAAAACGTCCCCAACAATTGGTCAAAACGTCCCCAAGAGTTGGTCAAAACGTCCCCAAGAGTTGGTCAAAACGTCCCCAACTCATTTATCCTTCTTTCGTAGTTTCATATTTAATTTAGCAATGTTTATACTATTTTTCGGTCGAAATCTAGGATTCTAAGTCAGTTGTACCAATACTCTGCTCTCGGCTGGGCATGAACAGGACTTCAGCAGACTGGAATTAATTATCGAATGAATGAAAAGTTTCAGGGTGCCGAAAGCTTACTGGGACGATGTGGGATTGAAATCCCCTTCAACCCGAATAACTTTACTTGCTTATAGATCCACAAGGGTCGGAAGCGAGGGACAGTAATATTTGCACGAACAGTAAGGTACTGGGCTCAAACCCCCTCGATAACCTCGAACTGGAAGGCGACTTGGAATTGTGCATAACTACGAGATTCTGCTCTGTATTTTACTTAGAAACGTGGGCATATTTATATGGATGGTAATACTGAAAGCGCACTTTGATGGTTGTCTTAGAAAAAAGAAAAGAAAAAGAAACCCAAACAGTCGGTGTTCGGGAGCAGTCCCAGCACATATTGTCCATAACGGTTATAAAAAAGGAAATATTATACCAATATGTGTTATTGAAAGATGGGAGTCACCCATCAGCCTATAAGGGTAGAGTGGACGCTGAGCCTTGGCCATCTGGTCTGCCTTCAGGGGAACGGATGACGGAGTGATGGTAGGCGCCCCCCAACCCCCCCCCCCCCCCCCCCAACGACAAGAAAATTCCCACTCACAGACATACAGTATGTGACAAGCGGATTACGTCTCTAACACCCAACGCGGTGATAGCATTGTAGAAAATAACTGGGATAAACCGGGATTCCCGGTGTTGGTCAAAGAAAAAAATCACTGGGTCACGCGGTGTTTTTCTGTGTAAAGGATTAGTTACATAATCGATTTTCACGTCTCTAGACTGACTCTACTTGCTACTGAATAAATTACTGGTTTCTGTCGTGTACGTTGCTGGATTATTAATCTCACCACCACGTTCCTAAAGAGAATGTGCCGCAGACTCACTATTTTATTTTTTAGTTGTGAGAAAGTTGCGCGAACGTTAGATCAATACCAGTTATGGAAAAAGCACAGAACGCTGTTGCCAGTCGTATTCGCAATTTGCTCAGAAATGTTGAGTAAATCCCCCCCCTCCCCGATGCCGGGTGAGAGTTCTGCAGGGGACACGGTAGTTCGATGAGGGCCACAAATTGACGATATGCGAAACATAAACTTGAAGCGTATCTCGGGACTTTTGCAATTGAAAAATATTCGATTCTATCAATTGTAATAAAATATATATTATATTACCAATACCAAAAAAAACCCAGTGTTCTTTTAGTATTAATAATATATATATTATTATTATAAAATTGATAGAATCGAATATTACGTCGAGTGCATGTGCCACAAATCATAATCAATGTTACCGAGAAAATAGACCCGAAAAATGCTACCACAACAACCCCCCCCCCCCCCCCCCCCCCCCACACACACACAGTATTTTTCCATCAGAAATTTGTCATTTCCCCAGTCACATTTCACCCCGTGAGTTGGGATAGAACAGCAGTAGCGATTGACCCCTGTACTTTCCGGTGGTACCTACGGCACTGACAGTGAAAAATGAAGTCCACTGTGCTTTCAACAACTTGTTTCGGGTATGATGTGGGAATATAATAAAAAATTTAAAAAAAAACAACAACAAAATCCTCATGTAACAAACAGTGATTTTATTAACAGAAACGCCAATAATTTGTGGATATTTCCCAAGCGTTAAAAACAAATGGCGTCGTACAATGTTCACACGTGTTCATGTACAAGTAGAGCGTCCCACACAATTCAGAGCCACAACTCGTCGCCACAGGACAACCGAATATCTAATTCAGTGGGGACAAAATTCCACCAGTCTTCTTTTCTTTCACAATATATGTGGGTGCAAGTTTTGCAATATATACATCTCGTCCAGCGGATTTTACGACCCGGATGTTTCGGCCCACCTTTTTAAGCAAAGTGAACATTACAGCCATTAAATATTTATTAAACTGGACCGGACTGAAATGTCCGCTTTGTTAAAAAAAGGCGACCTGAAACACTCGACCAGAATGCTTTGAGTAAAAAAACACACTGACCCCCCGCCTCCATTCGGACGAAAGCCCACATAAGGGATGGTTGTACAAATCACAATTATTTTTCTTCGCCCCCCAACATTGGCTCAATGTAACTTTCGCATGACGCAGAGCGCCAAAATGCCCCAGATTCAATCTTAGAACACAAATGGAATATCTACTCAAGGATGGGGCGGGAGCTAATCCTCTGGCCTGGTCATTACCCCTCCTTCCACGACCATATGGTGCGTCCTCAATGGGGTCCTATAAACTTTTTATATACATGCATATCATTGCCCCACCCCCAGCCCACAAACACACAGGATAGCGGATTCCCTGAAATCCTAGCTCTGTATCCGTTTTATGTCATATACATGTATAAAATATACTTTTCCTGTCATCAGAGAGATAAAAAATTATATCCATCCTATTTAATGACGTTATGGCATATCATGTTTCTGAACGGAGAAAACGGTCGCTAGTGTTTAAAGGGTTAATCAGTTACATTGTATAGACATATTTTGCTGTTTAGTTTTTGGGACATATATAACGGAATTTTGGTCGGAAGAAATGAATGATGAAATTTGCAATAATTACATCGACCACCTGTACAAAGTAATTCCAGTTGTTAACTGGTAGAGTGCTGGTAGCCCATATTTGGGCTTTATTATGAAGTGCAGGTGCCGCAGCATAATGGCTTCATATTCTGTGAATGCGCTTCATAATAATTTTGAATTAAAATAATTTAGTCTGAGAGGATTTGCCTTGTTACAATTTATGGGAGAGTGCCTAGTGGCACTCTCCCATAAACTGTAACAAGACAAAGGGATGTGGACTAATTCTGATGACCAAAAATAATTTAGCACTCTACCAGTTAAGGAACTCAATGGAAAAGCTTCAGGCGATCTACCCAAATTTCTTTTCAGATCGGAATCATCGAGAGGAAAGAGTATTGACTATTTCCACACTCTGCTCAGTACACCAGAGAAAAGAGATATTTTTATAAAGAAATCAAAGTTTCATAAAAGAAATTAAAATGTAAAGATGTTTCAAGTGTTTCGATTTGAATAATTTTGTCAACTGTAAAAATGTCCGTTAAAATTTCGGTAGAAGTACTTATAACCCCCAATCGTAACTGAGGCCTGTTATACACGTCTCCCTAATTTATTGTGCTTTAACCCGTCAATAAGTCCATTCAATTTATGCGACGGGGAGTACTTTCAAAAGTGGCGAAGCCCCACCCCCCCCCCCCTCAATTTAACGCACCCCATTCTGTATGCTCCCTAGATATATATACTTGCCCCCCTCCCCCCACTTTCAAAGAAATGTATTTCGAACTCTCAACACACACACACACACCACCACCGGGACTTCAGTTTATGGTCTCATTCCAGGTTAACTTGTATACATGTAGGCAGCCTATGAGACAGGCGAGTAGCAACGATATCAAAGTTGTTGTTGGTGGTGGTGGGGGGGGGGGGGGGGGGGGCATGTATAATATATCTAGGTAGCATACAGAATGGGGTGCGCTAAAACAGCGGGGGGGGGGGGGAGGGAGGGGGGGTTCCACACTGTTGAGAGTTCGAAATACATTTCTTTGAAAGTACTCCCCTGTCAGGCGGTGAGCTTTGATATGAACTGTTGTCGATAAGATCGGCGTGGAAGGGCCTTGATATGAACTGTTGTCGGTAAGATCGGCGCGGAAGGGCGGTATGTTTTTATTAAACAAAACACTGCAAAACTTCAGTTCATGGACTCATTCCAGGGAAACTTGTATACGTATAGGGAGACCTATGAGCCAGGCGAGTAGCAAAGACATCAAAGTTGGTGGGGGGAGGGGCAAGTGTAATATATCAAAGGGAGCATACAGAATGGGGTGCGCTAAAATGGGGGAGGGGGGGGGGGGGGAGCGGCTACGCCACCTGTTGTGAGTTCAAAATACATTTCTTTGAAAACACTCCCCTGTTAGGCGGTGGGCTTTGATATGAGAACTGTTGTCAGTAAGAAAGGCGTGGAAGGGCGCTATGTTTTTATTAAAAAAGTACCAACGATCATATCACTCATCACTTTCTTCCCTGCTGAAATTTGATATTCCATTTAGGACCTTGGAGAAAAACAACAGAATTAAGCCTTATTTTTTAATTAACGTCAGTGTTTATCGTGTTCGGACATGCTGTCTTATTCTGTGATGAAGAGAAGGCACGGTTTCAATGGGGGGGAAATTTCGATTTCATCCGTATAGTCCGTGATGTGGAGTCACGACTTTTCTGGAACGTTCTTCTAAAGTTCTATGCAGTTTGTTTTCTGTCTGTATCTTGTATTTCTTTATTGAAGCGACATGTAGCAGTGAAGTGCCGATTATTAATTAATGCGGGCCCTTTTTAGATTGAACTTGGGATGAGTTTTTTTGTGCGTCGGAGAATCAATTCGACCACGTGGTTTCATGCTGAAACATTTAAAACTGCCATGTTTTCTCAACGGGCCGGGCGCCATATTTTCCGATTACTTTGGGGACACCGTGATTTATCGTTCAAGAAAAATGAATGCAGTCTGTCGTCTTCTTCCTGGCCTGCTGCAGTTTATTTTTCATGACATCTGTTCTCATAAATATTAAAAATTTATCTTTTTATGAATTAAAACTTTCGTACAGGAATGTGGCCGGGCGTTTTCATTAACATACTTCATGATGTAAAAAAATATGACGCAAACTAAAATGATAATACAACAATAACAAAAAAAAAAACACGATCAGTTTGATATGTTTATTTCTTTCAACTAAAACTTAATCGGGCTGGTTTCGTCAACATTGTTGTGTACATGTAGATGTAACCCCGGTTGAGCACCGCGCCAGAACAATTAGCTTGTATTAACGCACTTCCACTTCTAAATTACACCAGCTACTGTTCCACCGAAACAATAAACAGCCGATTTAATCCTCTGTTCAGTAAATCCCAGTGGCCAATTATCGCCACCGTGTTCAACCGGGTCAAATTTGCGTTTTCCACCTATCGCGGGGCTGGGTGTTGGAGACGTAATCCACTTGTCACGTACTGTAGACTTAAAAACGCTTAAAGGGTTGTTATATCTTTATTCACATGTTTATTTAAAATGTACACTGGTACCAGCCAGGCAAGTTTGTTTCAATCCTGTCTTGGTGCATGGTTTCCAGCGTGGTGAGGCAATCCTCACTGACTCCACGCACTTTAATTCTATTGTATAATTTTCTGTGACTTATTAGATCCCAAAAATTTGTCCACATGCGTTTGTTGTCTGAGAACTGCGATAGTATAAAATATCAACCGTTTTTTGTTACCGTAAGCCGTTGTTACTTTAAACATTTTGGTGACTTCCACTGTAACTAATATTCATACAAACTACGATGTGTTTCCATAATTATCCCACAATTATAATGAATTAACAAATGACAAACTTGGACAGAATAAATAAAGTAACAGGTCACTCCCACTTTCAATATCGGTGACATAAACCAATGATATTTTTTAGTCCTTTTTGCAATAAATTTCATCCAGGGAAAAATTCAACTAAATATTCCTACAAGCTGGAAAAATCAGTTAGCGTTTTCAGAATAGTATTACCAGATAACGCTGCATAAAATCCACAAACAAACAAGAAAAAAATTATCATTACACCTATTTGTCACAGCTTTTTCTTAATAATTTTATTAAACGCTTCATCGTGTTGATTCCGATTGGCTATTCCACGAGCCATGTGATTGTCATATAATAGTAGTCTGTTGTTCTAGGCCTTCTTTGATCCCTATACAATTATTTCATTGGTTCATGTCAAAAATAGTGTTAAAAACTGGAGTGGTCAAATTAATGCATGTTTATTAATCATTCTCTCTGGTGTAAAATGCGTAACCCTTCACACTATGGAGTGGTTGCTTAGTAAAACATACATTATTCCACAAAATTCAGTTCGCCATTGTTACGGTGTGGAAATATTATTGATATTGGTAACAGAAAGAAATCTGAGAATCAGCAACAATAACTATGAATTTATCTATTTTGAAATTTAATTAAAAAAAATTAATATAAAAAAAAAATGATACAAAAATCTTTTACACTAACTGGTTTACAGAAAATAAAAACAGTGGTACTTATCAATTATTGAATTAGTCCAAAGTACAGTTTGACAGAATCCAGTAATCCAGTGGTGAAGAATCTTGTGAAGAAAGTTGCCAGCTGGTAGATGTGGTATTAAATCCAAGAATGTCTCTTCAGAAACAGTATCCCGTAGATTTGTAATAAAAATTTCACTTTGAAATTTCAGCAGTCTCCAATAAAATATAATAAAATGCTCTGTAAAATTCAAATGGAGTAAAAATCCAAGAAGTATTGGTGCCACGGGTAATTTCCAAATAATCCAGTTGAATCCTGGCTTTTCACAAAATAATATTATTCTGTTTCACAGAAAGTATGAATTCTCTTTTCCAAGACGAATAGATTTTCTTCAAAATTCTCTTTTGGAATCAATCTTCCAAAATCACAAAGAAGCACTGCTTCTACAATAAATGCACTGTCCTAGAACAATAATAATCTCCAATGGAAACAATTGAAGCGAGTCTTTCTGAAATGGTTTTCTAAAATGAGTTTTTGAATTCTGTTGACAAACCTTTATATAGTAACCAGATAGAATGTCCCAGAAGAGGAAGTTTCTGCAATGTTCTATTAGTTTCTGGGGGATTCTGTTAAAGTTCAAGTAAACAAGGTCATTGACCTATTTAAACAATTAAAACAATCAACAGCTATATGTACAAAATCAGTGTAACAAAGATGTAAACAAGGTCACTGAGTGCAAAAGAGTTAGACCAGTCAGAAAATGCAGAAATAAAAAAAAATCTTTCTCACATAATTATCAACTTAAGGATATATCAGTCTCAATATAATATGGGGGCTATAACACACCCCGCCTTAAAAGAAAAAGTTTGAAGGTACTGAAAACTTTTTGCATAATTTTAGCAGACTCTGACTGGTTTACAATACACACACACACCATAATCTTCACAATTTTTTTTTTTTTTAATAAACATATATACACTTGAAGTGAATAGGGACCGATCATATTATTTTAAATTAGGATATTCTGGAAAGAGCATCAGCTACAACATTATCTCTTCCCGAAATATGCCTAATCTCTAAATTATATTCTTGAAGGGCTAAACTCCACCGCAATAATCTTTGATTCTTGTTTTTCATTTTATTGATAAAAGTTAAGGGGTTATGATCGGTGTAAACTGTAATTGGGCATTGGGTGGTTCGTAGATACACATCAAAATGGGTTAATGCCAAAATTAGAGCCAAAGTTTCTTTTTCTACTGTAGAGTAATTCTTTTGATGTTTGAGAAATTTTCTGGAGAAATAACATAAAGGGTGATCAACACCTTGGGAATCTTCCTGGGCAATATACCCACCTGCTCCATTGTCACTTGCATCTATAACCAATTTGAAGGGCTTTTCATAATTGGGACTGGTCAGGATAGGGGAATTATTTAATAAAGTTTTTATTCTGTTAAAGGATTTCTGACATTCCTCAGTCCAAACAAACCTAACCCTTTTGCTCCAACTGGTCAAAGGGGAGACAACATCTGAGAAATTTAAACAAAATTTTCTATAATATCCAGCCATGCCTAAGAATCTCATGAGCTCTTTTTTTAGAGCTTGGTACTGGAAAATTTACAATGGCATCAACCTTTGCCGCAATCGGCCTCACCTGCCCCTGACCCACAACATGGCCTAAATAATTTACATTTGCTTTGCCAAATTCTGATTTTGCCAAGTCAATAGTTAGGTTGGCTTGGGTCACTTTGTTAAAAAATTCTTGAATATGCTTCAGATGATCAGCCCAATTTGTACCTGTGTGTATAATAACATCATCAATATAAGCTTCACTGTGATCTAAGTCTGCAATTAAGTGGTTAACCATGCGCTGGAATGTTGCCGGAGAGTTTTTCATGCCAAAAGGGGTAACTTTATATTGATACAACCCAAATGGGGTAACAAAAGCAGATATTTGTTTTGCTCTTTCTGTTAAAGGGACTTGCCAATAACCCTTTAACAAGTCAAATTTTGTCACAAATTTAGCATGGCCAAGTTTGTCAATGCAGTCATCAATTCTCGGAATTGGATAATTGTCTGTTTTGGTGAGGCTGTTCACTTTACGGTAATCTGTACAAAATCGGTAACTCCCATCAGGTTTTGGGACGAGAATACAGGGCGAATTCCAGTTGCTATGGCTAGGTTCTATGATATCATTGTCCAGCATATACTGTATTTCCTTTTGCATGATCTCGGCTTTGAAAGGGTTCAATCTATATGGATGCTGTTTGATGGGATTTGCCTCTCCTACATCAACATCATGAAAAATAACAGATGTCCTACTAGGCACATCGGGAAATAAGTGTTGATATTTGAAAATTAAATCAACTAAATCGTTTCTTTGGTCAGGCAGTAAATAATCTATTTTATTTTGTAGATCTCTCAGGACATCTGAGTTCTGTAACTTAAGAGGTACATTTTCACCGCCTTCATGAACATCCTCCACAGGATTTTCCAGCTCATCCATGTGGGTGACTGTTAGACTGGTAGAGAGTTTGGTTCTCTCTCATAATATGTTTTCAACATATTTATATGGCACAGCTGAGTATTTTTGAGTCTATCAGGAGTCTCAACAACATAATCAGTATCACTGATCTTGTGCTTAAGAATATAAGGGCCTGAATATCTTGCTTGTAAAGCATTGCCCTTTAAAGGGAATAATACTAACACCTTGTCCCCAGGTTTAAAGGTGCGAAATTTCACCTTTTTATCATACCAGGTCTTCATAAGACTCTGGGCTTTCTGTAAATGTTTACTTGCCATTTCTCTGGCCTGGTGCAATTTTTCCTTAAGAGTGGACACATAGTCCAGGAGGGAAATTTCAGGTGGCTCTTCCTCGAGCCATTTCTCCTTCAAAGCAGTGAGTGGACCCCTCACTAAGTGTCCAAACACTAATTCAAAAGGGCTGAAGCTCAGAGATTCCTGTACAGTTTCACGGACTGCAAATAAGAGGAGATGTACTCCTTCATCCCAGTCCTTCTCATTATCCTATTAGGCCCTTATCATTGTCTTCAGTGTTTGATGAAAGCGTTCTAGAGCTTCTTGACTTTCGGGATGATAGGCACTTGATGTGTACTGCTTAATTTTGAGCTCATACATCACCTGCTGAAAAATGTTTGACATAAAATTTGAGCCTTGGTCTGATTGCACTGACCTGGGTAGACCGATAGTCGTGAAAAATTTTATCAAGGCCTTAACTATAGTCTTCGTTTTAATATTTCTTAGAGGTATAGCCTCAGGAAATCGTGTAGAAGCACACATGATGGTAAGAAGATATTCATTTCCAGATCTTGTTCTAGGCAATGGGCCGATACAATCAATAATAATTCTACTAAATGGTAGTGCTGCCGCGGTTAAGACTTTTTTCTGACCGGTTAACCAGCGTGTTTGACCGTGGTTAACCGCATTTAAGGTACCTATATTTGTAGTGTGTTCTTGCTTCAACTGTAACTATTATTTCGGGCCGGCCAATGTTAATTACATTGACCATAAATAATAATAAAGAAGTATTCTATTTAGTCGTTGTTGTTCAATCACCCATGTGTTTACATCAGTGCGTGTAATAGGAAATCAACAGGTTTGTGGGGCCAATATGGATGAAACCATAAAAAATACAAAATCATCAAAATAACAACGAAAAAATAAATAACACATTAAATGTTTGTCAGCAATACCTGGAGAGACGTGTTTATTTATTCCATGAACTCCAATTCACTGATGTGTAATGTCCGGTTATAAATTACGCACACGTGCACCAGGTAAAGTTAGATTCAAGAGCACCAACAATGCTTAAGTGGGACAACAATTTGAAAATAATTTGCGCTGTAACCTGCGCATCTGTTGTATTTTTATTGGTTTTTCCGAAACGTTCTCGCGTTCCGGAAAAAACAACTTAATCACAACAACTGCGCAGGTTATGGCGCAAACGGTGCTCTGAATCGTCTGATTCTGAAACTATGAAGTTTCAGTCACAAACGAGCGTTGGATTTTCTTGACAGGGTTGAAGACATTGGGGTGATAAACAAACAACGAACAACAAATAAATGCGAGTATTTTTTAAATCTTTAATAATAATTTTCCTTTATTCTTTTATCTTATTCACCACGTGGTAACTGTGGTAACTCGTGAAAACTTACCTATTTCTGTTGCATCCCAAACGACTTATACACGGGGGCGACTTATACACAGACATATACGATGAGTATAGTGAATGTAAGGTTAACCGGTTAAAACATTTTCTTGACCGGTCAAAGTTTTAACCACAGGTTAACCGGTTATCGCGGCAGCACTACTAAATGGCTCCTCAAAAGCAGGGATTGGTTGAAGGGGAGCAGGAGGAATCTTCTGGTTGGGTTTTCCTTCAATTTGACAGGTGTGGCAGGTTTTACAAAATTCAACATCCTGTCAAAGCTTGGGCCAGTAAAAACACTGCTGAATACGAGAGTAGGTTTTCCTAACTCCCAAATGTCCAGCCATTTGATTTTCATGAGCCAGGCTTATTATTTCATTCCAGTATTTAGTGGGGACAACTATTTGATAAATAACCTCCCAATCACTATTGGAGGGTACTTCTGGTGGTCGCCATTTCCTCATAAGTACACCAGATTTTCTGAAATAACAGACAGGGGAGTTTTGGGCTTCAGCCTGTGTTAGAGCCTTTTCACGTGGCTTGGCAAGGTCAGGATCACTTTCCTGTTCCTGAATTAAAGATGTCCGGGAAATGACATTCAGGGAGGTCCCCCTATCACTCTCGGGTGTAGTGGCCTCTTTACAATCTCTGGAGGAGTCATCACACTGACTCAAAAAAAGTCTGAGACAAATCAATGTCTTCAGAATCCATAATTCTGTGACTGTTCTTATCCTCAGCTTTGCTGTTTAAATCAACACAATTGAGGTTGTTATCAACCTCAGCTTTCTTTGCCATGGACCGAGTCACAGCACATGCTGGAAAGGCAAAAGGAAAACATTCCTTCAAATTAATAATACTTTCATCTGTGCTTGGCTTATCCACCACTTGAGGTTCTACAGTGACTTTGTCACCAGCTAAGTCATTTCCCAATAATAAAGAAATACCTTTTACAGGTAGAGCAGGTCTGATTCCTACTGTCACGGTCGCGTTTACTAAACTACTTTTTAAATTTATTTTATGAAGTGGGACATTTAAAGAGTTTGACTCAATACCTGATATTAGAACTTGTGCCCCTGTAGCACTTTCTTCAGAAAATGGCAAAATGCCTTCTAACATTAATGACTGAGTAGCCCCTGTGTCTCTCAGTATTTTTATTGGTAAGGAACAGTGCTTATCCCCCTCAAGGGAAACAAAGCCTTCAGAAATAAATGGCTTATAATTTTCTAAAGCGTCTTGCTTTATAACATAATTTTCAGGGCATGGAACACATGCTAGTGCATTCGGTGAAGTTGAGGACTCATTTTTCCTTTTTTACAGCCAGCAATCAGATAATAAATGCCCTGGTTTCTTACAATAATTACAAGTTTTAGTTGGGTCGTAATGGTGTAGGACTGGCATTAGATGACTTATTCTCATTAGGCTTCCTATTAAATTTGGGTGGTGAAAAGTTTGGAGGATTGGAAGGATGAGTTTTATCTGAAGTTGGTCTAGATCCACTTAGGAAAGAATTCTTGTGGGGCCAAATATTTGTGGAGTTACGACTCATTTTATGAGTTAAGACATAGTCATCTGCTAGTACTGCTGTTCTGATTAATGTGTCAACTTTTGTTCATCCAGGTGGGCCTTTATATCTGAATGAATCTTTCCTTTAAACTCTTCTATCAGCATCATTTCCTTTAATTTTGTGAAATCTTTCCCTATTTCTTTTGAATGGCACCACCTGTCAAATAAATTTTGCTTCTCTCTGGCAAATTCCACATGAGTTTGATTTTCGTTTTATAATAATTTCTGAATTTCTGCCTGTAGGCCTCTGGAACAAGTTCATATGCCTTAAGTATAGCCTCCTTAACAGTGTCATAATTATTGCTTTGCTCAGAAGATAGAGCGGAATAGATTTCTTGGGCCTTCCCTTTCAAAACACTTTGCAGTAGCAAAGTCCAGACATCCCTTGGCCATTCTAAACTTGTTGCCACTTTTTCAAAATGTGAAAAATATTTATCAACTTCTTTTTCTTGAAAGGGGGGAACTAGCCTAACATGTTTAGTTGCATCAAATCTACTTGGAGAAATTACATTTGAGCCTTGATGTTGAGATTCTAATTCTTTTATTTTTATTTCCTTTTGGGCCTGAATTACTAATTCTTTTAAGTGCATTTCTTTTTGAGCTTCTATTATATATTTTCCCTTAATTTTAATTCCCTTTCCTCTTTTTGAGCTTTCTGAAATGGTTTTCTAAAATGAGTTTTTTGAATTCTGTTGACAAACCTTTATATAGTAACCAGATAGAATGTCCTAGAAGATGAAGTGTCTACAATGTTCTGTCAGTTTCTATCAGTTTCCAGGTGATTCTGTCACAATCCAAGTAAACAAGGTCCCTGACCTACTTAAACAATCAACAGCTATATGTACAAAAATTGTAGATCAGTGTAACAAAGATGTAAACAAGGTCACTGAGTGCAAATGAGTCAGACCAGTCAGAAAATGCAGCAATAATAAAAAAATATCTATCTCATATAATTATTCACTAAGGATATATCAATCTCAATATAATAAGGGGGCTATAACATGAAACCTCAAAGTTCACATGGGAAAAATGACGGGTTAATTATGTTAATTAGCTGACTTCTGGCACATTCTCTGAAACTGTCACATGCTCAGAGATACATGTAATGCTGAGCATTGGCAGTTCTGTTTTTTTGTCATCAATAAAGTGGTTAAATTAAAATAGAACATATCCTGTTAAATGGATGGCAGGTAACTACTGAATGTTTTTAATACTTATTGCAAATTGTTTGTGTACTATTTGAATTTACTTTAAGAAATCTCGCAGTACTGCAGGTCTGTCAGGTGTAAACTGTCAAGTGTCAAGTTAGTCTGCATTCCCAAATATGCAGCTGTTATAATCAACACATTTTCCCATGTGTAATTTGTGTACGCAACAAATCCCAAGATGCAATATTGCAAATTTTCAAATCCCATTATGCAGCCATTTCCCTTCAAAAACATTAATTGCATGCCTTAACTGAGATGAAATCAACGCAGTGATCAGCCAAGAGGGCGAAGTGAAGTTGGCAATATCTTCGCCTTGGCACCGCTAACTTTTCCCAATTTCTGTATTTTTATACTGTACCAATGACCCAGACTTAGCTGGTGCTAATCTCCTTAATTCAGGGCCAAACACAAATTTTGCCCCCCCAATCCCCAAAATTTGCATCAAAAACCGAAATATACATGTCCTATATGGCCCTCCATACATCGACTCCTCTGCGCATGCGCAGTGTCGAGGAAGTCCCGAAATTGGCGCCAATTATCATTTCTTAGTTTGGCCCTCAAAACAGTCACACTTCTCTGTTATTTGTGCTTCCAAATCTCAATTTTCATGATGCCAGACACATATTCATGAGTGAAATGGTGGAAATAAAGAGGATACATTAGGAGGAGAGGAAAATATTTAGTGCAAGAAAATGTTCAGGGCTGTAACTTATAATTATTTTATGAAATTATTTCTAGTTGCCTTTTTTCAAGGCATGGCCCTGATGTTATCATTCTTGCTATGAAGTACCATTGTTTGATCAGTGTTTCCTCTCTACCTTCCTTATTCCCCCCTAGCTTTTCTCCCATGTTTTGGCTTAATTTTTGTAATGTTTATTACCAAAAATTTCTTGGGAGTTTTGGCTTGGTAACAGATTTATTTCTGTTTTTTTCCCCATGTTTACGTCCTCACCCTAGGGGTGTTTAGGCGTTTTGGTCTGCATCTACCATCTGATGTTCTACAGTTTCTTCTCTGGAAGCCTCTGTTTTGCATCAGATAGTGTTTTAATTGGTGACTGATTTCGGGCCATGTTTGTTTTAGTGCCTGGAGTCATGTTTCCGGTTTGTTGACACTTTTGCTTAGGTTGACAACAGTTACTGCTGATAGTGATTTTTTGTCTTCTGCATCTCTCATTCATAGTAAGATACATTATTATTGTCCGTAAGTGTCTCATTAATTTTTTCAAAATGAATTTAAATTTTTGTCCACACTTAGGCTTTTTTGGGATCCATTGGGCTCAGGGTTCCCTTTGGGAACTTGGGCTCTTCTGAAAAAATTTTTTTTTTTTTAAAAAAAAAAATTTTTTCTTTCAAATCATTATTTATTAATGAATATAATGGATTGTTGTATTATGTATCTTTATTTTCAAGGATTAGTGCGAGTACTTTGATTGTTTACATTTCACTATAAATGATTATTGTTCAAATTGTAATAGGAGGAAGTCTTCCTATGATTCTCATGATCTCTGTATTAATTGTTCTCTCTGTACTCGCACTGATCTTTGTTCTGTGTGTTTCAAATGGGATGAAAAACGTTGGAAACGTGTGTCACGGTATGTTGTTCCTGGAGAAAGGTCCATTCCGGTTCTTTCTCCTCAGAGTCACTCTAGTGTTTCACTCTCTTTTTCAGAGGAACAAGAACAGGGTGATGTTTCCGTGATGTCATCCAGAAGTGTGCCTCCGTCGTCACATACAAGCGAAGAGCTAGCGGCAAAAGTGCTCATGGAGATTCGTCAATTCCCTGAAAGGAGCCCGAAGGGGTTGACGTCCGCTAGCTCGACCGGGGTTGCGTCCATTCACCGAATGGGGCAGCACTCGGGTTCATCCGTTGCGGTCCAGCACAGAGAGTCGGGTGTTGCGAGCACTATAAAACATCCACGTGCACACCCAGTGACGACGGAAAGGAGGATGGATCGGAGGAAGCCTGACAGTCCGGTGTTTAGCTTGTCCAGTTCGACACGGGCTGCAAGCGAGAGAGGTCCCTCTCTCATACAACAGCATCTGGGACCAGATGTTGTAGTCCGTAATGTTACGCAGTCGGAGCATACGTCCACCGCTCGGAGGGCTCCGGTATATAGGCAGTCCGCCGAGGCTACCTATAAGGCTTCCATATCCTCTCAGCAGCACACTCGACCGCACCTTGGCTACGTGACCAGTGAATTACAGTCAGCTTCGCCGACCAGGGATTCCTCGGCGACCAGGTCACGCCATCCGGTAGCCAGGGACTCGAGGCCTTCTTCGTCCGGACGTTCACATAAAAGATGTATGCAAGATGCAACGTCCAGGGAGCTTCCGGCGGCTAAAACCAGTAAGACCGCCGCTCCCCAGGCCTCTGTAACGGATGTGCTATCACAGATAGCAAAGTTAATCGCAGCATCCCAGCAACCGTCAGAGCCTCTGTCGGAACATGAAATGTCAGAAGATGCTGGGTCGGTAGGTTCCGCCGCTGGATCCGGTGCGGACGACCGAGATTTACATGATTTACATGAGGTCCGGCAGGATGGCGAAAGGGATTCTGATGAATTGGATATTTCCCTTTCGGAACAACATAAAATAGCCGTAGAATTCATCCGGTGTTATCTTCCAGAAGTTGTTCCGCCAGACCAAAATGCTGCGCAGCCGGATAGGAGGGTAATAGCGCCACTGGACACCGAGTTTTTTAATCGGTTTAGGGACATTGTCCCGGAATTTCCATCACAATCCAAGAATGTCTCTCGGATTTTTGAGTTATTGAATGACGCTATTGATAAACTTGCCAACAAGACGGGCAGGTCAGCCTTCCTACCGGCTTCTGCTCTACAGCTGCCGTTTATTAATCAAAGGAACAAGTTTGATACGGCAGGTCAGGGCATCCAGAGAGTTCCTCTGCGTTTAGACGACCAGGCTGAAGACCTTGATATATCCATGCCGTCGTCTATGTCACTTCCGTCGTCTACGATGGAAACGACGATATCGTCTAACAGAGCTAGTTTAGACGCTCTTTCCTACGCAGATCACCTTACTAGAGCGTTGTCTTTACGCTTTGAAGGACCTGAATTTCAAGACGTACAAACGTCTTTAAGAGTTCTGTCCAGGGCCATAGCGTTTTCCACTTATAACTCCGCCCTTTCAGTGGCAAATCTGGAGTTAGCTCGACGTGACGCGGCCTTGGCTACTTCCACACGCGTGGACAGTAAGGTGAAAAACTCTCTTAGAGTCGCTCCGGTCTCTGGAGAGTTTCTCTTCAGTGGCAAGCTTTCTGATATATATGATAAATTAACAAAGAAAGCTTCGGACTCTCTGCTTTTTAAGTCTGCTTCCAAGAAATCGGAACCAGCAGACAGGAGTAGGCCAGGCACTTCCGGGACGAGTTCGTCCAGGGGAAGTTCCTATAGAGGTTCCTATGCATCCTCTAGGTCTTACTCTAGAGACCGGCAGAGTAGCGACTCGACTAGGGGCCGTTATGCTGGCCGAAATAACCGGTCAGACGCCCCTAGGCCGACGGGGCGAGGTGCGGGTCGCGGAGGACGTGGTTTCTCCTACCGCAAGCCTCGCGGATCCAGGAAGTGATGGTCTAGACCTCTGTCGCGTTCCGGTGGGCGGAAGACTGTCGAGTTTCTCAAGCAATTGGGAATCAATTACGGAGGACCCTTGGGTGCTAGGGGTTATTTCGGAAGGACTAAAACTGTCCTTCAAAGGCAAGCCTCCATTAACTCGAAGTCCAAGATGGACTCAGCTTCCGTCAAATTGTCAGAAAAGAACCGCACTTCTATCAGAAGTCCAGTCTCTTTTAACGAAGAACGCGATAGAGGTCGTAGAAAACCAGGAATCTCCAGGTTTCTACAGCCATCTTTTTCTGGTTCCAAAGCCAGACGGCTCGTTCCGTCCAGTGATCGACTTAAGCTGGATAAACAAGCTGATCGTGGCTCCAAAGTTTTATATGGAGACCATTCGATCGGTCAGAGCGAGCATTCGAGTGAACGACTATGCTGCGAGCATAGACCTCAAGGATGCATACTTTCACGTCATGGTACATCCGGCGTTCAGAAAGTATCTTCGCTTCGCTGTCCTAGGTGTTGTTTATCAGTTCCGAGCGATGTGCTTTGGTCTGAATCTAGCGCCCTGGGCATTCACTCGAGTAATGAACTCGGTAATGACTCATTTCCGTGCTCATTCGTCGGCGGTAACGTCGGCTTACCTGGACGATATTCTTCAGAGATACGGCAACGAGTTAACGCTTCAGAACGACATGCACAATCTGCTTCTATTGCTCCGACGTCTCGGTTTCATAGTAAACGAAGAGAAGTCGGATCTGGTGCCGTCCAAGTCATTTACCCACCTGGGAATGAGCTTCGAGACGCACAACAATCTCGTTCGTCTGCCGTTAACCAGAGCGAAATTAGTCAGTTGTTATGCTCGCTATTGTCTTCACTCAGACAAAGTGTCAGCGAGGGAATTCATGAGACTAATAGGTCTGTGCGGAGCTGCCTCGGATCTCATTCCGATGGGGCGGCTACGCACCCGTCCTCTCCAGGTCTATCTGACTCAGAATTGGAGAGTGAAGATTCATTCGCTCGAAACGGACATACTCTTGTCAAGCCAAGTGAAACAAGAGATTCAGACTTGGGCAGACATACAGTGGTTAACTCAGGGAGTTCCACTGCAGTTGCCAGATCCGAGTTTTACGATTATGACGGATGCCAGTCAAACAGGCTGGGGCGCGACACTGAGCCCATCGGATTTGAAGTGCCAGGGTCTTTGGGATCCGCAGTTTCTAAGCAAGCACATCAACATCAAAGAGATGATGTCGATTTGGCTTGCTCTACGTCATTGGATAGACGTTATTCAGAATGCACACGTGCAAATTATGTCCGACAATACGACAGTAGTTGCGTATATTCGGAACCAAGGTGGCACTCATTCCATTCCGTTGCTCAATCTAACGGAAAGAATTCTTCTGTTTGTATTAGAACATCAGATTCTTCTCTCCATCCGTCATATTCCGGGTCGTCTGAACGTCTTAGCAGACTCCCTTTCACGGAGGGGTCGCCTGTTGCCGTCAGAATGGACTCTCAACAAGCAAGTATTCAATCAGATTTGCTACCAATGGGAACGGCCAATGATAGATTTATTTGCGACACATCTCAACAACCAGTTGCAGACGTATGTGTCACCTTGTTCGGATCCTCGAGCGTTTGCAGTAGACGCTCTCTCGATCTCTTGGGACGGAATGATAGGATATGCATATCCTCCAGTGCCGTTGATTCAGCAGATATTGCTCAAGATAAAACAATCGCAATGCAAGATTCTGTTGGTAGCATCTCTGTCTCCACAGAGACCGTGGATAAATCTACTCAGGTGTCTGTTGTGGGACATGCCGAGGAAGCTTCCTCAACGGGAAGATCTTCTTTCGCAAGGGAAATCGCGCATCCTCCATCACAATCCGCAAGGTCTAAACCTTCACGTATTTCCATTGTGCGGTCCTTCTTGCACGGAAAACATTTTACAGGACGAGCAGTGGACGCGATTTCTAACTGCAGGAGGACCTCCTCTTCGCTAAACTATGCTGCTAAGTGGAGGGTCTTTTGTCAGTGGTGTGAGGATCATTCAGTAGATATTTATGATCCCTCCATTCCAGACATAGCAAACTTTCTAGTATACTTGTTTGATGAGATTAATCTGCAGCCTATCACCATTAAGGGTTATAGGTCTATGCTATCTGATACCTATGCACATCATGATAGCTTGAGGATTGGAACTAATGTCTCTTTATCTAAGTTAGTTAGAAATTTTTCGATAAATAGACCTAGAACCCTTAGATTAATTCCGAAGTGGAATTTGGCCTGGGTTCTTCTTAAGCTAAAAGAAGCGCCTTTTGAGCCTCTTGACACAGTTGACTTCAAATTCTTAACATATAAGACAGCTTTTCTCTTAGCTTTCTCTTCTGCTAGAAGAGTTAGTGAGCTTCATGCACTATCTGTGGAGGATTCTCACTACCGTAGTGTCGGTAATACTATTACCTTTACCACTAATGTTGGATTTTTGGCTAAGAATCAGGCTCCTAATAAGTATCCTGAACCTATTATTATTAAGGCCCTTCCATCATCTGATGGGCGTAGGCCTCTACTGTGTCCTGTTAGAGCAATACGTATTTACAGACGTAGATCTGAGTTCATCAGAAAGGGACGTAAGCGTTTCTTTCTGTCTTTGATGCCTAATAGAAAGGATATTATGGTTCATTCTATTGCTAGATGGATTCAATTAACTATTCGAACTGCTTATGAAAAATTATCTTCCTCTCAGCAGTCGGCACTCAAGATCTCAGCTCATGAAGTAAGAGCTCTTTCTACTTCTTGGGCCTATGCTAATTGTATTGCTATTACTGATCTAATGAAGGCTGCATATTGGTCTCAACCTTCCACATTCACTAATTTTTATCTCAGAAATATTGAGTCCATTTCTGGAGACCTCCATTGTTTAGGTCCGTTATCAGTTGCTCAGAATATCGTCCACTAAACAGTTGCAACTATAGTTATGTAGGCTTTCTGTTCCGGCAGTGACTCTGTCCTGCTGCCCTCTTCGCTCTGGGGTATTTGACCCAGGGCAAGGGGAAGGGGGGGGGGCGGGTGTTCCCTTAGGTCACCTGCTTTATAGTGAAAAGCAAGGGAATACCTCCCCCAGAGTCAGTAATTCTGAGTCGGTACCGGGATGGTTTTAAAGTGTAAGATAATGTTTAATCATCCATGTAATATTTTTAAAGTGTAGCTCGGTGTGAAGCATTTGTATATGTCATGTGTCAAACGAGCGTTAATATACAATCCTCGGACACTTTTAATGAATATAAAGAGTCTCATTTCTCTGGACTTCCTTTATTTATTGGCTTACCTTTAAAAATATTAGTATAAAGGGTTATACTGGATGTTAATAGAGATCATTGATTATTATGCTCAATTACTGATCGGTGTTGTGTCTTTCTTCTTTATTATAAATAGGAAAGATACATGTAAAGCCTATCTCTTCTTTTCTCCTGGAGAGGATATTCTTTTATACATAATTGAGCTTATTGGATTTTCCTTTATGTCCTAGGCCCTCCAGCCTATTTACTATTCAGCTAAGTCTGGGTCATTGGTACAGTATAAAAATGTTAAAAAATTTATAGTAATTTATATATTTTTTATACTTACCAATGACCCAGACGGGGATGGCCCTCCCAGAAGTTGGGAACTCATACCTCCCCGCTGAGTACATAACGCCTACCAGGCACTGGTTATAAGAATGATAATTGGCGCCAATTTCGGGACTTCCTCGACACTGCGCATGCGCAGAGGAGTCGATGTATGGAGGGCCATATAGGACATGTATATTTCGGTTTTTGATGCAAATTTTGGGGATTGGGGGGGCAAAATTTGTGTTTGGCCCTGAATTAAGGAGATTAGCACCAGCTAAGTCTGGGTCATTGGTAAGTATAAAAAATATATAAATTACTATAAATTTTTTAACTTTTGGGCAAAATCAAAGTCAAAAACAAACCTCTACAGTCGAAATTAGGAGAGATATTGTGAAAACATTGGAGTGAGTGAGTTACCATTTTATTGTCATTTGAAGCAGGAACCATTAGAAACCAACTCATAGAGTTGACAGCAGGCCCAATGGCGGATACAGAGGGGGGGCGGTGGGGTGGTCGTCCCCCCTTTAGCTCGTGTTTGTCTCCCAAGTAGTGCGTAGCCAGGATTTTCATTTGGGGACAATACATGAATTGAAGTAGAAACATACAGCAACATTTATTTCTTCCATCACCATTCGCTATGGAAAACAAATATACCGTTGAAATTATGCAAAATATATCTACTGGTCGCCTCCATTTATAGCGTCACCAACACAGCATGATTTTGTGGTGTTACATGCCTCTAGCCTCAGGTACCCCATGGCTATGCCAATTATGAGTCAGGATCTTAATTGGCATAGTCATGGCGTACCATGACTGCTGAAAACTTTCAAACGCTGGCAGATCGCAATGTTCTCCTGAGGTTAAGTCGGTTATGATTGTAAACAATGTGTCCAAAATACAATATTATGGTAAACGGATCTGAAGAGCATATTTCAAATTTTCTAATTCTGTCTTGAACGTATGACAGAATTTGAAATTCTGAAACATGCTGTTTAAAAAGTGTTAATTAGCCGTTCAAAAATTCAAGAGGATTTCCACCCCAGAAACCACCAGAATGCCCCATTTTGGTTGCTCATTTCCGAAAAATTTCTGGGGGGAGAACCCCCCCCCCCCCCCCCCCCCCGGACCCCCCTACAAAAGCTCGTGCCTTCAGCTCTGCACGATCCACCCCCCTTTGAGAATTCCTGTATCCGCCACTGAGCAGGCCCAATGGTTCCTGGAAGTCTGCTACCGTATTCGTACCAGAACTGATAATAAAATAATATTTCATGAGAACAACTTGTGGCCAAATGTGCCATATAAATAAAAGAATTTTGGTTCTTTTGAAATTCCGACCTCTGATATTCCTTAAATTCAGATTAAATATACACAAATTATAAATCAAAATGAAGGTTGGGAGGTACATGTATAGAACCCGAAAGTATATGAAATAAACTCATAGAGTTGACAGCAGGCCAGTGACGCATGGGAAAGGCGTGTGATCGCTCTCGCGCACCATCGCTCACGCAAAAATTGTCCAAGGTGCACAAATAATTGCTCGCCTCTATTCTTGGGCATGTTTTCATCCTTTTGAGTTGCGTCAACAGAAACATTCAATTAAGTTTTCATGTTGGGAAATTTTTAAGAATCCCTCACAATTTGAAGCGTTTAAAGTGCAATTCCAAACGATTTCCTTTCCGTCGTTATGAACATCACACACAGTAATTCACTTATACATCCACACACGACATGCTAACAGTGAGAGGGTTGAACATTGACAACTTGCCCAGAGCTTACTCCTGCCACAAAACAAACACACATGTTCAGATAAAAAAAAACGGTGGCCATTCTGAGCTGAGAAGCGTTTTAATGTTGATGTCTACCTAACCGTATAAATTTTGATACGTATTTCAAAATAACCTGTGCTTCCCGAGAATGTCAAATTGAATGGGTGACCGACAATTTTCCTTGTGTTATGTTGTGCTACAAGTGTCAGAATTTCACGGTAACGATCGTTACTAGTAGCGTGTCAGTACCGTGGTCACAAAATGACGGAACCGAAATATCGTTACCCACTCAATCTGTCACTAAAGACATTGAAACATTTGTTGTTGAAAAAATGCTCATAAGAGCTGCTCGTTGGTGAACAATCATCACTGTGATAGAAACGAAATGCTGTTTGCATCGAATACAGAAACAAGTTGAAGTGGGAAAAACGTGGGTACTGTTTGCACACGTTAAACATTTCAACCAATAACATTCTCGGAATGAGTAAAGTTTGGGACCCTTTTGCTGAAGTGAATGTGATTGGCTCATTCTGTAAACATCTTGACGTTTTTTTTGTCAGTAACATTATCACAAGTAATTTCATTGAGTGTCTGAGAATTGTTTTAAGTATGATAAAATAACAAGCGCCTGTGTTCAATATATGTTGAAAACTGAAAAGCAGTTTTTTGAACAAAGGTATCATGCACAGGTTTACTGGCGTTATAATATCTAAAACAATAAATATATATTAAAAAATCAACATCCCAATAACCTCTGTTTGGTATCTATCGTGCCAGGGGTAATTCCCTTCACTCTGGACTGTTAATATAGGAGGCCGAAACGTCCCAATATCATTTCACACATAACTTACAAGTATATCAATGTATGCAGGCAGTTTTATCTAGGAGGGAAACGTGTCTGAAATCTGAAAAGCTACGCATGATATAAAATTCCCTCGATTCGGAAAAACTTCATAAAGGTTCCCATAACTGCTCACAGACGGTACCTAAATTTCGTTACCGGCGGATTCCGTGGCTCTTAAACCACGGAAACAATTTTTCGATTCCGTTGACGTCTGAAATCCTGATACTTGTGCTAGAGAGTCTGGGTTATTGAGAAAACACACTAGTTTTTTGTCTTCCAACATTTTAAAAAATGCCAAAGTTAACCAAAAATCAAAGGTTGTGTGCCATTGGTATGCATGAGGCTGGGGTACCTCCAGATGAGCTTGTTGCTGAATTCGGAGTCATTGTGGCCACTATTTACCGTCTCATTGGAAGGTATAGAACCACTGGATCTACTGCCAACCGACCACATTCAGGTCGACCAAGAGTTACGACCCCTGCACAAGACCGACACATCAGGACGTCTCACATGCGGAACCACTTCCTTCCGGCGACGAGGACAACAGCAATTACACCTGGTAGAACTAGAACTAACAATAGAATCAGAGCTCAAACTGTTTGCAACAGACTCGCAGAAGTAGGCGTCCATACCTCGGACCAATCCTTACCAACCAATCCTTACAAACGTCGTATCGTCAGAATGGAATGAGTCCATCAGCGTGTTCGCTTGGCAGCGTTGGAGCACAGTTCTTTTTAGTGATAAATCATGATTTTGTCTATGGCACGCTGATGGTGGGATGAGAGTGTATCGCCGATGAGGAGAAAAGTTTTCTGATGCTTGCGTGCTAGAATGCGCCCTCTTCGGCGGGGGGTGTGTAATGGTTTGGGCAGGGATTTTCTTGCACCATCGAACGCAGTTGATCTTCATCGATGGTAATCTGAATGGACAGCTATATAGGGACAAAATTCTTAATGCTTTTGTTGTCCCTTTGTTCAACACCAATGTCAGATTGCAGTTATTCCAGCAAGACAATGCCCGATTTCATGTGGCGCATATCTGTTGTGTCTTTCTTCAGGAGCAGAGCATCAAACTTCTTCTCTGGCACCCACTTTCGCCAGATTTGTCACCAATCAAGCATCTTTGGGATCAATTGGACCATCGGGTATGACTTCATGATCTACAGACGTTAGGCGATTTACGTAATGTTCTAAGGCGGGAGTGGAACGCAATGCCACAGGGTGACATCCAGAGACTTATCAGGTCCATGCGCTGTCGATGTCATGCCATCCAAGAGGCAAATGGTGGACATACACAGGCCACGAAATTACGGTGAACTATCGTTTCATTCGCGGGATGGTTACGCAAATCCAAAAACCTGTTTTGTTCACGCAAAAAATATGACATGAACAAAATTTTTGAGTCCGAATTTTTTGTTGTTCATTGATGTGTCAGTGTGCCGTAGTACCCTGATCGCCAGATAAGAAATACAACGAATGAGTATGAAGTAGAAGTGGTAGTTTGTCCTTATGCTTGAACTTATATAGTACTGTATTTTACACGTGCGATTCTAAACACAACATTTCAACATTTATTTTCACTGATATTATGTAAGTATAGTAACTGACAGAACGAAAGCATGAAACTTATCATCCATTGTGGGTTTTTCCATGGTTGTGTTCTATTTGATTTAGAGTGCTTTCTCCCTCATTATTGCTGCGTGCGAATTCTCCCCAGTTTTTTAGCTCGACTTGACAAAGTCAAGCTGAGCTATTGCCATCACTTCTCGTCTGTCGGCGTACGTACGTACGTTAGTACGTACGTCCACAATTTCCTTTGGCACACCTCACAGGTCGCATTTATGATCAGATCACTTTGAAACTTTGTATGCTTGTTTGGGGTGACCTCTAGATGGGAGCTATCGATTTTTTTCAATTTCCATCAAAAAATGTTGCCGCGGCCAACGTTCTTAGAACTTAGTTTAGTCAATCCACAATATTTCCCTTTGGCACACCCTACAGGGCACATTTATGATTGGATTGCTTTGAAACCTGGTATGCTTGTTTAGGGTGACCTCTAGATGGGAACTATCGATTTTCTTCAATTTCCGCCAAAAAATGTTGCCACGGTCAACGTTCTTAGAACTTAGTTTAGTCAGACCTCAATATTTCCCTTTGGCACACCCTACAGGACACATTTATGATCGGATTGGCTTTAAACCTGGCATGCTCGTTTAGGGTGACCTCTAGATGGGAGCTATCGATTTTCTTCAATTTCCGTCAAAAAATGTTGCCGCGGCCAACGTTCTTAGAACTTAGTTTAGTCAATCCACAATATTTCCCTTTGGCACACCCTACAGGGCACATTTATGATTGGATTGCTTTGAAACCTGGTATGCTTGTTTAGGGTGACCTCTAGATGGGAACTATCGATTTTCTTCAATTTCCGCCAAAAAATGTTGCCACGGCCAACGTTCGTAGAACTTAGTTTAGTCAGACCTCAATATTTCCCTTTGGCACACCCTACAGGGCACATTTATGATTGGATTGCTTTGAAACCTGGTATGCTTGTTTGGGGTGACCTATAGATGGGAGCAATCGATTTTCTTCAATTTCCATAAAAAAATGTTGCTACGGCCAATGTTCTTAGAACTTAGTTTAGTCAGACCTCAATATTTCCCTTTGGCACACCCTACAGGACACATTTATGATTGATTGGATTGCTTTGAAACCTGGTATGCTTGTTTGGGGTGACCTCCAGATGGGAGCTATCAATTTTTTTCCATTTCTGTCAAAAAATGTTGCCGTGGCCAACGTTCTTAGAACTTAGTTCAGTCAGAAGATCTCGATATTTCTCTTTGGCACACCCTACAAGGCACATTTATGATCGGATTGCTTTGAAACCTGGTATGCTTGTTTGGGGAGACCTCTGGATGGGAGCTATCAATTTTTTTCCATTTCCATCGAAAAATGTTACTGCTGCCAACGTTCTTAGAACTTAGTTTAGTCAGACCTCAATATTTCCCTTTGGCACACCCGACAGGGCACACTTATGATTGGATTGCTTTGAAACCTGGCATGCTTGTTTGGGGTGACCCCTAGATGGAAGCTATCGTTTTCTTCATTTTCCATAAGAAAATGTTGCCGCAGCCAATGTTCTTAGAACTTAGTTTAGTCAGAACTCAATATTTCTCTTTGGCACACCCTACAGGGCACATTTATGATTGGATTGCTTTGAAACCTGGTATGCTTGTTTAACTTGGTGTGCTCATTAGACAAGACCTTTCGATAAGAACTATTGATTAGCATTCATTTCTGTGAAGAAAGTTGCCATTTACAGTAACCTCTGAACATACTGCATTTGTGTATCAACATTCTTCCTTTAGCCAGTCTTACAGTTTACATTTAAAAATTGATGGATTACTCTGTTCTTCAATTTTGCCATTTCATTTATAACTTACCAAGTTCAAGTTTGTCAAGTTGAGCTACAGTGTCATTGACACTTTCATTTCATATCTTATGGATCAAACAAAGGGATGTAGAGGTTGAGATTGAAGACACTAATTTTAGAATTTGGACTTAAGTAGTATTTGCCGTGGCGTTGATATGGAAATGTAGAAAAATATTCAAGGACAAACTTGATCCAATGTTAAACATTTATGTGGGTCGAAATGGCATGGGCCTGGAACACCTATGGTTGTTTCACTAATAGACTTCAATTTTTTGGTAAACACGCATGCACTGGTGTTTGCTTTATTTTTTATTTTTCAATGCTTTATCATTATGGATGCAAGACTCCACGGCTGGGACTCGGCCCCAGTCCTGCGGTCTTGCATCCATTGATGTTTATCAGCGAAAGAATCTTATACTGACTCCTGCCTTCCTTTGCTGACATTGACAACACCAGCCACTGGTATTCTCTACGTCAGCAAAGGAAGGTTCGAGTCACACGCAGTATTCATTGATTGCAGAATGGCTTCTATGTCAGTATTCATTATTGCTCTAATTTATTACAATGAATACTAGTCCCTTTAAATATTTTGTTTCTTAATGGTTTTATCATATTGGTATAAGCGTACACCTGTACAACTTATGTCAACCACTGTATATTTCATCTCATATCTTGTTTTAATCACGTAACCTTTTGCTTAACCAATTGGTTGCGCAAAAATAATTAACGTGAAGGAAAAAATAGGTTACGCAAGCCCAAAACACGTGAACGGAAAATGGGTTCTGTAAATTTTTTAAATTTCGTGGCCTGCACGCACGACATTGACTGCATGTGTGAACTTATCATTTCACCCAATGTCTGAATTGCTACATTCTGACGTGACACTGGCAACAGTAAGAACGTGAAATTATGCGAATTCATACAGCTAGACTCGAAATATGAATTTACAATAATTTGTTTGGGATTAAAGTCGATAATATTAAAAAATTGCTCCCCAAAATTTATTATAGTTTCTTTTTTATAATGTCGCAAAATGCTGTAAATATAAAGTGGGAGGAAATATGAGGCAATATGATTGAACTATGGAACAATGAAATATATATGTAGGCTAACAGGTACTATATCACTTAAGGCATGCTACTAATCAACTGCCTTTTATGGGATGGTGTGAAGCCAAACTGTATGAACGAAAATAAGTTATTATTTATTGATGTTTAAGGTCAAATACTTATGCACAATGGCTAATCGTGACCGTGACAGTTTTATAGATGGAGGAAGCCGGAGGGAACCACCAAGCATGGACAAGCAATTGTCAGCTCCTCAACATTCTACATATAACTTTGTTCAAGCCCAGCTCAAACAAGGTTACAGCTGTTAGACATGTGCACCATCGATGTGCAGTACATTTTAGTACATGGCGTCATTGTGCCCCATGTAGGCAACCGGGATAAAGTGCCTTGCCCAAGGACACAATTTGTCAAAAATAGAGGAACTGCGAGAAAATAAGGACAGTAAATGCACTAAACATTGTCTTTCACTTCTTTCCCTATTAAAAATATGGAACTTTGGTTCCTCTTCAATTTATGACACTGAGACTAATCCATAAATAACTGTATCAAGACAGAATCTTTATTCGGTATAATAAAAAAAATATTGACTTAGCTTGTGGGTAACGATGTGGATTGTCTCCCCGAGGGAGCATTAGCCAAGGGAGATAATGGCCCCAAGCCCACTCATTATTTTTATATTGTTTGTTTTTGTGATCACAGTTTTGTAGCTTTAAAGATTAATTTTTGCTTCAATTTATTTTTCCAGGCTAAGTTGTCAGAATGGGTGAGAAAACGAATATAATGGTCAATAATGTACCTAAATCCTTCACCAATGATGAGTTTAGAGAATTGTTCACGAAATTTGGTCCAATAAAAAGTGGCAAGGTTGTTAGAAATCGCAGTACATTAGAGAGCATGGGCTTTGGTTTTATTGACTTCCAAGAACCAGATGATGCAAAGTGGGCTATTGAAACTATGAACAACTATCCTTTGCAGAATAAAAAACTTGTTGTAAAGCTGGCTAGGGTTGATGACCCCAAGAAGCGCAATCTATATGTTAGTCAACTACCTCAATCTTACACAGATCAAGATGTACAGGCATTATTTTCTGTGCATGGCAACGTTCTGGAAACTAAATTACTGAAAGATAAGAAATCTGGTGAATCAAAAAGAGTGGGGTTTGTTGTGTTCGAGTGGCATGAAGATGCAGCTAATGCAATCAGTGCTTTGAATAAGCATGTTCCCCAGGGTGAGAAAAACCCTATAGTGGTCAAATATGCATCACCACCTGATGACGATAAGCATGGAAGACAACAGGAAAAAAATCAACCAATTTTTGTAAATCCAGCTCAGAACATGGGAATGCAATCCATGGGCATGCCAGGGATGTCCTGTATGCAAGATACGCCACAGGGCATGCACAGAAGCTGCTGTCCCAATGCCCATATGTCGGCTCAGTTTTCCCATCAACCCTCTTGCATGGATTTCCACAGTCAGTGTGCAGGGAGAAACTATGATTTCCCTGCAATGAGGGATTTTGACAGCACTCCAAAACGTGATTTTGATTGTTCAATGAGAGACATGCCAATGAGAGATTATAATGACTATCCAATGAGTGATATGGACTATAATATGAAATACGGTCAGTCAATGAGGGGTTTTGGATCAATGTCTGATATGGAGTATAGCTCTGGAGGCAACTTTAGTTCTGGTTTTGGTCCAGGTCGACAATTTGATATGAATTCAATGAGACAGCAGTCAAACTTTGACTTCAATCAATCTAGAATGCATGGTGGCTTTGATATGAGCACAGGAAAGCAGCAGGATATGATGAATCCTGGTTATGGTGACCAGCAGCAGAACAGTAATCTCCTCACACTATATGTTTATAATATTGGAACTGATGCTTCAGATACCACCCTCTGGTCAATGTTTGCTCCACTTGGTAAAGTGGAAAAAGTCAATGTTGTATATGATCAGGAGAAGAAATGCAAGGGATATGGGTTTGTCACCATGAAAGATATGTCAGAAGCTCTGAACGCAATAGAAAAACTTAATGGCACTATGATGAAAGGGAAGAAATTGCAGGTGTCATTTCATCATAAAAAATCCAGACGTCATTGATTCTTACAAAGCTCATACTTGTCATCACACCAGCAGCATCCTTTGGTAAGACAGAGCTCCACACAAGCCTGTACATGCATTGAAATGAATTAATTATTTTAAAAACACACAAATAATTTGGGGCATAGAAATATTTGCAGATTTGTGAAACCAAGAATTCAACTTATTTCATTATTTTTTTCGATTTGGATGATTGCTGTGTTGCAATACACTGTTGGAAAAGGCACAGGGAGCTAGCTCTTTCCAACAATGTTTTACATTACATCGTTTCAGTGTCCATGTCAAAAGTTTTTTATCACCATTGTGAAAGATATATCAAGGTTCTAGAAGAGTTAACATTACAATGAGTACCAAGAGCAGTTTGAATAAACTTGCAATTTTTCTGAGGTTTGATTATCAAGATGAATAGCGGTTACCTTATTTTTTCAGGCCTAAAGTATCTTAAAAGGTTTTCAGGTGGTGAAATACCCTTTCCTTTGCAAAATGGTTAAAAGGTGAAATATCTGGAACACCAGGATCCTCTCTGGAGCTCAATGACAGAAAAGGTACAAGGGGAGACTACCATTACCATTTTTTTTTTTTGTTAAAGTGCCAAAGACATTAGGGTCACATACAAATTTCGGTGCATGAAAATTAAATACTGGTGTGCTAACTTGAATATATAGAAGGTCTTTTCAATTTTTCAAGCCTGGAAGAGTTTTGCTTTTTTTGTATTGAATAATTAGAAGAATTTTTTGTATTGAAGAATATTAGAAGTCTTTAATGTTTCAATCTGTTTCACTAATCCCAAACCCTACTTGAGTTCTCTTATTGTAAGTATTTTTTTTTGACAGCTCATTCAAACTTATTTTCGGCTTGTCAGCGAGCACAGTGTTGCAGACAACATGAAAGGTACTGTGTCATTGAAGCTGGCTTTATTTAATACAGTTCAGGAAGTAACAAATGAGACACTGCAGGTGTTTTACATTTGTTACACACAATTTCTAGGTAGGAGCTTTGTTGTGGGCAATCGTCCTGGTTTTGTCATAGATGCATAATGTGACCTCAATCGTCAGTACACTTTCCTACCTGCAAACTTTTGATTCTGAGCCACTCATCTGCTCTTGCACACCATAGCCGACCTGGATTTGAAAGACGCACACAGAAAAATGTGTCTCAATTTTTTCACATGTAGATTTCATTTTAATTTGGCAGATGGAAATGCGACATTGCACCAGCAGTGTTGGTGACTAGGCACTGGGATACCATTACATCGGAACTGACTGACCTAGCAACTTATTTTCAACTTTGTCCGCGAGCACAGTGTGTCAGATAAAATGAAAGATACTAGGTCATTGAAGCCGGCTTTATTTAATTGTAGTAGCCTAATCGCTCACTGCACCTGTGGCTTGCAGCGAACCAAGTTTTATCTGGGGTCCGCGAAGATTTGCTGTGCAGACTGGGCCAAATCCATTCCAATTCTTTTGTGATTATTATTAATGTGATATCCAGCTACCAGGGCTATGGTTTATATTGTGAGCATGAATTAATTGTGTGCGCAATAGAAAGCTAGCCATGGTGGCTGGATTCTTGAGGACAGTCGGAAAATTTGTGAGCAGAAAATTATCATAGACAGCTGAGAAACATAAAAAAATATTAGCCGCTTCAAAACTTAATTCCATAAGCAACATGATTTATTCTTATACACGTACCTGTATATACAGATATGAATTCAGTCAAATCCTGGCAGGTTCACAAAAACAAACAGCGTGCCTGGATTCGAAAGCATGTGCACATATGGATACATTTTTCAAAATCGAACATCTGCCTACCTGGTTGCTTAAGGTATATACTTCCCTTCCTTGTACCGTACTGTGCTTACAAAGATGCTCTGATTACAATCTAGTCACACCATGATTTCACCAGTAAGGTGAGATTTTATCAACAAAATATCACAAAATCAAGAGTGGATGAGGAAGCAGCAAATGAACATAGCAATGGAAATGCATTGTTCTTTTTCAACAAATGAAATTCCACTGTGTAGACTTGAGGACAGCAAACATAGAATTTTGACAGCGATTCGGTCAGAATTATATAAAGGCTTTTTTAATGACAGCATTGTTGACTCTGGAATGAAAGAAATGTGTCAGCCTGCAGGGATGCACAAATTCTATAACCCTGCATTAGCTTCTTCCAAAGGTTATCCAAAATTTTCTGGGATACCAAAGACAAGGGAGAAAATTTAGATCACTAATAATTCAGCAATCTTCTAGTTTAACTGGTTGAGTGCTAGATTATTTTTGGAAGTCTGAATTTGTTTATTAAAATTTGTTTTATTATAAGTTATTGGAGAGTGCCTTTGGGCACTCTCCAATAATTTATAATAAAGCAAATCTATATGGACAAAATTATATTTGCATGTGACGGAATATGAACTTGAGCAAAAAGTGTGAAGACTTTAGTATGGTACCCTCACTTTTCTTCAAAGCCATGATAGTGGCTTCCAGCACTCAACCAGTTAAAAACTCCCAATAAAAGAAAGTGCGGTGGGATTGATGTAATCTTGGTTAAAAAGAGTTATGCAAATTTTGTTGGCATAACCTTTCGGAGGTTGTCTTAAATATTCAATTTGTACATCCCTGCAACCCACCAAGCAAAACTGCAGATCATTGACCACTAAATTGTCTAGCCTGTGATCCATGAACCTCAGATTTGCTTGGGTCCACATGTTTCTGTTAGTATGGTAAAGGTATGTCAACTTCATATATTGTCAGACAGGTGCCAATTTACCCTGCCTACTTGTGCTGTAAATATGCAATAAGGGATAGAAATGTGTTTTGTCAGTTAAACAGTTAAGTTGATTGCTTAATACTCTGCCAAAATCAAAAGTTATAAGTGACAGTGGATGGAGATTATTGCTGGTCCTTACTCATTAGTACTTAACCCTTTACCCAACCACGTCCGCACGCATAATATGCAAATTCAGCAGCTGAAAAAATATTATTTTTCCAAAAATTTCAACAAAACCATATCATATGACCCCTCTTTGGAAGGAGCTCATCGAGCTCGTTCCAATGAGGGGCCACATGATTTGGTTTTGTTGAAATATTTTGAAAAAAAATTGAAAAAATGATATTGAAAATAATAAATTTTGATATTGTGTGCATTGGATAAAGGGTTAAAAACAAAGGAATTTAATTTGTTCACCACCAACATTGTATTCAATTTTTGAGTTTGACTTACAGGTAATTCACTGAAACATTGCTGCTGAATTTATCACTCACAAAATTTTATTTTTTGGATGAAAAACACAAGTGTAGACAAAACATCAGCATATGGGCAGCCTGATGATTTGTTGGATGAAAGGTTGCTAGTCCCTCTTGGGAATTTTTTTTTAGAAATTACATACATTAATATGTGGTTGATAATTAAGTCTCTGGTTTTAGCTGGTAGTACTGAATTATATTTGGTCATCAAAAATTTTTTTATGTGTCTTTGACATGTTAGAATTTATGAGAGAGTGCCTTTGGGCACTCTCCCATAAATTGTGATGCGGCAAAATCCCAAACAGGGTACATGTAAGTAATTTCACTTCAACTCTTTGCATGCTGCTTGTGGATGTTCCTGCTAAGGACAGAAAATCTCTTGCCACTAAAGTATAATTTGCGCACTGTTAAATAAATTTTCTTCTGTAAATTAGAAGATTTTAAACAATGATTTCTCAAGTTAAATTTTCTTGCATTTTCATCAAATCGAGTCGTGACTGCCTCATTGCAGCCATGATTAGATTTGAGGAAAAGTATTCCAGAAAATACTCTGCAGGTTAAGAGTTAAAGATGATGTGAATGAAATTTACAGAATTTGAGGCCCTTAAGTTTCAGTACTTACACTTAAGAATAAAGTCCAAATATGGGTTTCCAGCAATGTTTGCGGTCGCAGACATATAGAATATACCCATAGTAGCTTGGTGTACCAAATGTTCACCACGAGTGGCACGCAGTTAAGACCACTTCACCCTGAGTTGTGAACATTTGGTACACCAAGCTACTTTGGATATATTTTACTTATACCATGATCATCAGATTATTAAGAGTCGCTATTATTTTTTCTCGATCTTACTGAGCAGCAGCCTTACATGCGTGCAAATTTGTTTTTTTCACATGAGCAACGGTGGACGGTACTTCCTCTGTCATTTTTATGACTGCAAACATTTTCTTTATTTTCACATTTTTTGTCTCGAGAGAATAGCTTATGATCTTCCAAGTGGAATGAGGGGTCATATGTTTTTAAGACACAAAATTAACAATTCCCATTAAAAGAAGAATTTTTTTTTGAATTGTCGTCTGCACTTCGTGTTTGGTTAAACTATTCTTAGTTTGGTCTCATTGATTCATCTTACTTTATTTAGGATCATTCAATTTTGATTCACCTGTTCCTTTTTCAGGGTTCCGTTAAGAGTGAATATGTTGATGACGGATGACAAAGTCTATTTCAATTTGTTTAAAATAACTGATAACAAACATTTTTCTTCAGATTTCAGATGGAATTTGCTGATAGATTTTTCTTTATGTTTTGTAGTGAGAAGAACAAACTGAATAATAAGCTTTTTATTTTCAGCTAAATTTCTGAAGATTTTAGAAAGTATGGTCTTTAACTTTCTGCCTTTCAGTTGGTGATTTCTTTTTCATCTGATTATTTGTGGCTGCACTAAAATATCTGGCAGTAAATTAATTTTTAGCTCACCGAAGGGAGCTTAACTTATCACTGGCCGGCCGTCGTCCGTCGTCGTGAACATTTTTCAAACGACTTCTCTGAAACCACTGGTCCGATTTTCACGAAACTTCATGTGGATATTCATTACTATATGGCAATTCATGTTTGTTCAGATGAAATGGCCACCTCCCATGGGGGCTCTGTATGGGGCATAACTGATAGCACCATATGAATTATAGAAAAATTATTAAAAAATCTTCTTCTCCAGAACCAGAGGGCAGAATCTTTGATACGTGGTATGCAGCATCTTGGTATGGGTCTGATTCAAGTTTGTTCAAATCGGCCCCCTGGATTGATATTTGGGCTCACTATAGAAGCCCAAATTTGAACTTAGTGCATTTCAGGCAAATTTCTTAAAAAATCTTCTCCAGATCCAGCAGGCAGAATCTTTTGATATTTGGTATGCAACATTGTGGGGTGGGTCTGATTCAAGTTTGTTCAAATCGGCCCCCTGGATTCAAATTTGGGCTCAGTATAGAAGCCCGAATTCGAACTTAGTGCATTTCAGGCAAATTTCTTAAAAAATCTTCTCAAGATCCAGCAGACAGAATCTTTTGATATTGGGTATGCAGCATGCTTAGGGGGTGAAATTCAAGTTTGTTCAAGCCAAATCCCTGGGTTCATATTTGGGCTCACTGTGGTAGCCCGAATTATAACTTAGTTTAAAGTGAGGAATTTTCTTTAAAAATCTTCTTCTTCAGATCCAGCGGCCAGAATGTTTTGATATTTGGTATGCAGCAATCTTTAGGGGGGTGAGATTCAAGTTTGTTCAAACCATGTCCCTAGGTCCATATTTGGACTCACTGTGGGAGCCCGAATGATAACTTAGTTCAAAATGAGGAATTTTCTTTAAAAATCTTCTTCTTCAGATCCAGCAGTCGGAGTGTTTTGATATTTGGTATGCAGTGCAGCATCCTTGGGGGGGGGGGGGGGGGGGGATTCAAGTTTGTTCATGCCATATCCCTAGGTCCATATTTGGGCTCACTGTGGGAGCTTGAATTGTAACTTAGTTCGAAATGAGGAATTTTCTTTTAAAATCTTCTTCAGATCTAGCGTCGGAATGTTTTGATATGTAGTCTGTAGCATTCTTAGTGGGGAGAGATTCAAGTTTGTTAAAGCCAAATCCTTGGGTTCATATTTGGGCTCACTGTGGGAGCCCGAATGATAACTTTGTTCAAAATGAGGAATTTTCTTTAAAAATCTTCTTTAGATCCAGCAGATGAATGCTTTTGATATTTGGTATGCAGCATCCTTAGGGGGGTAAGATTCAAGTTTGTTCAAGCCATGTCCCTAGTTCCATAAAATTTGTCTCTCATGACTTCATTCCTTTGTAGTGTTGATGAACCATGTCTAACTGAATGTGACCCCAAATACTTCTTTGAACCACTTTGAATCACTTTGCCCGGTGAGCGATTAAGGCCCCTTGGGGCCTCTTGTTTTGACTATATTTTGTATTGTATAATACAGTAGAACCCTGTTGATTGAATAGCTGATTTACCCTTGGAAAATAATCATCTAACCAGAAAATTTGCCCATGATACAGTCAGACACTGAAAGTAGCATTGAAGTGATTAATCAATGTCGACTAGATTTTCTTCATTGATCAATAGCAAAATCGCTGATCGACCAGTCGTCCCCTTCTACCAACCACAACATATCGCCAATATGCGAAAGTTGTGCAGTTACCGGCTTGCAAGAATTAATCATAACTTCGTAAAACTCCCACGGACTGAGAAGGTTAATAGATTCCAGAGTCATCACAGCTCTCTGCTCTTTTATGTTCCAGCCACACACTGACATGTAGTGAATTGTTGTAATTGCCTCATAAGTGAGCAGCGACTCAATTGTGTTCCTGTGGCAGCCCATATTTTAACTTTGTTCAATATGGGAGATAATTTTAAAAAATCTTCTTCAGAATGCCAGTCAGATTGCTTTCATATTTTGTATGCAACATCTCTGGGGGGGGGGGGGGGGGGGGGGGGGGGGGGGGGGTCTGATTCAAGTTTGTTCAAATGCTATGGTAGCCCAAATTTTTACTTAGTGCGATATGAGGAAATTTCTTTTAAAATCTTCTTCAGATCCACCAGTCGGAATGCTTTCATATTTGGTATACAACATCTCTGGGGGGGGGGGGGGGGACTCAAGGATTGACAGTGTATCCTATGGAGATGGATTGCTTAATGTAGACTCATTCTTGGACTCTGTTTTTATAGCGTTCTGTTCAAGATGAGCACTTCAGGCCCTGTGGGGCCTCTTGTTTTCTTGACCTCTCGAGGCCTAATTCTGACTTAGATAACTTTTTATTGCAACAAAACAGGTAACATGCAGTCTTTGGTAAAATTGCAAGTCTTGGTAACTTACATTGGCAGCCATGACTTGCCTAGAAAAAGTGCAAAGTATAAAAATCACCCGGCCTTAAAGGGTTAAAAATACCATTTTATACTTCATTTCTTTGAAAACTAGTATTAAAAACATGGCTATGATATATTACAGGTTCTCAAGTAAAAGAAACATGGAATTGTAATTTCTGATTGGTGATTATCCTATTTACATGCATTTCCACTGGTAATGAATATATGAAGGTCTTTGATACACAGTATGGTAAGAGTAGGGTACATAAAATTGGTACATAGAATTTCCCACCGAATGAATATTTACAATTTAAAAATTGGAAAAAATAAAGCGCAAGTGATTATTTAACCCATGGTCCACCATGGGCAGTTTGTGGTCCATGAGCTTGTCTTGCTTATGCTTTGTTCTCAGAAATTGTAATTTTCTGTTGGGTGGAAAATCCAGGTAACTGTACTGATATCTGAACAATTATACACTTCCCATCCAGCATTAACCCTTTACCCAATGCAGACAATATCAAAATTTATTATTTTAAAAATCATTTTTTTAAATTTTTCAAAAAATTTCGACAAAACCATATCATGTGACCCCTCGTTGGAATGAGCTCGATGAGCTCGTTTTATGAAATTTTTTTGAAAAATAATATTTTTTCAACTGCTGAATTTGCATATTACGCGGGCGGATGCGGCCGATTCGTTGGGTAAAGGGTTAACTGTGTTTTTGGAGGAAAAATTGAAAAAATAAATAAATTCAGTATTTATAAAAAATGCTAGCCTGATGTGACTGTTATGTTAGGTTGAGGGTTAACTTGAATGGTAGATTTTATGTTAGTAGGTATTTATTTACCATTAATTTAATAGGAGAGTGTCTGTGGGTACTTTGAATTAACCCTCTGTTTTGTGATGTCAAAATACCAAAGCTTTCAGCAGCGAATATTTTTTCCACAATGGAACTGAGAATTTTAAAAACTATATCTTGTTTGACAGAGCTCATTGAACTCTGTCAAACAAGGTATAATTTGTTATATTTTCATGCTGAATCGGCAATATGGAGTCAATAATGAAAATTTTGAAATGCTACCAGAGTGCTAGAAATGTAAACTAATTAGTTCTATGGTGACAAAATAACCTTCAGTTGGTGCTGAATATGAAGTGGGTATTAAGAATATGATAACTTGCTCGGGGCATTTTTCCTTTTCATTGAAGGTCAGATGTGTTCTTGTATCACTCATGGTCTGACTAAAATTCATCAATGATACTGGAGACTGATAAGAACATATTTTTTAAAAAAAAAGTCCTGAGTACTGCCAAACTAAGAAAGTATGTTCATACATGTATTGCAAATGGCATAGCAGGGTTTAAATCATTGTATGCTGCAAACAGATATTCATGCCAAATACAGTAAACCCCAAGAATAAGTATAATTTAGGTACTTTTAACCCTTTACTCAATGTAGACGATATCAAAATTTATGATTTTAAATAATACTTTTTTGACTACTAAATTTACATATTACGTGGGCGGATGCGGCCAATTTGTTTGGTAAAGGGTTAAACAAATTACTTCCATGAAAGTGAATCCCCTTTTTACCTTTAGTTTTTTTTATTGGGTTAATTTTTCATGAAATGTAGTCATGGATGCTGTAAAGCAGCAATGGCTGGATTTGATGAAAAATGTAAGATAAAATTTCTTGACTGATTGAGATTTAAACTCGTGTCGAGACCAGGTTCTGCTGATGAGTGAATGGTGTGCATGGTTCAGTCTAGTTTTACTAGGTGGATGGTGCAAAAGGAAACACTCTCTGGGCATAGGTTTGTACCACTGATGTGAAATTTTGCAGTACAGTGTGTGTTTTAGCACTGAATCAGTTTGGACTATAACTGAAAAAGTTTGTTTTGACTTAAAAGTGATGTTGGATCTTTTGGAATGTGTTTTTGAAGAAAATCATTCACCCACCATGAAACTTGGATAGTAATGTTGTTGAATGTATGGTTTGATGTAAAGAGTCATTTTCACATCATGTAAGTATCATCCGGTAAAATCTAAATGAAATTAATGAAAGTTAATAAAATATTTTTGTATCATAATATTTGTTGTTGATTTAGTCATAGTGTATACACAACAAAAGTCCCATGTTTAGTACCCTGTATGTTGACATATCCCACTGTCCCCATGCACACCCCATAAAGGGAGAACCACTTGTTTACTGCAGTAAACAGGTTCTCTGAATCACTAGTATAATAGGGCCTAGTGACCAGTGCCAGGGTTGGAAGTCTTCTAAAGTTGGTAGCAAATAATTGGTTCAACTTAACTTCACACTTGTGTGTTGTGGTCATGATATAGCCATAGATGCTTAAAGTTACCTTAAAAAGTAGTAAATAAATACAACCTCCTGTCTTTTTTACATGTTAACTCTTTTTTCCATCATAAATTTGTCGATATAGTAATCCATGTTTTGTACGGTAAGAATTTCACCAGGAATGCATAAGACTCAACTTTTCTCTGAACGCATGAAGCAGAACATGATTTTTCAAAGTTTCTGGCAATTGGGCCCTAACTTGGGAATGATCTGCCCTTTTTTAATTACCTAATTTGATCAGATTTCTGGAAAATGGGGAGTTGATGGAATCCAGTTTCTACGATATTCAAGATTTATTTACCTTTTTAACTACAACTCAGTTTCTTTCTTCATTTTCAGTTTTGAATTGCTGTTGCTTCAAACAAAATTTTGAAGATTTTTATCCAGGTGTTTTGAATTTAAAAATTTTGTGTCCATTGCCATTGTTTAGTTGTTCAAGACCAAGAGTATATTTGTACTATTTTATCAGTAAACACCTGGTTGGCATCTTCATTAAGAACAGGTCCGAAATATTTTCTCTCAATTGTCTCATTGATGGTATATTTTACTTTGTTTGAACAATATCCTTGATTGGATGTGTTGATCTGTGTTTCTGCTCTTTCTTGTATTAGTTTACATGTACAGTACCACAAGAGCGATTTACTATGAAAACACCCACTTAGTGGATTATCCACCTACAACCTACATTCCTTTGGGAAGTGAAGTAGTGCATGTTTACTGTGGTAAACAAGCTCTGTTTTACAGTAAAATAGGGCTGTCACCAATGCCAGGGGGTAGAATTCCTCAAAAATGGGTAACGTGTATATACGATTGGATGAACTTGACTGTATCTATGTTCCTGTCACAATTAGCCATTGTGCAGAAATATGTGACGTTAAGCACTAATAAATGAATAAAATCAGTCCGCCCACATAACTCCTGCAATTCCAGTTTCCATGGAAATCTCAAGAAGCTCATGTAAAGTTTCAGCTACTATATCTCTCTGCATTTATTCCTCAAGCCACCAGTAAAATTCTTTTGGGAATTTGTTGCTGTTACGGACTGGAACCAATATAGCCCTTGAATAGTCAATCGCGTATGTTTTGATTCAAACATGTAGGATATTTCATTTAGTCAGAATAGCAAACCCACAGTTCCCATTTCAGACCAACTGAAATATTCCAGACGATTAAATTTTAAAATATTAAAGTTCAACTTCATTTTCTTTGAAATGTTTATGAATCAAGACTTGATTTGACTGAATCTTTTATGACTTTATCAATATATTCGATAAGACATGTTTGTTAACCCTTTACCCAACGTAATGGCCAAAACCGGCCAGCGCTATTCACAAAAATCGCTAATTAATTTTCATTTTTTGTCTCAAAAACATAGGTTATGACCCCTTTTTGGAATGAGCTCATTCCAATGAGGGGTCATAACCTATGTTTTTTGAGACAAAAAAATGAAAAAAATTAGTTATTCAAGAATTTTTTTGCCAGTGTCGTCGGCTTTTTCATGTTAGGTAAAGGGTTAACAGAACAGTTATGAATGAAGGCTCTCAGCAGCTGTAGTTTTATGTTTACGCCAGGTAGATCAATCTTTTGTGTTAATATTTTGATGTTTTCAAGGTGAATTTAATACTTATTGATTGGGATATCTATAACAGGAGCATAAAAGATGATCATATCTTTGTGAGTGAAGGGCATCACATTATATTAAGGGTAGTCTGTGCACACACTCCACAAAAAAATGGGGAAACAATCCATAACAGCATCTGGTTCCTGGCAGAATCCGACTGGTGGCTTGAGAGCTTGGGTTCAACCCAGAGGTCAAGTAACAGAAAATTTGCTTGTTTTTTGGGGTGCTGTTTCACTGATTTGAAGTTTGTATTGAAGAAAACTTTGCTTGCGCCTTGATATACATGTATAGCACTCTTCCTGTAGCTTGAAGTGAGTGGAGTCAGAAGCACTTACATTTGCCCCGAAAGTCACTTCTTTTTCTGTCAGAGAATAAGTTATATAAAATAATTCCTCAAATGTTGGTTTGATTATGTAAAAGTGATGTTTTTCATCATCACTTGAAGAATTTTACAATGGGCTAAATTTACTTTACTACTAATAGTTTTTTCTTCAGATAGTATATTTTGGTTTTCTTGGAGATTAAAACAGGTGAAAATGCCTGGTGCAATGCACAATGCTTTGAAATTATTAAAAAAAAAAAATTGAAACACTGCCTCTTTCCTTCTCTCTTTAATAATTTTCTAACAGGCAGTCATCTTGAATTACTTTTTTATATTTGACTTAAAAGTACTTTATTCAAGTATAAACCCATTGAAGTCCAACTTTATCATTTTTGTATTTCTTACTTTCTATTTTGAAATATTACAAAAATAAAACATGGTTGCTGTGATACCAATGAAGCTGACTAGCAGTTGGACACATGTACATGTGGAACTGCATGGAGTTAAAATTTTAATTTTTTTTTTTCAGCACATTATATTCCAAATACCGTATTTCTTTTTTCTTTTTTCATTATTTTTGCTGCTGACAAATATTTGTTAATGGTTTCACCATGATAGCTAAGGCTGTCTGTGAGAAATGTATATATCTGATTTTCCTCCATTTTCCAACTATTTTTGTTTTATTATTTGATTTATATCGGTTTGGTTTCTGCTAACCTTTCCGGATATTAATTGTTTTAGCAGTATTTGCCACTGAACTGTATACCAGATATCTGCATGGGAGTGCAAATAAACCGCTTCTTGTGGGTACCATGAAAAGTGAAGCAGTGCTTATGTACTGGTTGAAGTGTTCTGCTTTACTGATATAATATGTCTTGGTAACGCCACTGAAATGTACACCAGATAATTTCTGCATGGGTGTGCAACTAAGTTGTTTCCCACGGGAACCTTGGAAAGTGAAGTAGTACCTGTATACTGGTTGACAAGTTCTGCTTTAGTGATACAATAGGACGAGGTAACTAATGCTGGAAGTGCAGGTCCTCCCAAGTAGGCATCACCTGCATAAACAAGTGACTTAACTTTACAGTGGAACCCTGTTAATTGAATAGTCATCTTTCCAGAGAAAAATATTCATTTAACAGAAGTATACAACAACAAGAATTTGGTCATTTTCCTATTTTCTAGATATAAATTACGCATTTATTCTGAGCTCTGTCAAACAAGATATAATAGGTTAAATGCCTGTGTTTGATGTATTGAGTCCAAAATGTCTGTAAATGAGGAGAATTCAGTGGTTGTCTAATTCTTAAACAGATTCCAAGAACTTTTACTCAATTCACAGGAGTTTACTCTATAGCCTATATGCAATTAACAGGTCACATTTGTACTGAATGTATCATAAATGGTTTGGTGTGTGTGAGTTGTATGCAGTTTGGTGCATGTTAGTTGTTTACAGTTAACAGGGTTATTCAGTTAAAAAATATTCAATTAACAGGGCTTCACTGCAATACCAAAAGCAACAAGTATGTTCCTCATTCATTAACCTAACCATTTATCTAACACAAATACATTTTGACAATGAGACCAGCAAAAATGTTCTTGCATTAAAATTTCTTTTTTTTTCTTCAGACGTATGACTTGTGAATCATCTCTCGGATAAGTCATTGAGCTTGTTCCAATGAGGGGGTTATAGGATCTGTTTTGGAGGTATAACTTGAAAAAATAAAGTTAAAAGGCAATTTTTGTGAATATTGTTATGTTAGGTAATAGGTTAATCATATGTATCCCCCATAGGAACCCTGGGAAGTGAAGTGGCGGTGCTTGTTAATGTGGTAAACAAGTTCTGTTGTACTGGTGAAATAGGACCCAGTCACCAATGCTTGGGTTGGAAGTCCTCTGAAATGGGCAACAGTGGTATAAATAATTAACTAAACTTGACTTCATCTCCATGTTGTGGTCACGATCAGCCATTGAGCAGAAATGGGTGACCTTAAACACCAATAAATAAATAGAGCAAATATATGCCCCTATTTGGATGTACACTGGCCATATCAATAATCTTCATCTGAAATAATGCATTGCCTTTGATTATTCATTTCTCATTAAAAAAATGTACAGCAGTTTCTGGAAATTGTTTGTGACAATTGAAGTATGCCAATGAAAATAATTTCCAAAGTACCTCTGATGAATAAAAAATAAATTTTCATGAGGAGCATTTCAGATGAATGAATGAATTTGATCTAGACAGGCACACTGTTATATTGATATAGTTACCTTGACTGGAACTATGACATCTCATACAGCCCATAACTCCACATGCAAAACTAAAATGCAGTCATAATAGGTGAGCTGTTGTACCATCTAAATGCAATCTGGTGTACAGTGTTTTGGTTGATAAAATCCTATTTCTTTATGAATGGGATCTTTCATTTAACTTCAATGATTCATTTAGGTGAGAAATGACAAATTTTTAATACATTTTGTTTAATAATTGTGTAGTGGATTTATTTAGGGGTTTTAAATGTTTTTTTGGAATGTGATTGTCATAGTGAACTTTTCCAATCTGTCATTTCGACCCTTAACCTGCAGAATTTAACATGAATCTGGCATAAATTTATCTTGTTTTGATGCGCCTTGTTTAAATTCAGTTCATTTTGAGTAGATATTGTTTGTTGAGGAAACATTGTGGCAAAGTGCTTCCAGAACAATGTTTGCATTTTCTCTTTGGGTTGGACATATCCAATCATTGTATGTGGCCATTTTATCAATTTCAAAATTCTGTTTTCAAAACTACTTCTCTATCAGTGAGTTACTTAACCCTCAAGGCGCAGGCAGTTTTCAGATATTTTCATATTACAGCTGGTCAGCTACTGGCTACCTAGATGAAATTTTATACTTGCCTGGAAAAGATGGAAAAAAATTGTTCTGTAGCGTACTCGCTGTTTGGTTTCATAGATTTTCAAACTTGACTGGATACATTATGGAATAAAAAGTGTTTAAAGAAATAAGCAGGTTAAGAGTTGATAATTTTTTTGGCAAAGTATTCATTTGAATAAATTTGCTGTTTTCACAGCTTTTTTTGTATCTAAAGATTTGCTTACTCAGTTCTTGTTAATTTTTCTGGTAATTTTTGTAAATATAAACATTTGAACATTGTAAACTAGTTCAAATATATGTAATTCCAGTGGTAGACATTTATTGTCATTTTTGCCCATTTTCTGTAAGCTTCAAGACAGTAGAAATGAATTGTGATTTAATTTTGCAGTTGAAAATTTTACATTAATTTTGTCAATTTTTTCTATAACTTTTTATGAATTTTTGTACATGTTGGGAGTGTAAATTAGAGAACAGAATGTTTTTTCAAGGCATTGATAAATTCTTACCTTACCGTAAGATTAGTCAAGCAAGTTGTGGGTTTACAGATCTACCTTTACTTGTATCGGAGATGAGAGGGGCTTCATGGTGTGCAAACAATTCATTTTTATTATATATTTTTTTTAATGGGGCACATGAGAGTTATGGATTACCATTCATTGGTACATTAATTTCTGATGCAGCATCATTTTAGTGTTTATGCTTCTCAACTTTTCTGTTTTGATACTTTTACTTGATTTTGAAATCAGAAAAAATTATAATTTAAGTATTCATTATAGTTATGTCTTGATAGGGTTCCTTGTTCTGTGGTTCTTGACATTTTGTTTCAGTTAGGGTATTGAAAAAATCTTGCACCTCAGGCACTTAACCTCGGCATTGTAATTTTGCCTCATAAAATATGTTGTTACCTTTTCTTTTTTAATTGGTCAAAAGATTTGTTTTTTTTGCTGATATATATTGTAGTACTTGTAAGTCTGCATAGAGTAAAGCTAATTCTTTAAAACTTTTATGAGAAATAAATATGGTGAAAAAATGCTGTTGAATGTCTTTCTGAAATGAAAATTTTAATTGCTAGCACAGTGGAAATTTATTTGAAGTCTCTTCAGTGATACTAATTCACACTTTTAAGGCTAAAAGATTTTAACCAATTATATCTTGTTTGACAGCTCACTGAGATCAGTTATACAAGATATAATCAGTGAAATTCCCACCTGAATTAGTCTTGTTTAACCTTATGAGCTCTGGCAGATAAAATTGAGTTGGTTGAATTCCCAGTTGCATTATGGAAACCCTTTGTGATTGGTATTTTGGCGGGAGCACAGGGTTAAGAGCCAAAGCACTTTGCAAGAAATTATACTGAATCACAACCTGTAAGGTTGGTAGCTTGGCTCTGTTTTTAAGTGAAGACTTTACTGCCAGTATAAGCTACCAGGATCCCCGTGATAACCCTGGGAAGTGAAGCAGCGCTTGTTAACATGTGGTAAACCAGCTCTGTTTTACAGGTAAAATAGGACCTGGGCATCATTATCTGGGGTGGAAGTTCTCAGAAGTCGGCAATATGGGTGTAAATGATTGGCTGGACTTGACTTTTATATCCATGTTGCAGTCACGTTTAGCCATTGTTCAGAAATACATGACCTTAAACACTGCCAAGATTTGACTGGAATTTGAATTCCACAGTTGTCACTGAATGTTAGGTCATTAGGGCTGAGACACCACAGTGTTTTTCAGGATCAAATTGGGTCCTGAAAGGTTGTTTATTCCTCCAATTTTTATTCTGGCTCCAATTGCTTTCACATACACTCTTGGGAAAAATATTTTTTTTTGCAAAAGTGCCTCATGTGAACTTGTGGAAGTGGTACAGTGCTCTGGTTTATTGTGGTAAAAAGTTATACTTTTTACTGGCAAAATACTCCTGTGGGAACCTCGAGATGTGAAGCAATGCTTGCTTTCTGCAGTAAACAAGTTCTGTTTCTGAGGTAAGATAGGACCTAGTCAGCAATGCGATGGAAGTCCTCCAAAATAGGCAACATTGGTATAAACGATTGGCTAGACTTTACTTTATATCCATGTTGTGATCACGATTAGCCATTGTACAAAAATATATGACCTTAAACACCAATAAATAAAGTAAAATAGGACCTTGTAATGAATGCCTAGGGAGGAAGTCGGCATTGGGGGGCACAGATGTAAATGATTGGCTATACTTATCTTGATCTTTATGTTGTGGTCAAGATAGATTTGTAGATACTGATAGTGACCATAAACACCAGTCAAATAAATACCAGTAAAATAAAACCGGGAAACCAGTGCCTGACATCAAATTCCTCTAACTTGGATAGCATAGGTTTACTTGACTAAAACTTATCTTCATACCTATGTTGCGGTCATAATTTAGCCAAAGATGTTGAAAGCGACCCGAATCATCGATTCTCAAAAGTTATACCAGGTTATATGCTAAATAAAGCTTCACAGAGTTGCTGGTGTATTCAGGCCAAACATTGAAATTTGCAACACTTGAATCAGTTGGGCACCTCGGTTAAAAGAACTGAAACAGGACAAGGGACACTTTTGTATTTTGTTCTCTTAAATGAGTGAAATGAATTCACTATTCTAAAGAAAATGATAATACCACTGGAATATTTGTAACATAGTCTTAATTTTGTATTTTGTCCATTTTTGGTGGAGGAACAATAAATTTAAAGTTCGCCACGTTTAAGATTATGCACAATGTGCATACTTTGTCATTTAGTATGATTTGTTTGTTGTTTTTGAACTTGCTACTTGGTATATAAAACTTTGTTTATTTGATGATCAGAAAAACATTTTACAACTTTTTGAATTAGGTTATTACTTCAAAATGGTCGTTGAGTTGTTTCCACACAAGTTTTGGCTTAACTGTAATTTTTATTATTCTTATTGGGAATATTTTTTCTGCTTGCTTGTCACCTACCCATTCCCTTCTTTTTATTTCCAGCAGCCCTCTTATATGAAAAGTACATCTCATTGATATATCCCTTCAATTAAGCTTTGCTACCTTCTTGGCAACTTTGGATACCCATTTCCAATCACAGTTCAATGAAGCATGTTCAATTTTAAATGAAAACTGCTGAGAGATGATGAAAATTTCTATAGCCAATGGTCAGACCCTGTAGCTGCAGCCCTGGGCCATCACCATCTGCCACAAAGTTTCTGACCAGTAGCCAGTCATTTATTTCAATCAAACCTCTGACAAGATTTTCTGATGCAAACATATGCAGCCAACTGAGCCACAAACAAAACCTGAAAGTTTTACTGATGCCTCTTTACATCTTCCCACTGTCATTAGTCCTTTACCGAACATGGAGACTCGACAAGCCAGTGCTATAGATTTAATTTTCTACTCCCAATTTGAATGAGCACCAGTCTGTTTCAATGAAGGAAGATAAGCTATGTTTCCGAGGCAAAGAAATTTGTTTTTTTAACTGGTTGAGTGCTGGAAGCCAATATCATGCATGGCTCTATTGAAAAGTGCTGAAAGCCACTTTAGTGGCTTTTCACTGTATGCATTTGCCTGTTGTTTGCTCAGGAGCAGAAAAAAATTGTTTATATAAAATTGTATTACAATTTATTGGAGCGTCAGTAGGCACTCTCCAATAAATTGTAACAACTTCTTTTAAATGAATGATGTCTTACTGAAGTATGGTTCCCACTGATATGGCATCTTTTACAGAAAAATACTCTTGTTTCAAATCACTTTTGAAAAATAATTTAGCACTCTACCAGTTAAAAAAATTGGCCAGTGTCATTTTTCTAGCTGTCTTAGGGAAAAGTTTGAGAGAAAACCTTCACTTCATGCTCGCGAAAAGTAAGCCGATTATATACCTAGTGTCATATGTGTATATATATATATATATATAGCAACGCTGGCATTAAGTATAACAAATATTTATTGTTTCATCCTTTCCGTTGACATGATTTACAGATAATTAAAAGCAATACTTTTTTCTGAACTTAAGTTATTTTATCATTCCAAGTCCCAGCTTATGGTAGCACATTGCAGTTAGAGGTCATAAGCTGAGGTATGAAGCAAAAAAATGTAAAAAACTGCTAGCCTCTCTTTAATTTTTTATATATTCATAAGGTAAAGTAAAGGATAGGCCTTAAGTAAACCAGATTGTATCTCTTCGCTTCAGAATATTAGTAACAATTAGAAATTGGAAATAGAAGATCAGTTAAACTCATTTAACAAAATAATCACCTTTCAAATCAAGCTATCCCAATCCAAAGAATCCCTTTCAGTGCCACATCCCCCACCCTCGTGGGTACTCCCAGGAATTGAAGCAGTGCTTGTGGTAAACAACTTCTCTCTCCTGGTAGAATAGGACCCAGCAATCAATGCCTTGGGTGAAAGTCTAAAGTGGGCTGCATAGATATTAGCAATTATCTAAATTTTTCTTCACACCTATGTTGTCATAATACAGCCATTGATGCAGATTTTTACCCTAAACACTAATATAAAAAAAGTCCCACTTCCTTTTAAGAAGTGGCGAGAGTGTTTTTTTTCTGTTTTTGTGATGATGTAAACAAGTAAAACACACAAGAGTGGTGGCTGAATGGATAAGTGCATTGGTCTCAAGCTTGAAGGCTCTGGTATTGATCCTTGGTTCGGAAAGGTGTCTGAATACTGACAGCATCAGTTGTGGGGTTGATACTGTCCAAGCGTAACATCCTATCGGGTGGGGAAATCAAATGGCTGTCCCCCTATGAGTAACAGAGCTTTCCATAACAAACATGAAGGTAATAGGGAAGTTCCGCTAAATTGTAGTTAGGCAAGCAGAAAGCAGCATTCTTTGAATATGGTTTGATTATCTATATGGTTATCAAATCTGTAAGATTGGGATAACTCCTTCAGTAAAATCTTGGGATATAACCTTAAATGGGTGGTGTTGGAAGAAACTTGCAATGCTTGTCTGTGATCCATCTATATGCCCCTATGTGTTGCTCTTAAAGGGGAGCAGTGCTTTTTTACTGCAGTACATAAGTTCTATTTTACTTGTAAAATAGGACCTGGTTACTAATGCCTGGTGAGGAAGTTTTCTGAAGAGCACAACAAAGGTTTAAATGATTGTCTGGAATTTAAATATTATTCTTTCTTTGTGATCATCATATAGCCAAAGATGCAGAAAGTGTCCTCAAACAGAAATAAATAAACAACTTCCTTCTATCCAGGCCTGAAAATAAGCAGTCTGACATTTGCAGAATGAGGTCCCCAGAAGGTGAATTTGATGCTATCCCATACAGTGAGCCAATTTATCCTCTGGGTACCTCTTTCTGTTTAGTTTTGAGACCCTGATTCAGATTGAGGTTCACAGAGGGTAAATTTAGTGATGCTACCCTGCTGTGCAGGGTAGCATCACTAAATTCACCCTCTGGGGACCTCATTTTGCAGATGACCGTCTGCTTATTTTCTGGCTTGCTTCTATCAAAGCATCATTTCAGAAAATCCTGTGGGAACCCCAAAAAGTGGAGCAGGGTTTGTTCACTGGTAAACAAGTTCTGATTTACTAGTAAAATAGAACCTTGTAACCAACGCATATGGTGAAAGTAATAAAAAATGGTCAGCATAGGTATAAATGATTGGTCATCACATAACCATAGATTTTGAAGGTTATCTCATTGACCAAAACTTCACTGTTGCTTCTTTCTGATGTTTTCCACAGCATATAAAGTTATTGTAACTCCAGTGTTGTTTCAGTAGTTATCTACAGGAAGCAGCAAAAATAGATTTTGGAAACCAGTTTTGTGATTTAAATGTTTCGGGCAAATACTCAGGTGTTTGAGTAAACAGTTGCCTCTTTGGGGAAAGCATATAGCCATTGCCTAAACAGGTCCCACAGTGTTGGACAAACGATGGTAAATTAAATACTCAGATATTTGAGTAAACAGTTGCCTCTTTGGGGAAGCATATAGCCATTGCCAAAACATGTCCCACAGTGCTGGACAAACAATGGTAAATTTCCCAAAAATTGTATGAAAATACCATCAAATTTGATTTTTTGCTTACAATTTTTGTCATATCAAAGAGTAAAGTGGATCATTTATTCTTTGTGCAGTAAACTTTTCAAGCAGAATTGTCAAATTGTGGAATTGAAATTGTAAATTAATTTGATAATTTCAAATCCACAACCAAAGCAACAGATCTGGTAAAGAAGAGAAAGCTTTGTATGTGGTCATTTATCAGGCAACATTTCATTAAAAATTGTGCATTCAGTGAGAATAGGTATCTGTAAATAAGCAGTCAATGATGACTGAACTCCCAACTTTTTATATCTTTGATGTTAAATCAGGAAGTCGACAAGCAGTAAATTTGCAATGTTGCAACAACCAAACGTTTTCCACTACATCCTTGACAACACATTTAACCATTACAGATCAAGCTAATTGGATCAAGTAGCACACACTTACATGTATCAAAACAGCAAAGTGATTTTTTTCTTCTCTTTTTTGCCTCCAACAGTAAGATGGATTGTTGAAAAATTTATGGAAATTTTATTTTTAAATTTGCTTTACTGCTAGTAATTGCCTCTTATATTTGTAAAGAGTCTCTAAGTGAGAAAAAAAAATTCCCTATCGGATCCCCAAGAAGTGGAGCAATGCTTGATTCAAAGTGGTGAACAAAGTTCTGTTTTACTAGTATAAATGGCCTTTAGCAGCCCTGATATAGCCATACATGCTCAATTTGACTTTGAACCAACTAAAACATGTCTCTGGAAATGACCCACATGTACCATATCTCTTGATTAACACCATCACTGACTAATTGTTGGAAAGGGCTTGGGTGGCTCTTTCCAACAATTAAGCAAATAATAGAGTTGCCAACTGTGTTATAAATTGTATTAAAACGTCTTTGCATACATGGATATAAAGATCTCCATATATGGTGGTGATTAAGGCAGGATAAGAGTTAATTACTTTCTGTGATTGAGTTTAGTCTTCAGAAGGTTTCCATTGCTGGGAGTGCCATCACTTTTCCTCAGCGTGTCAGTTTTTGGGTTTTTTTTTTTTACTTAAGGGAGTCCCCTTATGGGGGGTACCAATACAAGTCTGTGGCTCTTGTTAATTTACTCGCAGATTCAAGTTCTCCAACTTTTGCCAGATTTCCAATGTTTCAGTTCATCCTGGCATCTGTTAGTTTTTGGCCTTCTTAACCCTTTGAACCCCTGTGGCTGCTTTTCCGGCCAGGAACATGATACGTCATAATGTCATTACATAGGATGACTGTTCAGTAAATGTGTGGGGTAGACCAATCAGTATTTTAAATGTGCAGCCCCAAGGCTGCACGTTGAAAATATTGGTTGGTCTACCCCAACTAATGAATATGGACTCTTCTAATTGCTGCCATTGAACTGGCATGGAAGATACCACTGAAGTTCAAAGGGTTAATTTTGTGTTCAATTGGAAGTTCATGCCTATAGAGCGTTTTGCACTGATATATATGGCGGAACCAGAGCATTCAGATCCGTAAAATGTTCAACTGTTGGGAGTGTTACATTTTTGGGGAGAGGCTGTGTTTTTTAATGTAAATTTGGCTGTTTCTGGCCTCTTACATCAGGTTGACTAGTGATACTGAGACAGATGAACGTGTCATGCATGTACTAGCTCCTTTAAAGCTCCACATAATTCTGGGCCTGCCTGGATTAGGACGACTCCATGTAGATCTGTGGTGATGCAGAGTCTCATAGAGACAATGTATATGCCATAACATCCCATACTCCTTTAGTCTTTTGCGTTTTTTTTTTTGTTTTGTTTTTTTCCATGAATTTCAGTTGACATCCCTGTAGATCATCTGAACATATTCTTATTCCTTGAAAAAATTGTTATGGTGAATATTGTGCATTTATCGATTCTTTGTCCAGTAATCCAAGTTTTAATGAATGTACTTGTATTGTTAGGAAAAATACATAATCATTTAAACATTTCACTTGTGCTTCTTTTTTTCATTTTCAAAACCTAAATTTATATAGTACATGCCATGTGGCTCAAAATCGAAACACCAGTGGCGTGGCGTTTTCACATTGGCTGATAACTCAAATTCTACAACAGGAAAAAAAAAATTTTGTTTGTGCCTCCAAGGCTTTATGATGAAATTTCAGGTTATTGCTTGGGTGCAAAGGTCACTCCATGGGTGTTTTACAACAGTCTACTTCCCTTTACTGCACTCCATTGAAATAATTATCTTAAGTTCTCAATCTTATTAGTCCCCTACGGGAACCGTAAGGAGACTATAGGATTGCACTCCGTCTGTCTGTCCGTCCGTCCATCCGTCCGTCCATCTGTCTGCCTGTCTGTCTGTCTGTCTGTCTGTTTATAGCTCACCTGAGCGAAGCTCAAGGGGAGCTTTACTAATCACTTTCTGTCCGTCGTCCGTCCGGCGTTAACTTTATATTATCGACTTCTTCTCACGAACTACTGGACCAAATTCAACAAAATTTGCTGTGCATGTTCCCTATCATATGTCAATTCAAATTTGTTCAAACAAAGTTGCCACGCCCACAGGGGGCACCACAGGGGGCATAAATCTGATAGCATTTGTTTCCAAAATTAAAAAAAATCTTATTCTTCAGATCCACTGGGCCGAATTCTTTCATATTTGGTATACAACATTTCTAGGGGGGGGGGGGGGGTCAGATTCAGATTTGTTCAAATCGAGTCCTTAGGTTAATATTTGGGCTCCCTATGGGAGCCCGAATTTTAACTTAGTGCAATATGAGGATTATTCTTTAAAAATCTTCTTCGGATCCACTGGTCAGAATCTTTTCATATTTGGTATACAACATCTCTAGGGGGGTCAGATTCAAGTTTGTTCAAATCGAGTCCCTGGGTTCATATTTGGGCTTCCTATGAGAGCCCAAATTTTAACTTGGTGCAATATGAGGATTACTCTTTAAAAATCTTCTTCTTCAGATCCACCAGCTAGAATTCTTTCATATTTGGTATACAACATCTCTAGGGGGCTCAGATTCAAGATTGTTCAAATCGAGTCCCTGGGTTCATATTTGGGATCCCTATGGGAGCCCAAATTTGAACTTAGTGCAATATGACGATTATTCTTTAAAAATCTTCTTCTTCATATCCACCAGTCAGAATTCTTCCATATTTGGTATACAACATCTCTAGGGGGGGGGGGGGGGGGGGGGGGGGGAGGGGGGGGGGGGGGTCAGATTCAAGTTTGTTCAAATTGAGTCCCTGGGTTGATATTTTGGGCTGCCCAAATTTTTACTTGGTGCAATATGAGGATTATTCTTTAAAAATCTTCTTCTTCAGATCCACCAGGTATAATTCTTTCATTTTTGGTATACAACATCTCTAGGGGGGAGGGGGGGGGTGTCAGAAGCATGTTTGTTCAAATCGAGTCCCTGGGTTGATATTTGGGCTCCCTATGGGAGCGTGAATTTTAATTTAGTGCAATATGAGGATTATTCTTTAAAAATCTTCTTTTTCAGATCCACCCGGCAGAATTCTTTCATATTTGGTATACAACATCTCAAGGGAGGGGGGAGGGGGGGGGGGACAGATTCACATTTATTCAAATCGAGTCGCTGGGTTGATATTTGGGCTCCCTATGGGAGCCCAAATTTTAACTTAGTGCAATTTGTGGATTATTGTTTTACTTGTATTGACAGAAATGAATCACTGGGTCCCTTCATTAACATTACTAGTTCACGACTGACAACACTGGGTTCCTTCATTAACATTACAAGTTCACGACTGACAGCACTGAGTTCCTTCATTAACATTACTAGTTATACCCCCCGCAACGAGTTGTGGAGGGAGGGGGGGGGGGGGTATACTGGCACCACCTTGCACATCTGTCTATCCATCCATCCATCCATATACATATTTTTGTCCGGAGATTTTCTTGGACTTGTATGGACCAATCTGCTTGAAACTTACGAATATTCACCACCATGGGAACCTGTGCACTTGCGATTATAGTTCCGGTTGGATTATTTGTACCAGAGTTATGCCCCTTTTCAACTTGAAAAAGCAGGCCTAGAATTTTGTCTGGGGATTTTCTCAGGTGTTTATGGGTTGATTCCTTTGAAACTTAGTATGGTTGTTGACTACCATGGGAATCTGTGCACCTGCGATTATAGTTTCAATCTGACATTTTTTGCCAGACTTATGCTCCTTTTTCTTCTAAGAATGTCTTAATTTTGTCCAGAGACTTTCTCAGATGTTTGTGGGTCGATTCCTTTGAAACTTGGTATGGCTGTTCACTACCATGGGATCCTGTGCATTTGCAATTATAGTGTCGATCAGACTTTTTTTTTTTGCTAGAGTTACGCTCCTTTTTCATCTTAGAATTCCTGAATTGCCTAGAATTTTGTCCGGAGATTTTCTCAGATGTTTATGGGTAGATTCCTTTGAAGCTTGTTATGAATGATATCTGCCATGGGAACCTGTGCACCTGTAATTATAGTTTTGATTGGATTTTTTTCCCCAGAGTTATGCCTCTTTTTGTCCTAGAATATGGTGGCGGGGGGTATCGACAAGTCCATCTGGGACAGTCACACCTCCAGTTCATGATGGACAGCACTCGGTTCCATTATTAAAATTAGTAGTTCATGACTGACAGCGCTGGGTTCCTTCATTAACTAACTAGTTAATGACTGACAGCACTGGATTCCTTCATAACATTACTAGTTCATGACTGATAGCACTGGGTTCATTAACATTACTAGTTCATGACTGACATCGCTGGATTTCTCCATTAATATTACTACTTGACACCTGATAGAACTGTGTTCCTTCATTAACATTACTTGTTCACGACTGATAGCACTGGGTGCCTTTATTAACATGAGTTCACGACTGTTAGCACTGGGTTCAGTGTTCACACTGGCATGTGCCAAATGCACATTTTTAGCTCACCTGACTGAAAGTCAGGGTGAGCTTTTCTTATCACTCTTCGTCTGTTGTCTGTCTGTCATCCGTCTGTCATCTGTTGTCCTGTGTGAAGGTGGTGTTTGAGCCTCTTTCTCCTAAACCACTGGCCACATTTTAATTAAATTTAATGAAAGTAGTGGTTATATAGGGGCATTTTGATTTTTAGGCAAATTAGGTTTCAGCTCATATTGAGCAGAGGGGTGTGGAAAAAATGGCCAATTTTTTTGAAAATCTTCTAATGAACCACCAGTAGCAGAGGCTTGATATATGATATACAGAGTCCTTTTGAGGTTGATAATCAAGTTTGTTCAAGAGAAGTTTGTTGGACATTATTTGCCTTCACTATGGGAGGGGCAAAAATTTTGGCCATGCCTAAAATTTCTATTTTCAGAACCGTTAGGTTGATTTGAACCAAATTTGATATGAGATGATAATGGGTCATAAGTAGTTGATTGATGCCAAATTTTTTTGTGTCTTAAAGCCAAGTCCGTGGGTTCATATATGGGCTCCCTGTGGGAGCTCGAATTATAACTTAGTTCAATTTGAGGAATATTCTTTAAAAATCTTCTTTTTTTTTAGATCCACTGGTTAGAATCGTTGGGTATTTGGTATAACCTTTTCTTAAGAGGAGCAGATGCAACTTGTTGAAATCAATTCTCTGGGTTGATATTTAGGCTACCATGTCAGGTGAGTGCCCTCAGGCCCCCTGTGGCCTCTTGTTTTATGTTACCACCTCTCCCTCCAACATACTTTAAGCTACACCTTTCATATTTGGTACATGGATAAATGGTTCTGAGGGGATGATGCACGCTCAAAATTTTTTTTTCAAAATCCAAGATGGTGGAATGGCGGCCATTTTTGTTGTGTTTTTAAAGCTTTCTTTCTCTATTTTCATGTTACCACCCCTCCCACCAACATGGTTCAAGCTACACTTTGCATATTTGGCACATGGATAGAGGGTTGGGAGGGGATGATGCACGTTCAATATTTTTTGGGATGTTGCACGTTCAATATTTTTTTAACAAAATTTGTCCGTCCGTCTGTTCGTCCGTCCATCTGTCTGTCTGTTTTTTATGTTACCACCTCTCCGGGAACCGTAAGGGGACTATAGGATTGCACTCTGTCCATCTGTCTGTCTGTCTGTCCATCTGTCTGTCTGTCTGTCTGTCTGTTTTTCTATGTTACCACCTCTCCCTCCAACATGCTTTAAGCTACACCTTTCATATTTGGTACTTGGATAAATGGTTCTGAGGGGATGATGCACGCTCAAAATTTTTTTTTCAAAATCCAAGATGGCGGAATGGCGGCCATTTTTGTTGTGTTTTTAAAGCTTTTTTTTTCTCTATTTTCATGTTGCCACCCCTCCCACCAACATGGTTCAAGCTACACTTTGCATATTTGGCACATGGATAGAGGGTTGGGAGGGGATGATGCACGTTCAATATTTTTTTTTCAAAATCGAAGGTGGCGGCATGGCGGCCATTTTTGTTGTGTTTTTAAGCTTTTTTCTCTATTTTATGTTACCACCCTTCACTCCAACATGGTTCAAGCTACACTTTTTATATCTGGCACATGGATAGAGGGTTGTAATGGGATGTTGAACTTCAATATTTTTTTTTCCAAAATTTGTCCGTCCGTCTGTCCGTCCGTCCATCTGTCTATCTGTTTTTTATGTTACCACCTCTCCCTCCAACATGCTTTAAGCTACACCTTTCATATTTGGTACATGGATAAATGGTTCTGAGGGGATGATGCACACTCAAAAATTTTTTTTCAAAATCCAAGATGGCAGAATGGTGGCCATTTTTGTTGTGTTTTTAAAGCTTTTTTTCTCTATTTTCATGTTACCACCCCTCCCACCAACATGGTTCAAGCTACACTTTGCATATTTGGCACATGGATAGAGGGTTGGGAGGGGATGATGCACGTTCAATATTTTTTTTTCAAAATCCAAGATGGCGGCCATTTTTGTTGTGTTTTTTAAGCTTTTTTCTCTATTTTATGTTACCACCCCTCACTCCAACATGGTTCAAGCTACACTTTTTATATCTGGCACATGGATAGAGGGTTGTAATGGGATGTTGAACTTCAATATTTTTTTTCCAAAATTTGTCCGTCCGTCTGTCCGTCCGTCCATCTGTCTATCTGTTTTTTATGTTACCACCTCTCCCTCCAACATGCTTTAAGCTACACCTTTCATATTTGGTACATGGATAAATGGTTCTGAGGGGATGATGCACACTCAAAATTTTTTTTTCAAAATCCAAGATGGCAGAATGGTGGCCATTTTTGTTGTGTTTTTAAAGCTTTTTTTCTCTATGTTCATGTTACCACCCCTCCCACCAACATGGTTCAAGCTACACTTTGCATATTTGGCACATGGATAGAGGGTTGGGAGGGGATGATGCACGTTCAATATTTTTTTTCCAAAATTTGTCCGTCCGTCTGTCTGTCCGTCCATCCATCTGTCTATCTGTTTTTAGCTCACCTGACTGAAAGTCAGGGTGAGCTTTTCTGATCACTTTTCGTCCGTCGTCCGTCGTCCGTCGTCCGGCGTCCGTCGTCCGGCGTGAAGGTGGTGTTTGGGTCTTTTTCTTCCAAACCACTGGCCGCATGTTAATGAAATTTCATGTGAGTAGGGGTTATATAGCGGCATTTTGATTTTTGGGCAAATTAGGTTTCGGCTCATATTGAGCAGAGGGGTGGGGCAAAAATGCTCCAATTCTTAAAAAATCTTCTTCTCAAGAACCAGCAATAGCAGAGACTTGATATTTGGTATGCAGCTTCCTTTTGAGGTGTAGACTCAAGTTTGTTCAAGAGAAGTTTGTAGGTCTATACTTGGCGATGTTATGGGAGGAGCAAAAATTTTGGCCCCACCCCAAATTTCTATTTTTTAAACCGAGAGGCCAATTTGAACCAAATTTTATGTGAGGGCTTATTGGGTCATAAGTACCTAATTTATGCAGAAATTTTTTTTCCTGTAGCCCCGTGGGAACCACAGGAGCTAAAAATAGAAAAAAATTAAAACGCCTATATCTCAAAAACTGCACGGCAGTGAGAATTTTTATTTGGTGTGAAGCTTTCTTGGGACCAACAGAAAGGATTGGTAAAAAAAAATTGCTATCGGTTTTATCATAGGGTACTTTTTCGGGACTCTGAAAAAGTGCTGAGTCAGTATTTTTTAACACAGTAGGCAATGGGAAAAAAATAAAGAATTGTTTTCTTCCAAACCACTGCTCTAAAAGCTTTCATATTTTACATATAACATCTTTGGAACATTGATTCACATATTTGTAGAAATCAAATTCCTCGGTCCATATTTGGGTTCCCTATGGGAACCCAAATGTTCAAATTAGTGCAATATGAGGGATATATTTTAAAAATCTTCTTCTTCGGATCCACAAATCAGAATCTTTTGATATTTGCTATGCATCATCCTTAGGGGGGTGAGATTGATGTTTGTTCAAGCCAAGTCCCTGAGTTCATATTTGGACTCCCTTTGGGAACCCAAATTGTAACTTAGTGCAATACGAGGTATATTCTTTTAAAATCTTCTTCTTCGCATCCACCAGTCAGAATCTTTTGATATTTGGTATACAGTATGCTTAGGGAGGTGAGATTCAAGTTTGTTCAAGTCAAGTCCTTCGGCTCATATTTGGTCTCCCTGTGGGAGCCCAAATTATAACTTAGTTCAATATGAGGAATATTCTTTAAAAAAAATTTTTTTTTCAGATCCACCAGTCAAAATGTTTTGATATTTGATGTACAGCATTCTTAGGGGCTGAGAGTGAAGTTTGGTAAAGCCAAGTACCTGGGTTCATATTTGGGCTCACTGTGGGAGCCCAAATTATACCAAAATTTTTATTTTCCAAACCAAAAAGTCGATTTGAACCAAATTTGATATGAGGGCTTATTGGGTCATAAGTACCTAATTTATGCCGAAAATTGTTTTCCTGTCCCCCACGGGAACTGCAGGAGCTAAAAAATTTTTTTCTTTTTAAATGCCCATATCTCCAGAACTACATGGCACTGAGAATTTTTATATGGTGTGAAGCTTCCTTAGGACCGGAAGAAAAAAATGGTAAAAATTTTATCATAAGGTTCTTTTCTAGGACTAAAAGTGCCGAGTCATCATTTTTTAACAGTGTAGCTAATGGGAATAACGTTGAAGAATCTTCTTCTCCCAAAACACTGCTTCAGAAGCTTTTATTTTTGGGCTCCCTATGGGAGCCCATGTATAACTTAGTTCAGTATGAGAAATATTCTTAAAAAATCTTTTTTTTCTGTTACTCCTGTCAGAATCTTTTGATATTTGATTTTTGATTTTCTTAGAAGTGGCAAATTGAAGTTTGTTCAAGTTCTGCTTTATTGATAAAATTGGGCCCAGTAGTAACCAATTCCTGCATTGAAAGCCCTGTAAAGTGGGCAGTGATAGGCATAAACGATTGACCAAACTTGATATTATAATTACGCCTCTGTAAGATGTAGCCTTAGATGCTGAAAGTGACCTTAAATTCCAATAAATAAATAGATAAATTATTGAGTACCCAATATGGGGATCTAACATATGAACACTCTGGGTTACTAAGTAGAGAAAACACTTTTATGTTGAAAAACTGATAATAACCACAAGGCAGAATCCCTTGCTATTTTGGTGATATGACTCGGCCAGTATCAGGTGAGCGCCCTCAGGCCCCGTGGGGCCTCTTGTTTATGTTACCACCTCTCCCTCCAACATGCTTTAAGCTACACCTTTCATATTTGGTACATGGATAAATGGTTCTGAGGGGATGATGCACGCTCAAAATTTTTTTTTCAAAATCCAAGATGGCAGAATGGTGGCCATTTTTGTTGTGTTTTTAAAGCTTTTTTTCTCTATTTTCATGTTACCACCCCTCCCACCAACATGGTTCAAGCTACACTTTGCATATTTGGCACATGGATAGAGGGTTGGGAGGGGATGATGCACGTTCAATATTTTTTTTTCAAAATCCAAGATGGCAGCCATTTTTGTTGTGTTTTTTAAGCTTTTTTCTCTATTTTATGTTAACACCCCTCACTCCAACATGGTTCAAGCTACACTTTTTATATCTGGCACATGGATAGAGGGTTGTAATGGGATGTTGAACTTCAATATTTTTTTTTTCCAAAATTCGTCCGTCCGTCTGTCTGTCCGTCCGTCCATCTGTCTGTCTGTTTTTTATGTTACCACCTCTCCCTCCAACATGCTTTAAGCTACACCTTTCATATTTGGTACATGGATAAATGGTTCTGAGGGGATGATGCACGCTCAAAATTTTTTTTTCAAAATTCAAGATGGCGGCATGGCAGCCATTTTTGTTGTTTTTTAAGCTTTTTTCTCTATTTTATGTTACCACCCCTCACTCCAACATGGTTCAAGCTACACTTTTTATATCTGGCACATGGATCGAGGGTTGTAATGGAATGTTGCACGTTCAATATTTTTTTTTTACAAAATTCGTCTGTCCGTCCATCCGTCTGTCTTTCTGTCTGTTTTTAGCTCAACTTTGGCAAAGCCAAATTTGAGCTTTTGTCATGGCCTGTCTGTACGTCCGTCCGTCTCTGTACGTCAACAATTGGATACGGCTCTGGCTAGACGCCGTATTTATGAACCGATCTTTACGAAACTTCTTGGGTACCTTTGTTATGACCGTGGGACAAGAACGAGTGTTTTTGGGTGCGGTCCGAAATTCAAGATGGCTGCCAGCCGCCATTTTGTACCGACGATGCAGAAATCTGTTTTTTGTACAGAACTTCCATATGAAGGCTCTGATTTGAATAATTTTTTGTATGAATGTTTAGTACCATGGGATACATCACATATAATACGGGTTTTTTTCTCGTGCGTAAATTGTGCAAATTAGACTAATTTTGATGTTTTTTGGTGTTACTTTCAGCACTGTAAGTGCAAATGCCAATACGGCTCGGGCTAGAGGCTGTATTTATGAACCGATCTTTACGAAACTTCTTGGGTACCTTTGGTATCACCATGGGACGAGAACGAGTGTTTTGGGGTCCGGTCCGAAATTAAAGATGGCCGATGGCAGCCATTTTGTACAAAATTAGGTGCAATCAGATTTTTGCACAGAACTTCCATATGAAAGCGCTGATTTGAATAATTTTTTGTGTGAATGTTTATTACCATGGGATACATCACATATAATACGGGTTTTTTTCTCGTGCAGAAATTATGAAAATTAAATGAACTTTGATTTTTTCAGTGCGACTTACACACAGTAAGTACACATGTTAATACGGCTCAGACTAGAGTCTGTATTTATGAACTGATCTTCACGAAATGTCTTGGGCACCTTTGTTATCACCTTGGGATGAGAACGAGTGTTTCTGGGTGCGGTCTAAAATTCAAGATGGCTGCCAGTGGCCATTTTGTACCGAAATTAGGTCTAATCAGTTTTTTGTACACAACTTCTATACAGCTCAGATTAGAGGCCATATTTATGAACCAATCTTTACGAAACTTCTTGGGTACCTTTGTTATCACCGTGGGATGAGAGCGAGTGTTTTTGGGAGTGGTCCGAAATTCAAGATGGCCACCAGCAGCCATTTTGTACCAAAATTAGTGCAATCAGTCTTTTGTACAGAACTTCTGTATGAAAGTTCTGATTTGAATAAATTTTTGTATGAATGTTTAGTAACATGGAATACATCACATATTGTAAGGGGTTTTTTTTCATGCAGAAATTATGCAAATTAGATGAACTTTGATTTATTCAGTGCTACTTACATAATGTAAGCACACATGTCAATATGGCTCAGGGCAGAGGCTGTATTTATGAACCGATCTTCACAAAACTTCTTGGGTACCTTTGTTATCACCTTGGGACGAGAATGAGTGTTTTCTGGGTACGATCCAAAATTCAAGATAGCTGCCAGTGGCCATTTTGTTCCAAAATTAGGTCCAATCAGTTTTTTGTCACAAGTTCTCTACAGCTTGCATTTATGAACTGATCTTCACAAAACTTCTTGGGTACCTTTGTTTTCACCTTGGGACAGGAACGAGTGTGTTTTGGTGTGCCTTTGTTATCACTGTGCTATGAGAACAAATATTTTGGGGTTCAGTCAGACCCACTCTGGGATTTCTTTTCTAGTTTAGCATCTGACTGTCACCCACCTTTACAATACTTTACCTATACATTTGTTACAGGCAACGGTCAGTATTTATGTACAGACCATTATAATACTTTATATGTACCTTTGTTATCGGGTCATTACCTAGATGTTTGTCATTGCTGTGTCACATACTATACATGTACATGTCTTTGTCTTGACAAGTTGAGCTACAGTGTCATTGACACTTTCATTTTGTGTTACCACCTCTCCCTCCAACATGCTTTAAGCTACACCTTTCATATTTGGTACATGGATAAATGGTTCTGAGGGGATGATGCACGCTCAAAATTTTTTTTTCAAAATCCAAGATGGCTGAATGGTGGCCATTTTTGTTGTGTTTTTTAAGCTTTTTTTCTCTATTTTCTTGTTACCACCCCTCCCACCAACATGGTTCAAGCTACACTTTGCATATTTGGCACATGGATAGAGGGTTGGGAGGGGATGATGCACGTTCAATATTTTTTTTTCAAAATCCAAGATGGCGGCATTGCGGCCATTTTTGTTGTGTTTTTTTTTAGCTTTTTTCTCTATTTTATGCTACCACCCCTCACTCCAACATGGTTCAAGCTACACTTTTTTATCTGGCACATGGATAGAGGGTTGTAATGGGATGTTGCACGTTCAATATTTTTTTCCAAAATTCAAAATGGCATCATGGCAACCATTTCCATTGTGTTTTTTAAGCCTTTTTCTCTATTTTATGTTACCACTGCTCCCTCCAACATGGTTCAAGCTGCACTTTTCATATATTGTACATGGATAAAGGGGTTGTGAGGGGATTATGCATGCTCAATATTTTTGGGGGGATTATGCATGCTCAATATTTTTTTTTTTCAAAATCTAACATCTGTCTGTCCTTCTGTCTGTCTGTCTGTCTGTTTTTATGTTACCACCTCTCCCTCTAATATGCTTCAAGCTACACCTTTCATATTTGGTACATGGATAAATGGTTCTGAGGGGATGATGCACAGTCAATATTTATTTTTCAAAATCCAAGATGGCAGAATGGCGGCCATTTTTGTTTCATTTTTTAAGCTTTTTTCTCTATTTTATGTTACCACCCCTCCCTCCAACATGGTTCAAGCTACGCCTTTCATATATGGTACATGGATAAAGGGTTGTGAGGGGATTATGCACGCTCAATATTTTTTTTTCAAAATCCAAGATGCTTATATACTCTAGTGTCTTCTGTGACAAAAAACACCTTATGTCACAAATGTTTGTCGGTCATAAAAGTATGTCCTACATTTTTCAATGGATTTTTACAAAATTTGGTATGAGTATGAAGTGTTGGTACATGTGTGGATTTGAAGTTTTGTTTCAACAAACGTTTGTAGAACTATATCTTTTGTTGATTTAACTGGTTGGGGGCTAGATTATTTTGGATTGTCTGAATTTCTTCTTCAGAATTTATTGTATTACTAACTATTGGAGAGTGCCAATATGGTTTTCTTAATGGGGCAGATGTAAGGTTGTTCAAATCAGGACCCTCGGTTGATAGCTGTCAATGTCAGGTGAGTGCTTTCAGGCCCCTTGGGGCCTCTTGTATTTTTTTCTTTCACATTAAGCAAAACAAACATGGAGCAATCGGCCATCAAATTTAACTTGCACTGTTGGTAATAGGAATCTGCGACAAGTAGTTGGGACTCTTGATCCACTTTACACTTGGTCTCCCTGTAAGTAAGCCCACCCTCTGATTCCGCCCCCACCAATTTTTAGCTTACCTGACTGAAAGTCATGGGGAGCTCAAGTGATCACTTTTTGTCCATCGTCTGTAGGTCCATCCATCATGAACTTGACAAATTGAACCAAATTTGATATGCCAGGTCCTTATATGTCCATTCAAATTTATTCAAATAAAGTTTTCACGCTCCATAGGGAGGGGGTAGGGGAAAATGCTCCAAAATTCTAGAAAAAACTTCACATGACCCAGTGGGTACAATGACTTGATATTTGGTATGGAGTTTCCTTCTCAGGTGTAGTATCAAGTTTGTTCAAACAAAGTTCGTGGAGCGCTATTTGCCTTCTTCTTCTATTTTCTGAACTGATAGTCCGATTTGAACGAAATTCGGTATGTGGTATTATTGAGACATAAGTACTTGATTCATGCTAAAAAAAAATTCCCATGTTCCCCGTGGGAACTCCAGGTGCTAAAAATAGAAAATATTTTCAAACACCCATATTTCCCAAACCTCAACGCGGGAACCCTGGGAAGTGAAGCAGTGCCTGTTCACTGCGGTAAACAGGCTCTGTTTTACTGGTAAAATAGGGCCCAGTCGCCAATGCTTGGGAGGTGCAAACCCTCTCTAAAATGGGCAACATGGCTTATTAACACTCAACCCCTAGTCTTTGAGTTGATAGTATCATGTTGTGGTCATGATTAACCATTGTGTAAAAATATTTGACCTAAAACACCAATAAGTAAATATATTTCCCAAACCACACGGAACGGATAACTGTTATTTGGTATGATACTTCCTTAGGACTAGTAGAATCGATTGATAAAATTGTTAAAAAAATAATTGTCATCGATCGGTTTTTGTTAGGGTTCTCTATAGAGGGCATCGAAAAAATTGAGTCAGCATATTTGCAAGTATTAAAAAAAAATTTCTTCTCCAGAACTACAGATCAGAATCTTCTTATATTTGGTATACTGCATCGGGTGGGGGGTGGGGGGGGGGGGGGGGTGGGGGTGGGAATCTTAACTCAGGGCAATATGGGAAATGAGATTTAAAAACCTTCTTCTTCAGAGCCACTGGACAGAATGTTTTAATATTTGGTAAACATAATTGTTACAAGGGTCAAATTCAGGTTTGTTCAAAACAAGTCTCTCAGTTAATATTTGGGCTTCCTATGGGGGTCCGAATTTTAACTTGGTGCAATATGACGAAATTTCTTTAAAAATCATCTTCTTCAGATCCACCAGTCAGAATCCTTTCATATTTAGTATACAACATCTCTAGGGGGGTCAGATTCATGTTTGTTCAAATCGAGTCCCTGGGTTTATATATTTGGGCTCCCTATGGGTGCCCAAATTTTGACTTAGTGCATTTTAACTTAGTGCAATATGAGAAAATTTCTTTGAAAATCTTCTCCAGATCCAACAGTCAGAATTCAAATTCTATGTAAGCTGTTCATTCTTCATTTAAGTATAAGTGAATCTTGTAAAGGAACAGTGACTACAGACCTTATGGTTTGTCATGTCAGGTCATCAACACTTCATTGTCACAGCTCTGACCAAGTTGCTACTGATGCCGTCAAACTCAGGGAAGAATCGAAACAACTGACCATCACCAGCAGAGGTAATCCAAACCATATTTTGTCTGACAAATTATCTTCATGCTCAGTAGATGTTGTTGGCATTGCTTGCATCATTTCAAGAAAAAATAAACATCGCTGAATTCGTTTAATAGGGTGGTTCAGATTTCAAACTATAAATTTGCCCCCTTAATGCTTAATACAGTGGGGCCCACTTAATTGGATATCTCTTAATTGAATAACCCTGTTTTCTCCTAATTTCCCAGCACAAAACCATTTACTATAACCCCAGTACAAATTTGACCTGTTAATCGAATATAGGTTTTGGAGTAAACTCCTGTTAATTGAATAAAAAATCTTGTCGAGAAATTACTCTGACACTCCCCAGTTTTCCTTTGTTTATAGACCTGTTTGGCCTCAGTGCATCCAATACATGCATTTAATCTATTATATTTTGTTTGTAACTCTGTCAAACAAACAAGATATAATAGAATAAATGCTAAGTTTATTTCTAGAATACAGGAAAGTGACACAATCCCTGTTAATTGAATACTCCTGTTAATTGAATAATTTTCATTGGCAAAGTGGTTATCAGCTCACCAAAAGGAGCTTAACTTGTTTAAATCGAGTCCTGGGTTAAGATTTGGGCTCTGTATTGAAGCCCAAAGTTTAACTTCGTGCAATTTGAGGAAATTTCTTTAAAAATCTTCTTCAGATCCACCAGTCAGAATCCTTTCGTGTTTGGCATACAACATCTGTAGGGGGGGGGGGGCTCAGATTCAAGTTCGTTCAAATCGAGTTCCTCGGTAAAAATTTTAACTTGGTGAAATATGAGGAAATTTCTTTAAAAATCATCTTTTTCAGATCCACCAGTCAGAATGCTTTCCACTTTGGTATACAGCATCTCTAGGGCTCCGGGGGGTGGGGAGGGAGGGTCAGATTGAAGTTTGTTCAAATCGAGTCCCTGAGTGCAATTTGAGGAAATCTTCTTCAGATCTACCAGTCAGAATCATTTCATGTTTGGTATACAACATCTAGAGGAAGGGGGGGGGGGGGGGGGGGGGGGCAGATTCAACTTTGTTCAAATCGAGTCTTTCTGTTAATATTTGGGCTCCCTGTGAGAGCCCAAATTTTTACTTTGTGCAGTATGTGGAATATTCTTTAAAAATCTTCTTCAGATCCATCAGTCAGGGTCCTGTAACATTTGGTATACATCATCTTTAGGGTGGGGGGGGGGGGGGGGGGGGGCAGATTTAAGTTTGTTCAAATCTGGTTCTTGGGTTGAAAATTTTGGACCAAAATTCGGGGGGAAAAAAAATCTGTTTTTTATGTGTTTTGTTCAATTATGAGACGAATACAAAAATTTTTAGCCTGAAAATTTTGGGTCCGGTTCCAATTTTGAGACGAAATTTTTTTTTTTTTTTTTATGTGTTTTGTTCAATTTTGAGATGGGGAAAAAAAAAAGAATTGAAATCGGCTTACTGTTTTTAAAGTTAGGACGCAAACAAGTATTACACGATATTTTTCTAACACACGGCAATAACTCCAACAATTTTCATCAGATAACGGTTGTCATCGAACATGAGGTAAACAATGTTCCTAAAGAGAAATAGACCAAAAAAATTGAAATTTGGTTACTACTGTTTAAGTTATTCCAAAACCAAGCATTACACAATATTTTTCCACAAAGGGCAATAATTCCCATAATTTTCATCGGATACCGCTGGTCATCGAACTTGACGTAGACGTTGCTGTAGAGACATATACCGAAAAGAATTTAAATCTGGTTACTATTAAAGGTATGCCATAAACAAGCATTACAAGATATTTTTTAAACAAACGGCATTAACTTCCATACTTTTCATTGGATATTGGTGGTCATCGAACTTGAAGAAGACATTGTTGCTATAGAGAGATATACGTAAAAGAATTGAAATTTGTTAACTATAATTGTTAGGTGAACTTGGCAACGTAAAGTATGAACTAGAGGGATTGGTTACAATCCGTCATACGTTCTTCTGACCGTCCACAATTCCTTTAGCACACCCTACAGGTAGCAGCTCTCACCCGATCAGTTCCAAATTTAATACATAGTTTTGGGACAATGTCTAGATGGGAGCTATCGAATGTTTCCGAATTTCGTTGAAAACATGCCCACCAGTGGCCATCTTGGAATTGGATATAAATTGTCCAACAACTCCTTTAGCACACTCTACAGGTAACAGCACTCACCCGATCAGTCTCAAATTTCATATGTAGCTTTGAGGCAGTGTCTAGATGGGATCTATCAAATTTTGTTGAAAAACATGGCTTCCAGCGGCCATCTTAGATTTGGCCTATAAATTGTCAACAATTCCATTAGCACACCCTACTGGCTGCATATCTCACTCAATCTTTATCAAATTTCATATGTAGCTTGGGTGTGATGTCTAGATGGTAACTATTGAACTTTGTTGAAAAACAAAGCCATCAGCAGCCATCTTTGATTTAGATTTAAATTGTCCAACAATTCCTTCGTCACACTCTACAGACCGCATCTCTCACCCGATCAGCCCCATATTTCATATGTGGCTTTCGGGAAATGTTGAGGAGTGCGGTGGCTCAGTAAGTAGAGTTGCAGGCTGCAAGCCGAGAGGCCCTCGATTCGAATCCCACATGCGGAAACCGCATTGTGTCCTCGGGCAAGACACTTAATCCCAATTGCTCATGTGGGGGCACGATGACGTTCTGTACTAAGGCGTACTGCATGTTGATGGTGCACTTTTCTTCAACCAATGCTAACTCTGTTTGTGTGGAGTTAGTATGTTGGGGAGCTGTTGCTCGGTGGTTTTTAGCTCACCTGACTGAAAGTCAGGGTGAGCTTTTCTTTTCTTATCACTCCTCCTCTGTCGTCATCTGTCGTCCGTCGTCCTGCGTGAAGGTGGTGTTTGAGCCTCTTTCTCCTAAACCACTGGCCACATTTTAATTAAATTTCATGTAAGTAGTGGTTATATAGGGGCATTTTGATTTTTATGCAAATTAGGTTTCGGCTCATATTGAGCAGAGGGGTGGGGAAAAAAATGGCCAAATTTTTTGAAAATCTTCTTCTAATGAACCACCAGTAGCAGAGACTTGATATGTGATATACAGAGTCCTTTTGAGGTTTAGAATCAAGTTTGTTCAAGAGAAGTTTGTCGGGCATTATTTGCCTTCATTATGGTAGGGGCAAAAATTTTGGCCACGCCAAAAATTTCTATTTTCAGAACTGTGAGGTCGATTTGAACCAAATTTGATATGAGATGATAATGGGTCATAAGTGGTTGATTGATGCAAAAAAATATTTTCTCATTGCCCCGTGGGAACCTCGGGAGCTAAAAATAGGAAAAACCTTAAAATTGCTGTATCTCCAAAACTACACGGCACAGAGAATTCTTATTTTGTATAAATCTTACTTTTATCCAGTAGAATAGAATGGGTAAAAAAAAATCCCTATCGGTTTGATCACTTTTTTCAGGACTTTGAAAAAGTGCTGAGTCAGCACTTTTTAACACTGTAGGCCATGGGAAAAACATTAAAAAATCTTCTTCTCCAGATCCAGCTAGCAGAATCTTTTGATATTTGGTATGCAACATTGTAGGGTGGATCTGATTCAAGTTTGTTCAAATCGGCCCCCTGGGTTCATATTTGGGCTCAGTATAGGAGCCCGATTTCGAACTTAGTGCATTTCAGGCAAATTTCTTAAAAAAATATCCATATCCAGCAGGCAGAATCTTTTGATATTTGGTGTGCAGCATCCTTAGGGGGTGGGGATGAGATTCGAGTTTGTTAAAGCCAAATCCCTGGGTTCATATATGCCCGAATTATAACTTAGTTCAATATGAGGAATATTCTTTAAAAATCTATTTTTAGCTCACCGAAGGGAGCTTAACTTATCACTTGCCGTCCATCGTCCGTCGTCGTCCGTCGTGAACTTGACATTATCGAATACTCCTCCCAAACAACTGGATCAAATTGAACCAAATTTGGTGTGCATGTTCCCCATCATATGTCAATTCAAACTGGTACAAATAAACTTGCCGCACCCACAGGGGGCACCACAAGGGGCATAACTCTGATAGCACCCATGAATTTCTTTCCAAAATTCAAAAAAATCTTCTTCAGATCCACCAGGCAGAATTCTTTCCTATTTGGTATACATCATCTCTAGGGGAGGGGGGGGGGGGGGTTTGAGGGATTGAAGTTTGTTCAAATCGGACCTCTGGATTCATATTTGGGCTCACAATAGAAGCCCAAATTTGAACTTAGTGCATTTCAGGCAAATTTCTTAAAAAATCTTCTTCTCCAGATCCAGCAAGCAGAATCTTTTGATATTTGGTATGCAACATTGTGGGGTGGATCTAATTCAAGTTTGTACAAATCGGCCCCCTGGGTTCATATTTGGGCTCAGTATAGGAGCCCGAATTCGAACTTAGTGCATTTCAGGCAAATTTCTTAAAAAAATCTTCTTCGCCAGATCCAGCAGGCAGAATCTTTTGATATTTGGTATGCAACATTGTGGGGGTGGATCTGATTCAAGTTTGTTCAAATCGGCCCCCTGGATTAATATTTGGGCTCACTATAGAAGCTCGAATTCAAACTTAGTGCATTTCAGGCAAATTTTTAAAAAATCTTCTTTTCCAGATCCAGATGGCAGAATCATTTGATATTTGGTATGCAACATTGTGGGGTATATCTGATTCAAGTTTGTTCAAATCGGCACCCAGGGTTCATATTTGGGCTCATTTGAGGAGCCTAAATTTGAACTTAGTGCATTGCAGGCAAATTTCTTTAAAAATCTTCTTCTCAAGATCCAGCAGGAAGAATCTTTTGATATTGGGTATGCACCATGCTTAGGGGGGTGAGATTTAAGTTTTTTCAAGCCAAGTCCCTGGGTTCATATTTGGGCTCACTGTGGTAGCCTGAATTATAACTTAGTTCAAAATGAGGAATTTTCTTTAAAAATCTTCTTCTTCAGATCCAGCAGTCAGAATGTTTTGATATTTGGTATGCAGCATCCTTGGGGGGGGGGGGGGGGGGGGGGGGGGGGGATTCAAGTTTCTTCAAGCCATGTCCCCAGGTCCATATTTGGGCTCACTGTGGGAGCTTGAATTGTAACTTAGTTCGAAATGAGGAGTTTTCTTAAAAAATCTTCTTCCTCAGATCCAGCAGTCGGAATGTTTTGATATGTGGTGTGTAGCATCCTTGGGGGGTGGGGGGGAGATTCAAGTTTTTTAAAGCCCGTCCCTGGGTCCATATTTGGGCTCCCTGTGGGAGCTGAATTATAACTTTGTCAATATAAGGAATTTTTCTTTAAAAATCTTCTTCAGATTTAGCAGTCGAAAATGTTTTGATATTTGGCATCCTCAGGGGGTGAGATTCAAGTTTGTTGAAGCCAAGTCTCTGGGTTCGTATTTGGGCTCACTGTGGGAGCCCGAATGATAACTTAGTTCAAAATGAGAAATTTTCTTTAAAAATCTTCTTCAGATCCAGCAGATGAATGCTTTTGATATTTGGTATGCAGCATCCTTTGGGGGGTAAGATTCAAGTTTGTTCAAGCCATGTCCCAAGTTCCATAAAATTTGTATCTCATGACTTCATTCCTTTGTAGTGTTGATGAACCATGTCTAACTGAATGTGACCCCAAATACTTCTTTGAACCACTGTGGCCGGTGAGCGATTAAAGCTCTTTGGGGCCTCTTGTTTTTAGATCCACTGGTCAGAATCTTTGGATATTTGGTATAAGCTTTTCTTAGGAGGAGCAGATGCAACTTGTTGAAATCAATTCTCTGGGTTGATATTTAGGCTACCATGTCAGGTGAGCGCCCTCAGGCCCCCTGGGGTCTCTTGTCTCTGGGTACTCCGGCTTCTTCCACCTGTAAAACTGTCCAACATGAGGTGTCTCTGGCTGTCGAAAGTGTCGTTAAATAAATAAACTGGGGCAATGTCTAGATGGGAGCTATTGAATTTTTCCGAATTTAGTTGAAAAAACATGTCCGCCCGTGGCCATCCTGGATTTGGTATACAAATTGTCAGCAGTTCCATTATCACACCATACGGGACGCACCTCTCAAACGATCTTTTTCAAATTTTATAATGTAACTTTGGGATGATGTCCAGATGGGAGATATCCAATTTTTCTGCATTTCGTTGAAAACAATGGCCGCCACCTGCCATCTTGGATTTGACATCTAAATTGTCAACAATTCCATTAGTACAACCAACAGGCCCATCCCTCACCCGGTTTTTTTTCAGATATTATATTATAGCTTTGGTGTGATGTCTTTTTTAGAAACTTGAGTGAATGACTTGGCATTACTGGATCTTTCTATTTAGTTCAGTCCCTTCTTGGACAAGTTGGGCTGCAGTGTCATTGACACTTTTAAGTTATACCATAAACAAGATTTACAGGATATTTTTTATAACAAATGGCCATCTTTTAAAAGAGATATCGATAGTCATCGAACTTGATGTGACATTGTTGCTATAGAGACGTATATCAAAAAGAACTGAAATTTGTTAACTATTGTTCAAGTTATGCCATAAACAAAGTTCGAACAGGCGGATGGAACTACACGGAGGTCTTCGCTATCACTTCCTTTCGGGGGATGGGGTGGGTGATAAATTCTATTCAACTGTGACCGTCTATTTGGACAGGTCAATAAAAAAGCGGAATATCCCACGATGGAATCACGGCACTTTGGGAAAGCAGAATCTCCTTGAACTCTTCTTCCATCATCTGTGATAGAATTCAAGGAGGGGCACATGGTTCGATGTCGAGAGATCTTTGATGATTCGAAAATTCTGAAACAGTACGAACCAGCACCCATTTGAAAAATATGTTCCATATTGCATATTTGTCTGCTCTGCAACATATTAGTCTAGTCCCAAAGAATCAAACATATTAAGTCATGAAAATATTACCTTATCAAATATGGATGATTAAATATACAAGACACTGGTGTAGACCATCCGTATTATACAGGCATCCAACTGAAAATGCACTTCAATTTATCTCGACTCATTACAATGTGGCACCAATTTATGTGCATGACCAGCCCTCCCTCCTGGACTAACCCCCTTCTTCTCTACGTTAGATGTTCGGAGTCTTAAGTGCACTTATTGATCTGTGCCTAGTTCCTGCTCTTGACTGAGTAGGCAAGTTAGGAGTTTCTTAATTCTTGTATATTTTAATCCTCTGCACTACGATGTCAAAATAAGAAAGTTTTCAGCACCAAATTAATTTTTTCCTTGATTTGATCAATTATATATTGTTTGACAGAGCATCGTTGAGAGCTGTCAAACAAGATATAATTGATTATATTTGTAATTCTGTATGTAAAAAATGGCATCACTGAATTAAAATTTATTGAACTATTAGAGTGCTGAGAGTTGAAGAATTTTCAAGGATGTTCCAGAGCACAAGTGAGGAAGCTTGCCTCCGAGACCTACATATACTACTCAAAGTTTGCTAAGCACCAAATATTTGATACATCATTGTGAAATTTGCTGGTGACATATTTGCGATATTTTTGGTGGATATGATTGAGGAATGTATTGAGATGGTCCCCGGTGTTTACATTACCCCTTTTGACAGGCATACTTTTCGTGACAGTCATGGAAAGCGTGTACCCCTTGATGTCCATGATGTTTTCGTGTACTGTCTACATGTACATGACGTGTAGGGTTTTCAATCTTCATTTCAACACAAACCCTTGTGATTTAATGACTGAATATGGCAAATGCAAATGTAAGAAGACATTTGTCTGAAGGAGAAATGTGGTGGGCTGTAGGGGTGGTGGAGCAAGGTTCTACCCATCGTCAGGTTGAAGCCCTTGGTGTGCACCATACGGTGATCACCAGAGCCTCGGCAAGATTTCAGCAGTATGGCACGCCAGTAAGACGCCGTGGTGGTGGCAGAGACAGGGCAGCATCTGCAGTTGGGGACCGGTTTTTGATCATTCAGGCCCGTAGGAACCGCTTTGCCAACTCAACCCGGCTTCGCAGTGACCTTCAGAATGCATCCGGGGTAAATAGTTCGACGCAGACTATCCGGGCAAGGTTGCACGAAGGTGGTCTTCGATCGAGAAGACCATGTATTCGCATTCCGCTGTCCCAGAACCACCACCAGGCACGATATGAATGGGCCATGGACCACATTGGATGGACCTGAGAACATTGGCGACCTGTCCTTTTTACAGATGAGTCAAGGTACTGCCTAGACCTCACAGACCAGGAGAGCGATTCCATGCAGCCAACATTGCTGAGCATGACCGCTATGATGGAGGGTCAATCGTGGTCTGGGTCGGCATCAGCAGGGATGGACGTACAGAGCTCTGTGTCCTTGAACGTGGTACATTGGCTACACAACGGTATATTGATGAGATCCTGGATGTCCACGTCAGATTGTATGCAGGTGCAGTGGGTGATAGATTCATTCTGATGGACGATTATGCCCGTCCTCATGTTGCCCATGCTGTCTGGGAGTTCCGACAGAGGGAGGGGGATTGAGCGTATGGACTGGCCAGCAAGATCCCCTGACCTCAATCCAATCGAACATGTCTGGAATGAGTTGCAGCTTCCAATTTCAGCCAAGAAGTGTCCAGGAGCTTGGTGCTATGCTGGTCCAAAAATGGAACGAAGGACCACCAAGAACCTGATTGGGAGCATGAGAAGGCGTTGAAAAGCTGTAATTAACAGAAATTGGTCTCATACTCGATATTGAACCCATACCAGTTCGCTCCGTCAACTTATTGGCATATTGAAAAATTTCCTCTTTTACCAATAACATTCATTTTCCATGGTTATTGTATTCAAAAGCTAAAAAATAATGTCAAACACAAATAAAATCTTAATTTCTGTACTTAAATCATTAAAGATATAATTAAATAACAAATATATACACTTTTCGTTACAACATTTCAACTAAAAAGCAAAACAGGTAGTTGGATATACTTGGTGCTTAGCAAACTTGAGTAGTATATAATTATTTGTAAAAACAATCTGAGGAGGTTTGTATTCAATATCTGTCCTGTTGAGTGGCCTGTTCCCGTGGGAATCCTGGAAAGTGGATCGGTGCTTGCTTACAGTGTGCTACAAATTCTGCTTTACTGGTAAAATAGAAACCAGTGTCTTAAGAAACCTGAAACCAATGCCTGGGGCAGAGATCCCCTAAAGTGGGTAGCATAGCATAAACAATTGGTAAATTTCACTTCATTCCTTTTGTTGCAGTCATGATATAGCCAGAGATGCTGAAAGTGACCTTAAATACCAATAAATAAATAGATTGGTCTAATTTGAGAATAATCACAGACTTAACAAGTCTTTTGCTGTTCAGCCTCATTGATGGAACTTTTTTGCAATACTGACTGTCTGAAATGCCATTTCCTGGCTCACAGAGCTATAATGGGGCCTCAGAGTATCTAATACTGTAACAGTATCGGGCCTTATTTCAATTCATTTTTTACGCCCCAAATCCTTCAAACTTTAATATTAACACCCCCCCCCCCCCCAAGCCCAACCCCCAAGCTGGAGGCTAAAGTTGTCGAAAAAAAGATGAGTGTGTCAGCGATGGAGAGCAAGAGCAATTTTTAGCTTAACTTAGTCTGAGTTTGTTCACAATTTCTTCAGCACAGTCTACACCCCACAGTTCTTGTCCGACCATCACTTAAATTTGCAGGTTCGAGGTCATGTCCAGATGAGAATGTCCCATTTTGGTTGCGACAGGTCAACCGTGACGGCCGCACTGGTTCGAAACACAAAAACCTTTAGCACAGTCTACAGGTCGTATTTATGAAGGAATTTCCTTGCAACTTGGTAGGGTGGCTCTATATAATGTCTAGATGAGAACGTCGTATTTTGGTTGGGTTCGGTCAGCCATGACGGCCGCATGGACTCGTGACCTAGATTCCTTTAGCACAGTCTTCGGGTTGCATTTATGTGAAGGGATTTCATTGTAAATTGGTAGGATGACTCTGTATAATGTCTAGATGAGCACGTCCTGTTTTCGTTGTGAACAGTCGACCGTGATGGCCACACAGGCATGTGACCTAGATTTGTTGAGCACTGTCTACAGTTCATATTTATGAGGCGATTTCATTTTAACTTGGTAGGATGACTTGGTGTGATATCAAAGTTATTTCACCCTTAGCCCTGTTTGGGTTGAGATCAATCAACCATGAGGGTTGCACGAGTTCGAGTCTAAATTCCGTTATCACCGTCTTCACCTCTTATTATTCTTGTTGAATGCAAAAACTATAAAGTAGAGAACTTAACCTATTGTCAATTGTCACAATTCTTGTCTTATTTAACTTGTAGAGTGCTGGAAGCCCATATTTAGGCTTTATTTTGATGTACAGGTGCGGCCACTTAAATGCTTCATATTTTCAGAATGTGCTTCAGACTATATTTGAAGTAGAATTATTTAGTCTGTAGGGATTTTCCTTGTTACAATTTATGGGAGAGTTTGAACCAATTATACTACCTTTGGCACTCTTCCATAAATTGTAACGAGGCAAAGGCATGTTGACAAATTCAGACAAGCAAAAATAATTCAGCACTCTACCAGTTAATAATCCATTCATAAACTTAGAACATCCATACTTTTAACCCAACCCTAAAGGGCATTGTAACTTTTGGGGAAAAAATCTCCGGAGTATACTCCACCAAAATGCATAGTTGATGGCACACAAGAAAGATAAAGATTTGGCATTTTCCGCATTGTTTATAGTGTTAAAATGGACATCCCTATACATTACCCCATGATAAAATATATAGCAATTTTTTGGTACATCTGATTCCACTGGTTTTGAGGAAGCTTGATAACAAAAAACAATATTCTGGTCCGTGTAGTTTTTGCAATATGGGCGTTTGTATTTGTTTCTATTTTAGCTCTTTGGGGTTCCAATGGGCGGCGAAAAAAAATGCGGGCATAAATCAAGTACTTATGAACCAATTATACTACATGCCAAATTTGGTTCAAATCAGCCAATCGGGTCATGAAATAGAAATTTGGGGTGGAGCTTAAAAAGGGCATGCTACCACAGAGCCCAAATATTGACCTACCAATTTGTCTTGAATAAATTTTCATCTCCGCCGCCAAATGAAGTTCCATATCAAATATTAAAGCATTCTCCCGAGTGGTTTGTGAGAAGCTTTTAAATATATTTAGGCTTTTGGGGCATTAACCCCATCCCAAGGGGAGCATCAACTTTTGGGGAAAAAACTGGTATGAGTAAAATCCACAAAGATGTTTTGCACCAATTAGTTTAGATTTGACCCAAAGGTTCTGAAGATTACTTAGTTGATGGAGCACAAGAAATATGATGACTCAGCATTTTCCCCATGACTCAGCATTTTCCCCATTGCCAACAGTGTTAAAATGGGCATCCCCACGCAACCCGCGACAATATCGATAACAATTTTTTGGGGGTCCATCTGATTCCACTGGTTACTAATGTTTTTGATGAAAGAATGTTCTCTCGACAAGTATGGTGCTGGAACGGTCCATGATGAAACAATGCCGGTAATTACTGACAAAAAATGTAACTTGTGATCTGAACACAATAGCAGTGTCTGACGTCAGTAGCGAGTGTATCCACCACGTGCCCAGATAACAGCCTAAACCCTCCTCCTTATGCTACCAGTGAGCCTTCTGATGCAGTCCAGAGGCAACTGCTGCTCTCCGTAAGCAATGCAGCTTCCAAATCGGCGAAATCTTGTGCAGCGGATTCCAGATGTGTCCTAAGGGGTTCAAATCGGGACTCATTGCTGGCCAAGGTAGTGTTGTAATAGCGTTGTTCTGGAGGAATGCTCTCACAGCATGGGAATGATGTGGCCCTGCATTGTCGTCCATTGTAGCAGGACGAAATGGCCCAGGTTGATTTGGGTCAGAACGACCCAGATATTGAGACGGAACGGCCCTGATTTCTAGACAGAAGGGCCCACATTTTTGCACAGAATGACATTTTTTTATAAAAAAATATATATCTTATTTCTTGTGCCTTTAAAATTTTAGTGAAAATGATTAATTCACCTCCCATCCTTTCGCAAATGTAACATTATTAAAAAGATAAATAATAAATAATATATAGAAACAAGACCATCAATTTCACGTCATGGACCAACATCAATCAATTCGGTTCTCCAAGCTCGATAAGCTCTAACAGTTACAAAGCAATCTATCTACTTCATTTCTTCCTCGATAATTGTAAATGACTCAGAATGATTGTAATTTATTTGTTCATTTATTTATTTATTGGTGTTTAAGGTCACACATTTCTGCACAACGGCTAATCATGACCATGACAGTTTTACGGGTGGAGGAAGCCGGAGAGAACCACCGAGCAACTGCGAGCAACTGTCAGCTCCCCAACATACTAACTCCACACAAACACGTTGACGTGCAGTACGCCTTAGTACACAACGTCACCGTGCCCCCACGTGGGCAATTGGGGTGAAGTGACTTGCCCAAGGACACAACGCGGTTGCCGCAGGTGGGATTCGAACAGAGGACCTCTCGGCTTGCAGCCTGCACCTCTACCAACTGAGTCACCGCCCCCCCCCCCCCCCCCCGAATGATTGTAATAAAAACAAATCGAAAAATGATAATTGTTGATCACTGTTTTGTACACCTGATTACAGAGTAGTTGAATACATGTTTATGGGGGCACGATGACGCCGTGTACTAAGGCGTACTGCACGTCGATGGTGCGCATGTCTTCAACCAATCTAACCCTGCCTGTGCTGCAGTGCGGAGTTACGATGTTGGGGAGCTGGCAGCTGCTCGTCGTTGCTCGGTGTTCTCTCCGGGTACTCTGGCTTCCTCCACCCGTAAAAAACTGTCACGGTCATGATTAGCCATTGTGCAAAAGTATGTGACCTTAAACACCAATAAATAAATAGATACATGTTTATAATGCCCCCCCCCCCCCCCCCCCCATTCTTGAGCTGCTGACAGTATCCACAAAACACTAGAAACACTAGGCCAACCAAAAATACGTTAAAAAAAATGTTAACGTAATAAGTGACCTTCAATTAACTTCAATATAATAATAATCAACTTCAATACCGCCGTAAGTATTTTTGTAAATGCATAAGAATTTTTTTTTTTTTTTAAAATATGAGGGTTTTTTTTTTTAAATAAGGGCCGTTCTGTCCAAAACTGTGGGCTGTTCTGTCTTGAAATCTGGGCTGTTTCGTCTCAATATCTGGGCCGTTCTGGCCAAAATCAATCTGGGCCGTTTCATCCAAGGGCTGTTTCGTCCAGCATTCGTCGTCCATGAACACAGGGCGAGTAGCCAACGGGTGGTTGTCAAAATGAGGCACGATAAACGGGTTGGGAATGTCCCGGATGTACTGATGACCATTGAGATTCCCACGTACAGTCACCATATTAAGTTTACATTCATGGGAGAGGCGTCCCCAGATCATAACTGATCCTCCACCATAACGAACAGTAGATCTGATGTTCCAAATCACGTGAGTAGAATTTCTGTGCCTCCACACTCTCATGCGACCATCTGTGACATGAAGCAGGAACCTACTCTCATCTGACCAATGGACTTTCCTCCACGTCCTGAGATTCCAATGTTGCCGTGCCACACACCACTCCAAACGTCGTCTTTGTTGCTGAACGAACAGAGCTGGACGCTTGGTGACCCTTCAGGACCCCACACCCAGTGCTTTGAGACTGTTTCTGACAGTTGTTACACAAACCCCTGTTGGGGAGCCAAAGGCGTTTCAAAACCCCACTTGAAGCAAGGGGTTCACGCCAAACGAGGCGTGCCACTGTGCCAGACTCCGATCTTCCCGAGGAGAGGTGTTTTGGGGTTGTCCAGGCCCTGGTCGGTCCTTAACATCGTTGGTTTGTTGATGTTTTCGGACAAGTCTGCTGATGACAGAATGACACAGCAAAGTTTCCTTCCAATAGTTTTGAATGGCATGCCTGTTGCATGCATTCCAACGATTTGCCATCTTAGTGTCTCTGACAGTCTCCTTGTCATGTCAACATTTATTGATAAAAGAAGTGACATTTTTTCTTGTTTTGTACCCAGATATTCCATGTGGATGATAGTGTTTTTGTGACATTCGTGGGAAGCATGCTTCACGTGGACGAGGGGATGTATTTGAGGTACGCTATCAACCAGAAACATCATGTTTCACTAGATGAAATGTACTGCAAGACATAGCAATCATTAAAAAAATAATCAGTTACAGCATCTTCACTGTCATGAAACATTTCGGGGGGGGGGGGGGGGGTGCTTAATTATGTTCCAGGTGCATAATTTAGATTTGGCCCAAAGGTTCTGAATAAGAATACTTAGTTGATGGTGCACAAGATAGATTATGATTGGGCATTTTCCCATTGCTAGCAGTGTTAAAATGGGCATCCCCATACGGCATCCCATGACAAAACCGATAGCAATTTTTTTGGTCCGTCTGATTCCACTGGTCCTAAGAGAGCTGCATACCAAAAAAAAACAATATTATGGTCCATGCTGTTTTTGAAATATGGGCATTTAAATTTCTATTTTTAGCTCCTGGGGTTCCCACAGTCAAGTACTTCTGACCCAATTATACAACATGCCAAATTTGGTTCATCGTTCTTGAAAGAGAATTTTTGGATAGAGCCCAAAATGGCATGCGCCCATAGAGAGCCCAAATATTGACCTACAAACTTGCCTTGAACAAACTTTAATCTTCACCACCAGGGGAAGTTCCGTACCAAATATCAAAACATTCTTTATGGCGGTTCAAGAGAAGAAGATTTTTTTAAAGATTTTGGGGCATTAACAACAGCCCAGAGATTGCAACAGCTTCATTTGAACAAAGTAGAAAGTGTATACCCCAAAGATGGTCCATGCCATGTATGCTTGAGTTTGCCCCAGTGGTTTTGATGAGGAAGACAATTTTCAAAAGTTAACAGACGACGCTCGGCACACGCCGGACGCCAAGTCAGTCAGGTGATCGAAAAAGGAATTTTCTCAACAAACCACACGTTACCTACCCAATGTTATTACCAAATAGCCAAAGATTTGGCCTGGTGAATCTGAAGATGATCATTGAAGAATATCTCTCATTTTGCACAAAGTTGAAGTTATGGAGCCAATAGATCAACTCGGGGACTTGATTTTTTTCAAACTTGAATTTGACCCGCCCCAAAAATGTATACCAAGCATCAAGATTTTGAATGATGGATCTGAAGAAGAATATTAAAGATTATTTCTCAAATTGCACCAAGTTAAAATTCTGGATTGCACAAACTTAAAATCTGACCGACCCCCGCCTCACCCCCCCCCCCCCCCCCCCCCCCTTTAGTATGTTGTATACTAAATTTCAAAAGATTCAGCTTGGTAATTGGAGAAGATTACATAGAGGATATCAAGTTTTTTTGAGTGGACACCGAAAATTATCTCACTCGTAGTCGAGACAAATGGTTATTTTCGCTCGCGCAAGTGTTCGCGAAAAATAAACATTTGTCTCGGTCACTCATGTGATAATTTTCGGTATCCACTCAAAAACACTAGATTTTCATTTCATTATTCGCTTTTTAGAAGAATCGGATCATTCCTGTCGATAGTTCCACTCGTTTCAACCTCGAATTGATGCATGCATGTAAACAGCTGATGCGCATTGGTACGTGGATGTGATTTGATCGATACTCGGAACAGGTAGCGTCTTGCGATCTGATTCAGCTGGTGAGTTCCACGCGTCATTTCAAGGTGAATACGTACTGAATTTTTGCTGGAAATGATCGTTTTCCATATAAAACACTATATTTTCTTTTCATTGTACGAGTTTAGAACAAATTGATCATTTCCAGTAATAGTTTGACTCGGTATTCACCCTGAAGTAATGATTTGAAAGCCGCCATTTTGATTGATACCGTGAAAATGAAAATGTCTTATATCTTCGCAGTGGAGGATACAATTTCTATCTTTCCGCAATTTTTTCGATAATCTATCGTTTAGCGTATAATAATAAAAAAATATTCCTTGTGTAACTGCAAGTTAAAACTCAGGCTACCACATGGAGGCCAGGTATTAACGTAGAGACAAACTTGAATCTGACAACCCGAAGGCTGCTGTTTTCCAATGATCGAAAGATTCTGACGAGTGGATCTCAAAACGTTTGCTCATGCTGCACTAAGTTAAAATTTGGGTTTCCATAGTGAACCCAAACATGAACCCAGGGACTTGATTTAAAATGTAAAAAAAAAATTAGTCTGCAGCCAATCACTTAAGAAGGCTGACGGGAACAAATATCAAAAGATTTTGAGTAATGAGTGTGAAGAAAATTCCTCATATTGCATAAAGTTAATATTTTGGCTCCATGACGAACCCAAATATTAATGCAGGAACTTCATTTTAACAAACTTGAATACGACCCCTTAAGGATAGTGTTTTCTAAATATAAATAAATTGTGATGGCTGGATCTGAAGATGATTTGAACCGACTTGAATCTGATTCCCTTCAGGATGCTATAGACCATTTATGAAAAGATGTTGATTGGGGGATCTGAAAAAGACGTACGTACAGGTCGCATTTATGATCGGATCGTCTTGAAACTTGGTATGCTTGTTTTTAGGTGGCTTCTAGATGGGAGCTATCGATTTTCTTCCTTTTCCGTCAAACGGCGTTGCCGTGAGCAACGATCTTTGAACTTAGTGCAGCTGTGCATCAATATTTCCCTTTGCCACAACCTACAGGGCACATTTAGGATCGGGTTGCTTTTAAACCTGGTATACTTGTTCGTGGTGACGTCCAGATCGGAATTATCGATTTTCTTTCATATCCGTCAAAAAACGTTGTCATTGGCAATGACCTTTGAACTTAGTTTAGTTATGCATATTCCTTTGGCACGCCTTACAGGGCACATTTATGATCGGATTGCTTTGAAACTTGGTATGCTTGTTTGGGGTGACTTCTGGGTGGGAGATATCGATTTTCTTCCATTAAGGTCAAAAACGTTGCCGTTAGCAACGACCTTTGAACTTAATGCAGTTGTGTATCAATATATTCGTTTGGCAGACCACACAATGCATATTTATAATCGGATCGCTTTGAAACTTGGTATGATTATTTGGGGGTGACCTCTATATGAGTGGTATCGATTGTTTAATATTTCCGTCAAAAAATGTTGCCGTTAGCAACTACCTTTGAACTTAGTGCATTTGTACATCAATATATTCCTTTGGCACACCACACAGGTCGCATTTATGACCGGATCGCTCTGAAACTCGGTATGCTTGTTTGGGTGACCTCTAGATGTGAGCTGTCGAATTTCTTCAATTTCCTTCAAATAAACGTTGCCGTTAGCAACGACCTTTGAATTTAGTGCATTTGTGCAACAATATATTCCATTGGAACGCCCTTCAGGGCACATTTATGACTGGATTGCTTTGAAACTTGGTATGCTTGTGTGGGTGACCTCTAGCTGGGAGCTATCTATTTTCTTTAATTTCCACTGAGAAAAAATGCTGTTAGCAACGACCTTCAACTTATCCGTTTTTATCCGTTTTGTATGTCAACAATTCCTTTGGCACACTGCACAGGTGGCATTTATCATCAGATCACTTTGAAACTTGGTATGTGTGTTTGGGTGACCTCCAGATGGGAGCTGTTGATTTTCTTTCATATCCAACGAAAAACGTTGCCGTTAGCAACGATCTTTGAATTTTGTGCAGCAACCTTTCCTTAGGCATGCCCTGCAGGGTGCATTCGTGAATGGATTGCTTTGAAACTTGGTATGTTTGTTTCAGGTGACCTCTGGATGGGAGCTATTGGTTTTCGTTCATTTCCGTTGAGAAACGTTGCCGTTAGTAACGATGTTTAACTTTCTCCATTTTGTACGTTGACAATTTCCGTTGGCACACTTGCACAGGTCTCATTTATCATTGGATCGCCTTGAGATTTGGTATGCGTGTCGGGGTGACCTCTAGACAGGAGCTATCAATTGTTTTTCATTTTCGTTGAAAAATGTTGCTGTTACCTTGACCTTTGTGGATGTGTGCATCAATATTTTCCTTTGGCATGCCCTGCAGGTTTCATTCATGAATGGATAGCTTTGAAACTTAAGTATGTTTATTTGGGCCGACTTCTAGAAGGAAACTTTTGATTTACTCCATTTCCGTCGAGAAACGTTGCCGTTAGCAACTACATTCAACTTATCTGTTTGAATGTTGACAATCTCCTTTGGCACACTGCACAGGTCGCATTTATCATCGAATCGCTTTGAAGCCTGTATGCTTATTCGGGATGACCTCCAGATAGGAGCTGTCGATTTTCTTCCATTTTCGTCAAAAAAGTTGCTGTTAGCAATGACCTTCAAACTTATTGCACTTGTGCATCAGGATTTTCCTTTGGCACGCCCTACAAAGTACATTCATGAATGGATCGCTTTGAAACTTGATATGTTTTTGGGTTGGCCTCCAGATGGGAGCTTCTTTCATTCCTGTCAAAAATGTTGTCATTAGTAACGACCTTCAACTTTGCCCTTTTGTGCATCAACAGTTTCCTTTGGCACACGACACAGGTCACATTTATGATCCGATTGCTTTGAAACTCGGTGTGCTGGTTTGGAGCAACCTTCAGATGCGAGCTGTTGATTTTCTTTCATTTCCGTCCAGAAACGTTGTTCTTAGCAATGATCTTTGAACTTTGCTGCCGTTTTTGCATTAACTTGATTCGTTGGCACGCTGTGCAGGGTGCATTTATGAATGGATCGGTTTGAAACTTGGTGTGCTTGTTTTGGGTGACTTCTGGATGATTTTCTTCAATTTCCGTCGAAAAATGTTGCCGTTAGCAATGACCATCAACTTTGCTGTTTTGTCCGGCGACAATTTCCTTTGGAACACCGCACAGTTTACGATTCGATCACTTTGAAACATGGTGTGCTTGTTTGGAGCGACCTCCAGATTTTCTTTTCTTTCATTTTTCTCGAAAAAAGTTTCTGAACGTTGCCGTTAGCAATAACCTTTGAACTTCTTTCGTTTGTGCATCAGCGTTTTTCCTTTGACAAGCCCTGCAGGGTGAATTTATGAATGGATCAATTTGAAACTTCTTGATGTGAGTTTTCTTCTATTTCCATCAAAAACGTAGCCTACAGTAGTGACCCTGTAAAATTAGTACATTTGTGCATCAACATATCCTTTTGGCATGCCCTACAGGGTACATTTATGAATGGATTGCTTTGAATCTTGGTTCAAGTTCGTCCAAATTCGCTGCCGCAGAAACGGCCATTGAACTTGATGCATTTATGTATCAACATATTCATTTGGCATACCCTATAGGGCACATTTGGGAATAGATTGCTTTCAAACTTGGTATGCGTTTTGGGGGTGACCTCTAGATTGGAGCTATTGATTTTCTTTCATTTCCACCAAAATGTTGTCGTTAGCACCAATCTTTGAACTTAGTGCATTTGTGCAGCAACGAATCCCCTTTTGCACTCCCTACAGAGCATATTTATGAATTTTCATCAAAACAAAGAAAAAAAGACATTGCCACTTGCAACTACCTTCAAACTTAGTGCATTAACATTTTCCTTTGGCACGCATCAGAAGGGGGGGGGGGGGATTCATTATGAGGTTTTTGAAACTTGGTATGCATATTATGGATGACCTCGATAGGAGTTATCGATTTTCTTTTCATTTTTCCGTTAAAAACTGTTGCTTTTAGTGAATTTAGTGCATTTGTGCATCAGCATTCTTCTTTGACACGGCCTACAGGGCGCATTTTCATAGGATTGTTTTAGAACTTGTGGTGCTCATTAGGTAAGACTTCTAGATAAGTGCTAACGATTAGCACTCATTTGTGTGAAAAGTTACCGTTTACAATGACCTTTAAACTTACTGCATTCGTGTATCACCATTCTTCTTTTAGCCAGCCCTACAGTTTACATTTAAAAATACATGGATTGCTCTGACATTGTGCACACACAATGCTGTAATGCTGAAGTTTCACCAAACATTTTTCACCAAATAACATTGGAACCAATGATCTTCAATTTTTCCATTTCACTTATAACTTACCAATTCAAGTTTGTCAAGTTGAGCTACAGTGTCATTGACACTTTCATTTAAAGATTATTCCCCATATTGGACTAAGTAAGCCCAAATATTCCACAAGGGACTTGATTTGAACAAACATGGAAGTTTTTACCTCACAGGGAGCTTTAGTGATCACTTTCCACTAGGTGTGAACTTTATATCACTGACTTCTCATAAACTGCTGGGCAAAATGAAACCAAATTTGAGATCATGTTCATCATTGTATGTCAATTAAAGTTTGTGCAAATAAAGTTGCCATGCCCAATGGGAGCACCACAAGAGACATAACTCAGTATCGTCAAAATTTAAAAAAAAATTCTTTCCAGAAACACCAGTCAGAATATTTTGATATTTGGTGTACAGCATCCTTAGGAGGGGCAGATTAAAATTTGTTCAAATCGAGACTCTGAGTTTATAGTTGGGCTCCCTATGGGAGCCCAAATTGTAAATTAGTGTAATATGAGAAAATGTCTTTAAAAATCTTCTCATCATCCACCAGTAATGATAAATTAGTGTAATATGAGAAATTGTCTTTAAAAATCTTCTTATCATCCACCAGTAAGAATCTTTGATATTTGGTTTACAACATCCTTATGGAGGTCAGATTCAAGTTTGTTTAAATCAAGACTCTGGGTTAAATATGGAGCCCAAGTTTTAACTTTAGGCAGGGTAAGAGAAGATTTCTTTAAAAATCTTCAGATCCACTGGTCAGAATCTTTTGATATTTGTTATACAGCATCCATCAAAGCAAGACCTTGGGTTGATATTTGGGTGCCTTTGGGAGTTTTAACTTAATGCAATGTGAGAAAATTTCTTTAAAAATCATCTTCAGATCTACCAGTCAGACCCTGGATTATTATTTGGGCTCCCTATTGGAGACCAGATCTTAACTTGGTGCAATATGAGGAATATTCTTTAATGAAAGCGTCAATGACACTGTAGCTCAACTTGTCAAGACATGTACATGTATAGTATGTGACACAGCAATGACAAACATCTCGGTAATGACCTGATAACAAAGGTACATATAAAGTACTGTAACGGTCTGTACACAAATGCTGACCATAGCCTGTAACAAATATATAGGTAAAGTATTGTAAAGGTGGGTGACAGTCAGATGCTAAACTAGAAAAAAAATCTTTGAGTCCCAGAGTGGGTCTGACTGAACCCCAAAATATTTGTTCTCACAGCACAGTGATAACAAAGGCACCCCAAAACACATTAATTCCTGTCCTAAGGTGAAAACAACGGTACCCAAGAAGTTTCGTGAAGATCAGTTCATAAATTCGAGGTGTATAGAAGTTGTGACAAAAAACTGATTGGACCTAATTTCGGTACAAAATGGCCACTGGCAGCCATCTTGAATTTTGAACTGCACTCAGAAACACTCGTTCTCATCCCAAGGTGATAACAAAGGTACCCAAGAAGTTTCGAGAAGATCGCTTGATAAATACAGCCTCTAGCCCGAGCCATATTGACAGGTGCACTTACAGTGTATAAGTAGCACTAAATAAATCAAAATTCATCTAATTTGCATAATTTCTGCACGAGAAAAAAACCTGTACTGTATGCGATGTATTCCATTTTACTAAACATTCATACAAAAATTTATTCAAATCAGAACTTTCATACAGAAGTTCTGTACAAAAGACTGATTGCACTAATTTTGGTACAAAATGGCTGCTGGTGGCCATCTTGAATTTTGGACCACACCCAAAAACACCCGTTCTCATCCCACGGTGATAACAAAGGTACCCAAGAAGTTTCGTAAAGATCGGTTCATAAATACGGCCTTTAGCCTGAGCCGTATAGATGTTGTGTACAAAAAACTGATTTGACCTAATTTCGGTACAAAATGGTCACTGGCAGCCATCTTGAATTTTGGACCGCACTCGGAAACACTCGTTCTCGTCCCAAGGCGATAACAGAGGTACCCAAGAAGTTTCGTGAAGATCGGTTGATAAATACAGCCTCTAGCCCGAGCCGTATTGACATGTGTACTTACTGTGTGTAAGTAGCACTGAAAAAATCAAAGTTCATCTAATTTGCATAATTTCTGCACGAGAAAAAAACCCGTATTATATGTGATGTATACTATGGTACTAAACATTCACTCAAAAATTTTTTCAAATCAGCGCTTTCATATGGAAGTTCTGTGCCAAAATCTAATCGCACCTAATTTTGTACAAAATGGCTGCCATCGGCCATCTTGAATTTCGGACCGCACCCAAAAACACTCGTTCTTGTCCCACGGTGATACCAAAGGTACCCAAGAAGTTTCGTAAAGATCGGTTTATAAATACGGCCTGTAGCCCAAGCCGTATTGGCATTTGCAGTGCTGAAAGTAACACTAAATACATCAAAGTTAGTCTAATTTGCATAATTTACGTACGAGAAAAAAACCCATATTATATGTGATGTATCCCAAGGTACTAAACATTCATACAAAAAATTATTCAAATCAGCGCTTTCATATGGAAGTTCTGCGCAAAAATCTGATTTCACCTAAGTCTGTACAAAATGGCTGCCAGCGGCAAACTGGAATTTCGGATCGGACCCAAAAACTCTCGTTCTCGTCCCACGGTCATAACAAAGGTACCCAAGTAGTTTCGTAAAGATCAGTTCATAAATACGGCCTCTAGCCCGAGCCGTATTGAATTGTTGACGGACAGACGGATGACTGGCCATGGCATAAGCTCAATTTGGCTTCGCCAAAGTTGAGCTAAAAATCATCTTCTTCAGATCCACCTATCAGACTTTTGATATTTGTTATACAGCATTCATTTGGAGGCAGATTCAAGTTTGTTCACATCAAGACCCTGGATTAATATTCGGGCTCCCTTTTGGAACCCAAATTTTAACTTAGTGGAATATGAGGAATATTAAATAAAAATCTTCTTCAGATCCACCAGTCGGAATCTCTGGTATTTGGTATACAGCATCCTTATGAGGGTTTGAAGTTTGTTGAAACTGAGTCTGTGGGTTCACATTTGGGCTTCTTATCTGAGCCCAAAGTTTAATGTTAGTAAAATATTAACATTTCTTTAAAAATATTCTTCTTCAGACCCATCAGAAAGAATCTTTTGACGTTTTGGTATACAGCATCCTTATTGGAGTCAGATTCTAGTTTGTTCAAATCAAGTCAATGGGTTTCTATTTGGACTTCCCAAGGGAGACCAAATTTTAACTTAGTGCAATATGAGGAATATTCTTCAAAAATCTTCTTCAGGTCCACCAGTTAAAATAGTTGGATTCTTTTTGGGGGGCAAAGTTCAAGTTTGTTAAAATCAAGTCCCTGGGTCCCTATTTGGGCTTCTTATGTGAGCCTGAATTTTAATTAACTTAGTGCAATATGAGGAATATTCTTTAAAAATCTTCTTCAGATCCACCAGTCAGAATCTTCTGATATTTAGTTTTTGGCATTCTTGTTGGGGGTCAGATTTAAGTTTGTTCAAATCAAGTCCCTGGCACAATTTTTGGACTTCTGAATTTTAACTTATTCAGAATCCTTTGAGATTTGATATTCAGCATCCTTAGGGAGGTCACATTCAAGTTTGTTTAAAATCAAGTCTCTGGTTTCCTATTTGGGCTCCTTGTGCGAACCCAGATTTTAACTTAACACTGTGTGGAATATTCTTAAAAAATCTTCTTTAGCTCAACCAGTCATATTCATTTGATATTTGGTAAACAGAATCCTTAAGAGGCTCTCAACACAATATAAGAGTTTTAGCTCACCTGAGCGAAGCTCAAGGGGGAGTTTAGTGATCACTTTCTGTCTGTCGTCCATCCATTGTGAACTTTACATGATCAACTCTCCTCATAAACAACTGGGTCGAATTGGACCAAATTTGATATGCATGCTCCTTATCTGTCAATTTAAGTTTGTTCAAATAAAGTTGCCACGACTAGACGCGACATCACAGGGGGCATAATTCTGTTAGCACCCACAATACATCTTTACAAAATTAAAAAAATCTTCTCCAGGACTGCCGATCAGAATCTCATGATATTTGGTATACAAAATCCTCAGAGTGGTTAGATTCAGGTTTGTTTGAAACAAGTCCCTAGTTTCGTATTTGGGCTCCCTATAGGAACCCAAATTTTAACTTGGTGCAATATGAGGAAAGTTATTTGATGAAAGTGTCAATGACACTGCAGCTTAACTTGATTGTGTGTAGCATTTGATGAGAAGAATAATGTTTAATGTTTATGAATTTATTTATTTATTATTTATTGGTGTTTGAGGTCACATATTTATGCACAATGGCTAATCGTGACCGTGACAGCTTTACAGGTGGAGGAAGCCGGAGTACCCGGAGAGAACCACCGAGCAGCGACGAGCAACTGTCAGCTCCTCAACATTCTAACTCTGTTCAAGCACCGCTCAACCAGGGTTACAGCAGTTGAAGACATGTGCACCATTGACGTGCAGTACGCCTTAGTACACAGAGTCATCATGCCCCCATGAAGGCAACCGGGATAAAGTGCCTTGCCCAAGGACACAACGCGGGTCGTCCTGGACGGGGATCGAACTCGGGACCTCTAGCATAGAAGTCCAACAGTCTACCACGCTCCCTAATGTTTATGAAAGGATTATGAAATAAGACAAGAATTGTGATAATTGAGAATATGTCAAGTTCAGTACCCTACATGCTATGTTTCCAAAAAGAATAATTTAAGGTGCAGACTGTACTAAATAGCTGAGGCCTGTGTTGATGTGGCCCTCACAGTTGACATATGTCAACCAAAGTTACCAATTTAAAAAGCATTCCAAAACTAGACATCATACAGAGTCATCCTACAAAGTTACAATGAAATCGCTTTAGAAATATGACCTGTAGACTTTGCTAAAGGAATCTAGGTCAAGTGCCCATACTTCCAAATTAGCATGAAATAGAGCCGCCAAAGAATAGATAAGTCCTGTGCCAATCGTGACTGAAATAGGGTGTTCTCATCTAGACATTATACTGGGTCATCCTACCAAGTTCAATTGAAATCCCTTCATAAATATGACTTGTAGACCTTGCTAAAGGAATCTAGATCACATGCCCGTCCAGCAATCACGGCTGATGGATCATGACCAAGATAGGACCGTCTCATCTAGATATCATACTGAGTCAACCTACCAAGTTACAATTAAAACCCTTCATAAATACGACCTGTACACAGTGCTAAAGGAATCTATGTCCTGTGCCCAAGTGGCGGAAACAGCTGACTGATCATGACCAAAATAAGACAGTCTCATCTAGACATCATACCAAGTCATCCTACCAAGGTACAATGAAATCACTTCATAAATATGAACTGTAGACTGTGTTAACAAATTTAGGTCACATGCCTGAGTGGCCATCACAGGTTGACTTAATCATGACCAAAAGAGGACGTTCTCTAGACATTTTTCTGGGTCATCCTACCAACTTACAATGAAATCCGTTCATAAATGCAACCATTAGACTGTGCTAAAGGAATCTAGGTAGCGTGCCCCTTCAGCCATCTCGGATGACTGAATCCGACCAAAATACGGCGTTCTCATCTAGACATTATAGTGATTAATACAAAATACAGTTCAAATACTTTTTTAATAAACACAATTCAAAATGGAAATGTCATGACTGAACGAACATGTTTCAGGTTAAAACAAATTGATCACATGCGTTTTTGACCTCATTTGTTAACATTGATGTTTTGTTGATATTTTGTGCTGATTTTGTTGATGTTTTTCTACTGAAATGTATTTTTGAATGATTGATGAGTCCGATGGAAAAAATTAATAAAACAAACACATAAAACTTTATGTCAAGTTTTCATTTTACATTCAGTCTCTTTTGTGGATAAGCCCACCCCCATTTTTTTCACATGCCTGGGCTTACTGACGGGTCGGTTCGGAAATGATATTGAATTTGATACATCACAGATGTACGTTACAATGAGATCCACCCGGGACTCGTGTCGAGTCATGCTGACTGCTGAACAACCCCATGTCTTGTTAGTCCTGTCTGAATGTCATTATATTTATACACAAGCTTGTGCCGCCACGAAAACTAATATCGGTATCGGTATTTGTCCGATATTGAATTGAAATATCGGATATCGGCAATACCGATAACACTCATATCGGCTCATCACTACATTATACAGAGTCATCCTACCAAGTTACAATGAAATCCCTTCATAAATACGACCTGTAGACTGTGCTAAAGGTTTTCGGGTTGTGAAGCTGTGCCGCTATCGCAGTTGTCCGATTGTGACCAAAAATGAGACATTCTCATCTAGACATGACCTCAACCCTGCACATGAAATTTAGTGATGACTGGACAAGATCTACGAAGTGTAGCCTGTGCTAAAGAAAATGTGAACAGGCCGACATATGACAAACTTACAGACTTCCGCACGCATGATAGCAATAGCTTATCTTGACTGTCAAGTTAAGCTTAAAATCTTCTTTTTCAGATCTGCCAGACAAAATCTCTTGATATTTGGTACACTGCATCTGGTGTGGGGGGAGGGGAGGGGGCAGCTTGAAGTTTGTTCAAAGCAAGTACCTGGCATCATATTTGTGCTCACTGTGGGAGCCCAAATTTATACTCAGTCCAAAACAAGGAGTATTTTTTCTTCTTCAGATCCATCTGTCAGAATCTTGAGATATTTGGTATGTAGCATCCTTACTGGGTGGAGATTCAAGTTTGTTCAAATCAAGTCACTGGGTCCATATTTGGGCTCCCTATGGGAAGCCAAATTTTAATTTAGAGCAGTATTTCCTTTAAAAATCTTCTTCAGATCCACCATTCAGAATCTTTTGATATTTGATATGTAGCAACCTTAGGAGGTTCAGATTCCTCATTGTTGAAATCAAGTCCCTTGGGTCATATTTGGGCTCTGTGACATCCCAAATTTTAACTTGGTGCAATATAAGGACTATTCTTTAAAAAATCTTCTTCACATCCACAGGCCAGATTCTTGTTATATAGTATTGACATCCTTTGTATGGAGAGATTTGGTTTGTTCAAATGAAATCCCAGGACTCATATTTGGGCTGCCTGTAGATTATCGTTATATAGCATTACTATAACGCTTAGATTAAGGTTTGTTCAGTGTTATGCTTGACTGATTTTGGTGGGCACCAGAGGGATTTGAAATTTAACACTAAACCCAATAGAGAATTTACTATTTGTTTAAATGAATTGTGCAGATCTGATTGTGGTAAACTTTAGTTAAATGTAAATAAGAGTACATAAGATCAACATTTGCTCAAATGGAGACCACCAGGCCACAAGAGGCTCCAAGTGGTGAGAAGGGCCCTTTGGCAAAATTATTATTTTTGCTTGAATAGAAGACCTTGAGTGATTTTATGCCAAAAAAGTGAACTTTCAACCTGTTGGTGGTGGTGGTGGTGAGGAGGGGGGTTAGGGGGTTGGAGGGGGTCCACCGGGTGGGTTTTTTCTCTTTGCTTCAAAATATGTTTTGAAGGGGTTTGGGTGGTTTTAAGCAAAATGAAAGTGTCAATGACACTGTAGCTCAACTTATGCAAGACATGTACATGTATAGTATATGACACAGCAATGACACACATCTAGGTAATGACCTGATACCAAAGGTATTTATTTATTTAGTGGTGTTTAAGATCACATATTTATGCACAATGGCTAATCATGACCACGACACTTTTACGGGTGGAAGAAGCCGGAGTACCCGGAGAGAACCACCGAGCAATGGCAAGCAACTGTCGGCTCCTCAACATACAACTCCACGCAAGCGCAGGGTTAGCATTGGTTGAAGACAAGTGCACCATTGACGTGCAGTTGTCTTAGTACACAATGCCACCGGGCAATGGAGATGAAGGGTCTTGCCCAAGGACACAACGCGGTTGCCGCAGGTGGGATTCAAACCGAGGACCTCTCGGCTTGCAGCCTGCACCTCTACCTACTGAGCCACCATGCTTCCGATAACAAAGGTACATGTAAAGTACTGTAAAGGTCTGTATATAAATACTGACCGTAGCCTGTAACAAAAGTACAGGTAAAGTATTGTAGGGGTGGGCGACAGTTATATGCTCAACTCGAAAATAAATCTCCATGGGGTTAATGTTACAATGGGGATCCTTGTATGGTGCACCATAAGCCAAATATTAGCAATTGTTTTGGCCTGTTTGATTCAAACCCTTCTAAGGTTGATTCGTACTAATTAATAAATATTTGTCCAGTCCTTCTTAAAATATAGGTATTTGAATTTTTTATCTTTACCTCATAGGGTTCCCACAGCTGCGGAGGTTTTATTTTTCTCATTGGAAATAGAAAATTGGGTTGTGCTAATAATGTTTACCCTCCCCAAACAACACCAAATATTAACACAGGAACTTGGCTTCAACACATTTGAATATACACATCCTAGGGATGCTGAATTCAAGAAACATTATTTTGTCTGGTGTTTTTGGAAAAGATTTTAATTATCTCCCTTTTTGAGTCCCCAAGTGGGTCTGACTGAACCCAAAAATATTTGTTCTTATACCACAGTGATAACAAAGGCACCCAATAAATTTACAGCAAATATTACAGGCATAAAAAATCTTCACAGCTTCTGTACATAAAATGTAATACACACAATTCCTGTAAATATGACTGCCGACAGGCATTTTGAATTTTGGACCAAACCCCAAAACACTTGTTCTTGTCCCACGGTGACAACAAAGGTATCCAAGAAGTTTTGTGAAGATCAGTTCATAAATACAGCCTCTAGTCCGAGCCATATTGAAATGTGCACTTACTATGTATAAGTAGCACTGAATAAATGAAAGTTTGTCTAATTGGCCGCCGACGGTCATCTTGAAATTTTGGACCACACCCAAAAACACTCATTCTCATCCCAAGGTGATAACAAAGGTACCCAAATAGTTTTATTAGCTCACCTGACTGAAAGTCAGGGTGAGCTTTTCTTATCACTCTTTGTCTGTCATCCTGCGTGAAGGTGGTGTTTGAGCCTCTTTCTCCTAAACCACTGGCCACATTTTAATTAAATTTCATGTAAGTAGTGGTTATATAGGGGCATTTGGGTTTTTCTTCAAATTGGATTCCTGCTCATATTGTGGAGTGGGGTGGGGCCAAAATGCACAAAATTTTAAAAAATCTTCTCATGAACCAGCCATAGCAGGTACTTGATATTTTGTATGCAGCTTCCATTTGAGGTGTAGGCTCAAGTTTGTTCAAGACAAGTTTGACGGGCAATATTTACCTTTGTTCTGAGCGGGGCAAGAATTTATGCCCCACCCAAAATTTCTATTTTCTGAACCCAGAGGCCAATTTGAACCAAATTTAATATGAGGTATTATTGGGTTATAAGTACTTGATTTATGCCAAAAATGTTTTTCCTGCAGCTCTGTGGGAACCGCAGGAGCTAAAAATAGAAAAAATTAAAACGCCCATATCTCCAAAACTGCACGGTACCGAGAATTTTTATATGGTGTGAAGCTTCCTTAGAACCAACAGAAAGGATTGGTAAAAACAAATTGCCATCGGTTTTATCATAGGGTACAGTTTCAGGACTTTGAAAAAGTGCTGAGTCAGCACTTTTTAACACTGTTGGCAATGGGAAAAACATTAAAAAATCTTCTCCAGATCCAGCGGGCAGAATCTTTTGATATGCAACATTGTAGGGTGGATCTGATTCAAGTTTGTTCAAACTGGCCCCCTGGGTTCATATTTGGGCTCAGTAAAGATTTCGAACTTAGTGCATTTCAGGCAAATTTCTTTAAAAAATCTTCTTCTCCAGATCCAGCAGGCAGAATCTTTTGATATTTGGTATGCAGCATTGTGGGGGTGGATCTGATTCAAGTTTGTTCAAATCGACCCCTGGATTCATATTTGGGCTCACTATAGAATCTCGAATTGGAACTTAGTGCATTTCAGGCAAATTTCTTACAAAATCTTCTTCTCCAGATCCAGCAGACAGAATCTTTTGATATTTGGTATGCAACATTGTGGGGTGGATCTGATTCATGTTTGTTCAAATTGGCACCCTGGGTTTATATTTGGGCTCACCAGTATAGGAGCTCAAATTTGAACTTGGTGCATTTCAGGCAAATTTCTTTGAAAATCTTCTTCTCCAGATCCAGCAGGCAGAATCTTTTGATATTTGGTATGCAAGATTGTAGGGTGGATCTGATTCAAGTTTGTTCAAATCGGCCCCTGGGTTCATATTTGGGCTCAGTATAGGAGCCCGATTTTGAACTTGGTGCATTTCAGGCAAATTTCTTTAAAAATCTTCTCCAGATCCAGCAGGCAGAATCTTTTGATATTTGGTATGCAACATTGTGGGGTGGATCTGATTCAGGACGTATTCTGACATAACGTACACAACTCATATGGCCACAGTGACGGTGGGAGATAGTAATAGTTCTAACAAAATTAGCAACACAATACTGTTGGCGTCGCTGTCCATTTTATATATTGAGATAATATTGCACAACTTGTAACAGACTATAGTAACAGTCATAACAGACTATAGTAATAGCAGAACTAGTCCAAAGGACGTACCAAACTCAAAAATTATATTACAGAATTTGGGTCCAAGTTTGGACTATGTAAAATGTGTGCATGTATTTCCTTTCCAGAGTTGCACTTAATTTCGTCCCGTATTCATGACATACTTGGTGACAAAGTACCCCTCCAACCCATGACCCACCCCCACCCTTCACGTTGAGCCCCTAAAAATTTCTTTTTCGTCCTACAACCCTATGGTTACCATGAAAAAAAATTGTGGCCCCCCCCCCCCCCCCCCCCCAAACACACACACTTTTTTTGGAGCTTCCGCCGCCCCTGATTATCCAGCATGCCAATTAAAATATTGCCATCATTATTCATATCAATACCAGTAATGCGGACGGTATAAAAATTACTGGTCAAAAACATAAGCCTTTTAGTAACAATGAAATTATCATTTTCGTTTTCTAAAATGCAGCTTGAATTTCATTTATCATTGGAACGAGCTGGTCAACTCACCAGTCCCACACTGAGAGATAGCAATCCTTTTTTTCGGGGGTGGGGGGTGGGGGGTGGGGGGGGATTTTATAAGGTAAACTCAAACTCACGGGGTAATGGCTTAATTGCAAGCGTGGGGGGTACTTTAAAAAGAAGCGTAAAACTGTTTCCTGTGTGTTCCTTGGTTGTTTAAAAAAGCGGTACCGCTTGCAAAGAAAAAAATAATATTGATAAACTTTGATGTTAGTATTTCATTTAATTTTAATTGTGTTTTTTTTAAATTTCTGGTGCAGTGCACAGTTACTATTGCCAGTATTTTCTCTCCTACCGGACAATAGAATAACCACCAGAGGTGAAAGGGCCCCCCCCTCCTGAGATAAAGATCCCTGAAACTAAGCAAAGGGAACTTTAAGGGAAGCCGAGCACAGTGCAAGTGACTACCATCATGTGTAGGAGACAACACTCGTAAAAATGTCTTCGTATCACTGAAAAGTGTAATCTTTTGTTTTCAAAACAAAGCTCATGGCCACCTACACACCCCACCCCAGTCATGGCGTTGCGCTCGTTCCATTCACTGGAATGTGCGCAACGCCACAGCCTAAATTTTGAAAGAGAAAAAGCAACTCCACAACCTATATTTCGAAAGAAAAAAAATATCAAAATTTCAATGGCAATTATTGTGTAGGTCTATCGCTCGGGCCGGTTTTGGTCGTCACGTTAGGTATGCTGGCTAAAGATGGAATCTTATCAAAATGAAGATCCTGAAATCTCTGTGAAAAGTATAAAAAATATTGCAATCCCTTGATTCGCGAAATTTCATGAAAACTTTCATCTCTGATATAACCACCGACCACTTTTACCACCACATGGACTTACAGGAGCAGGTGGCGCAGACTGAAATTTAGTCTAATTTTAGATTCGAGATATATTCGAATCTAGGCACGCAGCTAATTTATAATTTATCCCATAACCGAGACTAGACTGAACGAATAAGCAAGAAGCTAATTCACATTTATCGGATAATCCTACAACAAACATCAGATTAACTGAATTAGAAGTCTGCACTTAAGGATACTTTTCCCTGAAAAAAATGGTTTCGTCTGATGAACAGCAATTTGCTATCAATTTCAACAGTAAAATTGTGTCCCGGTGAGAGGCAAATTTAGTAGCAGGAGGCGTCTCAGATGCTATCTGAGAGCACCTAAATATAAAAATTTTCGGGGGGAGGACCCCCAGACCCCCTGCCAAGTGCTTCGCGCCTTTGGCGCTCGCATACTTCGCACCTTCGGCACTCGTATACCTCGCGCCGAGTCTTGTGACTCTTCAAAGCTGCCCTTTTAGCACTTGGACCCCCCCTTCACAAAATCCTGGATACGCCTATGTGGATAAAAGTAAGCTTTATACAAAATAAGAATTCTCTGTGCCGTGTAGTTTTGGAGATATGGCAGTTTTAAGGTTTTTCCTATTTTTAGCTCCTGAGGTTCCCATGGGGCAATGAGAAAATTTTTTTTTGCATCAATCAACTACTTATGACCCATTATCATCTCATATCAAATGTGGTTCAAATCAACCTCACGGTTCAGAAAATAGAAATTTTAGGCATGGCCAAAATTTTTGCCCCTCCCATAACGAAGGCAAATAATGACCGACAAACTTCTCTTGAACAAACTTGATTCTACACCTCAAAAGGAAGCTGCATACCAAATATCAAGTCTCTGCTACTGCTGGTTCATGAGAAGAAGATTTTCAAAGATTTTGGTGCCCCTTGGGGGCGTGGCCCCACCCAGGAGGAGGGGCAACTTCATTTGAACAAATCTGAATTGACATTAGGTAATAAACATTTACCCAACATTTGAAAAATATCAGGCCAGTGGTTTCTTTGGAGAAGTTGGTTTTGTAAAGTTTATGCCGGACGACGCCGGACTGATGACGGACGGAAAGTGATTAGTAAAGCTCACCTTGCTGGCACTCTCCCATAAATGGTAACAAGGCAAAAACATGTCAACAAATTCTGACAATGAAAAATAATTTAGCACTCTACCAGTTAACTCTATAACCTACATACAAGCAGGACAAAATTGTTTTGAAGGTAAGGTAAAATAGTTTTGTGTTTAGAAATTGTATTCAGTTAAAATTGGACTCCGGTGTATTGCCTGTCTGTCTGGTGGGGAGGGTTAGCAGTGATTGGTGATTCTTCAGAACCAGAATTTCCCATCTGTTTCTTGGATATATAGATATACAGTCAACGAGCAGTAACACTGATTTCATGAGAGAAAACATTTAATATCATTGCATCTTAACAATATATTTAATATACATATATTTGGAAAAAAATTCAATTTTTAGAAAATCTGTTATAAGGAACAAAGTTAGAAAAAAAAAACTTCAGAGAGAGAGAGAGAGAGAGAGAGTTATAAATATCCAAGAAATTGCAAAACTGAAGAACCAGCAAAGAAAAATTAACAGTACATGGAGAATGGATTACCACTATAACACTCATTAGGCTCCCACCCAATAATAACTCAATTCCTTCAATAAAACATAGGCATAGTCACAAGCAATGGTTCAGTTGTTTTAACCCTTTATCCAAAGCAGACGCTATCAAAATATTTTAATTATTGTTTTTTCAAATTTTTCAAAAATTTCGACAAAACCATATGTGACCCCTCAATGAATAATGGGTTACTTGATATTTTTTGGTGAAATTCTTTGAATTTTGTTTTTCAACTGCTTAATTTGTAAATTACACACTCTGGCAGATGCGGCTATTTGGTAAAGGGTAAAACCCAGAGGTCTACTTTGATGGAGCTTCTGAGAACTATGACATATGATACAACCCTTACATAACAAATTCTCTATAACCGATGAGATGATTTTAATAAGAACGTCAACAGTCTGGGCCTGTAAACAGTGTTGCAATACATTCATAAGGGAGATGACAGGAAGACAGCCAATCTGGCTTTGTCATCTCCCAGTAGTATACAGAATGTTATATGTCAATTGAACTGTATGATTGTAATCATTGTACTTCCTGTATGCTACTGAACAAATAAATATCTATCTATCTACAATAAGTTGAATTCAACAAATTTTAAACACATTGAATTCCACAAGTTACATTGAGTGACACAATGCTGAGTAATATTTTGTTTGTGTGAAGATGTTGATTGAAATTTCATGTGCTTCCCAACATTAAACAATGTTGAATGAACTTGAATGCAAGACCCAGGCAGCTGTGCCATCACTGTCACATGATACATCTCATATTCAAGTAGTAAAGAAGACGGCATGTTCCCTGTTATCACGTAACACTACACTCAAGCATAGCTGTTGTGTTGAGTAATCTTGAATTCCACAGGCTGAACCTTCATGCAGGTTTACACCTTTGCACTCTGATGTCAAAGGATTTAAATTTCAAGCAGTAAATTTTTCTCGTAATGCAACCAGAACTTGAATCAATTCAATCTTATTTGACAGAGCTCAATGAGCTCTGTCAAACAAGATTGAACTAATTAAATATCAGGTTGCATTATGGGGAAAATTTGTAGCTTGAAATCATCAGAGTGCAGAGAGTTAATACAAATTTGAAGCCTGTTTTGTGGTATAATGTATCACAGGCTTTATTGTTTATTGGTCTCCCCCTTCCAACCTTTTTGACTCTGATCAGTGGTTCCTCACCACTTTCCTCTACCTGGGTGTGTTTTATCTTTTATCATTTATTCCTGTAGTCCCAAGTGTTAACTACAAACAAAAATAGTAAGAAAGTTGTCCTTAGTGTAACTGAGAGATCTATGGGAATAACCTGAAGAGCATGTTAACTGATTTTCTTGAGCTTGTATTTCCACAGAATATAACACTGCAAAAACCTGTTTCACTATTCACCTGCACTTCCATTATCATCTACTTTGTAAGTTCATTGTGTGTGGGGAAGGTGTTTAAATAGGCTATGCCAGTTCGTCGAACTAAATTTTCAGAGAGAAATAAAATTATAGTTTATAAAAAAAAAGGATGAGTTGTTACTTGTCTGAAAATTCACTCATCCTTCATGAGCAGATTGGTGAGCAAGAACGTAGATTTCCAGCATTGCTAGTAGGCTTATGGGCATATGGAATATAAAAGATGAATGACATGACGAAAACGCCCCACATAGATTTAACATAATATCCTGCACACTGGTGTTGAAATTTCAAGGAACCACTTTTTCCCATAGTGCAATTAGAAATTCAACTAATTCAATTTTGACTGACCTCATTGAGCTCTAAAAGACAAGATTCAATTAAGTTCATCGGCGTATTACAGAAAAATTTTGGCTTTTGAAATTTTAACATCAGTTTTCAGGGGATGAATTGGCCACATTCACTTGCCTAATTTACAAACTGATCAGTTGAATAAAACATTCTTAAAAAAATTTCAACAAAACCATATAATGTGATGATTCATCATTGGAATGAGCTCTTCGAGCCTATTCCAATGAGGGGTCACATGATATGGATTTGTTGAAAAGTTTTGAGAAGTTGGAATCACAATAATTAAAATAACAAAATTTTATTTGTGTGTGTTTGGTAAAGGGTTAAGGAAGCTTAGTAATAACTTAGTTCTACAGTCCATTACAGCTGCAGAATTACGTAAATTATTGTTTTAGTGAGCTTCCATGCACACACAAAAATAGCCAATCATAACTTGAATCGGTTGGTAATCATTGGAAAAAAAAACCCAGACAACAAAAATATGCTGATTTAGATAGAAATAAACATTGAAAGGGTTTACCTCTTAAGCTAGTATGTGAACTTGCTTCACCTAAACATCTCATGAACTCACATACTGAAAATATTTGAAATCTGTTGTTTAAATTAACGTTTGGACAACTTTTGGTCATATGCTAAAATTCTAAGTTGAAGGGGCATAACTCCTGAAAAACTGGGTGGGTGAAGCTGATATGCGAACTCGTTTCACTTAACCCTCTGCATTCTGATGTCAAAATACCCAAATTTTCAGCAGCAAATTGTTCCCACAATGCAACTCAAAATTAAAAAAATTATATAATGTTTGACAGAGCTCACTGAGCTCTGTCAAACAATGTATAATTTGTTAAATTTTTTCATGCTGCATCGGCAATATAGAGTCAATAATGAAAAATTTGAAATACTACCCGAGTTCTAGGAGTTAAACATCTTTTGGGCCCACATTCTTAAAATATTTGATATCCGTTCGTAGTTGTTTAAATTAAACTGAATTTAATCCCAGGACCAATTTTGGTCATATGCTGACTTACTTGAAAAATTAATTCTAATTCAAAGGGGCATAACTCCTGTAAAACTGGGTTGGTGAAGCTGATATGCGAACTTGTTTCACTTAAACATCCTGTCAGCCCACATACTGAAAATAATTGAAATCCATTTGTAATTGTTTAAATTAACACCCAGAACAACTTTTGGTCATATGCTGACTTGAAAAATTCTTGGTCAAGTGTTATAACACTGGGAAGAATGTGCAGACAAGGTCAATTTTCACTGGGCGTTGAATGACCATCATAGAATGTATGCATGTGAAGTTTCATGGACATCCAGCCATCCATTGCAAAGATATGAACCCGAATGGCCAAACGGACAGATGGATGGAGCCTATACCTATCTCCCCATGTAAAAGTCATTTGGCAGGGGATAACTACCAAATCTGGAAGGCAACATTAAGTAAATGTACAACGTGAAAATTCTGCTGATTAAGGCTTTTAAAGAAAATTTCTTGTTTCTCATGCAATTTTACCTGATTTGTTTTTATGAGGGAGGGAGGCTTTGTTTTTCATCCTTGAAGGCCTGAAGATTTTTATACATTGTTGCTACACTTTGACAGACTACATTCTGTGGCTTTGCAATAGTTTCTAGGCAAGTCTTGGTTATCGGGTGTTCAAACACTTGCCAAGGGAGAGTTTCCTTCAGCACCAACCACCTGACAAAACTAGACAAAACCACATACACTGTCCAGCCAGCGACAGATCATAAAAGGGAATGCTAGTTAACCAAGGATTACATGGCTAGTACAGAACACACAGAACATTCAGTTATTATTGTCTAAAGATTGCATCACTTACTTCTCCAAACAATACTTCACTGCAAATCAGGAAAAAAACGTCTCTCCTTTGTTCTTTCTTTTTTTCATGCAGAACCTCAATGAGGAGTAGTTTTTTTGAAAGAATTTTAATGATGAGATGGTTTTTTGAAGAATTTTTTTAATGAGGGAGGAATCCGAGAAGCAAGATTTTTTTTCTCAGTGGTCTGAATATTAGCATACTAAATGCTGTGTTGAGTTTTATTTTTTTTACCTATTGTTGATATGGATATGACTTCAGTTATCAAATCTCCTACAGTATCAGATGGACTGTGATACTGCTGATACTTGCACTCAGTGATACTGAAAAACTGAAAACAAGGCTAGGTGAAATTCGCATCCATTTCTTCCACCCCGCGCTACAAAATATGCTCTAAATCCATAAATGCCAATTAACATCTTAGTTGTACAAATGCATCAAATCATTTTTCAATGATTGTTGTTGAACCATCATAACCATTATATTTGTGCCAGATACTCCAAGATGATGAAGCAGATAAAGTACACCCAGTCCGGAATCGAGATAAAGTACATGCCGTAGCAACAACTACAATAAGAAGTTTGTCACCTGCACTTGTACAAAATGGACTTCACAGATTCCTAAAATGGTCTTTAACTCCTTACATGCTGCTGGCAGATACTCCTGCCCAAGACAGTAAATCTCTTGCAAGTTTAATAAGTATAATGTGGTCACATTTAATCAATTTCCCCCTGTAAATTTAATTTTTGGCCAATAATTTCTTGAGTTAAATTTAGATGAAATTTTCTTCAAATCTAGTCATGGCTGCTATGCAGCCATGACTAGGTTTGATGAAAAATTAAATATTTTAAAATACTCAGCAGGTTAAGAGTTAAGTATTACCTGAGGATAGGTACCAGTATATAATAAAAAGATCATCAGTACAGGGAAGATTTCTGGTGTGCAGTATCGCATTAAGTTGAGGACCCTCACCAAGCAGTATCGCACACGTTGGCTACTCTGACATATGGAATGGTGGCTGGAGGTCTCAACTCCATGAGATTAACCATACTATATAACCATAAAACTTAACCGTACTGATGATCTCAATATTTTAGGCTAGCGATACTGGTTGATTTGAGAATAAAGAACTTCAGATTATAGAAAAAAATAAATCATTACTGATTACATTTATCATCAGATCAGTACTGAAGATGAAAGACATACAAAGAAAAATTTATCCTTAAGCCAAATAAAAGAATACATTTGATTCTCATGCAATTTATTATTCAAATCAATGAGGGAAGCTTTCTTTTATTTTTCTGTTTGATAACTGGTGGAGTGCTAAATAATTTCTTTTTGGACTAACTTTGCAAGACACTGCAAGCCAATAAAAGGGCTAAATGAAGGGGTTCAATTTAAACAAGGGATTGCATGAGAACCAAAAACTCTTTTTTTTTTGGCCTTACTGCTGAAGATACTTTTTGCATTTTACTTCCTTTCTCCCATGATTCTCAAAATGTGCAGGAAGAGGTTAATGATATCAAGATAGAGGTTTATAGCAGCAATCATGTATTCTTCTGGTGAGAGCTTGTGCATTATCATGTGGGTATCAAATATGATGAACAAGGAGAAAAGAACAGCACCTCCAACACCCAATGCCATATCCAAAAGCTCACTCTGGAGGAAAATCTGGAAGAGAAAGTGAAAAATTTTATTGAAAGAACATCAAAAGTTTGAACCTGAATCCCATCAAATATTTCTTGAATAGTTCATTTCACCATTGGCTAACCTGTACATCACTGAAGGTAACTGACCACAAAATGATGGATCTACAGCAAGTAAGGTATTTATTTAGCAACTTCCTCATTATTTTGCTGCAGAAATTTATTTTCCAATATTGCAAGTATTGATGGATTATTATGCTAGATTCCCCTCATACTGACATGTATTTCCAATATCACCCGAATTGACACAATTTGCTCAACTGCCATCTTTCAAGTCATGTTCGAGTCACTCAAAATAGGCCTGCACAGAATTTGATTTTTCAATACTGAGTATGCTACAAAATAAAATACCACAATATGACTAAATACAGTGAGCGGCTACTCACAAGTAGGCCTGAAAATAAGCAGTCTGATATTTACAGAATGAGGTCCTCAAAAGGTGAATTTGATGATGCTATCCCATACAGTGGGCCAATTTATCCTCTGGGTGCCTCTTTCTGTTTAGTTTTGTGACCCTGATTCAGATTGAGGTCCACAGAGGGTAAATTTAGTGATGCTACCTTGCTGTGCAGGTTAGCATCACTAAATTCACCCTCCGGGGACCTCATTTTGCAGATGACAGTCTGCTTATTTTCTGGCTTGCTCACAAGTGACAAATTGTAAGTTTGCTTCGTGGGGGAGGGGCATTAAAAACACTTTATATTTCAAAGAGTATTTTACAGTCAATGTATTTTTCAAAAGTTTTGCCGATATGACTTTCATTCCGGCTAAATTGTTTAAAAACAGCTTGGTAAAATGCTCATTACTTTGAAACAAAAAATATTTTCTTGATAATGATTTGCATTAATAGTCAGAAACATATGGTGAATGAAATATGAAGTTATTTATATCACATATTGTCACGCTTCGTGCATAACTGTCGTTTGAAAACACCACAATTATGATCAGCATGCGATAGATTGGATTGTGTCCCTTGGTAGACAAATGAATAATAATGAACTTTGATCTATACACGTTTTATTTCTGCATTGCAGATGAACAAAAAAGTTAATTACTTTAAATTCAAAGCTAAGAATAACATATTCACTTTTAAATACAGGATTAAATTAAACAGATGTACACTGATGAAGAAGCACCAAATTTGTTGTTCTCTTAACCCTATACCCAATGAATCGCCCACATCTGCCTGTGTAATATGGAAATTAAGCAGTTGAAAAAATTAAATTTTTCAAAATATTTCAACAAAACCATATCATGTGACCCCTCATTGGAATGAGCTAACCGAGCTCATTCCAATGAGGGAGTCACATGATATAATTTTGTTGAAATTTTTTGAAAAATTTAAAAAAATTATATTTAAAATAATAAATTTTGATATCGTCTGTGTTGGGTAAAGGGTTAATCCTACCACAGGCAATGGAACAGGATATTCAATAATAAATATGCATTGACTTTGGATTGCTATCAATTAGTAATTTCAGACCCCATGCAAGCCCATTTAATAAGTTGTAAGCCCAGAGTACGTCAAGGGATTAATCTCAAACACCCTAGAGTATGTCATGATGTGCGATAATTTAATTCCATGATTTAATTGGTTTGTTTCCCGTGTATTATATTTCACATTTTATGTATGTGTGATCAACATAGATCACGTTCAAACCCAAAAATGTTAAGTTTACTAAATAATTTTAGATTTCAAACATTGCTAATTCATAATACTGTAAAAGTCAGTATATTGATTCAATTGAAACTGTGTTGGTATTGACTTGGTATCTTAAAAAAATACTGAGTTTCTGTGAAATACGAATTACCTTGAAGGCCTAACTCAAAACTCTTTTTTCCCCATCGACTTTTTTCTTAATAGACACTAACCTCGCATTTTGTATATTCTATATGTGTAAAACAAGAATTGGAAACCTAAGTATAGTGTCAATGAGAAAATTCAACAATATCAGACAAAACACGCAACCTGAAATAACTTCATTTCAAGCACCGACCTAACAAAACATTCATTTTCCAGGATATTCCAGGCTTGAAAATTAAAAAAAAACAAATTCCAGGACTTTCAAGATCCCAGGATTCATGAATGCACCCTGTTAACATATCAAATTTGTACCAAGGGTATGGTAAATGGTTTTGGGTTTGGAAGTGACCTTCAATTAACACAGTTATTCAAATAAGTGATATACAATTAAGTAGGCTCCACTGTATTTGCATAACTATTGTATATACAAATGAACATTATCAAGTTCGCTCATAAGTCACATGCACTACAACATGTTCAGTCCAGAGGTTTTTATAATCTTTTTAAGTGGCAAAAACACAAAGAAAATTCAAAGGAATTATCATCCACCACAACCACATCCAGAAACAAACTGCATATCCACACCTCTCTACCTTAAGAGCCATGATTGTCTTACAAATGGGAGTTAAGCACACAATAGCAGTGGTTGAATGCAAGTGCACCATCGATGTTCAGTACACCTTTTAACACAGCACCACAATGGCCCCACATGGGCAACTGGGATGAAGTATCTTGGCCGAGCAAACATCGCAGATGACATGGATCAGGATCGAAACATCAAACTGTCAATTTGAAGTCCAATGCTCTAAGCAAAGGGCCACCACACATCCATTTGGTGAGAAAAAGGGTTAATTGAACAGTTTTTGCTGCACCATGACATGCCAAGTCCTGTGGCGCTGTGTAATATACTACTCAAGAGTTTGCTAAGCACCAAATATTTGACACATCATTGTGAAATTTGCTTGTGACATATTTGTGATATTTTTGATGGATATGATTGAGGAATGTATTGAGATGGTCCCCAGTGTTTACATTAGCTCTCTTGACAGGCAGACATTTCGTGAGTCATGGAAAGCATTTACCCCTTGATTTTCATGATGTTTTCGTGTACTGTCCACATGTACATGACATGTGTAGGGTATTCAATCTTCATTTCAACACAAACCCTTGTGATTTAATGATTGAATATGGCAAATGCAAATGTAAGAAGACATTTGTCTGAAACAGAAATGTGACAGGCCGTAGGGATGGTGGGGCAAGGGGCTACCCATCGTCAGGTTGGTGAAGCCCTTGGTGTGCACCATACGGTGATCACCAGACCCTGGGCAAGATTTCAGCAGTATGGCACACCAGTAAAACAGCTTGGTGGTGGAAGTGACAGGGCAACATCTGCAGCTGAAGACCGGTTTTTGATCATTCAGGCCCATAGGAAGCACTTTGCCACAGCAAAGCAGCTTCGCAGTGACCTTCAGAATGCATCTGGGGTAAATGTTTCGACGCCGACTATCCAGGCAAGGTTGCACGAAGGTGGTCTCCGATCGCGAAGATCATGTATTCGCATTCCGCTGTCCCCAAACCACCGGCAGGCACGATATGAATGGGCCATGGACCAGAGAAGATTGGTGACCTGTCCTTTTTACAGATGAGTCAAGGTACTGCCTAGACCACACAGATAGGCGTTATAGGGTATGGAGAAGACCAGGAGAGCGCTTCCATGCAGCCAACATTGCTTAGCAAGACCGCTATGGTGGAGGGTCAATCATGGTCTGGGTCAGCATCAGCAGGGATGGACGTAAAGAGCTCTGTGTCCTTGAACGTGGTACATTGACTACACAGCGGTATATTGATGAGAACCTGGATGTTCACGTCAGATTGTGTGCAGGTGCAGTGGGTGATAGATTCATTCTGATGGATGATAATGCCCATCCTCATGTTGCCCATGCTGTCGGGGAGTACCGACAGAGGGAGGGGATTGAGCATATGGACTGGCCAGCAAGATCCCCTGACCTCAATCCAATCGAACATGTCTGGAATGAGTTGCAGCCTGCAATTTCAGCCCGTCCAGTCCAGCCAAGAAGTGTCCAGGAGCTTGGTGCCATGCTGGTCCAAGAATGGAACAACATCCCACAAAGGACCACCAGGAACCTGATTGGGGGCATGAGAAGGCGTCGTCAAGCTGTAATTAACAGTAATGGGTCTCCTACTCGATAATGAACCCATACCAGTTCGCTCCGTCAACTTTTTGGCAAATTGAAAAATTCCCTCTTTTACCAATAATATCCATTTTCCATGGTTATCGTATTCAAAAGCTAAAAAATAATGCCAAACACAAATAAAATCTTAATTTCTGTACTTAAATCATTAAAGATATAATTAAATAAAAAATATATACACTTTTCATTACAATATTTCAACTAAAACGTAAAACAGGTAGTTGGATATACTTGGTGCTTAGCAAACTTTGAGTAGTATAGTTTCTAGTCTGGCTTCAAGAATTCACTAGAAACCTGCAATGCTACTTATATGCACCAAGTAACCTGCATGATTATCGAAAGGCAGCATATGGGAGCATCCATTCTAAGGGGGTAGAAAGTACCAAAGTCAGAATATGGCCTTCAGGGGTTGATGCAATAGTTATTCTACTTGACATTTATGCCAGAAAATAGAATATATTATTGAGTGGATAACATGTTGCTAATCAGTTTTTGCTTTGTTCCCAATAATAGAGAAATAAATTCCCGTGCAGGGCATAAAATTCTGTAACAGCCGTTGATGCAGAGATAAGTTACATGAATTCAATGTGGTCAGCTGACCTTCTGACCATTAAGTTCCTGATATTTGAACAAGGATCTCAAATTTTTATTTAACGGCAATACATGTTTCACAACAAAACTATGTTTAAGACATGACTTAATGTTTGTATTCTCCTACTAAGCTGTGACAAGTCTAGGGGCTAAATTGAGGGAGAAGAAACTTCTCCCTCAATAGGCTTTAGGAAGAAGTCAACAGAAAATAGGGCGAAGTGGGCCTAGAAGGAGAGGTATGAATAATGGACTTCTGCAGTATATCGTTTTCTCACATGTAAATAACTTACAAAAGCTGAAAGAATTAACCCTTTACCTAACATGAAAAGCAGATGACAATTGCAAACAAAATTCTTGAATAACTAATTTTTTTCATTTTTTGTCTCAAAAACATAGGTTATAACCCCTTGTTGGAACGAACTCGTTTTTGAGACAAAAAATGAAAAAATAATGAAAATTAATTGGCGATTTTTTAGAATAGCGTTGCCCGGTTTTGGCCATTACGTTGGGTAAAGGGTTAAAGAGAGGAAAAACATGTTTATGTAATTTATTAAGAAACTAGACCAAAGTCGAGGGTGGCATATACCCCTCACCTTTAATACCATGGATAGCATTACAGAAATGAAACATATATTACTGGGTGACGTTGAAGGATGACAGATTACAGACCATTGGGGCATATATCATAAGAACTATTAAGTGTCACCATAGGGTGACCCACAAAAGTACCCCCACCTGTTTACCAAATGTGAGAGTGACTTGACTTGATAATTCTGTGAAAAAAATATTTTTCTGCAAACTTTATATATGTTGAGTATCTGCAAGACATGTGTAACCATATCCTAAAGTTTTAACTCTCTACATTAGAAACTGTGGGAGGAGTTGATTACACCATGAAGGTACCCTTAAACAAGTTTTTCATGATTGAATTTTGGGCCTTACAAAATCAAAGTCCATAAAATGCAATAACTCCTACAATAATACATTGCATAACATCTGCCTTGTACTGTGGATAGACATCAGCAGGATAGACTTGCACACCAAATATGAAGTCATTCCACTGAGTACTCTATAAGTTATTCATGAATTAATTTCAAGGCAGACAAATTGTAAGTCCATAAAGGGCAATGACTCTGGCAATAAAATACCGTACAACACCTGCATTTCACTAGGGGTATATAGCAATAGGATACACTTGCATACCAAATATCAAGTCACTCAACCAAGTAATTTACAAGTCATTCATGACTGAATTTCAGGATGGATGGACAGATGGACCGACTGATGGACAGACAGACAAGGTGATTCCTATATACCCCACTGGGGGTATAAAAAAAATCTGCAAAAAATTAGTGTCAGGTTGACACCCCCCGCCCCTCCCCTCCCCCCCCCCCCCCCCCCCCCCCCCCCACACACACACCAATTCCAGAGACTTAATAACAGTCTAACATTTCAGTCTTGGCATATTTGTTCAACTCCATAACTGTAATTTTTTATGTGTTTGTGCATGCTTTTGTGTGATTGCATGCAATTTGGGGTGATTGTATGTCATTTCATGTAATTCCGGTGTTCAAGCCAACTCATATCAAATGGTAGCATCATTGCCTTCTTCTGAAAATATTCCAAAAAATGGGCTTCCCTATCTGAATAATAATATACCGCCGATAAGTTGTTTTCAACCTCCAGTCGGTATTTATTGAATACATTTTAGGTTTATAAGCCGAGTGATTGCATTTCATTTGTGAAGAATGATGGACGAATCAGCCCATGGACTAATGGGACCAGGTTATTTGTGGGAATGATTTGGACACTCAAATGATTATTATCTTTCAATCCTATTAAATGCAAATGATTGAAATGAATACTTGATGGATTCCTATTTTCATTTCTACTTTGGGGCAAATAAACCTGTGGTATAAGGCGACTGACTCGTAACCATTCAAAGGCTGAAAACGATCAATCTGAGTGAGAAAATATTTTGTCCAGCCTTTCAAATTCAACAAACACATGTCCTTACTGTCACAATGAATGACCGATCTATTTTTAATACTGGGATTTACTGTTTTGTCAATGTCAAAATACATTGTGTTTCTCAGCAGAGACTAACCCAAACATTACCACTTTTATGTCATCACCACACAGAGTGACTGCTCCATATTACGAGAGTGGGGGCTTATCACATGTAAAAATTGTTACTTCAGTCTAAATAATAAATTGCCTAATGTGCAGGGTATTTTAAATATACAGGGCCAATGAACCAAAAATCCTTTTTTTGCCTTATCTACTGATTTTATTTTAGTTACTACAAATATCATATACATTAGACCAAACATCATTTCATACTTCCATCAAGATGTCTTTTAGATGGTTGTTATTTTTTTTTTTTAAATTGTGGGCAAAATTTACCTAGTTTAACTCTTGAAGTCAAAGGAATCAGAATGAATTTACTGAACATGACATACCGCAAAAAACTTACAGTAAAGGAGGTGATTCTAGTTAAGTGTCATCTGCCTTTTCAGGCAGACAGATGACACTTGACTAGAAGCACCTGCTCGGTGTTTAATCCCCCCCCCCCCCCCAGCCCAAAAGATAGCCGAACCGTCACAGCCAGATTACCTGTCATATTACATCACAGGCAAGAAAACTCGACTCCCGGCTTCTAAGAGTTAAGGAAGACTGAATTTTCACAAGGCGACTTCAGGGACACATTTTATTGAAGGTAGAGCAAAGTTTGCTGACCTGAGGCAACTTCATTGCTCAAGTCACCCTGTCGGCTGGTCTCTGCAACTTGGCCAATATAGTACATAAACTAGAGGTACTGTGAGCAAGCTCACAAAGTGATCCCCCCCTCCGCGCCTCAGTTGTAGCCTTTTTGGTACATTAAAATGTATAAGTTAGATTATCTCCCCTTGGAAATGTCAAAACGGAATTATATTATCATGCACATCTTCATGTGGAGTTCTTCCATTGTGTAAAGTTTCATGAAAATTCTTCAAACGGTTTAGGAGTTGCGCTAAAAAGGATGGACAGACGGACGGACAGGGTGATTCCTATATACCCCCCAAACTTTGTTTGCGGGGGGAGGTATAATGATACTGGCTAAGCTGCTACAATGACATGATCTATTCTGGTGAGGGCCCCATGCTGTTGTGTGCATTAGAAAGAACTTGGTGAGCTCTTTCCAACAGTTTGTCTCATAAAAAGAGGATCGCTAATGAGTTGCGATTTCATTTGAAATTTCTGTGCCATGTTCACTAAAATCGATCTTAGCAAAGGTTTACCAAGGCTCAAATCATTTTTAGTGAACAAGACTCAGAAATTTCATGTCAAATCATGACGAATTTGAGATTCTTTTTATCACATAACCTTTGAGCCAACAGACGACAAAAGCTGGCCAGCGCAGTTCACAAAAATTGACATCCATTCCCCCCCCCCCCCCAATTTTGGCCTTAAAACAACTTATGACCCCTCACTGGAATGAGCACAAGCTATGTTTTTGAGACAAAAAGTGAAAATATTTAGTTATTCAGGAAACGTTTTCTGCAAATGTCGACTGCTATTTGTATTATTTGTATTAGGTAGACAGTTACTTAAAAGTAAGAGAGTATGAATTCAATTCTACTTCCAAAACCAACTCACTGACTTTACCATGTCGATGTTAACTTCTGACGTTATTACGATATTAGAAGTGTTGTGAAAATTTTCCATAATGAGCAATTTGGTGGTGATTATGTGATAGTGGTGATTATGTGATACATTGGAGCCCACTTAATTGGATATCTCTTAACTGAATAACCCTGATAATTGAATATAATTTCCCAACACAAAACCATTTACCATACCTACAGTACAAATTTGACCTGTTAATTGAATATAGGTTATAGAGTAAACTCCTGTTAATTGAATAAAAAATCTTGTAACCTGTCGAGAAATTACCCTGACTCTCCCCAGTTTTCCTTTCTTTATAGACCTATTAGGCCTCAGTACATCCAATACAGACATTTAATCTATTATATCTTGTTTGACAGAGCTCATGGAGCTCTGTCAAACAAGATATAATAAAATAAATGCTAAGTTTATCTCTAGAATACAAGAATGTGATACAATCCCTGTTAATTGAATACTCCTGTTAATTGAATAATTTTCATTGGCAAAGTGGCTATTCAATTAACAGGGTTCCACTGTAATAAGATTTCATTAGTTTAATGGGAAAAACTCCAGATATTAACTGTGTTACAGAAGTCAATCCTGATCTATCGTCATTCACTTGAGAGATGACATTATGTTACGTCTGAGTCTGTTTAGCAGAATACACTTAAGACAAATGTGCTATCATTTCATTCAAATGTCAAAATATTTCCTTCAGCTGTTCAACCGCTCCCATAAATTTGGTTTCACACAACTTTAACAAGAAGGGAATGAGCATTCTTATTTCTTGTTCTCGTGAAATTTTGTGTTCTTCCTTGTAGATTTTACATTGTAACAAGAGGCCCCAAGGGGCCTTAATCGCTCACCTGACAAAGTGGTTCAAAGAAGTATTATTTGGGGTCACATTCTGTTAGACATGGTTCATTAACACTACAAAGGAATGAAGTCATGAAAGGCAAATTTTGTGGAAAAACACTAAAGAATAGATTTGAACAAACTTGAACCTAACCTGCTCCCCTCTCCTTGCCCCCCCCCCCCCCCCCTCACCCACAGAAAACCCAAACATTAAGCCTGGGACTCAAATTTAACAAACTTGAATCTGATCCCCCCTTGAGATGTTATATACCAAATACTAAAGCATTCTAATTGGTCGATCTGAAGAAGGTTTTTAAAGAAATGTCCTCACATTGTACCAAGTTAAATTTTGGGCTCTAATAGAGAACCAAAATATTAACCCAGACCCCAATATGAACAAACCTGAATCTGACCCTCCTAGATATGTTGTATGCCAAATATGAAAGCATTCTGACTGATGGATCTGAAGAAGATTTTTTAAAAAATTCCCTCATTACACTAAGTTAAAATTCAGGCTCTCATAGGTAGCCCAAATTAGTAACCCAGGGGCTCAATTTGAACAAATTTGAACCTGACTCCCCTATAGATGTTGTAAACCAAATATGAAAGGATTCTGACTGGTGGATCGGAAGAAGATTTTTTGTATAGAAATTGCCTCAAATTGCACTAAGTTAAAATTTGGGCTCCCATAGGGAGCCCAAATATCAACCCAGGGAACGATTTGAACAAACTTGAATCTGACCCCTCTATAGATGTTTTATACCAAATATCAGAAGATTCTAGTTGATGGTTCTGGAGAAGAAGATTTTTTTAAAGAAATTCCTTCATATTAAAATTCAGTTAAAATTCAGGTTCCAACAGAGAGTCCAAATATCAACCCAGGGACCAGAATTGAACAAACTTGAATCTGACCCTCCTAGAGATGTTGTATACCAAATATGAAAGCATTCTGACTGCAGGGACTAAAGATTTTTTTTTTTAAATTCCTCATATTGCACTAAGTTGATATTCAGGCTCCCATAAGGAGCCCAAATATTTACCCAGGTAACAGATTTGAACAAACCTGAAACTGACCCACCTAGAGATATTGTATACCAAATATGAAAGGATTCTGACTGGTGGATCGGAAGAAGAAGATTTTTAAAGAAATTCCCTCATATTGCACCAAGTTAAAATCCGGGCTAAGGGACCCCAAATATCCAAATATAAACCCTGGGACTCGATTTGAACAAGCTTAAAGTTGCCTCCCCCCTCCCCTCCCCTGAGATGTTGAATACGAAATATATACTGTTTCTGTTGGTTGAGGTACGAATTAAACAGAAACAATTTTCTCCATGCTGCGGTCAGCACATCGATTGGCAGATGAGTGCAACTATCAGGGGAGGTAATTGAATGATCGTACGGGTACTTTGATGAATTGATTTTCATCTTGGGGCGATACGGCACTGACAAGACGTGTTTTTACTTTGAAACTTTTAGAACAGTCTTTTACGGGGGTTTTACCTTCTGTTTCTCTACTTTCAGAGTTGGTTGAATTGGCGAATTAACCATTTGTTGTCCGACTTTATGGACGTAATGTTAACATCTTCGATGAGGAAGAAGTTCTTGACGAAAACTGAATGACCAGTTTTGAGGCTGAGGAGCCTTTATAATATGAGATACGAGGTGTTGGTGTACTTTTGTGAAAATTAAATTTGTCGTTTCGCCAGGTAACCTATTTTGTGTTTTGTTGTTATGTTGTATGCGATAATCGATGTGGAGGCTGGGGTCATGGAGAAAAAAGGATTCTGACTGGTGGGTCTGGTGTAGAAGATTGTTAAAGGAATTTCCTTATATTAAACTAAGTTTAACTTTGGGCTCCAATAGAGAGCCCAAACATTAACCCAGGGACCCGAATTGAACAAACCAGAATCTGACCCTCCTAGAGATGTTGTATACCAAATATGAAAGGATTCAGACCAGTGAAGCTGAAGAAGATTTTTAAAGAAATTTCCTCATATTGCACTAAGTTAAAATTCGGGCTCCCATAGGGAGCCCAAATATTAACCCAGGGACTCAATTTGAATATAATTGAATCTGATCCCTCTAAAGATGTTACATACCAAATATCAAAAGATTCTAATTGACGGTTCTGGAGAAGATTTTTTTTAATTTTGGAAAACAATTTATGGGTGCTATCAGAGTAGTGCCCCTTGTGGTGCCTCCTGTGGGTGTGGCAACTTTATTTGAATAAATTTGAATTGACATATGATAAGGAACATGCATGTCACATTTGGTCCAGTGGTTTATGAGAAGTTGATAATGTAAAGTTCACACCAGATGGACGGACGACTGACAGAAAGTGATCACTAAAGCTCCCCCGACTTTCAGTCAATTGAGCTAAAAATATATACCTTTAGTAGGTATAACATCACTAATATCATTCATTGCAACCAATGCAATAATCCTGTCATTATGAAAAACATTAAGTCTTAACAAATTTTATTGTATGGATGATTTTTTTTCCCAGAGACAATATAAAAACATGATGGGATAAATCAAAAAAACATCTAGTACATCAAAATAAATTTTTTTATCCCACTCGTAGTATTAATTATTTAACCCACATGGGTCAAATAATTAATCCTACTTGGTGGGCTAAAAAAAATTATTTTGATTCTCAGGGAATCCCTAACTTTAATTGAAACCCCTCATTGGACATTTTTATTGCCTTGCAATGTCTTCCAACTCAAAACTTTTTAAAAATTTTTTTTATTTGTACCTGAAATCTGAAGAGCATAATAAAAGATGCATAATGCCAAAATATTTATTTTTTGGTGTTTAAGGTCACATACTTCTGCACAATGGCTAATCATGACCACAACATGGAGATAAAGTGAAGGTCAGTCAATCGTTTATACCCATGTTGCCTATTTTAGAGAACTTGCACCCCAAATATTAATGACTGGGCCCTATTTTACCAGTGAAACAGAGCTTGTTTACCACAGTAAACAAGCACTGCTTCACTTCCCAGGGTTCCTGTGGGGGTATAAGGCCAAAAACAAAAAAATTTTGATTCTCAGGCAATCCTCAGTGAAATTGAACCTCCTCAATAGACGTTTTTACTGCTTTTCTAAGTCTTCCAATATTACTACAAAACTGGGAGACTTGATACTGCTGTTATTTCTAGGCAAGTGTTGACACTTAGAATGTAACATGCAAGTTCCCCAGAGGGAGCATGTTGGGGCATCTTCTGTTGCAGCTAAAGTGATCACAGTCAGAATTAGGCCCTTGAGGGTTAAAATAAAATGAGTAATTTGCATAATTATGCACTTTCCGTATATTCTGTGAGTGAAAAGACAGTGGAAAGTCCCTCAATCTGTGATCATATAATTATAGGGAAAAAATATAAAAGTTAAAAAATTTATAGTAATTTATATATTTTTTATACTTACCAATGACCCAGACTTAGCTGGTGCTAACTCCCTAAATTATAGGGCCAAACACAAATTTTGCCCCCCAATCCCCAAAATTTGCATCAAAAACCGAAATTTCAATGTCCCATTTGGTCCTCCATACTTTCTATCCACTGCACATGCGCAGTGTTAAGGAGCTCTGGAAATTGGCGCAAATGTCATTCTTACAACCAGTGCCTGGTAAGCGTTATGTAATCAGCAGGGAGGTATGGGTTCCCAACTCATGGGAGGGCCATCCCCGTCTGGGTCATTGGTAAGTATAAAAAATATATAAATTACTATAAATTTTTTAACATTTTTATACTGTACCAATGACCCAGACTGAGCTGAATAGAAAAAAGGCTGGAGGGCCTAGGACATAAAGGAAATTCCAATAGTCTCAATTACATGAATACAGAATTATCCTCTCAAGGAGAAGAGGAGCACAGGTTTTACATGTATCTTTCTTGTTTGTATCAAAAAAGGAAGACACAATACCATTCCGTAATTGAGCACAATAATCATCAATGATCTCTATTAACATCCAGTATAATCCCTTATACTAATCTTGTTAAAGGAAAGCCAATAATTAAAGATAGTCCAGATAATGAGACTCTTTATACTCATTAAAAAGTGTTCAAGGATTGTATATAAGCGCTCGTATGATCCGTGACATATACAAATGTTTCACACCGAGCTATACTTTTAAAAATATTATATGAATTAGCTTTACACTTTAAAACCATCCCGGCACCGACTCGGAATTACTGCCTCCAGAGGAGGTATTCCCTTGCTTTTCACTATAAAGCAGGTGATATAAGGGAACACCATTCCCCCTCCCCCCATTTTCCCTAGCCCTGGGTCAAATACCCCAGATCGAAGAGGGCAGCAGGACAGATACGCTGCCGGAACAGATACTTCATGCACCGAAATCTTAAGCACAGACTGCTGAGTTGAAGATAATTTTTCATACACAGTACAGATAGTTAATTGAATCCACCTTGCAATAGAATGGACCGTAATGTCCCTACTATTAGGCAGCAGAGACAGAAAGAGACGTTTACGTCCCTTTCTTATAAACTCAGATCTACGTCTGTAAAAAACGTATAGCTCTAACAGGACAGATTAAAGGCCTATGCCCGTCGAAGAGCCTTAATAACAATAGGTTCCGGATACTTATAGGAGCCTGATCCTAGCCAAAAATCCAACCTTAGTAGTCAAGGTAATAGTATCACCTACACTACGAAAGTGAGAATCATCAACAGATAGTGCCTGAAGCTCACTAACTCTTCTAGCCGAAGAGAAGGCTAAGAGAAAGCTGTCTTATAACATAAGAATTTGAAGTCCACTGTATCAAGAGGCTCAAATGGCGCTTCTTTAAGCTTAAGAAGAACCCAAGCTAAATTCCACTTAGGAATTAATCTAAGGATTCTAAGTCTATTTATCGAAAAGTTTTCCGTAACTTAGATAAAGAGACATTAGATCCAATCTGTAAACTATCATGATGTGCATAGGTATCAACAGAATGATCCCTACCTCACCGTGAGAAAACCTTCCACTTAGCAGCATAATTTAGCGAAGTGGAGGACCTCCTGCAGTTAGAAATTGCGTCCACTGCTCGTCCTGTAAATTGCTTGTCGTGCTAGAAGGACCGCACAACGAAAATACGTGAAGGTTGAGACCTTGCGGGTTGTGATGTAGTGTGCACGATTTCCCCTGCGAAAGAAGATCCTCTAGTGGAGGAAGCTTCCACGGCATGTCCCACAGCAGACACCTGAGAAGATTTATCCATGGTCTCTGGGGTGACAGAGATGCTACCAACAGAATTTGCAGTGAGATTGCTTTATCTTGAGCAATATCTGCTGAATCAATGGCGCTGGAGGATACGCGTATCCTATCATTCTGTCCCAAGAGATCGAGAGAGCGTCTACTGCAAATGCTCGAGGATCTGGAGACGGCGACACATACGTCTACAACTGATAGTTGAGATGCGTTGCCAAAAAATCTACCATTGGACGATCCCATTAGTAGCAAATCTGATTGAAAAATCGTTGTTGAAAGTCCATTCTGACGACAACGTACGACCTATCCGAGAAAGGGAGTCCGCTAGAACGTTCCGACGACCCGGAATATGACGGACCGATAGAAGAACTTGATGCTCTAGGACAAACAGAAGGATCCTTTCTGTTAAATTGAATAACGGAATGGAATGAGTGCCTCCCTGGTTCCAAATATACGCTACTACTGTCGAATTGTCGGACAGAATTTGAACATGCGAATTCTGAAGAATGTCCATTCACTGACGTAGAGCAAGCCATATTGACATCATTTCTTGATGTTTTTGTACTTGTTAGGAACTGCGGATCCTAAAGACCCTGGCACCCTGAATCTGTTGGGCCCAGAGTTGCGCCCCAACCTGTTTGAATCGCATCTGTCATTATCGTTAAACTCGGATCCGGCAGTTGCAATGGTACTCCTTGAGATAACCACTGAAAATCTACCCGAGTCTGAAACTCTTGTTCACTTGATTTGACAAGATAATGTTCGATTTGAGCAAATGAGTCTTCACACTCCAATTCTGAGATAAAATAATTGTGGAGTGGACGAGCGCGTATCCACTTCATCGGAATAATATTCGCAATTCATTGTCAGTCTGATGAATTCTCTCGCTGTTACTACATCTGAGGGAAGGCAAAAGCGAGCGTAACAACTGACTAATATCGCTCTGGTTAACGGCAGACAAATGAGATTGTTGTGCGTCTCTAAGCTCATTCCCACGTGGATGAATGAATAGGACGGCACTAGATCCGACTTCTTTTCATTTACTAAGAAACCAAGACGTTGGAGCAATAGAAGCAGACTCTGAACATCGTTCTGAAGCGTTAACTTGCTGCCGTAACCCTGAAGAATGCCGTCCAAGTTCTTCTTGGTAAGGTGATCTGCATGAGATAATGCGTCTAAATTCTATTAGACAATATTGTTGTCTCCAGTATACTGGAGTAATAGACATGGATGCCGGCAATGACAATTCCAGGTCTTCAGCCTAGTCGTCCAAACGCAGAGGAACTCTCGGCACGCCTAGTCCTGCCGTTTCAAAATTATGTCTGTATGAAAGGCCGCTGAATAGCGCTAGGCGATAAGAAACCTAATTTGCCAGTCTTTGAGGCTAGCTTGAATATAGCGTCATTCAAAAGTTCAAATGTCCATGACATTTCTGGACTGGGTCGGAAACTCAGGGACGGTGTCCCTAATCTGGCCAAAAAAGTCTGTGTCCAGTGACGCTTTCAGTTTCTTATCAGGTAACGCAGCATTTTTGTCCAGAGAAACAACTTCTAAAAGGTGATACCGGATGAAATCTACGGCCACCTTAAGTTGTTCGGAAAGGGAAAATTTCAGCTGTGCTGATTCCCTTTTATTTCGGTCGTCCCTTATTGACTCTGCAGGGGAACGACCTGACCCAGCTTGTTCAGATAGTTCTTCACTGAAAAAGTTTCTGATAGCTGCTAGGATGCTGCGATGAATTGAGCTATCTGTGATAGCAAGTCCGTCACGGAGGCCTGTGGAGCCACGGTCTAACATAATAAGCCACTGGAAGCTCCAGGGACGTTAATTCCTGCAATTATATAATATGCGAACGTCCCAACTGGAAAGGCCTCGTGTCCTTGGCTAGCAGATGGCGTGACCTGGTCGACGTGGAACCATCACCTCCTGGTCCTGCGAGGATTGCGGAAGGAGAAAACACATCCTTCACGACCCGCACCTTGCCCAGTCGACCTAGGGGCGTCTGACCCGATATTTCAGGCCAGCATTACAACCCCTATGTGAGTCGCTACTCTTACGGTCTCCGGAGTAAGACGCAGACGGTCTCCGGAGTAAGACGTAGATGGTCTCCAGAGTAAGACGTAGAGGCTTTGATCCTCTATAGGAACTTCCTTTGGATGTATTCGCCCCCCGAAGAACCTGCCTTACTCCTCCCTGCTGAGTCCGACTTTTTCAAACCGGAATAATGCAGAGAACCCGGAGCTTTCTTAGTAATCTAATATAGATTGTAGAAAACTTAACGCCGAAAAGAAGCTCTCCTTAGACCGGAGCGACTGGAAGAGAGTTTTTTCACCTTACTATCCACTCTTGTGGATGCAGCCAGGGCAGCATCACGTCTGACTAACTCCATATTGCCACTGAAAGGGCGGAGTTATTCGTAGAATATGCTGTAGGCCTCGAAAGAACTCTTAAGGAAGATTGAAGAACCTGGAATTCTTTCACTTCGAGATGTAGTGATAATGCTCTGGTAAGGTGATCTGTGTGAGAAAATGCGTCTAAATTGTCGTCTCCAATATACTGGAATAAATAGACATGGACGCCGGCAATGACCGTTCCAAGTCTTCAGCCTAGTCGTCCAAGCAAAGGAACTCTCGGTGTGCCTTGTCCTGCCATTTCAAATTTATGTCTAGCATTGATGAAAGGCAGCTGTATAGTGCTTAAGCGATAAGAAACCGGATTTGCCAGTCTTAGAGGCTAGCTTGAATATAGTGTCATACAAAAGTTCAAATGTCGATGACATTTCTGGACTGGGTCGGAAACTCAGGGACGGTGTCCCTAATCCGGACGAAAAAGTCTGTGTCCAGTGACACTTACAGTTTCTTATCAGATAACGCAGCATTTTTGTCCAGAGAAACAACTTCCAAAAGGTGATGCCGGATGAAATCTATGGCACCTTAAGTTGTTCAGAAAGGGAAAATTTCAGCAGTGCTGATTCCCTTTTACCATCCGCCTGGACCACATAATAATCTCGGTCGTCCCTACTGACTCTGCAGGGGAGCGAACTGCCCCAGCTTGCTCAGATAGTTCTTTGTTGAAAAAGTTTCTGATAGCTGCTGGGATGCTGCGATGAATTGAGCTATCTGCGATAGCTAGTCCATCACGGAGGCCTGTGGAGCCGTGGTCTTACGTAATTAGCCGCTGGAAGCTCCAGGGATGTTCATTCCTGCATTTATATAATATGCAAACTTCCCAACTGCAAAGACCTTGTGTCCTTGGCTAGCGGAAGGCATGACCAGGTTGACATGGATTCCCTGTTCGGCGAAGCAGGCTGGATATCTGTGGTCGCATAGGCAAGGTGAGGTCGTGTGTGTTGACATGAGGATGAGGAAGCCAGCAGACCAGCTGCGTCGGACTGTCTATGCGACGGAGCGTCCCAAGCAGGAGGAGTGGACGTATGCTCCGACTAACGAACAAACATACAACAACATTGCGGCCCAGATGTTGTTGTAAGAGAGAGGAGGCCTCTCTCGCCCGCGATTCGGGTGGACCAGGACGAGCTAGGTACCGGACTGACAGGTTTCCTCCCTACTATCCTCGGATCTGTCGTTGCTGGGTGTGCACATTCGATGTTTATAGTGCTCGCATCACCCAAATTGCTTCCCTGGACCGCAACGGATGAACCCGGCTGCCGAGCCATTCGATGAATGGTCGCTACACCAGGCGAGCTAGCAGACAACAACGCCGTCGATCCTACTAGGGACCTCTTAGGCAATTGTATCTCCATGAGCACTTTTGCCACTAGCTCTTCATTAGAATGCAACGGCGGAGGCACACTTGTTGAAGACATCACGGAAACATCACCATGTTCTTGTTCCTCTGAAAATGAGACTGATAAACTAGAGTGACCCTGCAGAGAGAGGACCGGCATGGACCCCTCAACGCTAACAATATACCGTGACACACGTCTCCAACATTTGTCACTCCAATTGGCACACACTGAGCAAGAATTAGTACGAGTACAGACTACAAGAGACACAATAAACATGAGAATCAGAGGAAAATTTCCTCGCATTACAATTTGAACAATATTCTTTCATCATGAAAAAATATAAACAGTAGTAGTGCTCGCACTAACCCTTGAAACAAAGATACATAATAATAATATAATCCATTATAACATTTTGAAAAAATAATTTAAAAAAAAAAATTTTTTTGAAAAATTTTCAGAAGAGCCCAAGTTCCCAATGGGAACAATGAGCCCAAATGGATCCCCAAAAAGCCTAAGTGTGGACAAAAATTTTAAAACATTATTAAAAATTAATGTAACACTTATGGACAATATTAATGTATCTGGCTATGAGCAGAACTAAAAAGAAGACAAGTAATTACTATCAGAAGTAACCATTGTCAACATAAACTAAAGTGTCCAAAAACCGGAAACATGACTCCAGGCACTGTAAACATGGCTCAAAATCAGTCATCAATTTAAACACTATCCGATGTAAAACAGAGACTTCCCGGGAAGAAACTGCAGTACATCAGATGGTAGATGCAGATCACAACGCCTAAACACCCAAGGGTGAGGGCGTAAACATGGGGAAAAAACAGAAAATACATTCTGTTACCAAGCCAAAACTCCAAAGAAATTTTAGTAAAAAATAATTACAAAAATTATGCCAAAAGCATGGGAGAATAGCAAGGGGGGTATTAAGGAAAGGGAGAGAGGAAACACTGATCAAACAATGATAAGTTCATAGCCAGAATGACAACATAAGGCTCATGCCCCGAAATTAGGGAACATGAAATAATTTCATAAAAAATTTTTAAGTTACAACCCTGAACACATTCTGCCACTGTTTCTTCCTCTCATCCTTTATTTCATCCTTAGATCCACCATTTCTTTCATAGTTATCTGTCTGGCATCATTTAAACCGAGATTTACAAGCACAAATATCAGTGACATATTACCAATTTTAGGTCCAAACAAAGAATGACATTTGCGCCAATTTCGAGAGCTCCTTGACACTGAGCATGCGCAGTGGATAGAAAGTATGGAGGCCCATATAGGACATTGAAATTTCAGTTTTTGATGCAAATTTTGGGGATTGGGGGGCAAAATTTGTGTTTGACCCTATAATTTAAGGAGTTAGCACCAGCTAAGTCTGGGTCATTGGTACAGTATAAAAATATTAAAAATAAAACCAGCTCTCCCTGATTCGAAAATAAAATCGCCTGAAAATCAATTAATTTATTTTTTGTGGCCAAACAGTTTTATTTTTAAAATTAAATGAGCTTATTTGTATAACTAGAATTGTCACTGAAGGTGATTAACTGATTTGTGTACTAAATTATCTGTAACAAAATAATTTTATATAAACATTTATTTTCTCCTGCTTAGAAAACAATAAGCCTATGCAAATAGTATAAAGCCACTATATTTATTTATATATATTTAATGGTGTTTAAGGTCACATACTTATGCACAATGGCTAATCATGACCATGACAGTTTTACGGGTGGAGGAAGCCGGAGTACCCGGAGAGAAGCACCGAGCATCGACGAGCAACTGTCAGCTCCTCAACATTCTAACCCTGTTCAAGCTCTGCTCAAGCAGGGTGCAGTATGCCTTAGTACACTGTGTCATAGTGTCCCCATGTAGGCAACCGGGATAAAGTGCCTTGTCCAAGGACACAACGTGGGTCGTCCCGGACGGGGATCAAACTTGGGACCTCTACCACTGAGCCACTGCACTCCTCTGTAAAGCCACTAAAGTAGCTCTCAGCACTTTCAGTAGAGCCATGATAGTGGCTTCTAACACTCAATCAGTTAATACCCCCACTTCGCGCTTTTCAGAATGCACCTCTAAATGCAGCCATTCAAAACCAGTTGCACGTTCAAGGTATGTAACCTGGTTAAATTGTTGCAGACTGAAAATTCTGAGCTGTACGCATGTTCACTTGTTGGTAGTCATGTTTGAGAAGTTTTAATTTGGTTCATAAATGTAAGAGTTGTCACACACACATGAATCTCCTATACAAATCTATATTAAATGCTCCATGTTCATAAGAAGATTTAGAGGTGCATTCTGGAAAGTGGCAAATGGGTGTATTAGGGTGCTACAAAAGTATGGGAAATTTGTTTATTTTGAAATTCCCACTTCTGATATTACATAAATTCAAATTAAATATACACAAAGTATACATCAAAATGAAGGTTGTGATGTATAGAATATAAAAAATATATGCAATCAACTCACAGACTTGACAGCAGGCACCAATGGTTTCTAGAAATCTGCTACCGTATTTATACCGGAACTGATAATAAAATAATATTTCCAGAGGAAAACTTGTGGCCAAATGTGCTTCAGATATCCAAGAACAAAGCTAGGCATTCAAACACTTTATGATGCAGCGACAGGACTGCATTTGGAGAAAGGACAATATTTCTGCTTTTTTTATTGAAGATGGATTCCATGATCGACGGACATGCGCATATCCTGTTATACCACAAAATGTCATTGGAAAACTATCGTGTAATTCTGAGAAATTCAAACAGGTGTCATGATACTTTGCAAGTAATATGGCAACTGTGCAGGCTCCATATAATAATAGAGCATAGTCGGAGGGCGATCTTTCTCATTACTTGATTTTAGATGGCATTGTATATTGATATTTTTTTTTGCCCAGATGACCTTGACCAAAATGTAAACAGACAATGAAAAGAAAGCTGGGAGCTCGGTCACTGCAGTTTGAAGAATTTTGTTTGCCTAGCTTTGTTCTTGGATATATTAAGCACATTTGGATACGAGTTGTTCCCATGAAATATTATTTAATTATCAGTTCTGGTACGAATACAGTAGCAGACTTGCAGGAACCATTGATGCCTGCTGTCAACATTTGACTGCATATATTTTTCGTATTCTCTACATCACAACCTTCATTTTGATGTATTTAAATTTGTATTTATGGAACATCAGAGGTGGGGATTTCAAAGTAAACAAATTTCTCTTACTTATACAGCACCTTAATCAACTTGAGTGATATTTCTAGTTATACAAATACTCATCAATTAATTTATTTTGTGTGGCCATGAATTAAACAAGAGGCCCCAGGGGGCCTGAGGGCGCACACCTGACATGCTAGTCTGAATATCAAACCAGGGACTTTACTTGAATAAGCTGCATATTATTATTTATTTATTGGTGTTTAAGGTCACATATTAATGCACAATGGCTGATCATGACCGTGACAGTTTTACGGGTGGAGGAAGCCGGAGTACCCGGAGAGAACCACCGAGCAACGACGAGCAGCTGCCAGCTCCCCAACATCATAACTCCGCACTGCAGCACAGGCAGGGTTAGATTGGTTGAAGACATGCGCACCATCGACGTGCAGTACGCCTTAGTACACGGCATCATCGTGCCGTATACCAAATATCAAAAGATTCTGCCCATCGGTTCCGGAACAGAAGATTTTTAAAGAAATTTTCTTAAATTGCACTAAGTAAAAATTCACACCCCTTTAGTGAGCCCTAATATTGATCGAGGGACTCAATTTGAACAAACTTGAATCAGACCCATACCAAGATGCTGTAAACCAAATATCAAAAGATCATGCCCATTGGTTCTGGAAAAGAAGATTTTTAATTTTTTTTTCTTAAATTGCACTAAGTAAAAATTCAGGTCCCCATAGTGAGCCCCAAAATTGATCAAGGGACTCCATTTGAACAAACTTCAACCAGACCCATACCAAGATGCTGTATACCAAATATCAAAAGATTCTGCCCACTGGTCCTGGAGAAGAAGATTTTTCCTTAAATTGCACTAGGGAAAAATTCGTACCCCTATAGGGAGCCCCAATATTGATCAAAGGACTCGATTTGAACAAACTTGAATCAGACCCATACCAAGATGCTGCATACCAAATATCAAAAAATTCTGCCCATTGGTTCTGGAGAAGAAGATTTTTAAAGAATTTTTCTTAAATTGCACTAAGTAAAAATTCACGCCCCTATAGTGAGCCCCAATATTGGTTGAGGGACTCGATTTGAACAAACTTGAATCAGACCCATACCAAGATGCTGCATATCAAGTATCAAAAGATTCAGCCCACTGGTTCTGGAGAAGAAGATTTTTTAATAATTTTTCTATAATTCAAACAGTGCTATCAGAGTTATGCCCCATACAGAGCCCCAAGGGACGTGGTCATTTCATTTAAACAAACCTGAATTGCCATATAGTAATGAACATCCACATGAAATTTCATGAAAATCGGACCAGTGGTTTCAGAGGAGAAGTCGTTTGAAAAATGTTCACGACGAAGGACGGCAAGTGATAAGTTGAGCTCCCTTCGGTGAGCTAAAAACTAATTTCCTGATTTCGGTCCAAAATTTCTAAGTCCCACCCAGTCCCGAAAATTTCAGTGTAAAAAAAATTACAAAATTTTGTTTTAAAATTGAGCAAAACGCATAAAAAACCAAAAAGAATTTTCCGGATTTTGGTCCAAAATTTCTAAGTCCCACCCAGTCCCGAAAATTTCAGTGTAAAAAAAATTAAAAAATTTTGTTTTAAAATTGAGCAAAACGCATAAAAAACCAAAAAGAATTTTCCGGATTTTGGTCCAAAATTTCTAAGTCCGGGCCGGGACCCCAAATTTTCAGCCCAAATATGAACCCAGGGACTTGGCTTGAACAAACTTGAATCTCACCCCCCTAAGCATACTGCATACCAAATATCAAAAGATTCTTATTGGTAGACCTGAAGAAGAAGATTTTTTTTTAAAGAATATTGCTCATACTGCACTAATTTGAACATTTGGGCTCCCATAGGGAACCCAAATATGGACCGAGGGATTTGATTTCAACAAATATGAGAACCAATGTTCCAAAGATGTTATATGTAAAATATGAAAGCTTTTGGAGCAGTGGTTTGGAAGCAAATGATTCTTTAATTTTTTCCCATTGCCCACAGTGTTAAAAAAATGCAAACTCAGCATTTTTTCAAAGTCCCGAAAAAGTACCTTATGACAAAACCAATGGCAATTTTTTTTTACCATTCCTTTCTGTTGGTCCCAAGGAAAATTCTCAGTGCCGCGCAGTTTTGGAGATATGGACGTTTTTGTTTTTTCTATTTTTGGCTCCTGAAGTTCCTACGGGGCTGCAGGAAAAAATTTTTTGGCATAAATCAAGTATTTATAAACCAATAATACCTCATATTAAATTTGGTTCAAATTGGCCTCTCGGTTCAGAAAGTTAAAAAATTTATAGTAATTTATATATTTTTTATACTTACCAATGACCCAGACTTAGCTGGTGCTAACTCTAACAAAACCAGGGCCAAACACAAATTTTGCCCCCCAATCCCCAAAATTTGCATCCAAAACAAAAAGAAATCATGTCCTAAAGGACCTCCATACTACGCCTCTACTGCGCATGCGCAGTGACGCAGACGTCCCGAAATTGGCACCAATTATCATTCTTACTGGCAGTGCCTGGTCAGCGCTATGTACTCAGCAGGGAGGCAAGAGTTCCCAACTCCAGGGAGGGCCATCCCCGTCTGGGTCATTGGTAAGTATAAAAAATATATAAATTACTATAAATTTTTTAACATTTTTATACTGTACCAATGACCCAGACTTAGCTGAATAGTAAACAGGCTGGAGGGCCGAGGACATAGAGGAAAATCCAATAAGCTCAACTATATAGTAAAGAGGTAACCCCTTAAGGAGAAAAGGAGTATTAGGCTTTATATGTATCTTTCTTATTTAATATTAAATTAGAAAGATACACTACCCATAATAATTGAGCACAATAACATTCATGTTCTCTATTAACATCCAGTATAACCCTTAGAATTGAGACTCTTTATAGTCATTTAAAAGTGTCCGAGTATTGTATATTAAAGCCCGTATGACACTTGACATATACAAATGCTTCACACCGAGCTACACTTTAAAAATAAGACATGAATGAATTTTAACATTAATATTACACTTTAAAACCATCCCGGAAGCGACTCAGAAATACTGACTTGGAGGAGGCATTCCCTTGCTTTTCACTATAAAGCAGGTGACCTAAGGGAACACCCGCCCCCCCCCCCCCCCCCCCCCCCCCCTTCCCCTTGCCCTGGGTCAAATAGCCCAGAGCGAAGAGGGCAGCCGGACGGAGTCACTGCCGGAACAGAAAGCCTGCATAACTATAGTTGCAACTGTTTAGTGGACGACATTCTGAGCAACAGATAACGGACCTAAACAATGCAGGTCTCCAGAAATGGACTCAATATTTCTGAGATAAAAATTCGTAAATGTGGATGGCTGAGACCAATAAGCAGCCTTCATTAAATCTGTAATAGCAACACTATTAGCATAAGCCCAGGAAGTAGAAAGAGCTCTTACTTCATGAGCAGAAATCTTAAGCACAGACTGCTGAGAAGAAGATAAATCTTCATAAGCAGTACGGATAGTTAATTGAATCCATCTAGCAATAGAATGGACTGAAATGTCCTTTCTATTAGGCATCAAAGACAGAAAGAAACGTTTCCATCCCTTTCTGATAAACTGAGATCTCTGTTTATAGATACGTAATGCTCTAACAGGACAGAGTAAAGGCCTACGCCCGTCTGAAGACGGAAGAGCCTTAATAACAATAGGTTCCGGATATTGATTAGGAGCCTGATTCTTAGCTAAAAAACCCACATTAGTAGTGAAGGTGATAGTGTTCCCAACACTACGATAATGAGAATCATCCACCGATAGTGCATGAAGCTCACTGACTCTTCTAGCAGAAGAGAAAGCTAAGAGAAAAGCTGTCTTATAAGATAAGAATTTGAAATCTACTGTCCCAAGAGGTTCAAATGGCTTTTCCTTCAATTTAAGAAGAACCCAAGCTAAATTCCACTTAGGAATTAATCTAAGAGTTCTGGGTCTATTTATCGAAAAGTTTCTAACCAACTTAGATAAAGAGACATTAGATCCAATTTGTAAACTATCATGATGTGCATAGGTATCAGATAACATAGATCTATAACCCTTTATAGTAACAGGCTGCAGTTTGATTTCGTCAAACAAGTATACTAGAAAGTTTGCAATGTCTGGTATAGAGGGATCGAATATATCTACAGAATGATCCCTACACCAACGACGAAAAACCTTCCACTTAGCCGCATAGTTTAGCAAAGAGGAGGTCCTCCTACAGTTAGAAATCACGTCCACTGCTCGTCCTGTAAAGTGCTTGCCATGCAAGAAGGACCGCACAACGGAAAAACGTGAAGGTTGAGACCTTGCGGGTTGTGATGGAGTTGGCGTGATTTCCCCTGCGAAAGAAGATCCTCCTGTGGAGGAAGCTTCCGCGGTAGGTCCCACAACAGACACCTGAGTAGATTTATCCACGGTCTCTGTGGCGACAGAGATGCTACCAACAGAATCTTGCATTGAGATTGTTTTATCTTTAGCAATACTTGTTGAATTAACGGCGCTGGAGGATACGCATATCCTATCATTCCGTCCCAAGGGATCGACAGAGCGTCTACTGCAAATGTTCTTGGATCCGGACACGGAGACACATACGTCTGCAACTGATTGTTGAGATGTGTCGCAAATAAGTCTATCATTGGCCATTCCCATTGGCAGCAAATCTGATTGAATACTTGTTTGTTGAGAGTCCACTCCGATGGCAACAAGCGACCCTTTCGTGAAAGGGAGTCTGCTAGCACATTCAGACGACCCGGTATGTGACGGACCGAAAGAAGAACGTGATGTTCTAGCGCAAACAGAAGGATTCTTTCCGTTAGACTGAACAACGGAACTGAATGAGTGCCTCCCTGATTCCGTATATACGCCACTACTGTCGTATTGTCGGATAGGATTTGGACATGAGCATCGTCAATAATGTCCATCCAGTGACGTAAGGCAAGCCAAATTGACATCATTTCCTTGATGTTTATGTGCTTGCACAGGAATTGCGGATCCCAAAGACCCTGGCATCTCGAATCCATTGGGATTAATGATGCACCCCAACCTGTTTGACTGGCATCCGTCATAACGGTAAAACTCGGATCCGGCAACTGCAGCGGAACTCCCTGAGTTAACCACTGAATGTTTGCCCAAGTCTGAATCTCTTGTTTCACTTGATCTGACAAGAGAACGTCTACATCGAGCGAATGAATTTTCACACTCCAATCCTGAGTCAAGAAAATTTGAAGAGGACGTGTGTGAAACCGCCCCATCGGAATGAGATCCGCGGCGGCTCCGCACAGACCTATCAGTCTCATAAATTCTCTCGCCGTGACTTTGTCTGCGTGCAGACAATAGCGAGCGTAACAACTGACTAATTTCGCTGTGGTTAACAGCAGACGAACGAGATTGTTGTGCGTCTCGAAGCTCATTCCCAGATGAGTGAATGACTTGGACGGCACCAGATCCGACTTCTCCTCGTTTACTATAAAACCGAGACGTCGGAGCAATAGAAGAAGATTCTGAACATCGATCTGAAGCGTTAACTCGTTGCCGTACCTCTGAAGAATGTCGTCCATGTAGGCCGACGTTACCGCAGACGAATGAGCTCGGAAGTAGATCATTACCGAGTTCATTACCTGAGTGAAAGCCCAGGGTGCTAGATTCAATCCGAAACACATCGCCCGGAATTGATACACCACTCCTAGGACTGCGAAGCGTAGATACTTTCGGAATGTCGGATGTACCATGACGTGAAAGTACGCATCTTTGAGATCTATGCTCGTTGCATAATCGTTCACCCGAATACTCGCTCTGACCGATCGAATCGTCTCCATATAAAACTTCGGAGCGACGATCAGCTTGTTTATCCAGCTCAAATCTATGACTGGACGGAACGAGCCGTCTGGTTTCGGAACCAGAAACAGATGGCTGTAGAATCCCGGAGATTCCTGGTTTTCTATGACCTCCACCGCGTTCTTCATTAAAAGAGACTGCACCTCTGATAACAGAGCGTCTCTTTTCTGCGGATTTGACGGAAGATGAGTCCACTTTGGACTTCGAGTTAATGGAGGCTTTCATTTGAAGGATATCTTTAGACCTTCCGAAGTCACTCCTCTCACCCAAGGGTCGTCCGTAATCGACGCCCATTCTTGTGAAAAGCTCGACAACCTTCCGCCAACCGGAACGCGATAGAGGTTTAAGCCATCACCTCCTGGACCTGCGAGGTCTGCGGTAGGAGAAACCACGTCTTCCACGGCCCGCACCTCGCCCCGTCGACCTCGGGGCATCCGACCGATTGTCCCAGCCTGAAGGACGTCCCGAACGAGAGTCGCTATCCTGACGGTCTCTCGAATAAGACCAAGAGGACGCACCGGAACCTCTATAGGAACCTCTCTTGGGCGCATTAGACCCAGAAGTGCCTGTCTTATTCGTGTCTGCTGTATCCGACTTCTTAGGAGCAGATTTGAACAACAGAGAATCCTTAGCTTTCTTTGTAATTTTATCATAAATAGCGGAAAGCTTGCCGTCAAAGAGAAGTTCTCCTGAGACCGAAGCGACTCTACGAGAGTTCTTCACCTTAGAATCCACTAGTGTGGATGTAGCTAGGGCTGCGTCACGTCTAACCAACTCCAGATTTGCCACTGAAAGGGCAGAGTTACACGTGGAATAAGCTACTGCCCTTGAAAGAAGTCTTAAAGAGGATTGTATATCCTGAAACTCTTTCCCCTGAAGGCGCAGTGATAACGCCTTAGTAAGGTGATCTGCGTAAGATAAGGCATCTAAATTGGCTCTGTTAGACGCAATAGCTGTTTCCAACACCGTGGTTGGAATAGAAGCTGACGACGGTAATGATAGCTCTAAGTCTTCCGCCTCGTCGTCCATACGCAGAGGAACTCTCGGTATACCCTGTCCTGCCGTATCGAATTTATTCCTTGCATTAATGAAAGGCAGGTTGAGAGTATTAGCGGACAAGAAACCTGCTTTCCCCGTCCTGGAAGCAAGTTTAAATATAGCGTTGTTCAATAGTTCAAATGTTCTTGCAACATTATTGGACTGCGACGGAAACTCGGGAGCGATGTCCCTGAACCGCTCAAAAAATTCAGAGTCCAATGACGCTATAATTCTCTTGTCCGGAAGCGCAGCAGTCTGGCCCGACGGAACAACTTGAGGGAGAAAGTGCCGAATGAAGTCCACGGCAGCTTTATGTTGTTCCGAAAGGGATAGCTCCAAGTCATCCGTATCCCTTTCACCATCCGGTCGGACCTCATGATGTTCCCGGTCGTCCGCCCCCGATGCTTCGGCGGAGCGTACCGACCCAGCGCCGTCGGATAATTCTCGATCCGACACCGTTTCTGTCAGCTGCTGGGATGCTGCGATAAGCTGTGCTATCTGCACAAGAATGTCCGGCGTCGAGACCTGCGGAGGTGCAGTCTTTCGCTGCTTCGCCGAGGGCAGCTCCGCATCAGATGGCTCCCGCATACTTTTCCTATGTGAACGTCCGGAGTCCATCGGTCTCGAATCCCTGGCTCCCGGATGGTGTGACCTGGTCGCCGAAGAATCCTTGATCGGCGAAGCTGGTAATATATCGGCGGTCACGCAGCCAAGGTGCGGTCGTGTGCGCTGACAAGAAGAGGAAGCCTTAACAGTCTCTGCGGACTGCTTATACAACGGAGCGTCCCGAGCGACGGACGTATGCTCCGCTAAAGACACATTTTGTACCACAACATCTGGTCCCAGATGTTGTTGTACGAGAGAGGGGCCTCTCTCGCTCGCGGCCCGGCTGGACCTGGACGAGCTAGGAACCGGACTCACAAGGCTTCCTCCGTTCTCGCTTACTATCCGCCGTCACTGGGTGTGCATCTATTATGTTTATAGTGCTCGCATCACCCAAAACTTCCTCTTGGACCGCATCGGACGAACCCGGCTGCCGAACCATTCGGTGAATGGACGCTACACTGGGCGAGCTAGCGGACGACATTTGTCTAATCTCCATGAGCACTTTTGCCGCTAGCTCTGAATTCATTTGTGATGACGGACGCACACTTGTAGAAGATAACATGGAAACATCACGCTGTTCTGGTTCCTCTGAAATAGAAACTGAGAGAGTAGAGTGACCTTGCGGAGAAAGAGCCGGCATCGCCCTTTCTCCAGAAACAACATATCGTGACACACGTTTCCAATGTTTCTCATCCCAATATTCACATATAGGACAGGGATTAATGCGAGAACACTGACTACAATTAATACAATGATCATGAAAGTCAGAGGAAGATTTCTTCCTATTACAATTTGAACAACGTCCCTTCATTGTGAAAGAACAACAATAAGTCCTAGTTACTCGCAAAAACCCCTGACACAAAGATACATAATAACATGATCCATTAATAAATGAAAAAACAATTGCAAATCAAAATAATTTTGAACAAATATTTTTTCAGAGAAGCCCAAGTTGCTGAAAAGTAACATTGAGCCCCGATGGATCCGAAGGCAAAGTGTGGTCAAAAAATTTTAAATTTATATTAAATAATTAATGAGACACTTACGGATAATATAAATGTATCTTATAGTGAGATAAACTACAGCAAAGGCAAACAGCCCCCCCTCAAAAAAGGCTGTTGCCAATGTAAACAAACAGTGTAAAAACACCAGAAAACATGACTCCAGGCACTGAAAAAACTGGCCCGGAATCAGTCATCAAATTACACTCTATCTGATGCAAAACAGAGACTCCCAGGGGAGAATCTGCAGAACATCAGATGGAAGATGCAGAACACAAACGTTATACACCCATGGGTGAAAACGTAACTATGGGGAAAATAACAGAAAACATTCTGTAACCAAGCAACACTCCCAGGAAATTTTAGAAATGAAATTTCTCAAAAATATGCCAAAAGCATGGGAGAATTGCAGGGGGGGACTTTAGAAGGCTAGGGGAGAGGAAACACTGAATAAGCAGTGCAACATTTAGCAAGAATGACAACAAGAGGCCCATGCCTCGAAAATAGGCAACTTAACATAATTTCATCAAAAAATTTTAAGTACAGCCCTGATTATTTTTTGTCACTTCTTTTTCCTCTCCTCCTTCTATCCTCCTTAGAATCACATTTTCTCCAAAAATTACGTGTCTGGCATCCTTTAAACTGAGATTTACAAGCACAAAGATCAGTGAGATGTTGACTGATGAAGGGCCAAACAGAGAATGATAATTCGCGCCAATTTCGGGACGTCTGCGTCACTGCACATGCGCAGTAGAGGCGTAGTATGGAGGTCCTTTAGGACATGATTTCTTTTTGTTTTGGATGCAAATTTTGGGGATTGGGGGGCAAAATTTGTGTTTGGCCCTGGTTTTGTTAGAGTTAGCACCAGCTAAGTCTGGGTCATTAGTACAGTATAAAAATATAGAAATTCTGGGCAGGGCAAAAATTCTTGCCCCTCTCAGAACAAAGGCAAATATTGCCTGTCAAACTTCTCTTGAACAAACTTGAGTCTACACCTCAAATGGAAGCTGCATACCAAATATCAAGTCTCTGCTATGGCTGGTTCATGAGATGAATATTTTAAAAAAATTTGTGCATTTTGGCCCCCACCCCACTCCACAATATGAGCAGAAACCCAATTTGAAGAAAAACCCATATGCCCCTATATAACCGCTACTCATGTGAATTTTCATTGAACTGCAGCCAGTGGCTTGGGAGAAAATGACCCAAACACCACCTTCACGACATACGACAGACAAAAAGTGATCAGAATAGCTCACCCTGACTTTCAGTCAGGTGAGCTAACAATTATTTTGATGCACTATAATTATGTTTATTCTATATTTACATGATTAAACAGTATTTATTCCAAAAAAGTATTTTCTTATAATAATTTATTTAACCCTTTACCTAACGAATCGCCTGCAGCCGCCCGCGTAATATGCAAATTCAGCAGTTGAAAAAATATTATTTTTCAAAAAATTTCAACAAACCATATCATGTGACCCCCCGTTGGAACAAGCTCGTCGAGCTCATTCCAACGACTGGTCACATGATATGGTTTTGTTGAAATTTTTTTAAAAAATATTTAAAATAATAAATTTTGATATCGTCTGCATTGGATAAAGGGTTAAAGGTGTCAACAGACATTACCCAATAAATAGTAACAAAAATTTTTTTTTTTTTAAAATTCAAAAGGAGGTAATCAAAAATGCATTTATAAATGAGCTTTGTAAATTGCAAACTCAACCAGTTATGATGGTAACACTAACTTACCTGCATCAAGCCAGCAATTATTAAGATCCACAAAACTGCAAATAAACTGAAAAAAATGAATAAATATACCATATTATGTCTTTTCCCTCTTTGGAAACATAAAAATTATAAATTTTAAGTAATTTGTATATTTTTTTATACTTACCAATGGCCCAGACTAGCTGGTGCTAACTCAAAAATTAATCCAAGGCCAAACACAAATTTTGCCCCCCAAAATTTGCATGCAAAACCAAAAAATTCAAGTCCTGTCTGGTCCTCCATACTTTTGAGATCTGAGCATGCGCAGTATCCAGGAAGAAACCGTAATTGGTGACAACCATCATTCTTTCTACAGATTGCCTGTTAAATGTTATAAGCAGCGGGGAGGTATGAGTGCCCACTCATGGGAGGGCCATACCCGTCTGGGCCATTGGTAAGTATAAAAAATATACAAATTACTTAAAATTTATAATATTTTTATACAACAACCAATGGCACAGACTAGCTGAATTGTAAAGAGGCTGGAGGGCCTAGGACTTAAATGAAATTCCAATCTCTCAATTACTTCAGTAAAGGATAGCTCCTACAGGAGAATAGGAGAAGATAGGAATTATATATATCTTTCTCCTTTATGAGAAAAGAGAAAGGCATAACACCAACAATGTAACTGAGTATTACATTAATATATAATTCTCCATTTAATGCCAGCATAACCCATTATGCTAACAGTGAGGGAAAATCAATATATAAAGACAGTCCAGAGAAAGGAGATTCCTTCCATCAACATATACTTGCCACCAAAAAAATCATGAAAATTGCTCAAAGCATTTTCAAGTTATTGTCCGACATGTGGAAAAATTGCCTATATTTTGACGAATAAAGTCCCATAACTCTGGAATGACAAATCGAATGGGGACACAAATCGAAAGGAATCGAAAGGGAGCTTCCTTCCATCAACATATACTTTCCTCCAAACAATCACAAAAATTGCTGGAAGCATTTTCGAGTTATTGTACGTGTGGATGGTTGGACTGACAGACGGATGGACAGCGGTATACCATAATACGACCGTTTTCTCAAAACGGGAATATAAAAACCATACATAAATGAGACATATTTATTGCTTCACCGAGCTACATATTAAAACCATCCCAGCACCGACTCAGGACTACTGACACCGGAGGAGGTCTTCCCTTGCTTTTCACTATAAAGCCAGATGATCATAAGGGAAAAAAACATCCCCCCCCTCCCCGAGATGAATAACCTCAGAATGAAGAGGGCAGCAGAACAGCGTCAATGCTGGAATGGGCAGCCTAAATACCTATAGATGTAACCATTAATGGACGACATTCTGAGCAAGAGAAAGAGGACCCAAAGATCTAAGGTCACCAGAGATGGAAGGTAAATGAAAAGGGCTGTGTCCAGTACGCAGCCTTCATGAGATCAGTAATAGCTATACTGTTAGAATAAGCCCAAGAAGTGGACAGTGCTCTAACCTCATACGCTGATATCTTATTAACAAAACGTTGATCCGAAGACAGATTTTCATAGGCAAAGCGTATACCCTTTCTGTTTGGAATCAATGAAAGAAAGAAACGTTTTCTTCCTTTTCTAATAAAGTCTGATCGACGTTTATAAATGTGCATAGCCCTGACTGGACACAGCAAAGGTCTACGTTATCGATGAATGGTAGAGCCTTAATGATAATAGGCTCTGGCCACTTGTCTGATTCTTAGCCAAAAATCCTACTTCCGTAGTGAGGGTAATAGTATTACCCACACTACGGTAGGGCGATTCATCAACAGATAAGGCATGAAGTTCACCGACTCTTCTAGCAGAAGCAAGGGCTGAGAAATGCCGTTTTATAGGTCAAGAATTTGAACTCTACGACGTCAAACAGCTCAAACGGAGCTTCTTTGAGCTTCTTCAACAGAACCCGAGCCAAATTCCATTTAGGAATTAATCTGAGGGTTCTAGGTCTATTGATAAAGAAATTTCTAACGAGCTTGGATAAAGAAGTATTTAATCCAATAGCCAAGTTATCATGATGAGCGTAAGCATCTGGTAACACAGACCTATAGCCCTTAATAGTGATGGTCTGCAGTTTGAGATCGTCAAACAAGTAGACCAACAAATCAGCAAAACTTGGTATGGACGGATCGTAAATGTCTATCGACTGATCCTTACACCAACGGAAGAAAACCCTCCACTCAGCTGCATAATTCAATGAAGAGAAGAACCTCCTGCAGTTAGAAATTGCGTCCACTGCGCGTCCTGTAAAACGTTTTCCGTGCAGGAAGGACCGCACAATGGAAATACGTGAAGGTTGAGACCTTCTGGATTGTGATGCAGTGCGGGGGACTTCCCCTGATAAAGAAGCTCCTCTCGTGGAGGAAGCTTCCGGGGAACGTCCCTTAACAGACACCTGAGAAGATTGATCCAAGGCTTCTGTGATGACAGACGTGCTACTAGCAGAATTTTGCAACAAGACTGTTTGGTCTTTAACAGAATCTGCTGAATCAACGGAGTTGGAGGAGATATGCATATCCTATCATTCCATCCCATGAGATCGACAGAGCGTCTACTGCGTACGCTCGATGATCTGGTCACAGCAACACGAACGTCGGTAACTATTGTTCAGATGTGTCGCATAAAGATCTATCATGGGACGATCCCACTGGTAGCAAATCTGTCTGAACATTCGCTTGCTGAGAGTCCATTCCGATGGTAACAGGCGACCTTTCCAAGAGAGCGAGTCTGCTAGTATGTTTAGACAACCCAGTATATAACGGACAGAGAGATGAACGCCATGATTCATGACATATAGAATTCTCTCCGTCCATTAATTCGCATAACAGAATCGAATGAGTGCCGCCTTGGTTCCTGATGTAAGCAACTACTGTCGAATTGTCCGACAGGATTTGAAAGTGGACGTTCGCTATTAGGCGATCCCAATGTTGAAGTGCTAGCCATATTGACATCATCTCTTTGATGTGTATGTGCTTCTCTAGGAACCAAGAGTCCAAAGACTCTGACACTTCAAGTCTGCGGGACTTAGGGTCGTGCCCCAGCCCTCCTGACTCTCATCCGTCATAATTGTGAAAGCCGGATCCGGCAGTTGCAGCGGAACTCCCTGAGTTAACCACTGAAGATCTGCCAAAATCCGAACCTTTTGTTTTACTAGGTCCATTAAAACAATACTGGTTTCGAGCAAATGTGTCTTCACACTGCAGTTCTGAGTAAAGAATATCTGGAGGAGATGCGTGCGTATAAGAATATGATCCGCAGCCGCTCTGCACAGCCCCATCAGTCGCATGAATTCCCTCGCCATTAATGCATCTGAGTGAAGACAAAAGCAAGCATAACAACTGACTAATTTCGCTCTGGGTAACGGCAGATGAACCAGATTGTTGTGAGTCTCGAAGCTCATTCCCAAGTGAGTGAATGACTTGGACGGAGCTAGAGCCGACTTTTTCTCGTTTACGATGAAACCGAAATGTCGGAGTAATAGAAGCAGACTCTGAACATCGTTCTGAAGTATAATTCTGTTGCCGTATCGCTGCAGAATGTTGTCCAAGTAAGCCGACGTTACTGCAGACGAATGAGCTCGGAAGTATGACATTACCAAGTTCATTATTCAAGTGAATGCCCAGGGAGCCAGGTTCAGACCAAAGCACATTGCTCTGAACTGATAAACCTTCCCTTGTACAGCGAACCGCAGGTACTTTCTGAATGACGGATGTACCAAGACATGAAAGTAAGCGTCCTTTAGATCTATGCTTGCCACATAGTCGTTCACTCGAATGCTCACTCTTACCGACCAGGCTCCATATAGAACTTTGGAGCCACGATAAGATTGTTTATCCAGCTCAAGTCTTTTACTGATCGGAACGAGCCGTCTGCCTTTGGTACAAGGAACAGGCGACTGTAAAAACCCTGAGAATTTTGATTCTCGACGACCTCTATTGTTTCCTTTGATAAGAGAGCCTGTACCTCCGCTAGGAGAGACTCTCTTTGAAAGGATCTGCCAGAAGATTTGTCCAACGTGGACTTCTTGTTAGTGGGTGTTTCGCTCGTCATGATAGCCGTAAGCTGTCTGAGACTACACTTCTCACCCACTTATCTTCTGTGACTGCTATCCAGTTTCTCGCGAAGTTTGATAACCTTCCGCCTACTGGCAAGCAATAGAGGTCTTGAACATCACCTGTAGGACTTGCGAGGCTTACGGGAGGAGAAACTACGCCCCCCCCCCCCCCCACCCCCCTGCGAAGATCCTCCTCGCCCTGTCGGCTTTGGAGCATCTGACCGATAGTCCCGATCAGACTTATAACCCTTTCCTGAGTCGCTATATTCACGACCTCCGGAGTAATTGTATGAGGGTTCCTTGTTCCCTCGTGAGGAGTTCCCTTTTGATGATTTTGATTTGGAACGTCCTCCTTTCCCCTGGTCTGCTGAAGCAGGTTGTTGAGACGCCGACTTCAATAGCAGAGTACTGGACGCTTTCTTAGTAGCTTGTTCGTATACTAATGAAAACTTGTCGTCAATGTCTTGATAAAGAAGGTCCTCTCGTAGAGGAAGCTTCCCGGGAATGTCCCATAACAGACACCTGAGAAGATTGATCCAAGGTTTCTGTGACAACAGAGGTGCTACTAGCAGGATTTTGCAATGAGACTGTTTGATCTTTAACAGAATCTGCTGAATCAACGGAGATGGTTCTCTTCTTTGAACGTCCTGATGATCGAGGCCCCAGCTCCTTAGCTACTGGATGGTCCCGACTTCACAGACGAAGAGTGGTTCCTTCTTCACGCAGCAGGTTGGATATCCAAAGTCAGGTAGCTAGGATGCGGTCGTGTGTGCATAATGATCATAGTGGAAGAAGCTGTGACTGTAGCCGAGGCCAGCTGCAGTCTTGAGGGAGCGTCCCGAGCAGCAGGTGTGGAGTTTTTCATAACAACATCTGGCCCCAGATGTTGCTGGGTTAGAGAGGGACCTCTCCTACTCGCTCCCTTTTCAGAACTCGCCAAGCCTCCAGACGAAAAACTTGCTGGCTTCCTCCCTAGTTCCGTCGTCGCTGGGTGAGCCTGTTTTGTTTTTAAGGTGCTCGCTCTACCCACTACACTTCCTTCGACCGCAACGGACATATCCGGTGTCACGGCTCCAACGGATGGAGTAACCGCTTCACCGATCGAGCTAGCTGCTGGTAAAGGATTAAAACCACCGCCCAGTGGCCTTATCCCTTGCCTAATATTCAAGAGCACCTTAGCAGTTAGCTCTGTTTGCTCATCAGAGCGCGACTATGGTAGCACACTTTTGGTAGGTGTCACATTACCATCACCATGTTCTTCTTCCTCTGAAAAAGAAACTGAAAGACTTGAATGATCTTGCGGCGAGAGTACTGGCATTGGCCTCTCACCGCTAACAATGTACCATGACACCCGCGTCCAACGTTTGTCATCCCAGTAGGACAATAATTCATGGGAGTACATCGACTACAAGCAAGGCAACACACATGTAAATCTGAGGAAGACTTCCTCACCTTGCATTTTGAGCAATAAGCTTTCATGATTAATCAAAACTAAGTCAATCGAACTCCCACAAACTCCACAACAAAATATATGATAAAGATACATAATAATCAACAATCAAAATCAAAATCAAAAAATTAAATTCAAAAAATTTTTTGAAAAATTACTGACAAAAGCCCAAGTTCCCAAAGGGAACATGAAGAGCCCAAGGGTATCCCGATATATCCTAAGTGTGGACAAAATTCAAAAAATTATTGCTACACAACCAGAACATTAATTAATGTATCTTGCAACAATCCTACAGTAATTATAACTAAATACTACATATATTTAAAGACGCTGCCAATGTAAATGTCAAGGAAATGAAAGTGTCAATGACACTGTAGCTCAACTTGTCAAGACAAAGACATGTACATGTATAGTATGTGACACAGCAATGACAAACATCTAGGTAATGACCTGATAACAAAGATACATATAAAGTATTGTAACAGTCTGAACATAAATACTGACCGTTGCCTGTAACAAATGTATAGGTAAAGTATTGTAAAGGTGGGTGACAGTCAGATGCTAAACTAGAAAAAAATCTTTGAGTCCCAGAGTGGGTCTGACTGAACCCCAAAATATTTGTTCTCATAGCACAGTGATAACAAAGGCACCCCAAAACACACTCATTCCTGTCCCAAGGTGAAAACAAAGGTACCCAAGAAGTTTCGTGAAGATCAGTTCACAAATATCAGCTGTGTAGAAGTTGTGACAAAAAACTGATTGGACCTAATTTCGGTACAAAATGGCCACTGGCAGCCATCTTGAATTTTGGACTGCACTCAGAAACACTCGTTCTCGTCCCAAGGTGATAACAAAGATACCCAAGAAGTTTTGTGAAGATCAGTTCGTAAATACAGCCTCTAGCCCAAGCCGTATTGACATGTGCACTTACAGTGTATAAGTAGCACTGAATAAATCAAAGTTCATCTAATTTGCATAATTTCTGCACGAGAAAAAAAAAACGTACTATATGTGATATATTCCATGTTACTAAACATTCATACAAAAATTTATTCAAATCAGAACTTTCATACAGAAGTTCTGTACAAAAGACTGATTGCACTAATTTTGGTACAAAATGGCTGCTGGTGGCCATCTTGAATTTCGGACCACACCCAAAAACACTCGTTCTCATACCACGGTGATAACAAAGGTACCCAAGAAGTTTCGTAAACATCGGTTCATAAATACGGCCTCTAGCCTGAGCCGTATATAAGTTGTGTACAAAAAACTGATTAGACCTAATTTCGGTACAAAATGGCCACTGGCAGCCATCTTGAATTTTGGACCGCATCCAGAAACACTCGTTCTCGTCCCAAGGTGATAACAAAGGTACCCAAGACGTTTCGTGAAGATCGGTTCATAAATACAGACTCTAGCCCGAGCCGTATTGACATGTGTACTTACTGTGTGTAAGTAGCACTGAAAAAATCAAAGTTCATCTAATTTGCATAATTTCTGCACGAGAAAAAAAACCCGTATTATATGTGATGTATCCCATGGTACTAAACATTCACACAAAAAATTATTCAAATCAGCCCTTTCATATGGAAGTTTTGTGCAAAAATCTGATTGCACCTAATTTTGTACAAAATGGCTGCCATCGGCCATCTTGAATTTCGGACCGGACCCAAAAACACTCGTTCTCGTCTCACGGTGATAACAAAGGTACCCAAGGAGTTTCGTAAAGATCGGTTCATAAATACGGCCTCTAGCCCGAGCCGTATTGGCATTTGCACTTACAGTGCTGAAAGTAACACCAAAAAACATCAAAGTTAGTCTAATTTGCATAATTTACGCACGAGAAAAAAACCCGTATTATATGTGATGTATCCCATGGTACTAAACATTCATACAAAAAATTATTCAAATCAGAGCTTTCATATGGAAGTTCTGTACAAAAAACAGATTTCTGCATCGTCGGTACAAAATGGCGGCTGGCAGCCATCTTAAATTTCGGACCACACCCAAAAACACTCGTTCTCGTCCCACAGTCATAACAAAGGTACCCAATAAGTTTCGTAAAGATCGGTTCATAAATACGGCCTCTTGCCCGAGCCGTATCCAATTGTTGACGGCCAGACGGACGACGGGCCATGGCATAAGCTCAAATTTGGCTTCGCCAAAGTTGAGCTAAAAACCGGAAACAAGACATCAGGCACAGAACAAAAAGGCCCAAAGTCAGAAACAGACTTTTAAAGCTACCAGATGTAAAGCAAGATCTTCAAATGAAGAAAAAACGATACATCGGAGAGAAGATGCATGACCCAAACGACCCAACACCCCTAGGGTGAGGACGTAACCATGGGGATAAACAGAATAGACATTCTGTAATACACGTTGAACTCCCAAGAAATTTAATAAAAAATTCAATAAAAATAAGCCAAAAAGCATGGGAGTTTAACAGGAGGGCTTCAAGGAAGGATAGGGAAGGAACACTTAACAAACAGTGGATAAATCATTAGCAAGAATGATGACGTCAGGCACGTCTCAAAATTGGGAAACATGAAATAATTTTGATAAAAATTATAAAGTTACAGCCCTGAACGTTCCTAACCACTGTTGTTCACTTCCATCATCCATTTATGTCCTTGGATCCACCAATTTTACCATTGATTTGTGTCTGGCATCCTCAAAACTGAGATTTAAAAGCACAGATGTCAGTTGAATGTTGCTGACTTTAGGGCCAAACAAAGAATGATAGTTTGCGCCTATTTCTATACCTTCCTGGATACTGCGCATGCACAGATCTAAAAAGAATGGAGGACCAGACTGGACTTGATTTTTTCGGTTTTGCATGCAAATTTTGGGGATTGGGGGGCAAAATTAGTGTTTGGCCCTGGATTAATTTTTGAGTTAGCACCAGCTAGTCTGGGCCATTGGTTGTTGTATAAAAATATCTGCCTCATCACCTTTTTATCACCTGGAAATGATGAATGCAGATGTTCAACCAGTTTGTGAGATGAAAGCTAAGATGTCAAATCATGACAGTAATTACGAAAATCAACATTGGGGGTGCACTGTCATTTATTATTATTTTATGAGGCTATTAAAAAAAATGATTGTTTCTTAGGCACCTCCCTCGTCACACCTTTTTATCACCTGGAAATCTCGTCACAGAAAATCTGCCTCATCACCTTTTTATCACCTGGAAATCTCTTCTATGACACTATTTTGCCTTGTAGGACAAATATTTAACCAACTATACCTGGTCTGACAGAGCTTACAGAGCTCTGTCAAACCAGATATAGTTGGTTAAATTTTCAAGTACATTATGGAAAATTTTCACTGCTGAAAACATTGGTTTGCAACATAATAGTGTAAGTAGTTAAATTTCTGATTCCAACTATTTTCAGAACTGTTTTGTGAATAAACAAAAAGTTAAAAAATTTATGGTAATTTATTTATTTTTTATACTTACCAATGACCCAGACTTAGCTGGTGCTAACTCTTAAATTCTAGGGCCAAACACAAATTTTGCCCCCCCAATCCCCAAAATTTGCATCAAAAACCGAAAAATACATGTCCTATATGGTCCTCTATACCTTTACTCCACTGCGCATGTGCAGTGTCAAGGAGGTCTCGAAATTGGCGCCAATTGTCATTCTTACAACCAGTGCCTGGTAAGCGTTATGTACTCAGCGGGGAGGTATGAGTTCCCAACTCATGGGAGGGCCATCCCCGTCTTGGTCATTGGTAAGTATAAAAAATATATAAATTACTATATATTTTTTAACATTTTTATACTGTATCAATGACCCAGACTTAGCTGAATAGTAAAAAGGTTGGAGGGTCTAGGACATAAAGGAAAATCCAATAGGCTCAATTACATGTGACAGAATTATCCCTTCAAGGAGAAAAGGAGAGACAGGCTTTACATGTATCTTTCTTATTCTTATCAAAGAAGAAAGACACAACACCATTCTGTAATTGAGCACAATAACATCAATGATCTCTATTAACATCCAGTATAACCCTTTATACTAATTATTTTTAAAGGTAAGCCAATAAATGAAGGAAGTCCAGAGAAATGACACTCTTTATACTCATTAAAAGTGTCTGAGGATTGTATATTAATGCCCGTTTGACACGTGACATATACAAATGCTTCACACCGAGCTACACTTTAAAAATATTACATGTATGAGTAAACATTAGATTTACACCTTAAAACCATCCCGGTACCGACTCGGAATTACTAACTCCAGGTGAGGTATTCCCTTGCTTTTCACTATAAAGCAGGTGACCTAAGGGAACACAAGACCCTCTCCCCCCCCCCCCCCCCTTCCCCTTGCCCTGGGTCAAATACCCCAGAGCGAAGAGGGCAGCAGGACAGAGTCACTGCCGGAACAGAAAGCCTGCATAACTATAGTTGCAACTGTTTAGTGGACAACATTCTGAGCAACTGATAACAGACCTAAACAATGCAGGTCTCCAGAAATGGACTCAATATTTCTGAGATAAAAATTAGTGAAAGTGGAAGGCTGAGACCAATATGCAGCCTTCAATAAATCTGTAATAGCAACACTATTGGCATAAGCCCAAGATGTTGATAGAGCTCTTACTTCATGAGCTGAGATCTTGAGTGCCGACTGCTGAGAAGAAGATAATTTATCATAAGCAGTACAGATAGTTAATTAAATCCATCTAGCAAAAGAATGGACCATAATGTCCTTTCTATTAGGCATCAGAGACAGAAAGAAATGCTTACGTCCCTTTCTGATGAACTCAGACCTACGTTTGTAAATACGTATTGCTCTAACAGGACAGAGTAAAGGCCTACGCCTGTCTGAAGACGGAAGGGCCTTAATAACAATAGGTTCCGGATACTTATTAGGAGCCTGATTCTTAGCCAAAAATCCAACATTGGTAGTAAAGGTAATGGTAGTACCGACGCTACGATAGTGAGAATCATCCACAGATAGTGCATGAAGCTCACTAACTCTTCTAGTTGAAGAGAAGGCTAAGAGAAAAGCTGTCTTATAAGATAAGAATTTGAAGACCACTGTGTCAAGAGGCTCAAAAGGCACTTCTTTTAGCTTAAGAAGAACCCAAGCCAAATTCCAATTTGGAATTAATCTAAGGGTTCTAGGTCTATTTATCAAAAAGTTTCTAACTAATTTAGATAAAGAAACATTAGATCCAATCATTAAGCTATCATGGTGTGCATAGGTATCGGATAGCATCGACCTATAACCCTTAATGGTGACAGGCTGCAGTTTGATCTCATCAAACAAGTAGACCAGAAAATTTGCAATGTCTGGAATGGAGGGGTCATAAATATCTATAGAATGATCCCTACACCACTGACGAAAGACCTTCCACTTAGCAGCATAATTTAGCTAAGAGGAGGTCCTCCTAGAGTTAGAAATCGCGCCCACTACTCATCCTGTAAAATGCTTTCCGTGCAGGAAGGACCGCACAACGGAAATGCGTGAAGGTTGAGACCTTGCGGGTTGTGATGGAGAGTGCGCGATTTCCCTTGCGAAAGAAGATCCTCCCGTGGAGGAAGCTTCTGCGTCATGTCCCACAGCAGACACCTGAGTAGATTTATCCACGGTCTCTGTGGAGATAGAGATGCTACCAACAGAATCTTGCATTGTGATTGTTTTATCTTAAGCAATATCTGCTGAATCAACGGCGCTGGAGGATACGCATATCCTATTATTCCGTCCCACGAGATCGATAGAGCGTCTACTGCAAACGCTCGAGGATCCGGACATGGCAACACATACGTCTGCAACTGATTGTTGAGATGCGTCGCAAATAAGTCTATCATTGGCCGCTCCTATTGGTAGCAAATCTGATTGAATACTTGTTTGTTGAGAGTCCATTCTGACGGCATCATGCAACCCCTCCGTGAAAGGGAGTCTGCTAATACGTTCAGACAACCCGGAATATGACGGACCGATAGGAGAACCTCATGTTCTAGTACAAACAGAAGGATTCTTTCTGTTAGCTTGAACAACGGAATGGAATGAGTGCCTCCTTGATTCCGAATATACGCTACCACCGTCGTATTGTCGGATAGAATTTGCACGTGTGCATTCTGAATAACGTCCATCCAATGATGTAGCGCAAGCCAAATTGACATCATTTCCTTGATGTTTATGTGCTTGCTTAAAAACTGCGGATCCCAAAGACCCTGGCACTTCGAATCCGATGGGCTCAGTGTGGCGCCCCAACCTGTTTGACTGGCATCCATCATAATTGTAAAACTCGAATCCGACAATTGCAGTGGAACTCCCTGAGTTAACCACTGAATGTCTGCCCAAGTCTGAATCTCTTGTTTCACTTGATTTGACAAGAGAATGTCCGTAACGAGCGAATGAGTCTTCGCCCTCCAATTCGGAGTCAGAAAGATTTGGAGAGGACGAGTGCGTAGCCGCCCCATTGGAATGAGATCTGCGGCAGCTCTGCACAGACCTATCAGTCTCATGAATTCTCTCGCTGTAACCTTGTCTGAGTGAAGACAATAGCGAGCGTAACAACTGACTAACTTCGCTCTGGTTAACAGCAGACAAACGAGATTGTTGTGAATCTCAAAGCTCATCCCCAGGTGGGTGAATGACTTGGACGGCACCAGATCCGACTTCTCTTCGTTTACTATGAAACTGAGACGTCGGAGCAATAGAAGCAGATTCTGCATATCGTTCTGAAGCGTTAACTCGTTGCTGTACCTCTGAAGAATATCGTCCAGGTACGCCGACGTTACCGCAGACGAATGAGCTCGGAAATGAGTCATTACCGAGCTCATTATTCGAGTGAAAGCCCAGGGCGCTAGATTCAGACCGAAGCACATCGCTCGGAACTGATATACGACTCCTAGGACGGCGAAGCGAAGATACTTTCTGAACGCCGGATGTACCATGCTGTGAAAGTACGCATCCTTGAGATCTATGCTCGCAGCATAGTCATTCACTCGAATGTTTGCTCTGACCGATCGAATGGTCGCCATATCAAAATTTTGGAGCCACCATCAGCTTGTTTATCCAGCTCAGATCTATGACTGGGCGGAACGAGCCGTCTGGTTTCAGAACCAGAAAAAGATGGCTGTAGAAACCTGGAGATTCCTGGTTTTCTACGACCTCTATCGCGTTCTTCACTAAAAGAGACTGAACTTCTGATAGAAGAGAGGCTCTTTTCTGCTGATTTGACGGAAGCTGAGTCCATCTTGGACTTCGAGTTAACAGAGGTTTTCCTTTGAAGGACATTTTCAGTCCTTCCGCTATAACCCCTCGAACCCAATGGTCCTCCGTAATTAATTCCCAATTGTTTGAGAAACTCGACAGTCTTCCGCCCACTGGAACGCGACAGAGGTTTAAACCATCACTTCCTGGATCTGCGAGGCTTGCGGGAGGAGAAACCACGACCTCCACGGCCAGCACCTCGCCCCGTCGACCTAGGGGCATCTGACCGGTTGTTTCAGCCAGCGTTACGGCCCCTATTTGAGTCGCTACCTTGACAGTCTCTAGAGTAAGACCTAGAGGATGCGTACGAACCTCTATAGGAACTTCCCCTGGACGAACTCGTCCCAAAAGTGCCTGGCCTACTCTTTTCCGCTGGCTCCGACTTTTTGGAAGCGGATTTAAATAGCAGAGAGTCTGAAGCTTTCTTAGTTAATTGATCATAAATTGCTGAAAGCTTGCCATTGAAGAGAAGCTCTCCGGAGACCGGAGCGACTCTGAGAGAGTTTTTCACATTACTAAACACTCGCATGGATGTAGCTGGGGCCCCGTCACGTCTAACTAACTCCAGATTTGCCACTGAAAGGGCGGAGTTATACGTGGAGAATGCTATGGCCCTTGACAGAACTCTTAAGGAAGTTTGTACATGCTGGAATTCTTGTCCCTCAAGGCGTAATGACAGCGCTCTGGTAAGGTGATCTGGGTATGAAAGTGCATCTAAATTAGCTTTATTAGACGATATTGTCGTTTCCAACATTGAGTTAGCAATTGACAAAGACGACGGCATGGATAATTCAAGATATTCGGGCTGGTCGTCTAGACACAGAGGAACTCTCTGAATGCCCTGTCCTGCCGTTTCAAATTTATTCCTTGGATTGATGAAAGGCAGTTGAAGAGCACCTGCCGGTAGGAAGGCTAACCTGCCCGTTTTGGTAGCAAGTCTACTTATAGCGTGATTCAATAGTTCAAATGTCCGTGAGACATTTCCGGACTGTGACGGAAACTCAGGGACGGTGTCCCTAAACCGATTGAAGAATTCAGTGTCCAGTGGCGCTATACGCCTCCTATCCGGCTGCACAGCATTTTGGTCCATAGGAACAACATCAGGAAGGTAATGCCGGATGAACTGTACGGCAATTTTATGTTGTTCTGAAAGGGAAAATTCCAATTCCTCGGAATCCCTTTTGCCATCCTGTCGGACCAATAGTAAATCTCGGTCGTCTGCACCTGAACAGCGGCGGAACGTACCAACCCAGCTTCATCTGATCATTCGTGTTCCGAAAGAGTTTCTGCCGGTTACTGGGATGCTGCGATGATCTGCGCTATCTGTGATAGCACGTCCGTTACTGAGGCCTGTGGAGCTGCGATCTTACGGGATTTAGCTGCAGGAAGCTCCCTGGATGCTGACTCCTGCATACCTCTTTTATGCGAACATCCGGAGGATGAAGGCCTCGTATCCCTGGGTACCGGATGGCGAGACTTAGTCGCCGTGGAAGCACTGATCGGCAATGCTGGCTGGATATCACCGGTCACGTAGCCAAGGTGCGGTCGTGTGTGCTGGCATGAGGATGAGGAAGCCGTATGAGCAGTCTCGCCGGACTGTCTATATACCGGAGCGTCCCGAGTGGTGGACGTATGCTCCGACTGAGGAACGTTATGTACTATAACATCTGGGCCCAGATGTTGTTGTACGAGAGAGGAACCTCTCTCGCTCGCAGGCCTGCAGAGCTGTACAAGCTAGGAACTGGACTAATAGGCTTCCTCCGAACCATCCTCTGTTCCGTTGTCACTGGGTGTGCACGTGGTAAGTTTATAGTGCTCGCAACACCCAAATCTCCTTCTTGGACTGCAACGGACGAACCCGGGTGCTGAGCCTTTTGGTGAATGGTAGTGACACCGGGCGAGCTAGCGGACGTCAAACCCTTCGATCCTACTAGGGAACTCCCGGGTAATTGACGTATCTGCATGAGCACTTTTGCCGCTAGCTCTTCATTTGATTGTGACGACGGAAGCACACTTCTGGACGACATCACGGAAACATCAACCTGTTCTTGTTCCTCTGAAAAAGAGAGTGAAAAACGAGAGTGACCCTGCGGAGAGAGGACTGGCATGGTCCTCTCCCCGCTAACAACATCCCGTGACACACATCTCCAATGTTTGTCATCCCAATTGATACACACTGAACAAGGGTTAGTGCGAGTACATTGACTACAATTAATAGAGAGATCATGAGAATCAGAGGAAGATTTCCTCCCTTACAATTTGAACAATAATCTTTTATTGTGAAAAAAGTAAACAGTCATAGTACTCGCACTAAACCTTGAAACAAAGATACATAATAAAATAATCCATTATAACATTACGAAAAAATAATACAAAAAGAAAAAATTGTTTCAGAAGAGCCCAAGTTCCCAATGGGAACAATGAGCCCAAATAGATCCCAAAAAAGCCTAAGAGTGGACAAAAATTTTAAATCATTTCGAAAAATTAATGTAACACTTATGGACAATATTAATGTATCTTGCTATGAACTGAACTAAGCAGAAGACAAGTAATCATTATCAGAAGTAACCGTAAAAAAGTGTAAACAAACCGGAAACATGACTCCAGGCATTGGTAAACATGGCCCGTAATCAGTTACCAATTTAAACACTATCTGATGCAAAACAGAGTCTTCAAGAGAAGAAACTGTAGAACATCAGATGGTAGATGCAGACCAAAACGCCTAAACACCCAAGGGTGAGGACGTAAACATGGGGAAAAAACAGAAAATAATTCTGTTACCAAGCCAAAACTCCCAAGAAATTTTAGTAATAAACATTACAAAAAATAAGCCAAAAGCATGGGAGAATAGCTAGGGTGGAATAAAGGAAAGGGAGAGAGGAAACACTGATCAAACAATGGAACATTCATAGCAAGAATGACAACAACAGGGCCCATGCCTCAAAAATAGGCAACATGAAATAATTTCGTAAAATAATTATAAGTTACAGCCCTGAACATTTCCTTCCACTGTTTTTTCCTCTCCTCCTTCTATTTCCTCCTATTTTGAAAGTAACCAGTCATATTTGAACTATTTTTCATATTCAGAATTACAACCTTCCGGTGTTCTATTTGTCTGATAATGTGTAGCAATTCTAAACACTGGCATTAGGGGCATGACTAAGAGCAAACTTAAATGTATTTTTTTCAGTTCATTGTGTTATAAAAAGAATATTTTCATCCAGTCATTTGATCTGCATATGGATGAGCAGAAAAAAAGTTTAATTATTTGCATAAACCTCGTAGAGTAAATCCCACCCTGAGCTCTGCCAAGCAAAATATACTACTCAAAGTTTGCTAAGCACCAAGTATATCCAACTACCTGTTTTACGTTTTAGTTGAAATATTGTGATGAAAAGTGTATAAATATTTTATTTAATTATATCTTTAATGATTTAAGTAGAGAAATTAAGATTTTATTTGCATTTGACATTATTTTTTAGCTTTTGAATACGATAACCATGGAAAATGGATATTATTGGTAAAAGAGGAAATTTTTCAATTTGCCAAAAAGTTGACGGTGCAAACTGGTATGGGTTCAATATCGAGTATGGGACCCATTACCGTTAATTACAGCTTGACGCCTTCTCATGCTCCCAATCAGGTTCCTGGTGGTCCTTTGTGGGATGTTGTTCAATTCTTGGACCAGCATGGCACCAAGCTCCTGGACACTTCTAGGCTGGACTGGACGGGCTGAAATTGCAAGCTGCAACTCATTCCAGACATGTTCGATTGGACTGAGGTCAGGGGATCTTGCTGGCCAAACCATGTGCTCAATCCCCTCCCTCTGTCAGTAATCCCAGACAGCATGCGCAACATGAGGACGGGCATTATCGTCCATCAGAATGAATCTATCACCCACTGAACCTGCATACAACCTGACGTTGACATCCTGGATCTCACCAATATACCGCTGTGCAGTCAATGTACCGCGTTCAAGGACACAGAGCTCTGTGCATCCATCCCTGCTGATGCCGCCCCAGACCATGATTGACCCTCCAACATAGCAGTCACTCTCAGCACTGTTGGTTGCATGGAATCATTCTCCTGGTCTTCTCCATACCCTAGAATGCCTATCTGTGTGGTCTAGGCAGTACCCTGACTCATCTGTAAAAAGGACAGGTCGCCAATCTTCTCTGGTCCATCCAACGTGGTCCATGGCCCATTCATATCGTGCATGGCGGTGGTTCTGGGACAGCGGAATGCAAATACATGATGTTCTTGATCGGAGACCACCTTCGTGCAACCTTGCCTGGATAGTCTGCGTCGAAACATTTTCCCCGGATGCATTCTGAAGGTCACTACGAAGCTGGGTTGTTGTGGCAAAGCGGTTCCTACGGGCCTGAATGATCAAAAACCGGTCTTCAGCTGCAGATGTTGCCCTGTCTCTGCAACCACCATGCCGTCTTACTGGTGTACCATACTGCCGAGATCTTGCCCAGGCTCTGGTGATCACCGTATGGTGAATACCAAGGGCTTCACCAACCTGACGATGGGTGGTAGCCCCTTGCTCCACCATCCCTACATTTCTGCTTCAGACAAATGTCTTCTTACATTTGCATTCAAGAAGGACCGCACAACGGAAATACGTGAAGGTTGAGACCTTGCGGATTGTGATGTAGTTGACGTGATTTCCCCTGCGAAAGAAGATCCTCTCGTGGAGGAAGTTTTCGCGGTAAGTCCCACAGCAGACACCTGAGTAGATTTATCCACGGTCACTGTGGAGACAGAGATGCTACCAACAGAATTTTGCATTGAGATTGTTTTATCTTTAGCAATATCTGCTGAATCAACGGCACTGGAGGATACGCATATCCTATCATTCCGTCTCACGAGATCGATAGAGCGTCTACTGCATATGCTCGGGGATCCGGACATGGAGACACATACGTCTGCAACTGATTGTTGAGTTGTGTCGCAAATAAGTCTATCATTGGCCGCTCCCATTGGTAGCAAATCTGATTGAATACCTGTTTGTTGAGAGTCCATTCTGACGACAACAAGCGACCCTTCCGTAAAAGGGAGTCTGCTAATACATTCAGACGATCCGTGAGTCAACCACTGAATGTTTGCCCAAGTCTGAATCTCTTGTTTCACTTGATTTGACAAGAGAACGTCTATATCGAGCGAATGAATCTTTACACTCCAATTCTGAGTCAAGAAAATTTGGAGAGGACGAGTGCGTAACAGCCCCATCGGAATGAGATCCGCAGCGGCTCCGCACAGACCTATCAGTCTCATGAACTCTCTCGCTGTGACTTTGTCTGAGTGAAGACAATAGCGAGCGTAACAACTGATTAATTTCGCTCTGGTTAACGGCAGACGAACGAGATTGTTGGGCGTCTCGAAGCTCATTCCCAGATGAGTGAATGACTTGGACGGCACCAGATCCGACTTCTCGTTTATTATAAAACCGAGACATCGGAGTAATAGAAGCAGATTCTGCACATCGTTCTGAAGCGCTAACTCGTTGCCGTACCCCTGAAGAATGTCGTCTAGGTAGGCCGACGTTACCACAGACGAATGAGCTCGGAAATATATCATTACCGAGTTCATTATTCGAGTGAAAGCCCAGGGCGCTAGGTTCAAACCGAAGCACATCGCTCGGAACTGATATACAACTCCTAGGACTGCGAAGCGTAGATACTTTCTGAATGTCGGATTTACCATGACGTGAAAGTACGCATCCTTGAGATCTATGCTTGTAGCATAGTTGTTCACCCGAATACTCGCTCTGACTGATCGAATTGTCTCCATATAGAACTTCGGAGTGACGATCAGCTTGTTTATCCAGCTCAGATCTATGACTGGACGGAACGAGCCGTCTGGTTTCGGAACCAGAAACAGATGGCTGTAGAAACCCGGTGATTCCTGGTCTTCTACGACCTCTACCACATTCTTCTTCAGAAGAGACTGTACTTCTGATAAAAGAGCGTCTCTTTTCTGCGGATTTGATGGAAGCCGAGTCCATTTTGGACTTCGAGTTAATGGAGGCTTTCGTTTGAAGGATATTCTTAGTCCTTCCGAAATTACCCCTCGAACCCAGGGGTCATCCGTAATTGACGCCCAATCGTTTTAAAACTCGATAATCTTCCGCCTACCGGAACACGATAGAGGTTCAAACCATCACCTCCTGGACCTGCGAGGCTTGCGGAAGGAGAAACTACGTCCTCCGCGAACCGCACCTCGCCCCGCCGACCTAGGGACGTCTGACCGGTAATCTCGGCCAGAAGAACGTCCCCCACGAGAGTCGCTGCCTTGACGGTCTCTAGAATGAGACCTAGAGGATGCATAGGAACCTCTATAGGAACTTCTCTTGGGCATACTTGTCCCAGAAGTGCCTGTTTTACTCTTTTCTGCTGTATCCGGCTTTTTGGAAGCGGATTTGAAAAGCAGAGAATCCGAAGCTTTCTTAGTTATCTTATCATAGATTGCTGAAAGCTTGCCGTCGAAGAGAAGCTCTCTGGAGACCGAAGTGACTCTGAGAGAGTTCTTCACCTTACCATCCATGCGCGTGGATGTAGCTAGGGCTGCGTCACGTCTAACCAACTCCAGGTTTGCCACTGAAAGGGCGGAGTTATACGTGGAATAAGCTACTGCCCTTGAAAGAAGTCTTAATGAGGATTGTATATCCTGGAATTCTTTCCCTTGAAGACATAATGATAACGCCTTAGTAAGGTGATCTGCGTATGATAAAGCGTCTAAGTTAACTCTGTTAGACATTATTGTCGTTTCCAACGTCGTGGTTGGAATTGACATAGACGATGGTATAGACAATTCCAAGTCTTCAGCCTCGTCGTCTAGATGCAGAGGAACTCTCGGTATGCCCTGTCCTGCCGTTTCGAATTTATTCCTTGAATTGATGAAAGGCAGATTTAGGGCATTTGCGGATAAGAAACCAGACTTGTCCGTTTTGGTAGCAAGCTTATAAATAGCGTCGTTCAATAATTCGAATGTTCTTGTGACCTTATTGGACTGTGTCGGAAACTCAGGGACGATGTCCCTGAACCGATCAAAAAATTCTGTGTCCAATGACGCTATCAGTATCTTATCCGGCATCGCAGCATTCTGGTCCGACGGAACAACCTCTGGAAGATAATGCCGGATAAAATCTACGGCAGCTTTATGTTGTTCCGAAAGGGAAAGCTCCAAATCCTCTGAATCCCTTTCGCCATCCTGTCGGACCCTATGAAGTTCTCGGTCGTCCGTACTCGATGCTTCGGTGGAGCGTACCGACCCATCGTCGTTGGATAATTCCTGATCCGACAGAGATTCTGTCGTTTGCTGGGATGCTGTGATAAGTTGTGCTATTTGGGATAGCACGTCCGTCACTGAGGCCTGTGGAGTAGCGGTCTTACGTTGCTTTGCCACTGGAAGCTCCGTGTACGTTGACTCCTGCATACTTCTTTTATGCGAACGTCCGGAGTCTACAGGCCTCGAGTCCCTGGCTACCGGATGGCGTGACCTGGTCGCCATGGAATCCCTGATCGGCAAAGCTGGCTGGATATCCGTGGTCACGTAGCCAAGGTGCGGTCGTGTGCGCTGCCGTGAGGATGAGGAAGCCTTATCGACAGTCTCTCCAGACTGTCTATATAACGGAGCGTCCTGAGCGGAGGATGTATGCTCCGAATGCGAAACGTTTTGTACCACAACATCTGGTCCCAGATGTTGTTGTACGAGAGAGGGACCTCTCTCGCTTGCAGCCCGGATGGACCTGGATGAGCTAGGAACCGGACTAATAGGCTTCCTCCGTTCTCTCCTCTGATCCGTCATCACTGGGTGTGCATTTTGTCTTATTATAGTGCTCGAATCACCCAAATCTCCTTCCTGGACCGCAACGGACGAACCCGGCTGCCGAGCCATTCAATGAATGGTCGCTACACCGGGCGAGCTAGTGGATGCCAATGCCGTCGATCCTACTAGGGACCTCTTAGGCAATTGACGTATTTCCATGAGCACTTTTGCCGCTAGCTCTTCATTTAACTGTGACGACGGAGGCACACTTTTGGAAGACATCACGGAAACATCACCCTGTTCTTGTTCCTCTGAAATAGAGATTGATAAACTAGAGTGACCCTGCGGAGAAAGGACCGGCATGGCCTTTTCCCCGCTAACAACATACCGCGACACACGTTTCCAATGTTTGTCATCCCAATTGACACATACTGAACAGGAGTTAGTGCGAGTACACTGACTACAATTAATACAATGATTATGAAAGTCAGAGGAAGATTTCCTCTTATTACAATTTGAACAATATCCTTTCATTGTGAAAAGAACACAAAAAGTCCTAGTACTCGCACCAACCCCTGAAAACAAAGATACATAATAACATGATCCATTAACATAGAAAAAATAATTGAAATCAAAAAAATTTTTTGAAAAAATATTTTTTCAGAAAAGCCCAAGTTTCTGAAAGTAACGTTGAGCCCCAATGGATCCCAAAAAGCCTAAGTGTGGACAAAAATTTTTAAAATATTACAAAAAAATTCATACAACACTTACGTATAATAATAATGTATCTTGTTATGGTTAAGCTAATACAAAGACAAGAAAATCCCTCTCAACAGAAACCGTTGTCAATGTAAACAAGAAGTGTATAAACACCAGAAACATGACTCCAGGCACTGATAAACATGGCCCGAAATCAGTTACCAATAACACACTATCTGATGCAAAACAGAGACTTCCAGGGAAGAAACTGCAGAACATCAGATGGTAGATGCAGAACACTACGCCTAAACACCCATGGGTGAGGACGTAAACATGGGGAAAAGAACAGAATTCATTCTGTTACCCAGCTAAAACTCCCAAGAAATTTTAGTAATAATATTACAAAAAATATGCCAAAAGCATGGGAAAATAGCAATGGGGGACTTAAAGGAAAGGGAGAGAGGAAACACTGAACAAGCAGTGTAACTTTATAGCAAGAATGACAACAACAGGCCCATGATTCGAAATTAGGCAACATAACATAATTTCGTAAAAAAAATTTTAAGTTACAGCCCTGATTATTTCCTGCCACTCATTTTTCCTCTCCTCCTTCTATTTCCTCTTTAGATCCACCATTTCTCTAATATTTATGTGTCTGGCATCATTTAAACTGAGATTTACAAGCACAAATATCAGTCAGATGTGAACTGATGAAGGGCCAAACAAAGAATGATAATTGGCGCCAATTTCGAGACCTCCTTGACACTGCGTATACGCAGTGGAGGAAAAGTATGGAGGACTATTTAGGACATGATTTTTTTGGTTTCAGATGCAAATTTTGGGGATTGGGGGGCAAAATTTGTGTTTGGCCCTAGATTTTTGAGAATTAGCACCAGCTATGTCTGGGTCATTGGTATAGTATAAAAATATCAAGGGGTACATGCTTTCCATGACTGTCACAAAAGGTCTGTCTGTCAAGAGAGCTAATGTAAACACTGGGGACCATCTCAATACATTCCTCAATCATATCCACAAAAAAATATCGCAAATATGTCACAAGCAAATTTCACAATGATGTGTCAAATATTTGGTGCTTAGCAAACTTTGAGTGGTATATAATAGAATACTCAATTTATCATCAAAATGTGAGAAAATGACTAAAATCTCTTCATCTGAATACTCCTGCTGACTGAATACGTTTTAATGGAAAAGTAGGTATTTAATTAACAGGGATCCACAGCACATGCAACCTACATTGTAATTTCAAGGCATACAAAAACAAGCCAAACTGGATGTATTTCACATGCAACCTACATTGTAATTTCAAGGCATACAAAAACAAGCCAAACTGGATGTATTTCACTTAATAAATGCCTACATTTGTGGTCTATTTTTGGGGGAACTGCCCCTCGAGACTGACTACTGACAAAATTAATTTTGAAAAAAAAACATTAAGAATAAAGTTTTCTGAATATATTTTATTTCAAGGAATGATGATATAGTAGATTATACTAAACTCTATCTTACAAAGAATCAGGTAAAAACAAAACTTACCTGGCACCCCAAGAACTAAAGTCTCTCTTACTCTGGAAGGTGTATACAGTAAGAGCAACTGTAACTGCTGCAGTCAACACGGCAGCCTGCACAACTGATGGAGCTTTATAATATGTCACTAAAATAAAAGAGAAAAATAAGCTTAAAATTCTTTTTCAATGAAAACCAGAAGTGATGGAACCAGGAGGCACATGCACCCACCCCCCACCCCCACATCACCCCTTTTCTACATCATACTGCAATGAATTTTAAAATTTGATAGCATGGAAATTTTGCTCCCAGGCCACCAGCCTAAGTTTGTTAGGAATCTAATTGTGTTATGGGTTGTTTGTTTACCCACTTTTCATGGAGTATGCATGATTCTGCTGTTGGGTTAATGTGACGTCCCTTCACAAAGATTCGTGCTCAGGGTATAAATATTCCAATCAATAAGTATTTAATTAGTGTTGAAAACATCAAGATATTACTACAAAGTGTTCTCATAAAATTGCAGCCACAGTGAGTCTTCATTCATAAGTATAAGTTTACAAACATGTTTTAAGGCCATAAAAAAAAGAACCTCTGTTTCTCAGGCCCGCACACATGGTCATTTTTGGTGCGCATGCAACCTTTTTATGACACCAAAAAATCTTCAAAAAAAATTTGAGATACTGTGCTCTGTATTGTCTGTTTCTCAGGCCATTTTTTCCATAAAAGCATGCGGGCGGGCGGGTTTTTTTTTTCTTTTTATTTTCTCCCTGAGAGGTTGTTTGTGGTAATTTGACCCCCATCCAAACGCCTGGTGGACCACGCAAAATTTCGCAAATATATTGGTTATTCACCACAGGGGTGTTGGGTCGTAAATGAAGTGGGGTTTGAATGTTTGTTTTTTCAGTGAAACGTGAAAATTATAACACAGGACGAAAGTCACGAAATGCCTCGTGGGTGAAACGTCTCGGGTTGAAACATCTCTGGGACAAATCAAATGTCGAAGTGCCAACTTTCAGAGATTTATTTTACCAAAAAAAAAATCCTTTCAGAACCTGCCTAATAAAATCGTGAATCGCAATTTTTTCCCATTATATTCAAAATTATCACAACCCATTTGAACGGGCAGTTCATCCATAAATCGTATTTTTTTTAAATCTGAAAATGAAATACAAAACGAATGTTTGCGTGTTTTTATTAACCAATTCGACCGCACATACCTGCCTATATGCAATTTATTTTCAACTATGACTGTTACTTTTATATCAAGCAACGGTTACTATTAGTTATCCAATTATCCTGCATCTCAAATGCATTTATTTAAATTAACTGGTTTCAAATAACAGTACACAAATTCCCAATGACGGCCATTTACAATACAAATGTTACTAAAAATAAATGCCAGGAGACTGTGTTCCATTCAACATAGCACCTGACTTTGCAGACTTTCTGAGGGTTGGTGCGAATCAAACGTGGTGCGAATCGACCATTCCCCTTTGTGACTGTTTGTTGTCAGACTGAAAGACCCCTTCCTTCTTGCTGTCATTATGACTTATCTTTTACAGAATAAAATACTTTCTGTCGTGAATATTGCTAAAACCCACCCACTTTATTAAGGTATGATGTAGAAAAAGCTTGAAGTGTGTTAATTTAAAATTTGCGAACACATCGATATCGATTTACCGAAATGAGCACAATATCTCAAATTTTTTTTGAAGATTTTTTTGGTGTCATAAAAAGGTTGCATGCGCACCAAAAATGACCATGCGCGTGGGCCGGAGAAACAGAGGTTCTTTTTTTTATAGCCTTATATATTTTTTATACTTACCAATGGCCCAGACTTAGCTGGTGCAAACTTGATAAAATAAAGGGTCAAACACAAATTTTGAACCCCCCCAATCCCCAATATTTGCATACGAACAACGTTACATTGGGTACATGTATAAATAAAATGTGTTCAGCTGGTAGTCTGTGGTACTTAATGATGCAAGCATCACAATACAATAAGAAATTAAAATTGGAGAAAAACTAAAAAACACTCTTTTTTTCGATGGTAGATGATTGTTACACAACATGTAAGTCGCATGACTGTCACAAACATGTTATCAGTTTGTCAAGTTCAGTTACCTCCCTTGATGTTTCTCTCCAACGTTGGGTCTCGTTACAGTTATTCAGGTGAAAATGTCGGCTTTTCAAGAAATGTTCAGCTTCTGATTAACACGGCCGAGGATATTTCGCATTTAAATTACCTCCCCTATTCACAATGCTCACAATGTATATAGTTTCTGGAGGCTCTGAATATGGCCCTTTCTGGAGACAACTGTACACAACAAAAATCTTACAATATCACTCAAATACACTCAGCCGAATGACACAGTTGATGGCTAAAGAAATGGCTCAAAATGGTCAAAATTTTCTCATTTTGGGGATAAATCTCCAATTTTCGTGCATCGATAGTGATAAAACTGTGTTATAGGAATTCCCCATTCCTCCACTGAGGATTTTACAGCATAACATGATCATTCTGACAAATAAAAAACATATGGGTTTCTTATTCATTTTTTCAGAAGGCTTTCTCAAAGCAAATTTACACAAAAATTGTCCCATTTGTAAACTGCAAATTGTCAGGTCCCAAACAGGTCTGGGTTAGTCATTTAACACTTCCATGTGACCTTGACCCCCAATTGAAATGCACTTGACAGTACACAGTTTGAATCAAGACCATCAACAGATTATTTTATATTATTATCACCATTAATGAGAATTATTTACAAAATCCACACCACCAGAAACTAAAACTATAGCTCAAAATAGTCATTTGGCTGAGGATATCCAATAACCTCGGAAATGACCTTTTAATAGGAAACGAGACCTTAAGTGAAAAATAAAAAATTCTTCACACTCTCAGAAACAGTAAATGTGCATCTGTATTTAATTCTGAGAAAAATGATGTATAGCACATATGAAAAAATTGTTAACTTAGTGCCCTTAAGCCCCATGGATAGTGGCAGACTGAGCACTCTGACAGCCAGTTTCTTTACGTTTCTGTACGCAGTAATGTTCAGTGAGAGAAGGCCTGTTCTTTCACATTTCTGACTCTGATAAAAGTTCTGTAGAGTAAACTTTGCATTAGATGAAAGCAGGTAACACCAGTGGTTCCCCTATTCTACCAAGGCAGTATGCTTTAACCTGAGAGAAGGAAGTTAGATTTCAATTTAGATGGCTGCACAGCTGTAACACCGTGGACAATAGCTATCATGGCAGCTGTGTTGGTATACTGGCCAATGATCAGACTAAACCAATGGTGATGGATTATTTATTTTTGATGTGCACAGTCACTTTCAGCACCAAAAGCTACATCAGGATCACACATTAACTGATAAAATTAAAAAAAAAGTTAAAAAATTTATAGTAATTTATATATTTTTTATACTTACCAATGACCCAGACTTAGCTGGTGCTAACTCTAACAAAACCAGGGCCAAACACAAATTTTGCCCCCCAATCCCCAAAATTTGCATCCAAAACAAAAAGAAATCATGTCCTAAAGGACCTCCATACTACGCCTCTACTGTGCATGCGCAGTGACGCAGACGTTCTGAAATTGGCGCCAATTATCATTCTTACTGGCAGTGCCTGGTCAGCGCTATGTACTCAGCGGGGAGGCAAGAGTTCCCAACTCCAGGGAGGGCCATCCCCGTCTGGGTCATTGGTAAGTATAAAAAATATATAAATTACTATAAATTTTTTAACATTTTTATACTGTACCAATGACCCAGACTTAGCTGAATAGTAAACAGGCTGGAAGGCCTAGGACATAGAGGAAAATCCAATAAGCTCAACTATATAGTAAAGAGGTAACCCCTTAAGGAGAAAAGGAGTATTAGGCTTTACATGTATCTTTCTTATTTAATATTAAATTAGAAAGATACACTACCCTTAATAATTGAGCACAATAACATTCATGTTCTCTATTAACATCCAGTATAACCCTTATACTAATTATTTTTAAAGCAAGTCAATAAATAAAGTAGTCCAGAGAATTGAGACTCTTTATAGTCATTTAAAAGTGTCCGAGTATTGTATATTAAAGCCCGTTTGACACTTGACATATACAAATGCTTCACACCGAGCTACACTTTAAAAATAAGACATGAATGAATTTAAACATTAATATTACACTTTAAAACCATCCCGGAAGCGAATCAGAAATACTGACTTGGAGGAGGCATTCCCTTGCTTTTCACTATAAAGCAGGTGACCTAAGGGAACACCCGCCCCGCCCCCCCCCCCCCCTTCCCCTTGCCCTGGGTCAAATAGCCCAGAGCGAAGAGGGCAGCCGGACGGAGTCACTGCCGGAACAGAAAGCCTGCATAACTATAGTTGCAACTGTTTAGTGGACGACATTCTGAGCAACAGATAACGGACCTAAACAATGCAGGTCTCCAGAAATGGACTCAATATTTCTGAGATAAAAATTCGTAAATGTGGATGGCTGAGACCAATAAGCAGCCTTCATTAAATCTGTAATAGCAACACTATTAGCATAAGCCCAGGAAGTAGAAAGAGCTCTTACTTCATGAGCAGAAATCTTAAGCACAGACTGCTGAGAAGAAGATAAATCTTCATAAGCAGTACGGATAGTTAACTGAATCCATCTAGCAATAGAATGGACTGAAATGTCCTTTCTATTAGGCATCAAAGACAGAAAGAAACGTTTCCGTCCCTTTCTGATAAACTGAGATCTCTGTTTATAGATACGTAGTGCTCTAACAGGACAGAGTAAAGGCCTACGCCCGTCTGAAGACGGAAGAGCCTTAATAACAATAGGTTCCGGATATTTATTAGGAGCCTGATTCTTAGCTAAAAAACCCACATTAGTAGTGAAGGTGATTGTGTTCCCAACACTACGATAATGAGAATCATCCACCGATAGTGCATGAAGCTCACTGACTCTTCTAGCAGAAGAGAAAGCTAAGAGAAAAGCTGTCTTATAAGATAAGAATTTGAAATCTACTGTCCCAAGAGGTTCAAATGGCTTTTCCTTCAATTTAAGGAGAACCCAAGCTAAATTCCACTTAGGAATTAATCTAAGAGTTCTGGGTCTATTTATCGAAAAGTTTCTAACCAACTTCGATAAAGAGACATTAGATCCAATTTGTAAACTATCATGATGTGCATAGGTATCAGATAACATAGATCTATAACCCTTTATAGTAACAGGCTGCAGTTTGATTTCGTCAAACAAGTATACTAGAAAGTTTGCAATGTCTGGTATAGAGGGATCGAATATATCTACAGAATGATCCCTACACCAACGACGAAAAATCTTCCACTTAGCCGCATAATTTAGCGAAGAGGAGGTCCTCCTACAGTTAGAAATCGCGTCCACTGCTCGTCCTGTAAAGTGTTTGCCATGCAAGAAGGACCGCACAACGGAAAAACGTGAAGGTTGAGACCTTGCGGGTTGTGATGGAGTTGGCGCGATTTCCCCTGCGAAAGAAGATCCTCCCGTGGAGGAAGCTTTCGCGGTAGGTCCCACAACAGACACCTGAGTAGATTTATCCACGGTCTCTGTGGCGACAGAGATGCTACCAACAGAATCTTGCATTGAGATTGTTTTATCTTTAGCAATACTTGTTGAATTAACGGCGCAGGAGGATACGCATATCCTATCATTCCGTCCCAAGGGATCGACAGAGCGTCTACTGCAAATGCTCTTGGATCCGGACACGGAGACACATACGTCTGCAACTGATTGTTGAGATGTGTCGCAAATAAGTCTATCATTGGCCGTTCCCATTGGTAGCAAATCTGATTGAATACTTGTTTGTTGAGAGTCCACTCCGACGGCAACAAGCGACCCTTTCGTGAAAGGGAGTCTGCTAGCACATTCAGACGACCCGGTATGTGACGGACCGAAAGAAGAACGTGATGTTCTAACGCAAACAGAAGGATTCTTTCCGTTAGATTGAACAATGGAACTGAATGAGTGCCTCCCTGATTCCGTATATACGCCACTACTGTCGTATTGTCGGATAGGATTTGGACATGAGCATCGTGAATAATGTCCATCCAGTGACGTAACGCAAGCCAAATTGACATCATTTCCTTGATGTTTATGTGCTTGCACAGGAATTGCGGATCCCAAAGACCCTGGCATCTCGAATCCGTTGGGATTAATGATGCACCCCAACCTGTTTGACTGGCATCCGTCATAACGGTAAAACTCGGATCCGGCAACTGCAGCGGAACTCCTTGAGTTAACCACTGAATGTTTGCCCAAGTCTGAATCTCTTGTTTCACTTGATCTGACAAGAGAACGTCTACATCGAGCGAATGAATTTTCACACTCCAATTCTGAGTCAGGAAAATTTGAAGAGGACGTGTGCGTAACCGCCCCATCGGAATGAGATCCGCGGCGGCTCCGCACAGACCTATCAGTCTCATAAATTCTCTCGCCGTGACTTTGTCTGCGTGCAGACAATAGCGAGCGTAACAACTGACTAATTTCGCTCTGGTTAACGGCAGACGAACGAGATTGTTGTGTGTCTCGAAGCTCATTCCCAGATGAGTGAATGACTTGGACGGCACCAGATCAGACTTCTCCTCGTTTACTATAAAACCGAGACGTCGGAGCAATAGAAGAAGATTCTGAACATCGTTCTGAAGCGTTAACTCGTTGCCGTACCTCTGAAGAATGTCGTCCAGGTAGGCCGACGTTACCGCAGACGAATGAGCTCGGAAGTAGATCATTACCGAGTTCATTACCCGAGTGAAAGCCTAGGGTGCTAGATTCAATCCGAAGCACATCGCCCGGAATTGATACACCACTCCTAGGACTGCGAAGCTTAGATACTTTCGGAATGTCGGATGTACCATGACGTGAAAGTAAGCATCTTTGAGATCTATGCTCGTTGCATAATCGTTCACCCGAATACTCGCTCTGACCGATCGAATCGTCTCCATATAAAACTTCGGAGCGACGATCAGCTTGTTTATCCAGCTCAAATCTATGACTGGACGGAACGAGCCGTCTGGTTTCGGAACCAGAAACAGATGGCTGTAGAATCCCGGAGATTCCTGGTTTTCTACGACCTCTACCGCGTTCTTCATTAAAAGAGACTGCACCTCTGATAACAGAGCGTCTCTTTTCTGTGGATTTGACGGAAGATGAGTCCACTTTGGACTTCGAGTTAATGGAGGCTTTCGTTTGAAGGATATCTTTAGACCTTCCGAAGTCACTCCTCTCACCCAAGGGTCGTCCGTAATTGACGCCCACTCTTGTGAAAAGCTCGACAACCTTCCGCCAACCGGAACGCGATAGAGGTTTAAGCCATCACCTCCTGGACCTGCGAGGCCTGCGGTAGGAGAAACCACGTCTTCCACGACCCGCACCTCGCCTCGTCGACCTCGGGGCGTCCGACCGATTGTCCCAGCCTGAAGGACGTCCCGAACGAGAGTCGCTATCCTGACGGTCTCTCGAATAAGACCAAGAGGACGCACCGGAACCTCTATAGGAACCTCTCTTGGGCGCATTAGACCCAGAAGTGCCTGTCTTATTCGTGTCTGCTGTATCCGACTTCTTAGGAGCAGATCTGAACAACAGAGAATCATTAGCTTTCTTTTTAATTTTATCATAAATACCGGAAAGCTTGCCGTCAAAGAGAAGTTCTCCTGAGACCGAAGCGACTCTAAGAGAGTTCTTCACCTTAGAATCCACTAGTGTGGATGTAGCTAGGGCTGCGTCACGTCTAACCAACTCCAGATTTGCCACTGAAAGGGCGGAGTTACACGTGGAATAAGCTACTGCCCTTGAAAGAAGTCTTAAAGAGGATTGTATATCCTGAAACTCTTTCCCCTGAAGGCGCAGTGATAACGCCTTAGTAAGGTGATCTGCGTAAGATAAGGCATCTAAATTGGCTCTGTTAGACGCAATAGCTGTTTCCAACACCGCGGTTGGAATAGAAGCTGACGACGGTAATGATAGCTCTAAGTCTTCCGCCTCGACGTCCATACGCAGAGGAACTCTCGGTATACCCTGTCCTGCCGTATCGAATTTATTCCTTGCATTAATGAAAGGCAGGTTGAGAGTATTAGCGGACAAGAAACCTGCTTTCCCCGTCCTGGAAGCAAGTTTAAATATAGCGTCGTTCAATAATTCAAATGTTCTTGCAACATTATTGGACTGCGACGGAAACTCGGGAGCGATGTCCCTGAACCGCTCAAAAAATTCAGAGTCCAATGACGCTATAATTCTCTTGTCCGGAAGCGCAGCAGTCTGGCCCGACGGAACAACTTGAGGGAGAAAGTGCCGGATGAAGTCCACGGCAGCTTTATGTTGTTCCGAAAGGGATAGCTCCAAGTCATCCGTATCCCTTTCACCATCCGGTCGGACCTCATGATGTTCCCGGTCGTCCGCCCCAGATGCTTCGGCGGAGCGTACCGACCCAGCGCCGTCGGATAATTCTCGATCCGACACCGTTTCTGTCGGCTGCTGGGAGGCTGCGATAAGCTGTGCTATCTGCACAAGAATGTCCGGCGTCGAGACCTGCGGAGGCGCAGTCTTTCGCTGCTTCGCCGAGGGCAGCTCCGCATCAGATGGCTCCCGCATACTTTTCCTATGCGAACGTCCAGAGTCCATCGGTCTCGAATCCCTGGCTGCCGGATGGTGTGACCTGGTCGCCGAAGAATCCTTCATCGGCGAAGCTGGTAATATATCGGCGGTCACGCAGCCAAGGTGCGGTCGTGTGCGCTGACGAGAAGAGGAAGCCTTAACAGTCTCTGCGGACTGCTTATACAACGGAGCGTCCCGAGCGACGGACGTATGCTCCGCTAAAGACACATTTTGTACCACAACATCTGGTCCCAGATGTTGTTGTACGAGAGAGGGGCCTCTCTCGCTTGCGGCCCGGCTGGACCTGGACGAGCTAGGAACCGGACTCAAAGGCTTCCTCCGATCTCGCTTACTATCCGCCGTCACTGGGTGTGCATCTATTATGTTTATAGTGCTCGCATCACCCAAAATTTCCTCTTGGACCGCACTGGACGAACCCGGCTGCCGAACCATTCGGTGAATGGACGCTACACCGGGCGAGCTAGCGGACGACATTTGTCTAATCTCCATGAGCACTTTTGCCGCTAGCTCTGAATTCATTTGTGACGACGGACGCACACTTGAAGAAGATAACATGGAAACATCACCCTGTTCTGGTTCCTCTGAAATAGAAACTGAGAGAGTAGAGTGAGCTTGCGGAGAAAGAGCCGGATCGCTCTTTCTCCAGAAACAACATATCGTGACACACGTTTCCAATGTTTCTCATCCCAATGTTCACATATAGGACAGGGATTAATGCGAGAACACTGACTACAATTAATACAATGATCATGAAAGTCAGAGGAAGATTTCTTCCTATTACAATTTGAACAATGTCCCTTCATTGTGAAAGAACAACAATAAGTCCTAGTTACTCGCAAATACCCCTGACACAAAGATACATAATAACATGATCCATTAATAAATGAAAAAACAATTGCAAAACAAAATAATTTTGAAAAAATATTTTTTCAGCGAAGCCCAAGTTGCTGAAAAGTAATGTTGAGCCCCGATGGATCCGATGGCAAAGTGTGGTCAAAAATTTTAAATTTATATTAAATAATTAATGAGACACTTTCGGATAATATAAATGTATCTTATAGTGAGATAAACTACAGCAAAGGCAAACAGCCCCCCTCAAAAAAGGCTGTTGCCAATGAAAACAAACAGTGTAAAAACACCAGAAAACATGACTCCAGGCACTGAAAAAACTGGCCCGGAATCAGTCATCAATTACACTCTATCTGATGCAAAACAGAGACTCCCAGGGGAGAATCTGTAGAACATCAGATGGAAGATGCAGAACACAAACGTTATACACCCATGGGTGAAAACGTAACTATGGGGAAAATAACAGAAAACATTCTGTAACCAAGCAACTCTCCCAGGAAATTTTAGAAATGAAATTTCTCAAAAATATGCCAAGAGCATGGGAGAATTGCAAGGGGGGACTTTAGAAGGCTAGGGGAGAGGAAACACTGAATAAGCAGTGCAACAATTAGCAAGAATGACAACAAGAGGCCCATGCCTCGAAAATAGGCAACTTAACATAATTTCGTCAAAAAATTTTAAGTACAGCCCTGATTATTTTTTGTCACTTCTTTTTCCTCTCCTCCTTCTATCCTCCTTAGAATCACATTTTCTCCAAAAATTACGTGTCTGGCATCCTTTAAACTGAGATTTACAAGCACAAAGATCAGTGAGATGTTGACTGATGAAGGGCCAAACAGAGAATGATAATTGGCGCCAATTTCGGAACGTCTGCGTCACTGCGCATGCGCAGTAGAGGCGTAGTATGGAGGTCCTTTAGGACATGATTTCTTTTTGTTTTGGATGCAAATTTTGGGGATTGGGGGGCAAAATTTGTGTTTGGCCCTGGTTTTGTTAGAGTTAGCACCAGCTAAGTCTGGGTCATTGGTACAGTATAAAAGTTAAAAAATTTATAGTAATTTATATATTTTTTATACTTACCAATGACCCAGACATAGCTGGTGCTAACTCTTAAAATATAGGGCCAAACACAAATTTTGCCCCCCAATCCCCAAAATTTGCATCTAAAACTAAAGAAAACATGTCCTGAAAGGCCCTCCACACTTCGCCCCTACTGCGCATGCGCAGTGTCAAGGACGTTCCGAAATTGGCGCCATTTATCATTCTAATAACCAGTGCCTGGTAAGCGCTATGTACTCAGCGGGGAGGCAAGAGTTCCCAACTCCTGGGAGGGCCATCCCCGTCTGGGTCATTGGTAAGTATAAAAAATATATAAATTACTATAAATTTTTTAACATTTTTATACTGTACCATTGACCCAGACATAGCTGAATAGTAAAAAGGCTGGAGGGCCAAGGACATAGAGCAAAATGGAATACGCTCAATAAAATAAAATAGAGTCATCCCCTGTAGGGAAAAGAAGTAATAGGCCTTACATGTATCTTTCTTATTTATGATAAATTAGAAAGATACAACACCTTCCAAAAATTGAGCTTCATACATCCATGTACTCTATTAATATCCAATAATCCTTATACTAATAATTTTTAAAGTAAGCCAATAATAAAGTAAGTCTAGAGAATAGAGACTCTTATACTCCTAAAAGTGTGTGAGAATTGCATAATCATGTCCGTTGACATATGCAATATTCAAAAGCTATACTTTAAAAACTAAGACTTGAATGAATTTTATAAACTTAAACTTCTCACTAAACAACCATCCCAATAACAGCTCAGAATTACTAACTCCGGAGGAGGTATCCCCTTGTTTTCATAGTAAAAACAGGTGACCCAAGGGAACACCCTCCCCCCCCCCCCTTTTCTTGCCCTGGGTCAAATAGCCCAGAGCGAAGAGGGCAGCCGAACGGAGACACTGCCGAAACAGACAGCCTACCTAGCTATAGTAGCAACTGTTAAGTGAATGACATTCTGAGCAGTAGATAATAGACCTAACAATAGAGGCCTCCAGAAATGGACTCGATATTTCTGAGATAAAATTCATGAATGTGGATGGCTGAGCGCAATGAGCAGCCTTCAAAAATCTATAATAGCAACACTATTAATGTAAGCCCAAGAAGTAGAAGAACTCTTACTTCATGAGCCGAAATCTTAAGCACAACTGCTAAGCCAATGATATACCATAAGCAGTACGCTAGTTAATAGAATCCATTAACAATAAAATGGAGCGTAACGTCCTTCTACTAGACATCAAAGACAGAAGAAGCTTACGCCCTAGTAATAAACAGATATCTGTTTATAAATACATAAACTGTACCCGGAAAGAGTAAAGGCCTATGCCCATACGAAGACGGAAGGACCTTAAAATAATAGGTTCCGGATAATAGGAGCCTAACTCTTATGCAACAATCCAACCTAAATAGTAACGGAAGTATTGATTCCGAAACTATGAAAGTGAAAATCATCCATCGATAGTGCATGAAACTCACTGACTCTACAGTAAAAGAGAAACCAACAGAATTACTGTCTAAAAGGTCAGAATTTGAAAACTACTGTTTCCAGAGGCTCAAATGATTACTTAGCTAAATAAGAACCGAAGTTAAAATCCGTATAGGAATTTAATCTAAAGATTCTAAGTCTATTTATCAAAAAGTTACTAACTGACTCAGATAAAGAGACAAAAGACTCAATTGTAAACTATCGTAGAGTGCATAGGTATGAGGTAACATAAACCTATAACCTAAATAACAACAGGCTGCAGTAGATCTTGTGAAACAAGTATACTAAAAAATAGCAATGAGTAGTATGGAGGGATCAACAATATGAACATAATGATCCCTACACCACGACGGAAGAGCCTCCACTTTAGTCGCATAGAATAGCGAAGAAGAGGATCTCCTATAGTAAGAAATCGCGTCCAAAGCTCGTCCAGTACAGTGCTTACAATGCAATATGGACCACACAACGGAATACATGAAGGTTGCGACCTTGCTGGTTGTGATAAAGATGACACGATTTACCCAGTGAAAAAAGATCCTCACATAGAGGAAGATTTCACGTTAAGATCCACAGTAGACAAGAGAGTAAATTACTCATGATCTCTGTGAAGATAGAGATGCTATCAACAGAAATGTATTGTGGTTGTTTATCTTAGCAATATCTGCTAAATCAACAGCGCCGGAGGATACGCGTATCCTATCATTCCGTCCTATAGATCAATAGAGCGTTAACAGTATTAGCTCAGAGATCTGGACAAGCCAACACATACGTCTGCAATTGATTAGCAAGCTGTGTCATAAATAAAACATCATTGGGCGCTCCCAAAGATAGCAAATCTGATTGAATACTTGTTTGTTGAGAGTCCATTCTGACAGCAACAAGCGACCCGTAAGAGAACGGGAGTGCGATAAAACAATCAGACGACCCAGAATATGACGGACCAAAACTGAACTTGGTGTACTATAACCAACAGACGGATTCTTTCCATTAAATTGAATAACGGAAACGAAAGAGTGCCTCCCTGGTTCCGGAGATACGCCACTACTGTCGAATTAAAGGACAGGAATTTGGGCATGCGTTTCTGAATAATGTTCATGCAATGACATAAAGCAAGCCTAAAAAACATTATTCCGCGGAAGTTAAACTGATAGCTAAAAGACTGCGGAACCCAAAGACCCTGGCACTTCGAATCCGTAGGGATCAGTATATATCCCAATCTGTTTGACTGGCAACCGTCATAACAGCCACACTCGGGTCCGGCAACTGCGGCGGCACTCTCTGAGTCAACCACCGAATGTTTGCCCCAGTCTGAATCTCTTGTAACACTAGATAGACAAGAGAATGTATAAATCGAGCAATTCATGGATTGCCGGAAAGTTGCCGTCGAAGAGAAGCTCCTCCGAGAACGAAGCGACTCTGAGAGAGTTCTTAACCTACTATCCACGCGTGGATGTAGCTAGGGCTGCGTCACGTCTAACCAACTCCAATCAGCCACTGAAGGGCGGAGTTATACGTGAACAAACTACTGCCCTCAAAAGAAATTACATTGAGAATAATATCCCGTAAATCTTTTCTTGAAGACGTAATGATAACGCCTCAGTAAGGCAGATTACGTATAATAAAGCGTCTAAGTTAAGTCTACTATATATAATGTCGTTCCCAACATTGAAATTGGAAAAGACATAAATGGCGAAAAAGAATATATGCAGTCTTTAATCACACCGTCTAGACGCATATGAACTCTCGGTATGCCCTGCTCTGCCAAAATAAACTATTTGTAAAAAAGATAAAATGGCAGAAATGAGCCACGCGGACAAGAAACTAAACTATCATGCTTAGTAGCAGGCTTGTATATATATATAAATATATAGCGTCGAAAAATAAAACACATGTTGTAATGACAATATTGGACTGCGTCGGTAAGTCAGGGACAAAGTCCCTGTACCGATCGAAAAAGCCGAGTCCAATGACGCTATAAGTCTCTTATCCAAGATCGCAGCAATGAAGTCCGAAAAATAATCACTGGAAGAAATGCCAGAAGATATGAAAGGCATCTTCCGATACTACTAAAGGGCAAACTCGAAATCTTTCGAATCCCTTTCGCCATCCTGTCGGACCCTATAAAGCGTTCGGTCGTCCGTAGCTTGATGCAACCGCGGACCGCACCGACCCAGCGCCGTCGGATAATTCCTGATTCGACCGAGAAACTGTCAATTGCTGGGATGCTGCGAAACAACTGTGCTAACTCGGATAGCACGTCCGTCACTGAGGCCTGAGGAGCAGCGGTCTTACGATGCATTGCCGCAGGAAGCTCCGAGATCGTTACCCCGTGCATACTTCCAATATGCGAGCGAACGGAGTGTATAGGCCTCGTGTCCCTTGGCTACCGGATGGCGCGACCTATTCGCTGTGGAATCACTGAATGCCGAAACTGATCGGATACTCGAGGTCACGTAGCCAATGTGCGGTCGTGTGCCCTGCTGTGAGGATGAGGAAGCATTAAAGACAGTCTCTCGGACTGTCAATATAACGGAGCGTCCCGAGCAACGGACATATGCTCCGAATGTAAAATATCTGAACCACAACATGCGTCCCCTATGTTGTTGGCTTCCTCCGATCTGTCCTCAATCTGCCGTCACTGGGTGAGTACTAAAGTAATTAAAGTGCTCGCATCACCCAAATCTCCTTCCTAGACCGCAACGGACGAACCCGGCAGCCGAACCATTCGATGAATGTACGCTACACCGGGTGAGCTAGCGAATGTCACTCCGTAAGCGATAGACATATTCCATGAGCACTTATTGCCGCTAACTCTTCATTAACTATGACGACAGAGGCACACTTTTGAAAGACATCTCCATAACTCTTCGAACAAGAAACCAGAAATGCTTGGATAGCAAGCATAAATAATAATATATATAGCGTCGTTCAATAATTCGAAAGTTTGTGTGACATTATTGGACTATGTCGGAACTGAGGGACGATGTCCCTGAACCGAACCAAAAATTTCTAAGTCCACCGACGCTATCAGTTTCTTATCCGGCATCGCAGCATATGTTGTTCCGAAAGGGAAAGCTTGAAATCCTCCGAATCCCTTTCGGTATCCCGTCGGACCGGATGAAACTTTCGGACGTCCGTACCCGCTTCCGCGGAGCGTCCCGACCCAGCATCGTCGAATAAAATATATGCGACAGATTCAGTTGATGCTGGGATGCTGCGATAAACTGTGCTATTAAGGAAAGCACGTCCGTTCCCGAGGCCTGTGCAGTAGCGGACTTACGATGCATTGCCGCTGGAAGCTCCGTGTACGTTGACTCCCGCACACTTCCTATGCGAACGTCCGGAGTCTGCAGGCCTCGAGTCCCCGGCTACCGACCCAGCGCTGTCGGATAATTCTCGATCCGACACCGTTTCTGTCGGCTGCTGGGATGCTGCGATAAGCTGTGCTATGTGCACAAGAATGTCCGGCGTCGAGACCTGCGGAGGCGCAGTCTATCGCTGCTTCGCCGAGGGCAGCTCCGCATCAGATGGCTCCCGCATACTTTTCCTATGCGAACGTCCGGAGTCCATCGGTATCGAATCCCTGGCTGCCGGATGGTGTGACCTGGTCGCCGAAGAATCCTTGATCGGCGAAGCTGGTAATATATCGGCGGTCATGCACCCAAGGTGCGGTCGTGTGCGCTGACGAGAAGAGGAAGCCTTAGCAGTCTCAGCGGACTGCCTATACAACGGAGCGTCCCGAGCGACGGACGTATGCTCCGCTAGCGACACATTTGTACCACAACATCTGGGTCCAGATGTTGTTGAACGAGAGAGGGGCCTCTCTCGCTTGCCGTCCGGATGGACCGGAACGAGCTATGAACCGGACTAAAAGGCTTCCTCCGTTCTCCCTCCGATCCGCCGTCACTGGGTGTGCATTAAGTTAATTTTATAGTGCTCGCATCACCCCAAAATTCCTTCTAGACCGCAACGGACGAACCCGGCTGCCGAACCATTCGATGAATGGACGCTACACCGGGCGAGCTAGCGGACGTCAAAGGCCGTCGAACCTACTAGGGTCCTCTTAGGCAATTGGCGTATTACATGAGCACTTTTCCGCTAGCCCTTCATTAATTGTGACGACAGAGGCACACTGTTGGAAGACATCACAGATACATCACCCTAATCTTGATCGTCTGAAATAGAAATTGATAAAGTAGAGTGACCCTGCGGGGAAAGGACCGGAGTGTCCAAATCCCCAACAACATACCGTGACATACGCTTCCCATATTGTCATCGAAATCATACGATACAGAACAGGAGTTAATGCGAGTACACTGACCACATATAGAATGATAATAAGGTCAGAGGAAGACTTCCTCTTAAAACAATTGATCAATATCCTTTCAATGTGAAAAGAAAACAAGTCCTGGTACTCGCACTAACCCCTGGCAATCAAAATACATAATAATAATATGATCCATTAATATAGAAAAAATAATTGAAATCAAAATATTTTGAAAAAATATTTTTTCAGAACAGCCCAAGTTTCTGAAAAGTAACGTTGAGCCCCAATGGATCCCAAGCCTAAGTGTGGACAAAAATTTTAAAAATATTTTAAACAATTTATTCAACACTTACGAACAATAATAATGTATCTAGTTATGATTAAAATAACATAAAGATATTATTATTTAGAAATCCCCCCCCTCACACAGAGGGCTGTTGTAAATGTAAACAATGAGTGTAAAAACACTAAAATAAGACTCCAGGCACCCAGGCCCGAAATCAGTTACCAAAAATACACCATCTGATGCAAAACAGAGACTTCCAGGGAAGAAACTGCAGAACATCAGATGGTAGATGCAGAACACAACGCCTAACCACCCGTAGGTGAAGACGTAAACATGGGGAAAGAACAGAATTCATTCTGTTATTCAGCTAAAACTCCCAAGAAATTTTAGTAATAATAATTACAGAAACTATGCCAAAAGCATGGGAGAATAGCAAGGGGGAACTTAAAGGACAGGGAGAGAGGAAAACAGTTGAAAAAACAGTGTAACTAAATAATCAGAATGACAACAAAATGGCTGCTGCCTTGAAAATAGGTAACTTAACATAATTTCATTAAAAAATTTTAAGTTACAGCCCTGATAATATTCTGTCACACATTCTTTTCCTCTCCTCCTTTTCTATCCTCCTTAGAATCACCATTTCACTAATATTTATGTGTCTGGCATCATTTAAACTGAGATTTAAAAGCTCAAAGATCAGTCAGATGTTAACTGATGAAGGGCCAAACTTAGAACGATAAATGGCGCCAATTTCGGAACGTCCTTGACACTGCGCATGCGCAGTAGGGGCGAAGTGTGGAGGGCCTTTCAGGACATGTTTTCTTTAGTTTTAGATGCAAATTTTGGGGATTGGGGGGCAAAATTTGTGTTTGGCCCTATATTTTAAGAGTTAGCACCAGCTATGTCTGGGTCATTGGTACAGTATAAAAATATACAGAAATTACATTCATTTGTAAACTGCATCCTCCCTCAAAATGCATATTTCAGTCCCCATCCACCCACTCTTTTCCACAGCATTCTCAATTCACTTTCCTCATTTGGCTAAGCATCATTCACTGATTCTATCAATTATAACATAATATAATCCTAAAAGAAAAATTTCTATAAATCTCTTGTAACCACATTTTCCTGCATAGCATACATTGTGTTTGCTAAAGGGTTAAAAATAGACCTGATCCAAAAGACTGACATTTGAAGTATATGCTATTTGAAAAGAGCTGTGTAAATGTGACGATTAAGAATATTCAGTCCCAAATTATCTCTACTAATCAGACTACACTCTGATAATTCCCTGGAAAGTTCTTAGAAAGAATTCTCCATATGACTGTACCAGTAAACAGCATTTTCAAATAAAATTGTGTTAAAAAACCTACATAATTCTCTTGATAGCACCATTACTGGACTTAAAATACCTCAAGAGGGAGAACTTTCCAGGAAATTATATCTGTACAGGGTACCACTGAAAAAAGAAAAATATGTTTTAATATTTCTTTTAGTTATCCTACAACATATTCCCACTAATACAGTTGGTTGCTATGGAGACTGGAGGCCAGAAATTGCAATGAAAGCAAACACTGTTTTCTACTTAAGGTCTCGTTACAGTTATTCAACTGAAAATGTCGGCTTTTCAAGAAATGTTCAGCTTCTGATTAACACGGCCAAGGATATTTCACATTTAAATTACCTCCCCTATTCACAATGCTCACAATGTATATAGTTTCTGGAGGCTCTGAATATGGCCCTTTCTGGAGACAACTGTACACAACAAAAATCTTACAATATCACCCAAATACACTCAGCCGAATGACACAGTTGATGGCTAAAGAAATGGCTCAAAATGGTTAAAATTTTCTCATTTTGGGGATAAATCTCCAATTTTCGTGCATCGATAGTGATAAAACTGTGTTATAGGAATTCCCCATTCCTCCACTGAGGATTTTACAGCATAACATGATCATTCTGACAAATAAAAAACATATGGGTTTCTTATTCATTTTTTCAGAAGGCTTTCTCAAAGCAAATTTACACAAAAATTGTCCCATTTGTAAACTGCAAATTGTCAGGTCCCAAACAGGTCTGGGTTAGTCATTTAACACTTCCATGTGACCTTGACCCCCAACTGAAATGCACTTGACAATACACAGTTTGAATCAAGACCATCAAGACCATCAACAGATTATTTTATATTATTATCACCATTAATGAGAATTATTTACTAAATCCACACCACCATAAACTAAAACTATAGCACAAAATAGTCATTTGGCTGAGGATATCCAATAACCTCAGAAATGACCTTTTAATAGGAAATGAGACCTCGATTGCAGAGAACATGTAAACACTGAAAAAACACATCAAGGGAGGTAACAAGTTGAACAATGAACATTAAATAATATATTCTGACGTCGTGTGTGTATCTGTAAACCATGTGCCATACAACTTCACAACACACATTAACAGCAAAGTTATTATTCAATTAAGACACAAAGTATGTGTGCTCAGTATCCTCCTGGTTTATACAGCCAAGTGTATTGCATTCTTACACAAAACCGTATTAACACTATTTACCAGAATAACACACAATCATCACAATATCGTGTGACTGTATCGTTTATAATGATCTTCTCCCTCCACAACTCCAAAACATGTAACTATTATTTTGGCTAATATTGCCCAGCACTAAACATGCATGCTCTGAGAACTTATGTGGTATTAAGAGTTCGTAATTGGTGATTTATCAACAAAATTCTGCACTAACAGATTTTCTTCTGGATCTATTTCAAGCATCGAAATCGGCAGAGAAATAATTGGTAATCGGTTCATAGCAAGTTTTGATAATCGGTTCATCACTATGCAGCACCCAGGAAGAGACTGGAATTGACACCAAGCATCATTCTTCCTAGTTGTGCCTACCAATGTTATAACTCAGCGGGGAGGTATGAGTGCCCACTCATGGGAGGGTCATCCCCATCTGGGCCATTGGTCTTTATCCCAGCTGCCTACATGGGGGCACAATGATGCCATGTACTAAGGCATACTGCACGTCGATGGTGCACAGGTCTTCAACCGCTGTAACCCTGCTTAAGCGGAGCTTGAACAGAGTTAGAATGTTGAGGTGTGGACGGTTGCTCGTCGATGCTCGATGGTTTTCTCCAGGTACTCCAGCTTCCTCCACCTGTAAAACTGCCACAGTCACAATTAGCCATTGTGCATAAGTATGTGACCTTAAACACCAATAAATAAATAATAATAAATACTGGGCCATTGGTAAGTATAAAAATACATAACAAATTACTTTAAATTTATCATATTTTTATACTAGAACCAATGGCCCAGACTTAGCTGAATCGTAAAAAAGGCTGGAGGGCCTAGGACTTAAAGGGATAGCAGACTAAACTTTGGCTCCTTAGCCTGCATTAGGACTCCCAGGTGAATAGGAGATTAAAATTTTAGGAATAACATATATCCATCTCTATACAACAATGGAGGAGGATATACCACAGAATAAGGAGCAATATCCAAGTGATTCCTTATTATTTAGCATAAATGATTATGCTAATTTAGTGTAACAAGCCCCCAATTTTAAGACTAGTCTGGACTAAGACACTTAAAATTAGGAAAAGCGTGTCCGAGAGTTGGAGACTAATGCCCAAAGACACACGCCGTATATAATGCAATAAGCTGTACATAAGATAAGTATAATCTTTTGACAATAACAGCTTCACTCATAATTACACACTTATTATAAAGCCAGAAGAGGTAAAGAGAAATCCCCCCCCACCCCTCTTTTTTGAAGGAATTAATCTTCAAAACAAAGAGGGAAGCGGCCTGGAATCAGTGAAAAAGCGGTACTGAATAATATACAGTCGCCTAAAAGGCTCCCGGTTATTAAAATCGCAAGCTTCTAAATGTATGCTGCATCCAGAATACGTAGATAGGTCGATAACCAGTGATATTAATATGTACAACCTTAAACTTGTCCAATTTAATCCCAATGGAAAGTTATCTGATAGAACTTATATGCATCTGAGCCAACCCACAGGCAACCACATTCAGGTGTACAAGTACATTCCAATAATGAACTTCCAAATTGTAACCATTCAATCTACGAGAATGAGAGAACAGGATTCCCCTTGTGTCCCGCTTCCGGTTGAAGACTGGATTCAGAACCTGGAACAGGATATGATTAAATAAACAGCTGCACCAAGAGCACATGATACACCTGTTATTAATTACAAGAGGGAAGCCCACAATATGAATATACAAGTGTACTTGTCAGGTTAATCATGAAAATTGCTCAAAGTCTGACGTGGAAAATTGCCTATATTTTGAGGAATAAAGTCCCATAACTCTGGAATGACAAATCAGACAGTGACACAAATCGAAAGGGAGATTCCTTCCATCAACATATACTTGCAACCAAAAAATCATCAAAATTGCTCTAAGCATTTTCAAGTTATTGTTTGACATGTGGAAAATTGCTTATATTTTGACGAATAAAGTCCCATAACTCCGGAATGACATACCGGACGGCGACACAAACAGAAAGGGAGATTCCTTCCATCAACATATACTTTCCACCAAAAAATCATGAAAATTGCTCAAAGCATTTTCAAGTTATTGTCTGACATGTGGAAATTGCCTATATTTTGACGAAATAAAGTCACATAACTCTGGAATGACAAATTGGACAGCGACACAAATCGAAAGGGAGCTTCCTTCCATCAACATATACTTTCCACCAAAAAATCACAAAAATTGCTTCAAGCGTTTTTGAGTTATTGTACGACATGTGGATGGATGGACAGACGGACAGAGGTACACCATAATACGACCCATTTTTTCAAAACGGGCGTATAAAAATCTGTCACGGACCGACCCCAAATAAATCATTGTTTACTAGGTCCGTTAAAACAAATGACTGTCCGGAGAAAGAATATACCACTCCGAATAATGAAGCCAAAAATAGAGAACGTATGACTTGATGATGGCCTGTAGGAAACTCCATAACTGATCCAACAAGGTCAAAATTCTCATAAGCTCTATACTAACGCAGCGCAAGAATTTAAGAAAATCTATTCAATAATACGTCAGCCTAATGATAAATACATATTATGCACGCAATCAACAGAATCCCACATGTACCTGAGCGATACAAAATATAACCAGGAAACTGAAGAAATAAAATGACGTTAATGTGATTTAACCTGAGGAATAGACTCATATGTCATAACAAAATCAGAAAACTATGAGTGAAACTTCTGAGTGGACTAATTGCCATATTTGGAAAATGTTTTCCAGATAACCGACATGTCTGCCACACAGGTACACGAAGGCTACCAATATCAACCGAATGTATTTATGAAAGAATTCAGAATCCAAAAAAAGTTACTGTTCAAGAAACAGGAAGCAAACCAACTAAAGATTGGATGCACCCCTGAAGTCACCGCTAGACCATAACCCACCCGCCAATCGAAGAGCAATGAAAGACATATAATTGAATGCATACAAGGCTTACAGGAAGAGCACTATGTCCTGCCCTGTAATCACCTCTTAATATATTGGTGGGGGGGGGGGGGGGGGGGGGGGGGGGTGTCAACATAAATCAATAATATAAATGTTTACTGACTTGGGCCAAACCAAAGAATGATGCTTCATACCAATTCCGGTCTCTTCCTGGGTGCAGCCCATGCACAGTACTAAAAGTATGGAGGGCCAGATAGGACTTTTAATTTTTGGTATTGTATGCAAATTTTGGGGATTGGGGGTTAAAAATGAAAAAAATTGAAGTAATTTATATATTTTTTATACTTACCAACGGCCCAAACTTAGCTGGTGCTAACTCCAAAATATTCAGGGCCAAACACAAATTTGGCCCCCCAAATCCCCAAAATTTGCATCCAAAACCAATAAAATAATGTCCTATATGGTCCTCCATACTTTTGTCTACTGAGCATGCGCAGTGTCAAGTAAGTACCGAAATTGGCACCAAGCCTCATTCTTACAGCCAGTGCCTGCTAAATGTTATATAAGCAGTGGGAAGGTATGAGTTCCCAACTCATGGGAGGGCCATCCCCATCTGGGCCATTGGTAAGTATAAAAAATATATAAATTACTTTAAATTTTTTCATATTTTTATACTGTAACCAATGGCCCAGACTTAGTTGAATAGAAAAAAGGCTGGATGGCCTAGGACATGAAAATCCAATAAGCTCAATTACATATAAAGGAATATCTCCTCAAGGAGAAAAGGAGAGAAACGATTTATATATGTCTTTCTTATTTATTCGAAATAAGAAAGACACAATACCAACCAAATAATTGAGCATTATATCATCTATAATTCTCTATTAACAGCCAGTATAACCCATTATACTAATTTAATAAAGGGAAGCCAATAAATAAAGATAGTCCAGAGAATGAGACTCTTTATATTCATTTAAAAGTGTCCGAGGATTGTATATTAACGCTCGTATGACATGTGACATATACAAATGCTTCACACCGAGGTACACTTTAAAAATATTACATAAATGAGATATATGTTAGCATTACACTTTAAAACCATCCCAGCACCGCCTCGGAATTACTGACACCGGAGGAGGTATTCCCTTGCTTTTCACTATAAAGCTGGTGATATAAGGGAAAACGCCCCCCCCCCCCCCCCCCCCCCCCCCCCCCCCCCCCCCACCCCCCCCCCCCCATTCTCCTTGCTCTGGGTCAAATCACCACAGAACGAAGAGGGCAGAAGGACAGAGTCACTGCTGGAACAGAAAAACCTACATAACTATAGCTGTAAACGTTTAGTGGACGACATCTGAGCAACAGACAAAGGACCTAAACATCTAAGGTCACCAGAAATAGACTCTATATTTTTACGGTAAAACTTTGTAAATGTAGAAGGCTGTGTCCAGTAAGCAGCTTTCATGAGATCAGTAATGGCAATACTGTTAGAATAAGCCCAAGATGTGGACAGCACTCTAACTTCATGCACTGAAATCTTAAGCACCGACTGCTGATTAGAAGATAAACTTTCATAAGCAGTACGAATTGCTAACTGAATCCATCTAGCAATAGAATGAACAGAAATGTCCCTTCTATTGGGAATTAATGATAAAAAGAAGCGTTTTCTTCCTTTTCTGATAAACTCTGATCTGCGTTTATAAATGTGCATAGCTCTTACTGGACACAGCAAAGGTCTACGGCCATCTGATGACGGAAGAGCCTTAATGATAATAGGCTCAGGATATTTATTAGGAGCCTGGTTCTTAGCCAAAAATCCCACATGAGTAGTTAAAGTAATAGTATTACCAACACTACGATAATGAGGATCATCAATAGATAAAGCATGAAGTTCACTAACTCTTCTTGCGGAAGCAAAGGCTAAGAGAAAAGCTGTTTTATATGTCAAGAATTTGAACTCTACAGCATCCAAAGGTTCAAATGGAGCTTCTTTAAGCTTCAACAGAACCCAAGCTAAATTCCACTTAGGAATTAACCTAAGGGTTCTAGGCATATTGATCGAAATTTCTTTAACTAACTTAGATAAAGGAAACATTAGATTCGATTTCTAAGCTATCATGATGAGCATAAGTGTCTGATAGCATAGACCTATAACCCTTAATAGTGACTGGCTGCAGATTGAGAATGTCAAACTAGTAGACCAGAAAATTTGCAATGTCTGGAATGGAAGGATCATAAACATCTATCGACTGATCCTTACACCAACGAAAGAAAACCTTCCACTTTGTTGCATAATTTAGCGAAGAGGAGGCCCTCCTACAGTTAGAAATTGCGTCCACTGCTCGTCCTGTAAAGCACTTTCCGTGCAAGAAGGACCGCACAACGGAAATACGTGAAGGTTGAGACCTTGCGGGTTGTGATGCAGTGTGAGAGATTTCCACTGAAAGAGAAGGTCCTCCCATGGAGGAAGCTTCCGGGGAACGTCCCATAACAGACACCTGAGTAGATTTATCCATGGTTTCTGAGACGACAGAGATGCTACCAGCAGTATCTTGCAATGCGATTGCTTGATCTTTAACAAGATCTGTTGAATCAACGGAGTTGGAGGATATGCATATCCTATCATTCCGTTCCAAGAAATTGAGAGAGCGTCTACTGCGTACACTTGAGGATCTGGGCATGGCGACACTTACGTCTGCAATTGATTGTTGAGATGTGTCACAAATAAGTCTATAACTGGTCGATCCCATTGGTAGCAAATCTGCCTAAATACTCGCTTGTTGAGAGTCCATTCCGAAGGCAACATGCGACCTTTCCAAGAGAGCGAGTCTGCTAGAACGTTCAGACGACCTGGTATATGAAAGACCGATAGATGAATGTGATGTTCCAAGACATACAGAAGAATTCTTTCCATTAGTTTGAATAACGAAATCGAATGAGTGCCTCCCTGGTTCTGAATATACGCTACTACTGTCGAGTTGTCCGACAGTATTTGAACATGCGAATTCCGAATTATGTTCATCCACTGACATAGCGCTAGCCACATTGACATCATTTCTTTGATGTTTATATGTTTTTCCCGGAACACAGGGTCCCAAAGACCCTGACACTTCGAGTCTGTTGGGCTCAGGGTCACACCCCAACCTGTTTGACTCGCATCCGTCATAATCGTAAAAGCCAGATCTGGCAGCTGCAGCAGAACTCTCTGAGTTAACCACTGAACGTCTGACCAAATCTGAATCCTTTTTTTACTTGGTCGGATAAAACAATATTTGTTTCGATCGAATGCGTCTTAACACTCCATATTTGAGTGAAAAATATCTGGAGTGGACGTGTGTGCAAGCGGCCCATCGGAATGAGGTCTGCAGCCACTCTGCACAGTCCCATGAACTCCCTCGCTGTTAAAAAGTCTTGAGTGTAGACAAAAGCGAGCATAACAACTGACTAATTTTGCTCTGGGTAACGGAAGACGAACCAGATTGTTGTGAGTCTCGAAGCTCATTTCCAAGTGAATGAACGACTTGGACAGAGCTAGATCCGACTTCTTTTCATTTACAATGAAACCGAGACATTGGAGCAATAGAAGCAGACTCTGAACATCGTTTTGAAGAACCGTTTTGTTGCTGTATCTCTGAAGAATGTCGTCCAAATAGGCCGACGTTACCCACAGACGAATGAGCCCGGAAATATGCCATTACCGAGTTCATTATTCGAGTGAATGCCCAGGGTGCTAGATTGCGTCCGAAGCACATCGCTTGGAACTGATAAACAACCCCCAGGTTGACGAATCGTAGGTACTTTCTGAATGCTGGATTCGCCATAACATGAAAGTATGCATCCTTTAGATCTATGCTTGATGCATAGTCATTCACCCGAATGCTCGCCCTTACTGATCGAATGGTCTCCATATAAAACTTTGGGACCACAAACAGTTTGTTTATCCAGCTCAAATCTATTACTGGACGGAACGAGCCATCTGGCTTCGGTACCAAAAACAGGTGACTGTAAAAACTCAGTGATTCCTGGTTTTCTACGACCTCTGTTGAATTTTTCTTCAAAAGAGATTTTACCTCCGATAGAAGAGAATCTCTTTTTAGAGGGTTGGTCAGCAGCTGAGTCCAGCGTGGACTTCGTGTTAATGGAGATTTCTCTCAGAATGATAGCCTTAGGCTGTCCCGAGTTAACCACTCTGACCCACTAGTCCTCTGTAATTGAAATCCAATTTTCCAGAAACCTTGACTATCTTCTGCCAACAGGACCGCAATAGAGGTCCTGACCATCACCTCCTGGACCTGTGAGGCCTACGGGAAGAGAAACTACGTCCTCCCCGTGCAGCGCCTCGGCCTGCCGATCTGGGGACGTATGACCGGTAGCCTCGGCCAGACCCAAGTCCCCTACCTGAGTCGCTATTTTGACGATCCCTAGGGTAACTACCTGAGGATTTCTTATATTCTCTAGAGGAGCTTCCTTTGGACGAACTTGGTCCTGAAGCTCCTACTTTACCCTTTTCTGCTGTATATGTTTTTCTGGAAACTGACTTCAAAAGCAGAGTATCAGATGTTTTCGTAGATCAACGAAAGCTTGCCATCAAAGAGATAATCGCTAGATACCGGAGCGACTCGAAGAGAGTTTTTCACCTTATCATCCACTAGGGTTGATGACGCTATGGCTGCATCACATCTAATTAATTCTAAATTAGCTACTGATAAGGCAGAGTTATCAGTGGAATAAGCAATAGCCCTTGAAAGAACTCTTAATGAGGTACGAACGTTCTCGAATTCTGTTCCACCGAGACGTTGTGCTAACGCTCTAGTAAGGTGATCTGCATAAGACAAAGCATCTAGATTCACTCTATTGGAATATATCGTTGTATCCATTGTATCCGAGCGAATAGAAAAGGACGCAGATAAGGACAAATAGAAGTCCTCAGCCTGTTCGTCCAAATGCAGAGGAACTCTCGAAATACCCTGACCTGCCGTTCTAAATTTATTTCTATTATTTATAAACGGCAGATCCAGAGCATGTGTAGATAAAAAACTGCTTTTCTTCGTCCCCGAGGATAGATTGGGTATAGCGTCATTTAACAGTTCAAAAGTCCGAGACACATTACTGGACGGCACAGGAATATCTTCCTTAACTCGGCCGAAAAAGTTGGAATCTAATGACGCTAACAGTTTTTTATCATTTGTCGCAGCATTCTGATCTGAAGGAACAACGTCTGGAAGGTATTGATGAATAAAATCCATCACTACCTTGTGTTGCTCCAAAAGGGAATAATCCAATTCACTCAATTCCCTTTCACCATCCGATTGGACCAGATTAGATTCTCGGTCATCCCTATCTGAACGAGCAGAGGAATGAACCGACACAGCTTCATCCGACAGTTCCACATCAGGAAACTGTCGTAGGATATTCCGGAGCCTGCTGGGATGCTGTGATGAGCTGAGCTATTTGCGACAGCAAGTCCGTAACAGAGGCCTGTGGAGCAGCGGTTCTTTGATGTTTAGCCGCTGGAGGCTCCTGGTACGGCGTGTCCGACATAATCCTCTTATGCGGACGTACCAATTCATGTGGCCTCGTCTCCTTGGCTATTGGATGGCGTGACTTTCTTGACATCAAATCCTTCGTTGGCGATGCAGGCTGGATCTCCATAGTCACATAGACAAGGTGTGGTCGTTTGTGCTTTGAAGACGAACTGGAAGCCGATAGACTAGCCGACCCCGGCAGCCTATTTGACGGAGCACAGGAGGCGTGGACGTATGCTCCGACTGACGAACATTCTGAACAACAACATCTGGTCCCAGATGTTGTTGAAAGAGAGAGGGACCTCTCTCATTCATGGTCTGGGAAGACCTGGACGAGCTCACCACAGAACTAGCTGTCTTCCTCAGTTCCGTCGCCACAGGGTGAGCATGTTTCGATATTATAGTGCCCGCAACACCCTTTTTCCTTTCCTCGACCACTACGGACTTACCCAGCGTCATAACACCCATATTCTGAGTGATAGAAGTGCCGGTTGAGCTAGCTGGCGACAAGGACGTAAATCCCATGGTCTGGGATCTAGGCCCTTGTCTTATTTCATTGAGGACTTTTGCCGCTAGCTCTATGTTTGATTGCGATGACGACTGCACACTTCCTGGTGGCATCACTGATACATCACCATGTTCTTGTTCCTCTGAAAAAGAAACTGAAAAACTAGTGATCTTGTGGTGAGAGAACAGGCATCGATCTCTCACCACTAACAACATACCGTGACACACGTCTCCAACATTTGTCATCCCAGTTGGCACAAACAGAACAAGAGTTAGTGCGAGAACAATGACAACAGCAAACACAATGAACATGAGAGTCAGAGGAAGATTTCCTCGACTCACAATTTGAGCAATAATCTTTCATTTTGCCAAAAATTACAAGCCAACAGTACTCGCACTAACCCTCATTATAATCTGACAAAGATACACAATAATACAATCCAATACAAAAATTTTGAAAAATAAATTCATAAAAAAAAAAAATTTTGAAAAATTTTGATATGAGCCCAAGTTCCCAAAGGGAACAATGAGCCCAAATGGATCCCAAAAAAGCCTAAGTGCGGACAAAAAAATTTTCTTGATTCTAAAAAATTAATGCTACACTTCTGGAGTATATAATGTAACTGATTAAAGACCTAACATCATAATGACTAGGAAATTACTTACAGAAAGTAACCGTTTTCAATGTAAACAACAGGGGGCACGGTGGCTCAGTTGGTAGAGGTGCAGACTACAAGCCGAGGGGTCCTCGGTTCGAATCCCACCTGCAGCAACCGTGTTGTGTCCTTGGGCAAGACTCTTCACCCCCACTGCCCACGTGGGGGCACGGTGACGTTGTGTACTAAGGCGTACTGCACATCGATGGTGTGCACCTGTCTTCAACCAATGCAAACCCTGCTTGTGTGGAGTTGGTATGTTGGGAAGCTGACAGTTGCTCGCCGTTGCTCGGTGGTTCTCTCTGGGTACTCCGGCTTCCTCCACCCATAAAACTGTCACAGTCCTGGTTAGCCACTGTGCAGAAATATGTGACCTTAAAAACACCAAAAAATAAATGTAAACAACATGCAATAAAAACCAGAAACAAGACTCAAGGCACTGAACAACACGGCCCGAAGTCAGTAACAGATTTTTAAACTATCCGATGTAATATAGAATCTTCATCAGAAGAAACTGTGATACATCAGATGGTAGATGCAAGACCAAAAACGCCTAAACATCCCAAGGGTGAGGACGTAACCATGGGGATATACAGAATAAACATTCTGTAAACAAGTTAAACTCACAAGAAATTTTTTTTAAAAAAGGTACAAAAAGCCTTCCCCCGACTGGAGGCGAATCAAGGTGAGGACTTTCACTTGCGGCCTCGACGAGGCTCCCGAGAGGAGAAACCACCCCCACGGGAAGTGACAGAGTCCTGAGACTTTCCTGCCTAAGGCTGCCAGCGAGCCTGGCCGCGTCAGCACTTCTTCTGAGCAGAAGGAGTAGACTGAGCCGAAGGCGTAGCCGACATCGCCGATGTGGCAGATGCAGCAGGATGCTTGGCAGGGCCTGGAACGACCACCACCTGCAGCAGCAGGTTGGTCGAGCTCTCCTAGCAAAAGCTGGTCCTTTGAATGACGAAGAACCTTGCCACGGACAGCTTCCACGGAACCATGGAACAACTGAGGTCCAACCAAAGAGGCAGACCTCAGAACAGCACGCTGCTCAGAAGGAAGGGATGGAGAAGAATCCAACACCGCATCCCGGCGTGCCAACTCCAAATTAGCCGTGTTACAGGCGTGAGCGTGTGTCAAGTTCATAAGAGCCTGTGGCAAAACGCGAAAAGGTGCCTGAGCATCATCAACCTCCCCTGGCGGAAAATATTCAGCCAGGGCAGCGACGACATGGTTTGCAAGAGATAACATACCCAGCATCTCTCGGGACAGGCCCACCATAGACTCAACTGCCGACATCGGGAGAACTGCCGACTTAGGCTTAGTTAACCCGAGGGAAGAAGAATCCTCATTCACAGTAGTCATCCCTTGGAAGACTGGTGGACCGACGGAATCGTAAACACGAAACCGCGATGGAGGCAGAAAGGCATCAGCTCTGGAAAAGAAAGAACCCTTGAGGGCCTTAGAACGCATGCCTCAGGAGGCACAGGGAAGCCAACTTGAGGGTTGCCAGACAGCAAACGGGTGAGCGCCAAAATGGCCTGACGCAGGTCACCCTGAGAATCCGTCGCAGCAGCATCGCCCGACGGAGTGTCTTCCCAATGGACCCTTCTGGTAGAAGAACCCAAATCATCAGAAGGGACCGACGATGAACATCGATCGGCAGACAGAATAGGGAAACGGTGAGAAGACACCGGAGGATAGTCCCGATTATGACAACCAGGGGCAATCACTGACCTCTGCGGAACAGAAGGCCCTGCCTGCAAATCTTCCAAAGAGACCGACGGCGTACGTCGATCAGTAGCTGGACCTGGGACACGATGAGAAGACACCGGAGGATTGTGCCAAGAATGACAGAAACCTGCCATTGGCGTGTGCGTGGCATAAGGCCCCAACTGCCCATCCTCTGAGACCGACAGCAAGCATCGATCGACAGCCAGACTAGGAACACAGTGAGGAATCACCGGAGGAAGGTTCCAAGAGTGACAGCTAACCGGGGCTGTCACTGACCTCTGCTGAACAGCAGGCCCTGGATGCCAATGTCCCAGCCCCATCCTGCTAGTCGGCACACTAGCAGGGGAAGGAGGAACAATAAACGATTTGCTCGAGGGGCGAGGAGTCGCTGCCGAAGCGACTGAACGGCTCAACCGACTAGGAGCAAACCTAGCCAGATGAGACGGAGCAGACAGCAAACCCGCACAGCTTCGTCGCAAAGCCAGGGGAGGCTGAGAGCTGATAGACACACCAGCAGATACAGTCTCGGACCCCCGAGACTGTACACCATCCCCAGAAGAGATGGAAGAGCCACCATCATACAGAATAGGATCTGTAGTAACAACTTCCTCAGCAACTGTTGACGGCGTAGGAGGCAAATCAGAGAGTATCACCGAGCTGACCTCGGAGAAGCTCTCGACGAAAACAGACACCTCAAGAGAGACAAAGACAAAGAGACCACAGTCTCCACGTCAGGTATCACCGCACTAGCACCGTCAACAGTTGCAGAGGAACTCGCCACAGAAAAAGACAGATCAGCATCCTGTATGATAGAGTCACCACGAGCACTCACAGAAATGTCTGATAAGGCACGGCTACCCTTACCCCTAGAACGAGGGGTTCTAGCTCTAGACAGAACCACCTTGTTTACAGAAGCCCAGAATTTTGAGGACCAAACCCCACAAATACCACATGATTGGGCCTGAGCACAATTGTTGCAAGTGACACATGTGGAATGAGAGTCGTCCACATGTTTCACCTGCAAGCAAGAGGTACAAGGAATAGTCTTAGGCATAATATGAATATGATAAATGAAATCAAGCTTCCCGACGACGGAAAACAGAACAATGGTTGTGTTCACACGTGGGGGAAAAACATGACTATATGTGAAAAAGCAAGCAAAAATTAATATCAAAAATATCATCAAATAGTGAATAATTTAGAAGCTTGAAAAGGATACAATCCACTTGCACAAAATCAGATTAAGATAGCACGTACGAATAAGTTGTTCACAAAGATGACAGCTAAAAAATAGCACGAGTCACAAAATTTCCGACCAGTACAATGGCGGAAATAAAAGGAATTGATGTCACGGTTATTTCGCATGTGCTCGGTAAACGCAAGAGGTTTGCAGAGAGAGTACCTGTAATTTCGAGCGCCTGTCTCGCTCGACCCTTTTTCATGCTTTTTCAGGATTCAGCACTCTATTACTTTTCCAACTTATTTGGAAAAGTTTCTTAAAAGCTTGAGTTAGTTCCGAAGTAGGGCTTGCACTTACGTTACAGCCGATTGTAAACAATTGTGAGTAGGTTGAAAAGAAATTCTGGATGACTGAATTTAAAACATAAGTAATGAACTATTTTGTTTCCACTTTCCAGTTCAATTAAGGCTTCCTATTTAGTCAATACTCAATACTGTTTACATTTAATTTTCACATGACTCCCTTTACACCAGTTGCATTTATTGTAGTCATTTTCAAAACTGAATGATAAATTCATTTTCTTGCCCCACTCAAGTAGTCATTTTATGGCTTGATATTTCTCAGTCAAACAATTTCTTAAGCTACATTATTGCAGGCTTCTAAAGTGCTTTTCACACCTCAGACTATGAACTCTATCTGCAATTCATCTGAAGCAGTCATGACTAGATTTGATGAAAAAATTATGAAAATTTGACTCAAGAAAATCACTGGTCAAAAGGTTGGTTGATACAATTTGCAGGTGACATTCTTTGTTAAATGAGATCAAATATTACTTATTTTAGTGTCAAGAGATTTCCTGTCCTGGGCAGGAATATCTGTCAACTGCATGCAAGAAATTAGTCCTCTGCACACTGATGTCAAAATTAAAAAAATTCAAGTAGCAAATTTTTTGCATATTTCACCTAGGACCTTAACCAATTCAATGAGCTCTGTCAAGCAAAACTGAATTTGTGGTTAAGTTCCAAGTTGCATCATGTGAAACATTTACAGCTTGAAATTTAGGATACTTTAACATGGGTTAACCATGCAAAGATTTCTCACATATAAAAAATCAAGTCTGCTCCCCTATAATATTGCAGACAAACTCCCCAGCTTCAAATTTCCAACCTTAAAACATCCCTCTCATTCAAACCCCACCTGATTCAGCTGATGTCATCTACCATACTAACCTATCACACCTATTAGGTACGATTCCATTAGGGTCTGAAATGAAATAAGAAAAAGATAATTTAGACAGAGCTACAAGTTTATTAAATCAGCATAATATTTACCCCTTTTTCAAAAGATTCATCATACACAGGAAGGTTTTGTCATTTTCCTTTTCAGACTAAAATCATGTCTTCTCTATGGCAGCCATGATTTATCGGATAGCAATTTTAAAAGATTAAGAAAGCCCCACAAAGTAGATCTTCTATTTCTCAGGCAATTTTTTGTAAAATTGTATATGGGTGGATGGTTTTTTATTTTATTTTTTATTTTTGAAATTATTTCTTTGCCATCAAAAGTTCATATTCTTGTTTTGTTTTCTGTTTTAGGACTCCTTATCTACAGAATAGCATGGGTGGTGGTGTATTTCGTCCCTTGTTGCACTCAAAGGACAAATTTAGCAATTTTAGTAACTTGGGTAAAATATCAGACACAAACCATTCAATTTTTATCGTTTTAAGTTTGCACTGGTTATAAAAAGAGAGCATGCAGCAGACAAAAGGACCATGTGGGTGGGCCTGAGAAACAGATTTTTAACTTTTTCAGGCTAAAAAGAACATCATGTCCTTAAAATACATGTATTTACTGAAAGAAATTCTATTTGAATGAATAAGACGAAATTAGTAAATTGATTCAACTTACCAATTCCATCCTACAGAGTCATTCAAATAAAATTTCTCTGATTATTTGTAATAAAGAAATATATCATGATTGCCGATTACACATGATTACTTCAAACACAGCAAGCGATTACTGATGATTACAGATTATGATTACCCATGACCTTAAGTCATAAATATCTGCTGGCTGTTAATATATTCTGCAGTTTTTGAAAAATGGATTACCATCAAAACACTCACCAGACCTGAACATGTGAACAGATGCTCTATCTCACAAGGACAAAATTCTTCCATCTGAATGGACGTAGAACAGTGAGATATTCAGGCCTCTTTGTCTCAAGTCAGCCACTCACCACATAAACCTGTTCGTGACAAGGTGGAGTAATCAGCCAGACACTTTTGTTTCTCCGCCCCAGATGCTCTTGTCTTCGCAGTAGACAGGCTGCGCTGTCTCTAGACTGGAATGGGATATATTACTATGCCGTTCCAACACCATCATCCACTGCGTTCTTAACAAGATGTAGCAATCACACTCACAAATCATTCTGATCGTTCCTCTTTCTTCTCAGAAAATTTGGATCAATCAAATCAGATCTCTTCTTCTAGACATTTCCATACAAAAGATCTCCATCACCAAGGTTGTCCTCAGAGATTTCTGCTCAACATGAGACAGTTGCACCTTCACACCTGTCTTTTAACAGGTCCTGTCCAAGGCAAAGAGGTTTTTCTAGAAGAGCAGTGGAGTGCATTTCTGCACCCAGAAGGCTCTCCACTGGCTTAACTTATAAAGCATTTGGGATGTTTTCACTTGTGGTGTTTGAGTAATGACATTAAGTTGTCATTACCCATCCATAGCTCAACTGGCTGATTTTTTTTAGTCTATTTGTTTGACACTAACCTTCTACTATTTAGGGTTAATGCTCTATGCTGTCAGAAACTTTGTTTGCCAGGGGTTCTCATATCGACACTAACCCTTTTCTGTGTAATCTCATGAAACATTTCACATTAAAAAGGCCAAAGACTCTTAGAATTAAACCTGAATGGAATTTATTTTAGGTTCTTTTTTGCCCGGGCTAGGAAGCTTTTCGAGCCTCCAGTTGATACTGATATGATGCTCCTTTTTTCTCAAGTACAAAGTAGAAAGGATATCTCTCCACACTCTACTCCACGCTGGATTCAGTCTGCCATTCACATGACTTAACAACATCTGACTCCAACAGATAAGATATCTAACAATATCAAAGCTCGTGAAGTTAGGGCCCTGGCTACTTCATGGGCATACGCTAACTCGGTATCTATTAATTACCTTATGAATGCAGCTTACTGGAGGAATTGTACCACCTTTCTTCCTTTTATCTCAGAGACCTACTGGAACAATCTGGAGACCTTGTTTCATTAGGCCTGTAATAGCTACACAATCTGCAATTGTGCCCTGTTGCTAATAGAAAGTTCAGGTTATCTATATTTTTACTCCACAAATTAAATTTATTTATCTATTTTATTTATTTATTGGAATTTAACAACATTTTCAACAGCCAGGGTCACCTCGTGTCGGACATTTTTATGGGTGGAGGAAACTGGAGTACCCGGAGAGAACCACCAAGCAAGTGTCAAGACTCTCCAACATACTAACTCCACACAAGCAGGGTTAGCAATGAATGAAGACAAGTGCCCCATAGACATGCATTATGCCATAGGACACAGCACCACTGTGTTCCCCACGTGGGCATTGAAGATAAAGTGCCTTGTCCAAGGACAAAACACAGTTGCCCTGGCAGTGATCAAATCGTAGAACTTTTGGTTTGAAGTCCAATGCCGTTACCACTGAGCCATAGCGCTCCCACAAATTAAATTAAGTAAGCTGCTTTGGTAAGTATATTAAGAAATAAAATTTGATATAAAAGTTTACTTTCTGTACAGCCTACATATGGGCTTCCAGGAATCAAACATTTAAGGAACATGATAGCTGAATGAAATGACCATTCACCCAAAGTATTCTGTCTGGCAATTCTTTAATCCCTAAAGGCCTGAGGATTTTATACTTTTTGCTACACTTTTGAGAGTCTACATCTGATTTGTTTGCAGTTGTTTTTAGGCAAGTCTTGGCTGCCTATATAGGCAGCCAAAACTTGACTAGAAACAACTACCAAAGAACTTGGAATGTTAAATTGCAAGTTTACTTGAAGACTGCATGTTGGGTAAGCTGTTTTGTTACAGTACAAAGTGATCAAAGTCACAGTACTTTAAAGGGTAAGTTGTTTTTTTTAATTAATGTATGAAATAAAACAATCAAATAATCATTTGAACTCATGGATTGAAAAAAATCCTGCAAGCTTTCTTTTGTACTTCTTGACCAATGCAAGAGCATTTTAAGAACCAATCCCTATTTATTTATGTATTGGTGTTTTAAGGTCACATACTTATGCACAATGGCTAATTGTGACCGTGACAGTTTTACGGGTGGAGGAAGCCGGAGTACCCAGAGAGAACCATCAATGAGCAACTGTCAGCTCCTCAACATTCTAACTCTGTTCAAGCTCCGTTCAAGCAGGGTTACAGTGGTTGAAGACATGCGCCCCATCGACGTGCAGTATGCCTTAGTACTCGGCATCATCGTGCCCCCATGTAGGCAACCAGGATAAAGTGCCTTGCCCAAGGACACAACGTGGGTCGACCCGGACGGGGATCGAACTCGGAACCTCAAGTATAGAAGTCCAACAGTCTACCACTAAGCCATCGCGCTCCCTAACCAATCCCTATAGCAGAATCACATGAAATACCATAGAGTATATTAATAAATTGAAAACCAATGTAATTTGTATACATACAAAAATTCCAAGTAAAATGTAATTTGTGGGGGTTTCATTCTTCTTCCAAAATAAAGCAAACAAGACTCCAAAGGTTCCAAACATTGATATGGTGAGCAGCCACTGACTGAAAAGACAAAATATATAATTTTGAAATCTTTTTCAAAAACAATTCTTCAAAAGTTCCTGTACCAGGAACAATGAACTTTTAAAAAGAAAGAAATGGCAAAAAAAAGTAAACACTTTAGAACCTATCTATACTATTATAAAAGAAGTTGATATGTCATTCCATGCCTCAAGTATGAGCAAGACATACCTGCAAAATGTTTGGCTCTGTCACATCATTGAGCACTGAAATTCAAAAATGAGATTCAATAATGTATGAGTGGGTTTCAAAATGTAATTTCCTGACTTTTTGAAAGATGCTCTCAATGACCATGACCCATGTGATATGATATGTCATACTAGGCCTGAAATACATGCATGACTGACCCATTTTCAAAATTTTAGGGTCCGCCCACTTTTCCCAGCACTAGAATTCAATGAAAGTGTAAATGACACTGTAGCTTAACTTGACTGTGTGTTGTGTTTGATGAAAAGGATAATATTCAATGTTTATGAAAGGATTATGAAATATGACAAGAATTGTGATAATTGAGAATATGTTAATTTATGTTCCCTGTATGCTATGTTTTCATTAAAAATAATTTGAAGTGTAGACTGTATTAAAGAATTGAGGGGTGGGTTAATGTGGCCCTCACAGTTCCAAAACGAGTCATCCTATCAAGTTACAATGAAATCCCTTCATAAATATAACTTGTAGACTTTGCTAAAGGAATCTTGGTCACATGACAGCTCAGCAGTCATGGTTGACCGATCATGACCAAAATAGGACAATCACATTTAGATATCATGCCAAGTTACAATTAAAACCCTTTATAAAAAGAACCTGTAGACAGTACTAAATGAATCCAGGTCGTGTGACCAGGTGGCGGTAATGGCTGAATGATCATGACTAAAATAGGAAAGTCTCATCTAGACATCATATCGATTTATCCTTCCAAGTTACAATGAAATCACCTCATAAATATGAACTGTAGACTGTGCTAAACAATTCTAGGTCACAGGCCTGTGTGGCCATCACGGTTGACCAATCATGACCAAAATAGGATGTTCTCATCTAGACATTATACTGAGTCATCCTACCAAGTTACAATGAAATCCCTTCATAAATACGACCTGTTGACTTTGCTAAATGTTTTTGGGGCTTCAGGCCCCTGTCACCATCACAGTCTTATCTAGGCATTATACTGATTCATCGTACCAAGTTACAATGACATCCCTTCATATTAAAAATGACCTGCAGACTGTGCTGAAGGTTTTCAGGCTTCAGGCCTGTGTAGCCATCATGGTTGACCTATCACAACCAAAAGGGGACGTCCTCATCTAGACATTACACTGAGTCATCCTACCAAGTTACAATGAAATCCCTTCATAAATACGACCTGTAGTCTGTGCTAAAGGTTTTCAGCTCGGGCAGCCGTCATAGTTGAGAGATCACAGCCAAATGGGGAAGTTCTCATCTAGACATCATCTGGAGTCATCCTACCAAATTACAATGAAATGCCTTCATATTAAAAATTACCTGTAGACTGTGCGAAAGGCTTTCGGACTTCGGGCCCCTGTAGTAGTTGACCGGGGGACGTTCACATCTAGACATTATATGGAGTCATCCTACCAAGTTACAATGTAATCCCTTCATAAATACAACCTGTAGACAGGGCTAAAGGTTTTTGGGTTTGGGGCTCGGGCAGCCATTGCGGTTGACGTTCTCATCTTGACATGACCTCAAACGTGAGCATGAAATTTTGTGACGATCTGACAAGAAGTACAGGGTGCAGCCAGTGCTAAAGGAAAATGTGAACAGATTCACAGACTTCCACATATGATGGCACTAGCTTATCTTGACTTTGTCAAGTTAAGCTAAAAATGAAAGTGTCAATGACGCTGTAGCTCAACTTGTTAAGACATGTACATGTATAGTATGTGACACAGCAATGACAAACATCTAGGTAATGACCTGATAACAAAGGTAAATATAAAGTATTATAACGGTCTGTACATAAATACTGACTGTAGCCTGTAACAAATGTATAGGTAAAGTATTGTAAAGGTGGGTGACATTCAGATGCTAAACTAGAAAAGAAATCGTTGAGTCCCAGAGTATGTCTGACTGAACCCCAAAATATTTGTTCTCATAGCACAGTGATAACAAAGGCATCCCAAAACACACTCGTTCCTGTCCCAAGGTGAAAACAAAGGTAACCAAGAAGTTTCGTGAAGATCAGTTCATAAGTACGAGCTGTATAGAAGTTGTGACAAAAAACTGATTGGACCTAATTTTGGTACAAATTGACCACTGGCAGCCATCTTGAATTTTGGCCCGCACCCAGAAACACTCGTTCTCATCCCAAGGTGATAGAAAGGTACCCAAGAAGTTTTGTGAAGATCGGTTGATAAATACAGCCTCTAGCCCGAGCCGTATTGACATGTGCACTTACAGTGTACAAGTGGCACTGAATAAATCAAAGTTCATCTAATTTTCATAATTTCTGCACGAGAAAAAAACCCGTACTATATGTGATGTATTCCATGTTACTAAACATTCATACAAAAATTTATTCAAATCATAACTTACATACCGAAGTTCTGTACAAAAGACTGATTACACTAATTTTGGAACAAAATGGCTGCTGGTGGCCATCTTGAATTTCGGATCACACCCAAAAACACTCGTTCTCATCCCATGGTGATAACAAAGGTACCCAAGAAGTTTCGTAAAGATCGGTTCATAAATATGACCTCTAGCCTGAGCCGTATAGAAGTTGTGTACAAAAAAACTGATTAGACCTAATTTCGGTACAAAATGGCCACTGGCTGCCATCTTGAATTTTGGACCACACCCAGAAACACTCGTTCTCATCCCAAGGTGATAACAAAGGTACCCAAGAAGTTTCGTGAAGATCAGTTCATAAATACAGACTCTAGCCTGAGCTGTATTGACATGTGCACTCACTGTGTATAAGTAGCACTGAATAAATCAAAGTTCATCTAATTTGCATAATTTCTGCACGAGAAAAAAACCCGTACTATAAGTGATGTATTCCATGTTACTAAACATTTCTGCAAAAATTTATTCAAATCAGAACTTTCATACAGAAGTTCTGTACAAAAAACTGATTGCACTAATTTTGGTACAAAAAGGCTGCTGGCGGCCATCTTGAATTTTAGACCGCACCCAAAAACACTCGTTCTCGTCCCACGGTGATAACAAAGGTACCCAAGAAGTTTCGTAAAGATCGGTTCATAAATACGGCCTCTAGCCCAAGCCGTATTGGCATTTGCAGTTACAGTGCTGAAAGTAACATTAAATAGATCAAAGTTAGTCTAATTGGCAAAATTTATGCACGAGAAAAAACCTGTATTATATGTGATGTATCCCATGGTACTAAACATTCACACAGAAAATTATTCAAATCAGAGCTTTCATATGGAAGTTCTGCACAAAAATCTGATTGCACCTAACTTTATACAAAATGGCTGCCAGTGGCCATCTTGAATTTCAGACTGGACCCCAAAACACTCGTTCTTGTCCCACGGTGATAACAAAGGTACCCAAGAAGTTTCGTAAAGATTGGTTCATAAATACGGCCTCTAGCCTGAGCTGTATTGGTATTTGCACTTACAGTGCTGAAAGTAATACTAAATAAATCAAAGTTAGTCTAATTTGCATAATTTACGCACGAGAAAAAACCTGTATTATATGTGATGTATTCCATGATACTAAACACTCATACAAAAAAATTATTCAAATCAGAGCTTTGATATGGAAATTCTGCACAAAAATCTGATTGCACCTAATTTTGGTACAAAATGGCTGCAGCGGCCGCCTTAAATTTTGATCGGACCCCAAAACACTAGTTCTCGTCTCTCGGTGATAACAAAGGTACCCAAGAAGTTTCGTAAAGATCGATTCATAAATACAGCCTCTAGCCCGAGCTGTGTGTACGGTGTGACAGATGGACAATGGGTCATGACAATACCTCAAATTTGGCTTCGCCAAAGTTGAGCTAAAAGTGTTTTGACACCAACATTTTATCAATTAATATCTGTGACTTCGTTCCGACTTGGAAAACATGGATAAATTTGTTCGTAAAATCACCATAAAAATCCAAATACCGATAATACAACTGAATTTTTAACGAGCAATTCGCAACAAATTTTCAATATCATTAAAAACCTTCTCATTCCTTTATGAGGCCTTGTTCATATCACTAGCTGCACCCAATAATAACAAACACAGTGAGGCCGTGACTCGCTATTCAATATAATGGGAATCACCCAGAGCGTCCCCAAGCCTAATTGACCCATATCGTTTTGATCTGAACCGTCCCCGCTATTTGACCCAAACCGACTGTCAGTAGCTAGGCCGTAAGGCTTGCAAACGATTTCACCCTGCCCATCCCGAGTCAAACCGTCTCCTGAATATTTTGACCGACACCACTCCCCCCCCCCCCCCCCCCCCCTCCACTCAAGATTTTGAAATCATGACCGGGTGGACACAAGCTTGGTTTTTGAGAAGGGGGGAGGTTTTGTAGTTTTTCTTGTTTTGGCAAACGGCACACATGTTCATATTAGCCTAATGGCTACATAAACAATAATTTTTTAATGTTGATTAAAAAATGCCCCCCCCCCCCCCCCCCCCCTTCCTGTGCAGAAATAGGCCTACACGACTTTAAGACCCCGCCCCCAATTTTGATCACCAGGCCTGCAGAGACACTTTGGGATAAATTTTTCTGACGCTAAATGAGTGTTCGTAATTCTGATTTGTTTAACTTGTCTGAGTTTACTTTTCAACTTTTCCAAACAGTCTTCTCCTCACCCTAAGCTAAGCGTATCTTATAAAATTATCAGTAAACAACAGAGCTGAGAACGCCAGTCAACAAAATTCGCTGAAATTTGTAAAAATTTCCTTATTTTCAAAAAAAATTTTCTGAAAATCAGGGATTTTTTTTTTTAAATCTAAGAATACAGAGTGAACCTGTTGATTTAGAAATATTTAATTTCTAGAAATTTAAGCATTTGGGGTAATAATTCCCATCCCTGTAAACAAATAAAGCAGCCAGAAAAAAATGAGTTGTTTTTTTATTTTAATTTTTTATCCCAAACTGATTTTTTTCTGGATCAGGTCTTTTCAATCACTCTTAATCATTAATCCTTAATCACTGATGATAATAGAACATAAATATAAAATTGACACCTAATTGTTGTTGAGTAACCCATTTCCTAATTGAGGTCATAAAACGGAAGCTTAGTATATTGATGGGACTGTTCTCAAAGCTTATTCACACCTTCTACTGTTCAAACTAGAGGTACTGTGAGCAAACTCACAAAGTGATCCCCCCCCCCCCCCCACGCCTGAAATGTATAAGTTAGATTATCTCCCCTTGGAAATGTCAGAATGGAATTATATTGCTTCATGCACATCTTCATATGGAGTTCTTCCATTGTGTAAAGTTTCATGAAAATTCTTCAAATGGTTTAGGAGGAGTTGCGCTTGTTTACAAGGATGGACAGACGGTATAAGTCAGATTATCTCCCCTTGGAAATGTCAGAACGGAATTATATTGCTTCATGCACATCTTCATATGGAGTTCTTCCATTGTGTACAGTTTCATGAAAATTCTTCAAACGGTTTAGGAGTTGCGCTTACAAGTATGGACAGACGGTATAAGTTAGATTATCTCCTCTTGGAAATGTCAGAACGGAAATATATTCCTTCATGCACATCTTCATACGGAGTTCTTCCATTGTGTAAAGTTTCATGAAAATTGTTCAAACGGTTTAGGAGGAGTTGCGCTTACAAGGATGGTCAGACGGACAGATTATCTCCCCTCGGAAATGTCAGAACGGAATTATATTGCTTCATGCACATTGCCATATGGAGTTCTTCCATGGTGTAAAGTTTCATGAAAATTCTTCAAACGTTTTAGGAGGAGTTGTGCTTACGATGGATGGACAGACGGACAGACGGACGGACAGGGTGATTCCTATATACCCCCCCCCCCAAACTTTGTTTGCGGGGGGTATAAAAATGCACAAATGGTGATTGCTAACATTACTGATTGCTATCTGAAAAACTGTCGCAAATAGAGAAAAATTTTCTCTGTTCAGACAGGATGAGTCTACATATACCGCTCCCAGTATGTTTACATCGAGAAGGATAGCGAACATCAACCATATCGATCATCAACCATATTTATTGGTGCTTTACACCACATATGTGGCCGTCTCCACAATGTAGCCCAAGCTGCTGATGTAGACTTCAGCATCAATAAATAATAATCATATTTGTTCCATAAATGGGGAGGCAGAAAGTAGAATATTCAAAGGAACAATGGACTGGTGACAATTTATGAAAATTAAAACATGACAATCCCTCTACCTCAGAAGTGAAAGTGCAATAAGTTGAGCATTCCTGTAGGCCTACATCCACAGTTCGTTGAAGAATAGAAATATGTACGATGAGGAAATGAACAAGGAAAAACACACGGCAGACTGTTTGAGGACGGCTTGAGGATTAAACGTCTTTGCATCAACTTTCAAGTGTGCAGGGTAAAAACTTCACTGTGCAGGTGATTTAATGGCAGTCCACTCTAAACGAACTGTATGCCTATATTTGAGATATGATAGGGTCTTATGTGGAATGGGTCTATAAAATTCCCCTCCCCACCCACCGTTTGGAATATCGGACTGAAGTCTTGCAAATTTCAGCTTAAGGAAACTCCACTTGTGCCCATCTACTCGCCAGATGATCCAAGTTATTCTTCAAAGAACTCCCTATCATATAACTGGGGTGTCTGCAAATCACTCCAGGGGTGGAATATCCACCCAAATTATTACTCAGTTTCTATAACAAAGCAAACACTAGAGGCTCTAAAGAGCCTGTAATCGCTCACCTGGAACTACATAAAACAAGTGTTTGACCACCGAGGTGGTATTAGTCCCCTACGGCGCTTTTGTGACATAAGGTGTTTTTGTCACAGAAGACACCTAGAGTATATAAGCATCTTGGATTTAAAAAAAAAAATATTGAGCGTGCATAATCCCCTCACAACCCTTTATCCATGTACCATATATGAAAGGCGTAGCTTGAACCATGTTGGAGGGAGGGGTGGTAACATAAAATAGAGAAAAAAGCTTAAAAACACAACAGGAATAGTTGCCATGGCGCCATCTTGAATTTTGGAAAAAAAATATTGAATGTGCAACATCCCATTACAACCCTCTATCCATGTGCCAGATATAAAAAGTGTAGCTTGAACCATGTTGGAGTGAGGGGTGGTAACATAAAATAGAGAAAAAAAGCTTAAAAAACACAACAAAAATGGCCACCATGCCGCCATCTTGGATTTTGAAGAAAAAATATTGAACGTGCATCATCCCCTCCCAACCCTCTATCCATGTGCCAAATATGCAAAGTGTAGCTTGAACCATGTTGGCGGGAGGGGTGGTAACATGAAAATAGAGAAAAAAAGCTTAAAAACACAACAAAAATGGCCGCCATTCCGCCATCTTGGATTTTGAAAAAAAAATTTTTGAGCGTGCATCATCCCCTCAGAACCATTTATCCATGTACCAAATATGAAAGGTGTAGCTTGAACCATGTTGGCGGGAGGGGTGGTAACATCAAAATAGAGAAAAAAGCTTAAAAAACACAACAAAAATGGCCGCCATTCCGCCATCTTGGATTTTGAAAAAAAATTTTGAGTGTGCATCATCCGCTCAGAACCATTTATCCATGTACCAAATATGAAAGGTGAAGCTTGAACCATGTTGGTGGGAGGGGTGGTAACATCAAAATAGAGAAAAAAAGCTTAAAAAACCCAACAAAAATGGCCGCCATTCCGCCATCTTGGATTTTGAAAAAAAAATTTTGAGCGTGCATCATCCCCTCAGAACCATTTATCCATGTACCAAATATTAAAGGTGTAGCTTGAACCATGTTGGTGGGAGGGGTGGTAACATGAAAATAGAGAAAAAAAAGCTTAAAAAACACAACAAAAATGGCCGCCATTCCGCCATCTTGGATTTTGACCAAAAAATTTTGAGCGTGCATCATCCCCTCAGAACCATTTATCCATGTACCAAATATGAAAGGTGTAGCTTGAACTATGTTGGTGGGAGGGGTGGTAACATGAAAATAGAGAAAAAAAGCTTAAAAAACACAACAAAAATGGCCGCCATTCCACCATCTTGGATTTTGAAAAAAAAAATTTGAGCGTGCATCATCCCCTCAGAACCATTTATCCATGTACCAAATATAAAAGCATGTTGGAGGGAGAGGTGGAAACATAAAAAGACAGACAGACAGACAGACGGACAGACAGACAGACAGACGGAGTGCAATCCTATAGTCCCTTTACAGTTCCCGTAGGGGACTAAAAATGTGATTTCCTATAGGCTTTACCATGGTAACTATGAGCTGTAATTGTTGCCATGTTTGCAACATTACAGGAGGATCATTGGTAGGTGTCCCAGTCCTCAATCACGTAAAGTTTCAAAACATTTGACTTTTGTTGTTTCAGAGGTGAATATTTTTTGCAAAATCCATCAAACAGAATCAGAGAATGTCTCTGGTGGCCATATTTTCCAACCAACGGGAACAAAAAGAGGATCGTTTGTAGAGGGCCTCCTATAGACCATTCCTGCCAAGTTTGGTTCACGTTATTGCAGTTATGCTACAACTTATTTTGACTTGTACTGTATACACAATATTTTGGGTTTTTTTTCTCAGTTCTCAGTGGAGAAAACTCGAACCAACCCTTACCAGATTTTCAAAAAACAAGTATTTTGCTGACAGTACTGATCTTCGTGCAGACAGGAGAGGCATTGGGTTAAGCATTAGAATATAGCCTCTGGAGGCCACATATGTCCATCCTCTCACAGACCATTCCTGTGAAGTTTGGTTCACGTCGGCTCAGTAGTTCCAGAGAAGATGAAAATGTGATTTCCCATAGGGCTTCTATAGTAACTATGAGCCGCAAATGCAGCCATATTTGCAACCCGATCAACATTAAATGTGGACCGTTGGTAGAGGGTGTCTCAGTCATCAACCATACAAAGTTTCAAAACATTTGGCCCTGTGGTGTCAGAGAAGAAGATTTTTCAAAATCCACCAATCAGAATTAAAAAAATGCTTCTGGCAGCCATGTTTTTCGATGCATGGTAACAAAAATGAGGAGCATTTGTAGAAGACCTCCCATAGACTATCCCTGCCAGGTTTGGTTCATGTCAGCTCAGTAGTTCCAGAGAAGATGATGAAAATGTGATTTCCCATAGGGTTTCTATAGTAAATATAAGCTGAAATTACGGCCATGTTTACAACCTGATCAACATTAAATTAGGATAGTTGATAAAGGAGGTCCCAGTCATCATTTATGTGAAGTATCAAAAAATTTGGACTGGCAGTTTCAGAAAAGAAGATTTCTGAAAATCCACCAACCAGAATCAAAGAATGCCTCTGGTGGCCATGTTTTTCAATCCACGGGAACAAAATGAGGATCGTTTGTAGAGGACCTCCCATAGACCATACATGTCAAGTTTGGTTCACATCGGCTCAGTAGTTCCAGAGAAGAAGATGAAAATGTGATTTTCCATAGGTTTTCCATAGTAACTATAAGCCGCAATTGAAGCCATGTTTGCAACCCGATAAACATTAAATGAGGATCATTGGTAGAGGGGGTCCTAGTCATCAACCATGCAAAGTTTCAAAACATTTGGCCCTGTGGTTTCAGAGGAGAAGATTTTTCAAAATGCACCAATCAGAATCAAAGAATGCCTCTGGCAGCCATGTTTTCAAACCCATGGAATCAAAATGAGGATCGTTTGTAGAGGACCTCCCATAGACTATCCCTGCTAGGTTTGGTTCATGTCGGCTCAGTAGTTCCAGAGAAGATGATGGAAGTTAAAAAATTTATAGTAATTTATATATTTTTTATACTTACCAATGACCCAGACTTAGCTGGTGCTAAACTCCTTAATTCAGGGCCAAACACAAATGTTGCCCCCCCAATCCCCAAAATTTGCATCAAAAACCAAAAAATACATGTCCTATATGGTCCTCCATACATTTACTCCTCTGCGCATGCACAATGTCAAGGAGGTCCGGAAATTGGTGCCAATTATCATTCTTACAACCAGTGCCTGGTAAGCGTTATGTACTCAGTGGGGAGGTATGAGTTCCCAACTCCTGGGAGGGCCATCCCCGTCTGGGTCATTGGTAAGTATAAAAAATATATAAATTACTATAAGTTTTTTAACATTTTTATACTGTACCAATGACCCAGACTTAGCTGAATAGTAAATAGGCTGGAGGGCCTAGGACATAAAGGAAAGTCCAATAAGCCCAATTATGTATAATAGAATATCCTCTCCAGGAGAAAAGAAGAGATAGGCTTTACATGTATCTTTCTTATTTATAATAAAGAAGAAAGACATAATACCGATCAGTAATTGAGCATAATAAATAATCAATGATCTCTATTAACATCCAGTATAACCCTTTATACTAATATTTTTAAAGGTAAGCCAATAAATAAAGGAAGTCCAGAGAAATGAGACTCTTTATATTCATTAAAAGTGTCCGAGGATTGTATATTAACGCTCGTTTGACACATGACATATACAAATGCTTCACACCGAGCTACACTTTAAAAATATTACATGGAAGATTAAACATTATCTTACACTTTAAAACCATCCCGGTACCGACTCAGAATTACTGACTCTGGGGGAGGTATTCCCTTGCTTTTCACTATAAAGCAGGTGACCTAAGGGAACCCCGCCCCCCCCCCCCCCTTCCCCTTGCCCTGGGTCAAATACCCCAGAGCGAAGAGGGCAGCAGGACAGAGTCACTGCCGGAACAGAAAGCCTACATAACTATAGTTACAACTGTTTAGTGGACGATATTCTGAGCAACTGATAACGGACCTAAACAATGGAGGTCTCCAGAAATGGACTCAATATTTCTGAGATAAAAATTAGTGAGTGTGGAAGGTTGAGACCAATATGCAGCCTTCATTAGATCAGTAATAGCAATACAATTAGCATAGGCACAAGAAGTAGAAAGAGCTCTTACTTCATGAGCTGAGATCTTGAGTGCCGACTGCTGAGAAGAAGATAATTTTTCATAAGCAGTACGAATAGTTAATTGAATCCATCTAGCAATAGAATGAACCATAATATCCTTTCTATTAGGCATCAAAGACAGAAAGAAACGCTTACGTCCCTTTCTGATGAACTCAGATCTATGTTTGTAAATACGTATTGCTCTAACAGGACACGGTAAAGGCCTACGCCCATCAGATGATGGAAGGGCCTAAATAACAATAGGTTCAGGATACTTATTAGGAGCCTGATTCTTAGCCCAAAATCCAACATTGGTGGTAAAGGTAATAGTATTACCAACACTACGGTAGTGAGAATCCTCCACAGATAGTTCATGAAGCTCACTAACTCTTCTAGCAGAAGAGAAAGCTAAGAGAAAAGCTGTCTTATATGTTAAGAATTTGAAGTCCACTGTGTCAAGAAGCTCAAAAGGCGCTTCTTTTAGCTTAAGAAGAACCCAGGCCAAATTCCACTTTGGAATTAATCTAAGGGTTCTAGGTCTATTTATCGAAAAATTTCTAACTAACTTAGATAAAGAGACATTAGTTCCAATCATCAAGCTATCATGAAGTGCATAGGTATCGGATAGCATAGACCTATAACCCTTAATGGTGATAGACTGCAGATTAATCTCATCAAACAAGTATACTAGAAAGTTTGCAATGTCTGGAATGGAAGGATCATAAATATCTACGGAATGATCCCCACACCACTGACAAAAGACCCTCCACTTAGCAGCATAGTTTAGCGAAAAGGAGGTCCTCCTACAGTTAGAAATCGCGTACACTGCTCATCCTGTAAAATGTTTTCCGTGCACGAAGGACCGCACAACGGAAATACGTGAAGGTTTATACCTTGCGGATTGTGATGGAGGATGCGCGATTTCCCTTGCGAAAGAAGATCCTCCCGTTGAGGAAGCTTCCTCGGCATGTCCCACAACAGACACCTGAGTAGATTTATCCACGGTCTCAGTGGAAACGGAGATGCTACCAACAGAATCTTGCACTACGATTGTTTTATCTTGAGCAATATCTGCTGAATCAACGGGGCTGGAGGATATGCATATCCTATCATTCCGTCCCAAGAGATCGAGAGAGCGCCTACTGCAAATGCTCGAGGATCCGGACAAGGTGACACATACGTCTGCAACTGATTGTTGAGATGTGTCGCAAATAAATCTATCATTGGCCGTTCCCATTGGTAGCAAACCTGATTGAATACTTGCTTGTTGAGAGTCCATTCTGACGGTAACAGGCGACCCCCCTGTGAAAGGGAGTCTGCTAAGACGTTCAGACGACCCGGAATATGACGGACGGAGAGAAGAATCTGAAGTTCTAGTACAAACAGAAGAATTCTTTCCGTTAGATTGAGCAACGGAATGGAATGAGTGCCACCCTGGTTCCGAATATACACAACTACTGTCGTATTGTCGGACAAAATTTGCAAGTGTGCATGCTGAATAACGTCTATCCAATGACGTAGAGCAAGCCAAATCGACATCATCTCTCTGATGTTGATGTGCTTGCTTAGAAACTGCGGATCCCAAAGACCCTGGCACTTCAAATCCGATGGGCTCAGTGTTGCGCCCCAGCCTGTTTGACTGGCATCCGTCATAATCGTAAAACTCGGATCTGGCAACTGCAGTGGAACTCCCTGAGTTAACCACTGTATGTCTGCCCAAGTCTGAATCTCTTGTTTCACTTGGCTTGACAAGAGGATGTTTGTCTCGAGCGAATGAATCTTCACTCTCCAATTCTGAGGTCAGATAGACCTGGACAGGACGAGTGCGTAGCCACCCCATTGGAATGAGATCCGCGGCAGCTCCGCACAGACCTATTAGTCTCATGAATTCCCTCGCTGAAACTTTGTCTGAGTGAAGACAATAGCGAGCGTAACAACTGACTAATTTCGCTCTGGTTAGCGGCAGACGAACGAGATTGTTGTGCATCTCGAAGCTCATCCCCAGGTGGGTGAATGACTTGGACGGCACCAGATCCGACTTCTCTTCGTTTACTATGAAACCGAGATGTCGGAGCAATAGAAGCAGATTCTGCATGTCGTTCTGAAGCGTTAACTCGTTGCCGTATCTCTGAAGAATATCGTCCAGGTAAGCCGACGTTACCACAGACGAATGAGCTCGGAAATGAGTCATTACCGAGTTCATTACTCGAGTGAAAGCCCAGGGCGCTAGATTCAGACCAAAGCACATCGCTCGGAACTGATAAACAACACCTCAGACAGCGAAGCAAAGATATTTTCTGAACGCCGGATGTACCATGACGTGAAAGTACGCATCCTTGAGGTCTATGCTTGCAGCATAGTCGTTCACTCGAATGCTCGCTCTGACCGATCGAATGGTCTCCATATAAAATTTTGGAGCCACGATCAGCTTGTTTATCCAGCTTAAGTCGATCACTGGACGGAACGAGCCATCTGGCTTCGGAACCAGAAAGAGATGGCTGTAGAAACCTGGAGATTCCTGGTTTTCTACGACCTCTATCGCGTTCTTCGTTAAAAGAGACTGGACTTCTGATAGAAGTGCCGTTGTTTTCTGACAATTTGACTTCGAGTTAATGGAGGTTTGCCTCTGAAGGACAGTTTTAGTCCTTCCGAAATAACCCCTCGAACCCAAGGGTCCTCCGTAATTGATTCCCAATTGCTTGAGACACTCGACAGTCTTCCGCCCACCGGAATGCGACAGAGGTCTAGACCATCACCTCCTGGATCCGCAAGGCTTGCGGAAGGAGAAACTATGTCCTCTGCGACCTGCACCTCGCCCCTTGGCCTAGGGGCGTCTGACTGGTTATTTCGGCCAGCATAACGGCCCCTACTCGAGTCACTACTCTGCCGGTCTCTACAGTAAGACCTAGAGGATGCATAGGAACCTCTATAGGAACTTCCCCTGGACGAACTCATCCCGGAAGTGCCTGGCCTACTCCTGTCTGCTGGTTCCGATTTCTTGGAACCAGACTTAAACAGCAGAGAGTCTGAAGGTTTCTTTGTTAATTTATCATATATATCAGAAAGCTTGCCACTGAAGAGAAACTCTCCAGAGACCGGAGTGACTCTAAGAGAGTTTTTCACCTTACTGTCCACGTGTGTGGAAGTAGCCAGGGCAGCGTCACGTCTAGCTAACTCCAGATTTGCCACTGAAAGGGCTGAGTTATACGTGGAAAAAGCTATGGCCCTGGACAGAACTCTTAATGACGTTTGTACGTCTTGAAATTCTGGTCCTTCAAAGCGTAATGTCAACACTCTAGTAAGGTGATCTGCATAGGAAAGAGCGTCTAAACTAGCTCTGTTAGACGATATCATCGTTTCCATCGTTGACGATGCAAGTGACATAGACGACGGCATGGATATATCAAGGTCTTCAGCCTGGTCATCTAAACGCAGAGGAACTCTCTGGATGCCCTGACCTGCCGTATCAAACTTGTTCCTTTGATTAATAAATGGCAGCTGTAGAGCAGATGCCGGTAGGAAGGCTGACCTGCCCATCTTGTTGGCAAGTTTATCAATAGTGTCATTCAATAATTCAAAAATCCGAGAGACATTCTTGGATTGTGACGGAAATTCCAGGACAATGTCCCTAAACCGATTAAAAAATCGGTGTCCAGTGGTGCTATCACCCTCCTATCCGGCTGCGCAGCATTCTGGTCCGGCGGAACAACTTCTGGAAGATAATGCCGGATGAATTCCACGGCCATTTTATGTTGTTACGAAAGGGAAATATCTAATTCATCGGAATCCCTTTCGCCATCCTGCCGGACCTCATGGAAATCTCGGTCGTCCACACCCAATCCAGCGGCGGAACCTACTGACCCAGCATCGTCTGACATTTCATGTTCCGACAGAGGCTCTGCCGGTTGCTGGGATGCTGCGATTAACTTTGCTATCTGTGATAGCACATCCGTTACGGAGGCCTGGGGAGCCGCGGTCTTACTGGATTTAGCCGCTGGAAGCTCCCTGGACGTTGCATCCTGCATACATTTTTTATGCGAACGTCCGGAAGTAGAAGGCCTCGTATCCCTGGCTACTGGATGGCGTGACCTGGTCGCCGTGGAATCCCTGGTCGGCGAAGCTGACTGTAATTCACTGGTCGCGTAGCCAAGGTGCGGTCGAATGTGCTGCTGTGAGGATACGGAAGCCTTACAGGTAGCCTCGCCGGACTGCCTATATACCGGAGCGTCCCGAGCGGCAGACGTATGCTCCGACTGCGTAACGCTACGGACTACAACATCTGGTCCCAGATGCTGCTGTATGAGAGAGGGATCTCTCTCGCTTGCAGCCCGTGCCGAGCTGGAAAGCTAAACACCGGACTGTCAGGCTTCCTCCGATCCATTCTCCTTTCCGTCGTCACTGGGTGTGCACGTGAATGTTTTATAGTGCTCGCAACACCCGACTCTCTCTGCTGGACCGCAACGGATGAACCCAGGTGCTGCCCCATTCGGTGAATGGACGCAACCCCGGTCGAGCTAGTGGACGTCAACCCCTTCAGGTCCCTTTCGGGTAATTGACGAATCTCCATGAGCACTTTTGCCGCTAGCTCTTCGTTTGTGTGTGACGACGGAGGCACACTTCTAGACGACATCACGGAAATATCACCCTGTTCTTGTTCCTCTGAAAAAGAGAGTGAAATACTTGAGTGACTCTGCGGAGAGAGAACCGGAATGGATTTTTCTCCAGGAACAACATACCGTGACACACGTTTCCAACGTTTGTCATCCCATTTGAAACACACAGAACAAAGATCAGTGCGAGTACAGAGAGAACAATTAATACAGAAATCATGAGAACCATAGGAAGATTTCCTCCTATTACAATCTGAACAATAATCATTCATTGTGAAATGTAAACAATCATAGTACTCGCACTAATCCTTGAAAATAAAGATACATAATACAACAATCCATTATCTTCATTAATAAATAATGATTTGAAAAGAGACCAAGTTCCCAAAGGGAACCCTGAGCCCAATGGATCCCAAAAAAGCCTAAGTGTGGACAAAAATTTATATTCATTTTGAAAAAATTAATGAGACACTTACGGACAATAATAATGTATCTTACTATGAATAAGAGATGCAGAAGACAAATAATCACTATCAGCAGTAACTGTTGTCAACCTAAGCAAAAGTGTCAACAAACCGGAAACATGACTCCAGGCACTGAACAAACCTGGCCCGAAATCAGTTACCAATTAAGGCACTATCTGATGCAAAACAGAGGCTTCCAGAGAAGAAACTGTAGAACATCAGATGGTAGATGCAGACCAAAACACCTAAACACCCCTAGGGTGAGGACGTAAACATGGGGAAAAAACAGAAATAATTCTGTTACCAAGCCAAAACTCCCAAGAAATTTTAGTAATAAACATTACAAATGAAAGTGTCAATGACACTGTAGCTCAACTTGTCAAGACAAAGACATGTACATGTATAGTATGTGACACAGCAATGACAAACATCTAGGTAATGACCTGATAACAAAGGTACATATAAAGTATTGTAACGGTCTGTACATAAATACTGACCGTTGCCTGTAGCAAATGTATAGGTAAAGTATTGTAAAGGTGGGTGACAGTTAGATGCTAAACTAGAAAAGATATCTTTGAGTCCCAGAGTGGGTCTGACTGAACCCCAAAATATTTGTTCTCATAGCACAGTGATAACAAAGGCACCCCAAAACACACTCAATCCTGTCCCAAGGTGAAAACAAAGGTACCCAAGAAGTTTCGAGAAGATCAGTTCACAAATATGAGCGGTGTAGAAGTTGTGACAAAAACTGATTGGACCTAATTTTAGTACAAAATGGCCACTGGCAGCCATCTTGAATTTTGGACCACACCCAGAAACACTCGTTCTCGTCCCAAGGTGATAACAAAGGTACCCAAGAAGTTTTGTGAAGATCAGTTCATAAATACAGCCTCTAGCCCGAGCCGTATTGACATGTGCACTTACAGTGTATAAGTAGCACTGAATAAATCAAAGTTCACCTAATTTGCATAATTTCTGTACGAGAAAAAAACCCATACTATATGTGATGTATTCCATGTTACTAAACATTCATACAAAAATTTATTCAAATCAGAACTTTCATACAGAAGTTCTGTACAAAAGACTGATTGCACTAATTTTGGAACAAAATGGCTGCTGGTGGCCATCTTGAATTTTGGACCACACCCAAAAACACTCGTTCTCATCCCACGGTGATAACAAAGGTACCCAAGAAGTTTCGTAAAGATCGGTTCATAAATACTGCCTCTAGCCTGAGCCGTATAGAAGTTGTGTACAAAAAACTGATTAGACCTAATTTCGGTACAAAATGGCCACTGGCAGCCATCTTGAATTTTGGACCGCACCCAGAAACACTCATTCTCGTCCCAAGGTGATAACAAAGGCGCCCAAGACATTTTGTGAAGATCGGTTCATAAATACAGACTCTAGCTCGAGCCGTATTGACATGTGTACTTACTGTGTGTAAGTAGCACTGAAAAAATCAAAGTTCATCTAATTTGCATAATTTCTGCACGAGAAAAAACCCGTATTATATGTGATGTATCCCATGGTACTAAACATTCACACAAAAAATTATTCAAATCAGCGCTTTCATATGGAAGTTCTGTGCAAAAATCTGATTGCACCAAATTTTGTACAAAATGGCTGCCATCGGCCATCTTGAATTTCGGACCGGACACCAAAACACTCGTTCTTGTCCCACGGTGATAACAAAGGTACCCAAGGAGTTTCATAAAGATTCGTTCATAAATACGGCCTCTAGCCTGAGCCGTATTGGCATTTGCACTTTCAGTACTGAAAGTAACACCAAAAAACATCAAAGTTAGTCTAATTTGCATAATTTAAGCACGAAAAAAAAACCTGTATTATATGTGATGTATCCCATGGTACTAAACATTCATACAAAAAATTATTCAAATCAGAACTTTTATATGGAAGTTCTGTACAAAAAACACATTTCTGCATCGTCGGTACAAAATGGCGGCTGGCAGCCATCTTAAATTTCGGACCGCACCCCAAAACACTCGTTCTCGTCCCGCGGTCATAACAAAGGTACCCAAGAAGTTTCATAAAGATCAGTTCATAAATACGGCCTCTAGCCCGAGCCGTATCCAATTGTTGACGGACAGACGGACGACGGACCATGGCATAAGCTCAAATTTGGCTTCGCCAAAGTTGAGCTAAAAATAAGCCAAAACATGGGAGAATAGCTAGGGGGGAATAAGGAAGGTAGAGAGGAAACACTGATCAAACAATGGTACTTCATAGCAAGAATGACAACATCAGGGCTATGCTTTGAAAAAAGGCAACTAAAAATAATTTCATAAAATAATTATAAGTTACCGCCCTGAACATTTCCTTGCACTATTTTTTCCTCTCCTCCTTATATATCCTCTTTATTTCCACCATTTCTCACATCAAAATGTGTCTGGCATCATGAAAACTGAGATTTGGAAGCACAAATAACAGTGATGTGTAACTGTTTTGAGGGCCAAACAAAGAATGATAATTGGTGCCAATTTCGGGACCTCCTTGACAATGCGCATATGCAGAGGAGTAAATGTATGGAGGACCATATAGGACATGTACTTTTCAGTTTTTGATGCAAATTTTGAGGATTGGTGGGGGGGGGGGGGGGGCAAAATTTGTGTTTGGCCCTGAATTAAGGAGTTTAGCACCAGCTAAGTCTGGGTCATTGGTACAGTATAAAAATATGTGATTTCCCATAGATTTTCTATAGTAACTATAAGCTGCAATTGTGACCCAATCAGCATTAAATGAAGATCGTTGGTAGAGGGGGTCCCAGTCATCATTTATGTGAAGTTTCAAAACATTTGGCCTGGCAGTTTTCAGTGGAGAAGATTTTTAAAAATCCACAAACCAGAATCAAAGAATGACTCTGGAAGCCATGTTTTTTATCTGACGGGAACGAAATGAGGATCGTTTGTAGAGGACCTCCCATAGACCATTCCTGCCAAGTTTGGTTCACACCGGCTCAGCGGTTACAGAGAAGAAAATGTGAAAAGTTTACGGACGCCAGACGATGGACGCCAAGTGATGAGAAAAGCTCACATGGCCTTTTAGGGAACTCACAGTATGGTTCTGTGGACTGGGCTTTTTATATTGATTCAAAGCTCACTTTAAGTTGAGAATGTTTCTTTCACATAACACAATCCAGTGTGCGTGGAAATTCCACTTTGTTGGGAGTTTCTGTACAAAAAGCATCCACCATGTACCGTGGATGGATTTTAGACAGGTCACAGGGTGTCCACAATCAAACGTACAGTCGCTCACGGTGTCTGAGAATGTTAAGTTCACATGAATGATGGGTCAAGGCGCCTGTGGTACGAAACTGAGAAAGGATGTCGCTACTTCTCAAACCACGTGTCATGATGTGGATGAGAAAGTTGTCCACAATGTTCATGCTCACTAAGTTTTCTAAGACGTTCTTTCAGATATTTTTCATGAATAAATAGTTGTTACACATCTTTGGTTGTTCTCGGTCATTCGGAAATGCTTCCCCACGACATATCAACCTGTAAGGTGTACCGTGTCAGAATATAAATTCACCCAAAAAGCCATCCGTGGACAGAAAATGAAAAACTAATGTTTAATTGATTTCTAACATGCGCAAGTCAACAATTTTCAGTTGCCTCTGCTTTTGTCGCACTCCATGAAACATTGACAAGTTGACAACGATTTTGGGAAGGTTTCATGGATATTTTTTCTAAAAGAAAATAAAATACATGTATGTCAAGGGTTGTTTAATATGCTCTTGACATTGCCAGTATTTGAGAGAAATTTAAAAATGGCATACTGTGAATTATAGGCCAAATTTAACTGACCACATGTGGAAGAGTAGGAATGTAGGTCCCAGAAAAAGTGTTGTGAAGGGTAGGCCCACCCTTATCAATCATAAATTGTTAACACAGCTTGCCCGCCGAACCATACATTGATGGAAACGCAGAGGGGGGGGGGGGGGGGGGGGGGGGGGGGGGGGGGGGGGGGGGGGGGGGTCCTGCAATTTTTTCCAGATATATTTCCCCCCCCCACCCCCCCACACTTGATGGCTAAAATAATTACGCATCAATGTTTTTAGCACAATGTCCCTTAACTAATAATGTTAACCCTGTTTAACATACGTTGGTCGAAGATGACATTGGCCACCCACTCAACTTGATATTTTTTTTTAACAGTTTCTTAAAAAAATGAAGCTAGTGTGAGGAGGAAGGGTTGTGGTGTCTATCTATAAAAAATGGCAGTTTGCTACCCATGCTTCCATCTATGTAGGGACACGGATGCATGAGGACTTGAGGGTTCTGCTGAGGACAGGAAATGTGGGGGGCTTTTTGTTGATCTGATTTTCAAAATTCCCGGTTAATAATTAATTTCTTGTTCAGCTTTCTCCCACATGCATATTTTTTTTTACATTTACAGAAATTTAAACTTTATTTTTAAATAGCTGAGCATTCCGAATTCGTAATTCACTCGCAACACTTTCGATACACTGTCAGTTCGGTATTCTGTGGAGAGCGTTCTTTGTTTCCAACCACGCTTGCCTCTCCCATAGTTCCTCCTTAAGAACATCTGCAATTGATAGTAGGCTAAAATTCTCAAAATGAAAACGTCATTACTTCTGCCTTCTCAATGTTTAGAATTCTTGAATCAACCTGCATGATCTTATTAATCTTCGAAAACGAAAATCATGCAATACACGTTTTTAAATACTTCTTGAAATGAATTGATAAAAGGGGGAAAATAGATGAATGAACATCATCTCGTCCTCTGAATATCTGCATTCTAATATTTAATTGCCACCTTATGTCAGTAGCGGGTGCGACTTAATTACATCATCTCGTCCTCTGAATATCTGCATTCTAATATTTAATTGCCACCTTATGTCAGTAGCGGGTGCGACTTAATTACTGTTGGATGCCTGTTACAAGTACTGAACATCAATCAGCTGTCGCTCGTTACTATTCTGCAGAAATTGCGATACACTACCGTGAATCAGATGTGATTCTCTGGTGATTTGCTGCGCTAACCTAATGCGCTATTACTTCAAATGAGTGCAGAATACAGGACAGGACTTCTAGTTTTAACTGTAGAAGCCAAGTAAGACATAATGAGATTGTTTTTATTGTCCCTTGGTACTATTAAGCAGACAACAGAATTTTTATTTTATGTAAATTCATGAAATTATGAATTTATGACAACATTATTATGAAAACAACTCAAGCCTTGATATATTACTTGCCAACTGTCACTTCACATACATTACATTGAGCTAATGATTAGGTGACTTGAAATTGTCAGTTACATTTGAATTTGTGCCAAGATGTCATCAATATTGAATTATCTCAATTATGATTTAAAAAAAGAACCCTTTTTTCAGAACATATTGAGCTCATTCCCAAAATGGGTCACATTTATTCGATTGGAACTGTCAATTAACTCATTGATTTCAGTTGTGATTTATCGTTTCAAACCATTTATGGGTTTTCAGAGACAGAGTAACTTATTGTGCTCCCAATCTCCGAAGAAGGATTCGGGGGTATCTAGTGAAGCCCTCCGGCCATCCATCTGTCAGCCTGTCCATACAAATGTTTTGCATTGTAGTTTCAAAGTCATCGCTCGGATTTGGATCTCCTTGGGTATGCTGATAGACCTGCATGGGGGAATGGATATGCATAAGGAACGGGTTCCGTCCAATAATTTTCCCCAGAGTTATGGCTCTTTTTTGACTTAGAAATTTTTTTGGTTTTCTCTCTTTGCACTTCGAAAATTTTTCTGTCCCACCTTCAAGGTTACTTCGAACTTGTATACAAGTCAGGGGCAGAGGCCCACGCCTTGTGTTGCTCTTGTTTCTCTTGTGAAATATTTTGGAAAAGTGAATTTTTTATACCTATGTTTAAATTTACTGGTCATATTAAGTATTTCATAGCAATAAAAGATATATGGTATATCAAGTGTTATTCATTTTACATGTAAGGGTACGTACTCGTACTCATACAATTTCAAAGTACTCAGTACTCGTACTCGTATATTTCCCCCAGTACTTGTACTTTACTCACATTTTCAGAGTATTGGTACTCATACTCGAGTACTGAAGTCTAGTACTCGCCCCAGCCCTGAGCGGTTCATAAATACAGCCTCTAGCCTGAGCCGTATTGACATGTGTACTTACTGTGTATAAGTAGCACTGAATAAATCAAAGTTCATCCAATTTGCTTAATTTCTGCACGAGAAAAAAAAAAACGTATTATATGTGATGTATTCCATGTTACTAAACATTCATTCAAAAATTTATTTAAATCAGAACCTTCATAAAGAAGTTCTGTACAAAAAACTGATTGTACCTAATTTCAGAACAAAATGGGCACAGGCTGCCATCTTGAATTTTAGACCGCACCCAAAAACACTTGTTCTCATCCTAAGGTGATAACAAAGATACCCAAGAAGTTTCGTGAAGATCGGTTCATAAATGCAGCCCCTAGCCCGAGGCATATTGACATGTGTACTTACTGTGTATAAGTAGCACTGAATAAATCAAAGTTCATCTAATTTGCATAGTATCTGCATGAGAAAAAACCTGTATTATATGTGATGTATTCCATGTTACTAGACATTCGTACAAAAATTTATTCAAATCAGAACTTTCAAACAGAAGTTTTGTACAAAAAACTGATTGCACTAATTTTGGTACAAAATGGCTGCCACAGTGGCCATCTTGAATTTCGGACCACACCCCAAAATACTTGTTCTCGTCCCAAGGTGATAACAAAGGTACCCAAGAAGTTAACATAACCTCAAATTTGACTACGTCAAAGTTTTGCTAACAAAAAGGATGATTAATATAACCAAATATGAGAAGATTCTGAATGGTGGACCTGAAGACGGATATTTTAAAGAATTTCCCTCATACTGCACTGTGTTAAAATTCAGGTTCCCATAAGGTGCCCAAATATGAATCCAGGGAATTAATTTGAATAAACTTGAATTTGACCCCCATAAGAATCCTGTATATCAAATATCAAATGATTCTAACTCATATGGCACAAGGTTAAAATTTGGGCTCCCATAAGGATCCCCAAAAAGAACCCATGGACAAATCTGAATCAGAAGTCCTAAGGATATTATATACCAAATATCAATAGATTCTGATTGAAGTGCTGGAAAAAAATGTGGGTTTTTTGTCATTTTCGAAAAAAGTGCTCATTCAGCTTTTTTTTTATCCCCCCCCCCACCCTCCACCCCATATGGCACCCCATGACTCAACAAAATGAGATTTTGGCCCTATCAATTTTACTGGTCCTAAGGATGCTGAAAAGCAAATCACATTTTTTTCTTCCATGCAGTTTGGGAAATATGGGCATTTAAATTTTAACTAATGTTAGTTACTTGGGTTCCCAGAAGGCCATAGAAAATGTTTTTCAGGCATAGGCCAAGTGCATATCCTCAAATACTACTGCATATCAAATTTGGTCCCAATTGGCCCACCGGTTCGGGAAAGAACAATTTTGGGCAGGGCCAAAAATACTGCTCTCCCAGCATGAGCCCAAATTCTGCACGAGAAAATTTCTTTGAAGAACCTTGAATCTTGAGCATATGACTTTATTCAGCCAATGGCAATTAATTGAATAAAAGGACACTGAATAAATTTCTATCTGAAGACTATACAAATAACCTTTGTCAACAGAATTCAGACATTCTATTCATATACAGAGCATAGAGAAGTCATTTGTTTACATTCAGCATTAATGGAACATTGGAGATTATTATTACAGGACAGTGCATTATTATAGAAGCAGCTGAGAATTTGTTTTCAGAAAAGCCAGGATCCTACTGGATTATTTTAAAACTACCTGTGGCACCAATACTTATTGGATATTAATTTCATATGAAGTCTTCGGAGTGCTTTATTGGAATTTATTGGAGATTGCTGAATTTTTGAGTGAACATTTCATTACAATTTATTGCATACTGTTTCTGCAAACATTCGGTCACGATTAGCCATTGTGCATAAGTATGTGACCTTAAACACCTATAAATAAATATTCTGCAAACATATTCTTGGACATTATAATAATGGAAAAGTCTCGTCATCACTGGATTACTGCATTCTAATGAACTTTATTTTGGACTAATTGATAAGCATTTCTGGTTTTTTTTCAATTTCTGCAAATCAAATAGTGTAAAAAATTTTGTATCATTTTCGTCTCAAATAATTTTTGTTATTAAATTTTAGAACAGTTAAATTCAAATGATTGTTGTTGATTCTCAGATTTCTTTCTGTTACCAATATCATTATTTTTACACCATAACAATATTTTACATGCCCCTGGTTTCCACTTTCCAGAACAGCTTTAGTAGATTAAACAGTTCAAAGAGTAGGAGAACTCTGCCTGTACAAGAATTGCTTGGTTGGACAGTGGCTCCAAACAAGGTAAGTTTACTATGTCAGCTACAAAAGTCTAATGGAGCTTTGAAAGCCCATGATTCAGACATGTATACCACTCCGATGGAACATTCAATTCCCAGCTAAACTTCAGATCCAAACTATCATTTGTCCAATTTGTACAGTACAGTCGCCGTGGAATGGCACTTTTCCATGGCGGACACCCATGCTCAAACTACTTTATTCTATTAAAACTGAAATACTGTGGGCCCCATGGACAGAGAAATATATAGAAGGTCAGAGTGTGTTCTAACACGGAGGGGATTAAGAAATTGGTGATGTCCCTCCAAAGATGATCGTTGACAAGTCCACAGCATCAAGCTTTATTAATGTGTATCCTTAAAAACATTAAGTAGTTGTTTTTGTGCTCATTGCCATTCATTTCAATTCATTCCAGCTTCTGTTTTTATTAAATTTGTGGGACAATATATATGTGCGAATGATAAACTTTATCGAATGGTCGGCAGTACCCATTACAATTTAAGCCCACTAAGTGAAAATTTGATAAACATGGTTGTAAATGACAAACTTTCACGCAAATAAATACAAGAATACCGGTACTCTAAGTGTACAACAGCAAGCCAAAATTTAATAGAAATGAGTTTTAAAAACAAAACATAAGGCCTGTTATTGGTACACATTATGGCCTACACAAACAAGGGAATGTCCATGAATAAACTGGCTGGGCATATTTCTATTATCTACCGGCAACATCCAACCTCCCCACCACCGAAAAATTAGAAAGCCAATATGAGAAAAGCATATGTAAGCCTATAGTTGTCCAACCATGGTCCCTCCCACTAACTCTCAATACCATCGTAAACCCTACTAATTTCCCTAAATCAGGATTGTTTGTCCTAAAAATTTAAATTTTATAGTAAATTTCCTTTCATATTATACCTACCACAATTGTTTACTACAGGCTTGTACTACAGTGGAAGACCCTAACTCGGAAAGTTAAAAAATTTATAGTAATTCCCGACGTCCCGAAATTGGCGCCAATTATCATTCTTACTGGCAGTGCCTGGTCAGCGCTATGTTCTCAGCGGGGAGGCAAGAGTTCCCAACTCCAGGGAGGGCCATCCCCGTCTGGGTCATTGGTAAGTATAAAAAATATATAAATTACTATAAATTTTTTAACATTTTTATACTGTACCAATGACCCAGACTTAGCTGAATAGTAAACAGGCTGGAGGGCCTAGGACATAGAGGAAAATCCAATAAGCTCAACTATATAGTAAAGAGGTAACCCCTTAAGGAGAAAAGGAGTATTAGGCTTTACATGTATCTTTCTTATTTAATACTAAATTAGAAAGATACACTACCCTTAATAATTGAGCAGAATAGCATTCATGTTCTCTATTAACATCCAGTATATCCCTTATACTAATTATTTTTAAAGTAAGCCAATAAATAAAGTAGTCCAGAGAATTGAGACTCTTTATAGTCATTTAAAAGTGTCCGAGTATTGTATATTAAAGCCCGTTTGACACTTGATATATACAAATGCTTCACACCGAGCTACACTTTAAAAATAAGACATGAATGAATTTTAACATTAATATTACACTTTAAAACCATCCCGGAAGCGACTCAGAAATACTGACTTGGAGGAGGCATTCCCTTGCTTTTCACTATAAAGCAGGTGACCTAAGGGAACACCCGCCCCCCCCCCCCCCCCTTCCCCTTGCCCTGGGTCAAATAGCCCAGAGCGAAGAGGGCAGCCGGACGGAGTCACTGCCGGAACAGAAAGCCTGCATAACTATAGTTGCAACTGTTTAGTGGACGACATTCTGAGCAACAGATAACGGACCTAAACAATGCAGGTCTCCAGAAATGGACTCAATATTTCTGAGATAAAAATTCGTAAATGTGGATGGCTGAGACCAATAAGCAGCCTTCATTAAATCTGTAATAGCAACACTATTAGCATAAGCCCAGGAAGTAGAAAGAGCTCTTACTTCATGAGCAGAAATCTTAAGCACAGACTGCTGAGAAGAAGATAAATCTTCATAAGCAGTACGGATAGTTAATTGAATCCATCTAGCAATAGAATGGACCGAAATGTCCTTTCTATTAGGCATCAAAGACAGAAAGAAACGTTTCCGTCCCTTTCTGATAAACTGAGATCTCTGTTTATAGATACGTAACGCTCTAACAGGACAGAGTAAAGGCCTACGCCCGTCTGAAGACGGAAGAGCCTTAATAACAATAGGTTCCGGATATTTATTAGGAGCCTGATTCTTAGCTAAAAAACCCACATTAGTAGTGAAGGTGATAGTGTTCCCAACACTACGATAGTGAGAATCATCCACCGACAGTGCATGAAGCTCACTGACTCTTCTAGAAGAGAAAGCTAAGAGAAAAGCTGTCTTATAAGATAAGAATTTGAAATCTACTGTCCCAAGAGGTTCAAATGGCTTTTCCTTCAATTTAAGAAGAACCCAAGCTAAATTCCACTTAGGAATTAATCTAAGAGTTCTGGGTCTATTTATCGAAAAGTTTCTAACCAACTTAGATAAAGAGACATTAGATCCAATTTGTAAACTATCATGATGTGCATAGGTATCAGATAACATAGATCTATAACCCTTTATAGTAACAGGCTGCAGTTTGATTTCGTCAAACAAGTATACTAGAAAGTTTGCAATGTCTGGTATAGAGGGATCGAATATATCTACAGAATGATCCCTACACCAACGACGAAAAACCTTCCACTTAGCCGCATAGTTTAGCGAAGAGGAGGTCCTCCTACAGTTAGAAATCGCGTCCACTGCTCGTCCTGTAAAGTGTTTGCCATGCAAGAAGGACCGCACAACGGAAAAACGTGAAGGTTGAGACCTTGCGGGTTGTGATGGAGTTGGCGCGATTTCCCCTGCGAAAGAAGATCCTCCCGTGGAGGAAGCTTTCGCGGTAGGTCCCACAACAGACACCTGAGTAGATTTATCCACGGTCTCTGTGGCGACAGAGATGCTACCAACAGAATCTTGCATTGAGATTGTTTTATCTTTAGCAATACTTGTTGAATTAACGGCGCTGGAGGATACGCATATCCTATCATTCCGTCCCAAGGGATCGACAGAGCGTCTACTGCAAATGCTCTTGGATCCGGACATGGAGACACATACGTCTGCAACTGATTGTTGAGATGTGTCGCAAATAAGTCTATCATTGGCCGTTCCCATTGGTAGCAAATCTGATTGAATACTTGTTTGTTGAGAGTCCACTCCGACGGCAACAAGCGACCCTTTCGTGAAAGGGAGTCTGCTAGCACATTCAGACAACCCGGTATGTGACGGACCGAAAGAAGAACGTGATGTTCTAGCGCAAACAGAAGGATTCTTTCCGTTAGATTGAACAACGGAACTGAATGAGTGCCTCCCTGATTCCGTATATACGCCACTACTGTCGTATTGTCGGATAGGATTTGGACATGAGCATTGTGAATAATGTCCATCCAGTGATGTAACGCAAGCCAAATTGACATCATTTCCTTGATGTTTATGTGCTTGCACAGGAATTGCGGATCCCAAAGACCCTGGCATCTCGAATCCGTTGGGATTAATGATGCACCCCAACCTGTTTGACTGGCATCTGTCATAATGGTAGAACTCGGATCCGGCAACTGCAGCGGAACTCCCTGAGTTAACCACTGAATGTTTGCCCAAGTCTGAATCTCTTGTTTCACTTGATCTGACAAGAGAACGTCTACATCGAGCGAATGAATTTTCACACTCCAATTCTGAGTCAAGAAAATTTGAAGTGGACGTGTGCGTAACCGCCCCATCGGAATGAGATCCGCGGCGGCTCCGCACAGACCTATCAGTCTCATAAATTCTCTCGCCGTGACTTTGTCTGCGTGCAGACAATAGCAAGCGTAACAACTGACTAATTTCGCTCTGGTTAACAGCAGACGAACGAGATTGTTGTGCGTCTCGAAGCTCATTCCCAGATGAGTGAATGACTTGGACGGCACCAGATCCGACTTCTCCTCGTTTATTATAAAACCGAGACGTCGGAGCAATAGAAGAAGATTCTGAACATCGTTCTGAAGCATTAACTTGTTGCCGTACCTCTGAAGAATGTCATCCAGGTAGGCCGACGTTACCGCAGACGAATGAGCTCGGAAATAGATCATTACCGAGTTCATTACCCGAGTGAAAGCCCAGGGTGCTAGATTCAATCCGAAGCACATCGCCCGGAATTGATACACCACTCCTAGGACTGCGAAGCGTAGGTACTTTCGGAATGTCGGATGTACCATGACGTGAAAGTACGCATCTTTGAGATCTATGCTCGTTGCATAATCGTTCACCCGAATACTCGCTCTGACCGATCGAATCGTCTCCATATAAAACTTCGGAGCGACGATCAGCTTGTTCATCCAGCTCAAATCTATGACTGGACAGAACGAGCCGTCTGGTTTCGGAACCAGAAACAGATGGCTGTAGAATCCCGGAAATTCCCGGTTTTCTACGACCTCTACCGCGTTCTTCATTAAAAGAGACTGCACCTCTGATAACAGAGCGTCTCTTTTCTGCGGATTTGACGGAAGATGAGTCCACTTTGGACTTCGAGTTAATGGAGGCTTTCGTTTGAAGGATATCTTTAGACCTTCCGAAGTCACTCCTATCACCCAAGGGTCGTCCGTAATCGACGCCCATTCTTGTGAAAAGCTCGACAACCTTCCGCCAACCAGTACGCGATAGAGGTTTAAGCCATCACCTCCTGGACCTGCGACGCCTGCGGTAGGAGAAACCACGTCCTCCACGGCCCGCACCTCGCCCCGTCGACCTCGGGGCGTCCGACCGATTGTCCCGGCCTGAAGGACGTCCCGAACGAGAGTCGCTACCCTGAAGGTCTCTCAAACAAGACCAAGAGGACGCACCGGAACCTCTATAGGAACCTCTCTTGGGCGCATTAGACCCAGAAGTGCCTGTCTTATTCGTGTCTGCTGTATCCGACTTCTTAGGAGCAGATTTGAACAACAGAGAATCCTTAGCTTTCTTTGTAATTTTATCATAAATAGCAGAAAGCTTGCCGTCAAAGAGAAGTTCTCCTGAGACCGAAGCGACTCTAAGAGAGTTCTTCACCTTAGTATCCACTAGTGTGGATGTGGCTAGGGCTGCGTCACGTCTAACCAACTCCAGATTTGCCACTGAAAGGGCAGAGTTACACGTGGAATAAGCTACTGCCCTTGAAAGAAGTCTTAAAGAGGATTGTATATCCTGAAACTCTTTCCCCTGAAGGCGCAGTGATAACGCCTTAGTAAGGTGATCTGCGTAAGATAAGGCATCTAAATTGGCTCTATTAGACGCAATAGCTGTTTCCAACACCGCGGTTGGAATAGAAGCCGACGACGGTAATGATAGCTCTAAGTCTTCCGCCTCGTCGTCCATACGCAGAGGAACTCTCGGTATACCCTGTCCTGCCGTATCGAATTTATTCCTTGCATTAATGAAAGGCAGGTTGAGAGTATTAGCGGACAAGAAACCTGCTTTCCCCGTCCTGGAAGCAAGTTTAAATATAGCGTCGTTCAATAATTCAAATGTTCTTGCAACATTATTGGACTGCGATGGAAACTCGGGAGCGATGTCCCTGAACCGCTCAAAAAATTCAGAGTCCAATGACGCTATAATTCTCTTGTCCGGAACCGCAGCAGTCTGGCCCGACGGAACAACTTGAGGGAGAAAGTGCCGGATGAAGTCCACGGCAGCTTTATTTTGTTCCGAAAGGGATAGCTCCAAGTCATCCGTATCCCTTTCACCATCCGGTCGGACCTCATGATGTTCCCGGTCGTCCGCCTCCGATGCTTCGGCGGAGCGTACCGACCCAGCGCCGTCGGATAATTCTCGATCCGACACCGTTTCTGTCGGCTGCTGGGATGCTGCGATAAGCTGTGCTATCTGCACAAGAATGTCCGGCGTAAAGACCTGCGGAGGCTCAGTCTTTCGCTGCTTCGCCGAGGGCAGCTCCGCATCAGATGGCTCCCGCATACTTTTCCTATGCGAACGTCCGGAGTCCATCGGTCTCAAATCCCTGGCTGCCGGATGGTGTGACCTGGTCGCCGAAGAATCCTTGATCGGCGAAGCTGGTAATATATCGGCGGTCATGCAGCCAAGGTGCGGTCGTGTGCGCTGACGAGAAGAGGAAGCCTTAACAGTCTCCGTGGACTGCTTATACAACGGAGCGTCCCGAGCGATGGACGTATGCTCCGCTAAAGACACATTTTGTACCACAACATCTGGTCCCAGATGTTGTTGTACGAGAGAGGGGCGTCTCTCGCTCGCGGCCCGGCTGGACCTGGACGAGCTAGGAACCGGACTCAAAGGCTTCCTCCGTTCTCGCTTACTATCCGCCGTCACTGGGTGTGCATCTATTATGTTTATAGTGCTCGCATCACCCAAAATTTCCTCCTGGACCGCATCGGACGAACCCGGCTGCCGAACCATTTGGTGAATGGACGCTACACCGGGCGAGCTAGCGGACGACATTTCTCTAATCTCCATGAGCACTTTTGCCGCTAGCTCTGAATTCATTTGTGACGACGGACGCACACTTGTAGAAGATAACATGGAAACATCACCCTGTTCTGGTTCCTCTGAAATAGAAACTGAGAGAGTAGAGTGACCTTGCGGAGAAAGAGCCGGCATAGCCCTTTCTCCAGAAACAACATATCGTGACACACGTTTCCAATGTTTCTCATCCCAATATTCACATATAGGACAGGGATTAATGCGAGAACACTGACTACAATTAATACAATGATCATGAAAGTCAGAGGAAGATTTCTTCCTATTACAATTTGAACAATGTCCCTTCATTGTGAAAGAACAACAATAAGTCCTAGTTACTCGCAAAAACCCCTGACACAAAGATACATAATAACATGATCCATTAATAAATGAAAAAACAATTGCAAATCAAAATAATTTTGAAAAAATATTTTTTCAGCGAAGCCCAAGTTGCTGAAAAGTAACGTTGAGCCCCAATGGATCCGATGGCAAAGTGTGGTCAAAAATTTTTAATTTATATTAAATAATTAATGAGACACTTACGGATAATATAAATGTATCTTATAGTGAGATAAACTACAGCAAAGGCAAACAGCCCCCCTCAAAAAAGGCTGTTGCCAATGTAAACAAACAGTGTAAAAACACCAGAAAACATGACTCCAGGCACTGAAAAAACTGGCCCGGAATCAGTCATCAAATTACACTCTATCTGATGCAAAACAGAGACTCCCAGGGGAGAATCTGCAGAACATCAGATGGAAGATGCAGAACACAAACGTTATACACCCATGGGTGAAAACGTAACTATGGGGAAAATAACAGAAAACATTCTGTAACCAAGCAACTCTCCCAGGAAATTTTAGAAATGAAATTTCTCAAAAATATGCCAAAAGCATGGGAGAATTGCAAGGGGGGACTTTAGAAGGCTAGGGGAGAGGAAACACTGAATAAGCAGTGCAACATTTAGCAAGAATGACAACAAGAGGCCCATGCCTCGAAAATAGGCAACTTAACATAATTTCATCAAAAAATTTTAAGTACAGCCCTGATATTTTTTTGTCACTTCTTTTTCCTCTCCTCCTTCTATCCTCCTTAGAATCACATTTTCTCCAAAAATTACGTGTCTGGCATCCTTTAAACTGAGATTTACAAGCACAAAGATCAGTGAGATGTTGACCGATGAAGGGCCAAACAGAGAATGATAATTGGCGCCAATTTCGGGACGTCTGCGTCACTGCGCATGCGCAGTAGAGGCGTAGTATGGAGGTCCTTTAGGACATGATTTCTTTTTGTTTTGGATGCAAATTTTGGGGATTGGGGGGCAAAATTTGTGTTTGGCCCTGGTTTTGTTAGAGTTAGCACCAGCTAAGTCTGGGTCATTGGTACAGTATAAAAATATATATTCTCCATTTTGATCTTTCCCAAGGGATTTTGGGAAAGAAATGTGGTGCAAAAGCACCAAGAAAAAATAAGCCAAAACTGGGTCGAGTGCTACCAGCACACACCCAGTAGGGGACGCTCTTCTCCAAGTACATATCCACGGTTTCCGGTAACCAGTGCGCAGGCAGTAACTAATGAATCATTCTTTTGAATCCACCAACATTGGAGTTATGTGATCAGCGGGGAGGAAGGATTCTTACCCGTATAAGAAGATGGGAGGACCTCCATGTAAACAATTGTGGTAGGTATAATAAGGAAGAAAATTTACTATAAAATTTAAATTTCTTATCAACCTACCTTACAATTGTTTACTAGAGGCTGAATAGACAATAGGATGGAGGGAATCACATAACCAACCCCCACATAACCCAACTGCACTGGAACCGTGGACAGATGAAGAGGTCCCTAAGCCTATCAAACCATAGCATCACAATCATTGGTAAAAGACAATGAGAGATGAGGCGTACGGTTCTGTGCGATGCACAGACAGAAAGGACAGTAACAGCACAGAGCTGGAACTGACCTTGTAAGAAGCCTAATGGCTCCTGCAACTGACACAGATAGAAAGTGGAGAAAGTAGAAGCATTTCTCCAGTAGGCTACCTGCATAACATCCGACAACTTGACAGAGTTAGCAAAAGCCCAAGAGGTAGACAATGCATGCACCTCGTGGGCAGAAATACGATTGGTAAAACAATCGTCAGTCACTAGACAAGCGTAAACTGCGTGAATAGCAAGACAAATCCATCGAGAAAATGGATTGAGGAGAGATCTTCTGTCGACCAGGAATAAGAGACAGAAGAAATCGTTTGCTGCCTTTCCTAATGAACTGTGTCTGATTGAGATAAATGTGAATTGCACGAACCGGACAGAGCAAAGGGCGATTACCCTCAGCAGAAGGAAGAGCCCTGATACAGATAGGAGGTGGAGTGGTTTCTGGTATCTGATTCTTGGCCAGAAAGGAGCAATCAGTGGTAAACGTTACACTGTTGGGAGAGCTCCTGAAAAAGGCCGGATCAACCTAGAGGGCGTGAAGCTCACTAACCCGTCTGGCTGAGGCAAAAGCTATCAGAAAAGCCATCTTGTATGTGAGAAAACTGATATCCACCTGGGATAAAGGTTCGAACGGCACCCCCCCCCCCCCCCCCCCCCCAAAGCAAAGCAGCACCCAAGAAAGATTCCATCTTGGGGTAAACTGCAAAGTCCTAGGCCTTTTCAAGGAAAAGTGCCAAACAGGCTTGGAGAGGTATGGAATAGTGCCGATACGACGCTGTCCCACATACGAAAGGTCTCCAAAAGCAGGAACCTGTACCTTTTGATGGTAACAGGCTGGAGACCCCGAGAATCAAACAAATATACCAGAAACTCTGCAATCTGTGATATCGAAAGATTGGCCTAATCAACAGAGTGATCGGCACACCATCGACAGAAGACCTTCCACTTAGCCGCATAGGCTAAACCAGTGGATTGCCTCCTTGAAGAAGATCTGCACGCCACTGCTCGTCTTGAAAAAACCTCTACGGAGGAGACAGGACCTGACAAAAGATATGTGTGAAGGCACAATGAAGTCGGGTCGACGTGAAACCTCCTCAGGTGACCTTGACAAAGAAGGTCGTGACATAGAGGGAGACGTGCCGGAACCGCCGCCAAAAGAGAACAGAGCTGATTGATCCACACCCAGTGAGGCGACAGTGGAGCGATCAGAATGATTCGACAACTGCAGGTCCGTATCTTGGCTAGTACCTGCGGCAGATTTGGAACCGGCGGGAAGGCATAGCCGACAAGACCGTTCCTATCGAGTGACAGAGCAACCATGGCGAAAGCCAGAGGATCTGGACACAGGGACACGAAAGTGTCCACCTGATGATTCCAACAAGTCACAATGAGATCGATGTGGGGATGACCCCAGAGATCGCAAAGCGACTGGAACACCACCCTGTGGAGCATCCACTCGGTGGAAAAGACCCGACAGGGAGTTGGCTAAGACAGACGACCGGGAATGTGACGAACCACCACATTGGCATTGACATCCTGAGCGAGCAGTAGAAGATCCCAAGCCAATTCGTACATGGAAACCGAGTGCGTGCCGCCCTGGTTCCGAATAGAAGCAACCACTGTCGAATTGTCGGACAACAGAAGGACCTGGCAATTCAAAAGGTGGGGGAACCACTGCCGGAAACTCAGAAGAAGAGCAAGAAGCTCCTTCTGGTTGGTGTGAAGAGCTGCTTGATCCTGGTCCCATGCCCTGTGAAGGGAAAGACCTAGAGGATCCAACGTTGCACCCCATCCGAGATCGCTGGTGTCTGCCGTCAGAACACGATCGAACGTGGGTAAGCCCAACAGAACTCCCTACATAATCCATTGAACACCTGTCCAGGGGAGAAGGTGACGATGAAGAGACTCTGGTAACTGAAGCACCAGATCCAGAGGATCGACATTTGGCCTCCAATGACTGAGAAGAAAGTGTTGGAGAGGTCTGACATGCAGCCGACCTAGAGGAATGAGATCCGTCATCGAACCGCAGAGACCGAGAGGCCGGAGAATACTCCGAGCTGTCGAGGGCGTGGACTGGGACAGAGTCAGGGCAAAAGCTGAGAGAATCACAGCCCTTGCCCGGGGAACCGCCACCGTATTCAGCTGAGTACGGAAGTCCATCCCCAGATGACAAAACAACTGAGAAGGGACCAGGTCCGACTTCTCCTTGTTGACTCTGAATCCTAGTGACGTGAGCAGGCTCAACAGTGTGTCGACATCTGACTCCAGAAAGGCAGCATTGGAATGCCTCTGCAGGATATCATCTAGATATGCCGAAGTAGTCACCTGGACTGTGTGCAATGGAAGGCTATCACATGCGACATCAGTCGGGTGAAGGCCCAAGGAGACAGATGAGGCCAAAGGGCATGGCCTTGAACTGGTAAACTCGCCCCAGAAAAGCGAACCTGAGATACTTTTGCAATGTCCGATGAATCGGAACGTGAAAGTAAGCTTCTTGCAGGTCGATGCTGGAAGCGAAATTTCCCTGGTGAATGCAGCTATGAACCGACCTGAGAGTCTCCATGCTGAACTTTGGAGCAATGATAGACTGGTTCAGGATACTCAGACTGATAACCGGTCGGAATCGGCCATACTTCTTCGGCACCAAGAACAGGCGGGAATAAAATCCCACTGAATGAATGTTCTTGACGACCTCGATCCCCCCTTTGACATGAGATTGTCTATCTCCGTGATCAAAAGTTCCTGACGTGTAACATCTAAAGGAACTTGTGTTGGAAGAGGCACTCTCGACAGAGTGGGATGCCTCTGGAAGGATATCCGCTGCCCGGACCGAATAACATCTAACACCCAAGGATCGGATGTGATTGTGGCCCAATGGTCTGTGAATCCTGATATCCTTCCTCCAACCTGGGACGAATCGTGGTGAGGACCTTCATTTCGAGCCCCGGCGAGAGGGGCGAAACCAACTCCTCTACTATATGAAGAATCCTGAGTCCTCCCTCTAGCCTGCCGATGCTTACCCTTACCCCGTGAGTAAGAAGTAGAAGCGGTGGCAGGAGGATCAGCCCTTGGCTTCACAGAGAAAGCAGAAGGGCGCTTGTTAGGCTTTGGACAGCCCCTGCCTCCATGGCTAATAAAGCTGACGAAGCAGCAGCTGATCTTTGGAATGATGTAGGATGTCATCCCGGACTGTTGCCACGGAACCATGGAACAGTCGCGGACCCGCCAAAGAAGCAGATTGAAGAGCAGCCCCTCAAGAAGGGAACAGCTTGTGTTCAACACAGCCTCCCGGCGAACTAATGCCAAGTTAGCCGTGTTACAGGCATGCGAGTAAGATGCATGAGCGTGCTTGGAAAGCACACACGCAACGGAGTCTGTATGTCATCAAACTTATCTGGAGGCAGCTAAAGCAGAGACGACGTGATCTGAGAGAGAAAGCATGCCCAGCATCTCTCTCGATAATCCCAACAGGGACTCCAGAGTCTCCATAGGAATAACGGCCGACTTGGGCTTGGAAAGCCCGAGGGAGGTGGAGTCCTGATTCAAGACCGTCAAAGTCTGGCAGACTGCCAGATTGGCAAAATCGTAGGAATGATAACGCACTGGAGGCAAAAAAGTGTCAGCCCTGGTGAGTAACGAAGTCCTCATAGCCTTGGAACTCAGCTTAGAGTCCAAAGCTGTAAACGCTTCAACCACCTGTACCAACTGGCACGGACGAAGGTGCCCGGAAGCGGGTTGCTCCACGGGCTGTAGGCGCGCGACCAATGATCGCGGCCTGGCTGACAAGGTCGGCTGGTCTGACCATTTAAGATGTGGAAGGAATTCAAACACAAAGTCAAGAGCTGCCCCAAAGTCAGAAGCCTGTTGGCTTTCAACTCAGGTATGTCTGACCCATCCTCTGAGTCGGAAGACACAGCCCATCATGAGCAAACCAGCCGATGCCTCCCATGGTGTAGGCATACCTGAGGGATCAGAAAGCGGTCTAATTCCAATCTCGGGAGGTGGTGCCGCAGGGGGAAGGGGGGGGTGCCTGGAAACCACTAGTAGCCTCGCTGGAGGGAGGAAATGGGAAGGCTCTTGGAAAGAACCTGAGTGAGCAAGGAGAGGGCATCTCTAGGCTCACGGACTGTGTCGTCCGGATCAAAATGGGAACGAACCGGTAAAGTGGCTTCACTCCTGACCCTTTTAACCAACGAAGGGTCACGATCCTCAAATAAACCCGACGCGGGGCGACAGGTGGCTGCCGAAACATCTGAAGGCAGATGCGTATAGGGGTATGACATAACCCGATAATCTACTGTGCGGGAACTCAGGATAGTTGCCGCTGACCTCTGAGGGACAGAAGGTCCAGGCTGTACAAAAAAGCGTCGGTCCCGCAAAACTGGCTATGGGACCAGAGTGCATGGACGGAAACTCAACAGAGTCCATGGTGACCCCACCATGAACATCCGAATCCAAAGAAAAAACTGCTGGGCTCAACGGTTGAGAGACCACAGCAGAGGATTCAGCTGGAGCACGGAGGGGATATAACTCTCACCAGATGTGGTCGCGTCGGAAGGCCCCGAATGACAGCGTACCCCCTCAGGGGGAACGGCCACGAGAACGCACCACATGCTTGGGCAAAAGGCATTGCCCTCAAGGAACAGTCCTGGGCATAACAGAGGGGAGAGCAGTAGAAGAAAAGGTGAACTCAACAGATATAGAAAGTAGAACACCCCCAACTATGAGAGAAAGGTGGCAGAAAATAAAGGACCAGCAGGAACACAACTGAACCCAGACGGCCGACAGGGACCCCAAAAACAGAAATTCTGCCCTCAACAGAGAGGAGAAGTCCTGAACATACAGCCCCCGTTGACACCTAACTCCAATAATAATAAAATTTATCAACCAAAAAGTTTCATGTCCGAACCACACGGTACGCGACAGTCGCACGCGAACACGGAGAATATATAAAATACAATGAAAATGTGGTTGAAAATAATGACGAGAATATATAAAACACAGTCCTGTTATTATATGATCCTCAGATCCATAATTTCAGTCACAGGTAACCATTATCAACGAGTTGAATTATCACTGTTTCTGAATGCAAATGGACATCTCACCATGTGGGCGGACTAAAAAAAGAATGATTCATTAGTTACTGTCTGCGCACTGTGGATATGTACTTGGAGAAGAGTGTCCCCTACTGGGTGTGTGCTGGTAGCACTCGACCTAGTTTTGGCTTATTTTTTCTTGGTGCTTTTGCACCACTTTTCTTTCCCAAATCCCTTGGGAATGATCAAAATAGAGAGTATATTTTCCGAGTTAAGGTCTTCCACTGAAGTGCAAGCCTGCAGTAAACAATTGTAAGGTAGGTTGATAAGAAATGTGTAGGCCTACATGGTATTATTTCTCGCCTTCAGGCTCTCACTTGCTGAAGAATCAACGAAGAAAGGCTGGAATTTAATCGGCAAGGTTTTGAACCCCTCATTGCACGGATCTGTGCTTGTGATATATTGATATCCTGTTCGCTTTCATTCACTGGAATCAAATAATATCATTTTCAAATGACAAAACCCCCCCAAAACACCAATATTAATTTTAATTATTTATTCGCCATAATATTTTGAATACGGCAACCTGCAAGATCAACACAGACCTTTAGTAACAAAGTCATTGCTCATCATGTGCATTTTAGTTTGAAGACAATTTGTCCCTATAAATTTCGATCCAGACAATCATTGTGCTAACATGAAGAACATTCCTATAATTGACAAGTGTGCATTACTGTAATCTGACATGTTGGATTTAAGTTACTGGAAAAGTAGACTGTGTGTGTGGGAGGGTGGGTGGTGGGCAACAATTATTTACAAGTTTTATAGATTAGCAAAAGTGCTATCCATCTTTCAATGGTTGCCAGTGGTTCCTTAGATTTTACCCAGAAATTGTAAGAATTAGTCGCCACAACCAGTGATGTGGAAATCCACCCCCCCCCCCCCCCCCAAAAAAAGATAATAAGTACATAAATAAAAAAATAAATTAATAAATGAAAATAAGAAATTACCACACTCTCATGACTTGTTGCAACTTTCATTGCCAATCCGCACCTCCATTGCTGATTTTTTTCCAAAGTTTCTCCCAAGATTATAATATATGTATTTATTTATTGGTGTTTAAGGTCACATATTTATGCACAATGGCTAATCATGACCACGACAGTTTTACGGGTGGAGGAAGCCGGAGTACCCGGAGAGAACCACCGAGCAACGGCGAGCAACTGTCAGCTCCCCAACATACTAACTCCACACAAGCACGGTTAGCATTGGTTGAAGACAGATGCACCATCGACGTGCACTACGCCTTAGTACACAGCGTCACCGTGCCCCCACGTGGGCAATGGGGGTGAAGTGTCTTGCCCAGGGACACATCGTGGTTGCCGCAGGTGGGATTCGAACCGAGGACTGCACGGCTTGCAGCCTGCACCTCTACCAACTGAGCCACCGCGCCCCCCTCCCAAGATTATAAACTGACAGAGAGAACTAAAAATTATTTTTCTCTGTTAAATGAATATCGAGTTAGGTTTGAAGTTCACATGTCCAAAACAATAGGCTGCTGGGAGTCTGAGAACAAAAGAAGCTTTAAACAATAACATGTAGCCGTTTGATTAAGTCACTGGTTGCTAATACCCCTGTTGTGACTGTCTTATGAAAAGATTATTGCGACTGGTTTTAATTACTGAACAAACTATTGTAATCATCATCACCTGTGCAAGTTCAATAGACTTGGTGAGGTGTGACTTCTGTATCCACTGTCGATTTTTATTGGGAGTTTGTTTCAAATTTGTTACATTGTTGGTTTGCAGGACTTTATTGTAAGATTAATAATTTGTCTTCAATACGCTGAACATGATGATGGGCGGCATAGGTTATTTACAGCATGTGCACTCAGAATGGTGTCTCCTCTCGCACAGTTTCTGATTTAGTTCAGAAGTCTCTTTACTAACTTTTTAAATATTTCCTCTTTTTTGCGCAGTTTCACACTGAACTTGATTTATTATCAGGGTAGAATTTACACTCAGTGGGTGTTTTCAAATCTGTCCAATATGACATTATACTTTGCAGAGTTTGCACCAGGCTACTGTACAACCAACGGCAAAAAATAGGTTGTCCTCGCAGATAAGATGATGTTTCATTCAATTTAACGGAATGGGTCGGTCTGCATAGGAGCAAATTGTACTTGCATAGAACAGTAAAATGTCTGGATTCCCATAGAAGTGTTCACATTTGTGAAACACTTTGCTCTCGTGAAAAAATACAGGCTACTCGATGTTACTGCTGAATAAAAAGTTGAAACTTACTTTCCTTGTCTTCTGTCCTAGTTATACGCCTCCCTTTAACTATTTATCTCAGAAAGTGTTTGCGATAATCAGAATGTCGAATCACCTCAAAGGACCCTCTTTCTGGTGACTGGACATGCAGCCACAAGATCGACTGATTGACTTCTGGCTGTTTTTTGCTCCAGGAATAAATAGTGTGTTTTTTGTACATGTCGGTAAAGAGTTAAACACCAGAACCACACAACTAGTGGAAATGCCTCTTTTTTAAATGTATCTTTCTTTCTTAATTCTTGATTGATAACTTCTTGATCAACAGCAATCATTGTTACTGACTCTTGACACCAGTAATGGAGACATGCAGAAATGAAGGGGTGCTGGGTGGGGACACATTATCATCGGGTCCCATATTTTGCCCCCTCCCCCCAACACACTGTTAAATGCAATGTTTGTTTTTTTTCAATCAATATTTAATTATTTAACCCTTGCCTTACGTATGAGTACAATCCATCCTTTTGAGGGAAGAAGTTCAGCAATAATTAAATCTGAATGGCAATTCGCGTGTGGTGGTGTATATGTTCACCTATAAGTTAATTTTATGGCAGATATAGGCCTAATAAGGTGAATGAATCTTACTGAATGCAGGGGCTGAGCAATATTCAGGGGCAGCATGGTATAACATGCCTTAGGCATGTCTCAAGGCACTAAGGTCTGAGCTTGGGGGGGGGGGGCATGCCCCTCCCTAGAGTAAGGGTCCGGGGGTCCTCACACACTGGGAAAATTTTGAAAAATTTAGTTCTCTAAGAGCGTCTGGGGTATAATTTGCTTCCAACTGGAAGTAACTATCTGTGAAAATTCCCGAAACCGAACACTGTATAAGTGTTTTGCCTCAGTCTGGGTGTGACATGTGACAGATGGGTGAAAGTAGTTGAAATAAGATTTGAATTGGGGTGCTGCATCAACCAACCAACACCCCCCTCCCCTCTCCCCGCCCTTATCCAGAAAGCTTAAGAAAATACCAATGAAAATTTATTTGGATTTGTGTGATTTTCTTTCCTTGAATATTTACATGAATCGATTTGCATGGAATTTTTACAGTCTGTCTGTTCCAAGAACACTTTATTGATGGAAGCTAAAAGATAAAGAATGGAATTACAGATAGTCGGCTACTTGGTACCAAGATAGGCTTCAAGGAAAGATGGAGAACAAAGGTTCCATTCATTTTTCTCATCTATTACTTACTTTCCTTTCACAAATTCCTGAGCAGTTTCACTCAACATAAACAGACCAGCAACGATAACAGTGCAGAACAACTGTGCACTTAATATTCCATACACCTTCCGCAGAAAACCTAGAAAAAGAGTATGTTCAATTCCTAAATGTCTTTTTGATTAACACTTTAAACTATAACACAAGGTACAGGTAATGATGCCAATATTATTTTCCAAAAGAAGTTACGATTTTACTACAGCTGCACGGTATATTGATAAACTGATACATACTGGTATTCAAACCGGTATCGATTGAATACCGGTGTAACTGCAAAAATACTGGTTTATCGTCATTATTTATTTACCCTCAATTCAATTTTCACGATGTCCTGAGTTTTTTAACTGTAGTCCCAAATGAATAATATTACCCCTGTACCTGACGAATTGGCTGCATTTTCCTGGGTAATACACAAATTGAGCAGTTGAGCAAACATTATTTTTCAAAAAATTTCAACATAACCATATCATGTGAAAAATTTGATAAACTAATATTAGGGCTGCATGGTATTCGGATTTTGGTACCGGTGACGGTATTGAAAACAATACCGCGGTATACCGGTATACGTGAAACAGTTCAGATTGAAAAAATAAAACTGAAATACATGTACCTTACTTTTATGAAAGTGCTTGATAAATGTGATGTACAAGGTCCCAGGTGAAAAACAACTCATGTAATTCGGTACATTCTAAGTGCTGAATTTACTCTGGATGTAAAAGAACTTTGGGTTTCATTAATTCATTGTTTGTCAGCAATCTGACAAAAAAATGTTTCAAATCACACATAAACTGAAGGGTGATCATGTCTTGGAGGCGTGCTTAATGTCAACAGATAGACTGGCCTGACATATGACACCTGACATTTGCCATTGTCATCTGAGGAAGTTTACTGCAGGAAGATAGGAGAAGGGGAGGAGCTACTACTGGTTGTTTGTGTAAACAGGCCCTCGGAATTCCATCAACTGGACACACGTTTTGATAAAAAAGTTTTGTTTGCCACTGTTTTTCACGAAGCCACACATACGCAATTAACACAATGACTGGCTCAGTAATTAAAAGCTTATCAGTCAAGAGAGGTTGACCATGTTTTTACAGGAATTAAATTGACAAAGACAAATTTACTTGTATCCGAGATTCAGATGAAAGCCAGTAAACCCATTGATAATTGTATGGCTTATTTTCGTATTAAACAATAGGTTCAATAACTTTGTAGACAGGGATTATTGTCTTTCTTCCATTCAAATCACTCATTTTCCCAGAGCAGTAAGTAATACTTCTATTTATTGCTCCAAAAGTATCTTTTTTATTCATGATATCCCTTGCATTTAATATGTGTTTGCCCTATTTTCGCGCATTATTTATATTTTCATTTCAAGAAAACGCGAATTTCAAATCATAATACCGGACCCCCAAAATTGTATACCGTTACTCATGGTATACCGGTATTCATTTTTGATGGACGGTTTTTAACCGGTGATGATTTCAATACCGGTACCAACCGGTATACCATAATACCATGCAGCCCTAACTAATATTTAAAAAAATAAATTTTGATATCGTCTGAGTTGCGTAAAGGGTTATTCAAACTGTATCATCAAAGTCACGCTGATTTGTTCCGATTTTGATGGCTCAAGTCCCAATTATTGTATGTATGTTCAGATATCTGAAAAGTCTTTCGATATACCAAGGTATTTTTTTCGAACACTGATACCGGTATTCAGTTTCGAATACCTTGCAGCCCTAGATTTCACTTTTATCCCCCAAAAAGCTTATGACACCTTATTGGAGTAAGCCTGGTGAGTTCATACAAATGATGGAACATACATGTAAACTATGGTTTAACCCTCAAGTCCTTGGATTATTTTTACGTGTATAACTACTGTATATACTTATACACAGCTGCAGATGACTTAACAGTATTTCTACATTACTGTAGGCTGCCTGTACAGGCAGCCAACAATGATGTAAAAACATTGTCAAGATAAATGCATCCTATCAGTAGAGTTCTCAAGGAAGAAGACACTTGGAACAACTTTTTCTGAGCAACATAAAAGGGGCTCTTTGTGGCTTATGGGAACCTAAGGGTTAACCATTGCAATAAAAGTGTCAATGACACTGTAGTTTAACTTGTGTGTTGTGTTTGATGAAAAGGATAATGTTCAATGTTTATGAAAGGATTATGAAATAAGACAAGAATTGTGATAATTGGGAATATGTTCATTTCTGTTCCCTGTATGCTATGTTTTTGATAAAAAATAATATGAGGTGTACACTGTACTAAAGAGCTGAGGGTGGGTTAAAATGACCTCACAGTTAATGTATGTGGCCCTCACAGTTAACGTATATCAACGAAAGTTACCAAGTTACAGTGAAATTATTCAAAAACGAGTCATCCTATCAAGTCACATTGAAATCCCTTCATAAATGTGGCCTGTAGACTGGTTTTTGGGCTTCGGCCCCCCTGGAGCCGTCAGTTTCCCAATTTGTGCCCAAAGGGGACATTCTCATCTAGACATTATATGAAGTCAACCTACCAAGTTACAATGAAATCCCTTCATAAATATGACCTGTAGACTGTGCTAAGGGTTTTTGGGCTTTGGGCTTGGGCAGCCATCATGGTTGAATGATCGCAACCAAAAGGGGACATTCTCATCTGGACATCATCTGGAGTGATCCTAAGAAGTTACAATGAAATCCCTTCATAAATATGACCCGTAGACTGTGCTCAAGGTTTTCAGGCTTTAGGCCCTGAAGCCGTCACAGTTGCCCAATCACGACCAAAAGGGGATGTCATCATCTAGGCATTATATGGAGTCAACCTAACAAGTTACAATGAAATCCTTCCATAAATACGACCTACAGACTATGCTAAAGGTTTTTGGGCTCGAGCTGCCATCAAGGCTGAATGATCGCAACTAAACGGGGACGTTCTCATCTAGACATTATCTGGAGTCATCCTACCAAGCTACAATGAAATCCCTTCATAATTATGACCTGTAGACTGTTCTAAAGGTTTTTGGGCTTCGGGCCCCTGTAGCTGTTATAGTTGCCCAATCGTGTCCAAATGGGGACGTTCTCATCTAGACATTATATAAAGTCAAACCTACCAAGTTACAATGAAATCCCTTCATAAATATGACCTGTAGACTGTGTTAAAGGTATTCGGGCTTCGGGCTTGGGCAGCCATAATGGTTGAATGATCGCAACCAAAAGGGGACATTCTCATCTGGGCATCATATGGAGTGATCCTACGAAGTTACAATGAAATCCCTTTATAAATATGACCTGTAGACTGTGCTGAAGGTTTTTGGGCTTCGGGCACCTGTTGCCATCACAGTTGACCAATCACGACCAAAAGGTGATGTCATCATCTAGGCATTATATGGAGACATTATATAAAGTCAAACCTACCAAGTTACAATGAAATCCCTTCATAAATATGACCTGTAGACTGTGTTAAAGGTATTCGGGCTTCGGGCTTGGGCAGCCATCATGGATGAATGATCGCAGCCAAAGGGGACAATCTCATCTGGGCATCATCTGGAGTGATCCTACGAAGTTACACTGAAATCCCTTTATAAATATGACCTGTAGACTGTGCTGAAGGTTTTTGGGCTTCGGGCACCTGTTGCCATCACAGTTGACCAATCACGACCAAAAGGTGATGTCATCATCTAGGCATTATATGGAGTCAACCTAACAGGTTACAATGAAATCCTTCCATAATGACCTTTTGCCTATGCTAAAGGTTTTTGGGCTCAGGCACCCATCAAGGCTGAATAATCGCGATCAAAATGGGATGTTCTCATCTAGACGTTATTGGGAGTCATCCTACCAAGTTACAATGAAATCCCTTCATAAATATGACCTGTAGACTGTGCTAAAGGTTTTCGGGCTTCGGGCCCCTGTAGCCATCACAGTTGCCCAATCAGGACCAAAAGGTGACTTTCTCATCTAGACACTGTAGCACATCAACCCACCAAGTTACAATGAAATTCCTCAATAAATATGACCTGTAGTTTGTGCTAAAGGTTTTCGGGTTTTGGGCTCGGGCAGTCGGCACGGTTGACAGATCACGCCCAAATCGGGAAATCTCATCTACTGATCATAGGGAGTCATCCTACCAAGTTACAATGAAATCCCTTCATATTAAACAAGACCTGCAGACTGTGCTAAAAGTTTTTGGGTTTCGGGCTTGGGCAGTCATCACAGTTGATAGATCATGCCCAAAAGGGGACGTTCTCATCTAGGCATTATACAGAGGCATCCTACCGGGTTACAATGAAATCCCTTCATAAATACGACCTGTAGACTGTGCTAATGGTTTTCGGGTTTTGGGCTTGGGCAGCCATACTGGTTGCCCGATCGCGACCAAAAGGGGACGTTCTCATCTAGACATGACCCCAAACCTGCATATGAAATTTTGTGACAATCAGACAAGAACTGCGGGTGTAGCCCGTGCTAAAGGAAAATGTGAACAGACTCACAGACTTCCGCACGCGTGATGGCTAAAAATGGTATGCATAAAATTTTGCATCAAGCTAAAGTTGGCAGACCATGATTAGACAATACAAAAAGACTTAACACAAAAGGAAGATCAGTGATAATGTAATCATAAACACAAAAGGAAGATTAGTGATAATGTAATCATACAGGGATGTAGGATTCGATTATTACTGTGCCTCCTCACCAATGCAAAATGGATTTGCCTATTTTGCTGTAGACAACAATGTCATTCAGGACATAGGGCATAGGGCCCCTATGGGTTGAATGAGTTAAAAGAAAAGCATGATAAAACCAATTTTATGTATAGAAAAACTTTATCAAGTACTGTATTCATACCAAATCACCTTGCATATCTGGAATATACCACTCTATTAAACATGTACATGTATGCAAATATCAGTATCCTTATAAAGTTCAGATGGAAATGAAAGTACATCCATGTATATCAAGCTGAATTTCTGTTGCAGGGTACTAAAACTTTGAAACCTGCAATACATTAATCCCCACTGTTTGCTCGTCGAAACATTCTGTTGGCTGGTACAGTGAGGTGATCCAGCTTGATATCTATTTAATATTTATGTTAGAGTTTAACAACACTTTCAACATCCAGGGTCTTATTGTGAAGGACATTTTTATGGGTGGAGGCGTGCAAATACCCAGAGAACCACCAAGCAGCAGAGAGTAAATGTCAAACTCTCCAACTTACTAACCCTGCACAATCGGGATTATATAGCAGTGATTGAAACATGTACCATTGAGAAGCAATATGCCTAAGCACACACATTATACCACTGTGGTCTCATTTGGGCAATCAGGATGAAGTATCTTGCCTGTGGACATAACACAGATGGTGCAGGTCATAACCTAACTGATAACCCTTCAATTTGAAGTTCTATGTTCTAACTGATGAATCATCATGCTAACCACTTTTGATATCAACCAAGGAATAAAAACCACAAAGCTCAGGTTCATTTTTTAGTTCTCTATAGTACAATCATAAAAAAGTGCATACAGAATTGCCACCAGACTGCGATCTTATCCAAATTCTGTCAGCTTTTTCGGCCCACAATGCTGTATAAAAACTTAACTGTACATGTACACAGCGATGTAGAAAAAGAAAAAAAGGAGACACTTCATCTCAGGTGCTATTTTGGTTGTGTTTTCTTGATGTAGAGTACAGTTTAGTAAAATTTTATTAACTGACGGAGTTCAAGAAGCCACTATCGTGGTTCAACTGAAAATTGCTGAAAGCCACTATAGTGGCTTTGTACTGTATAAATTAGCTTGATGTTTGCTCAGCAGTGGAACAAAAAAAATGTTTATATAAAATTGTTTTGTTACAATTCATCGGAGAGTGTCATGAGGCATTCTCCAATAATTTGTAACAAATCAAGTAACAAGTACCTATACATTTACCCATTGGAACAAAAAACTTGTTATTCAAGTAAAGATACAACATGTACAATACATGAAATGTAAGCTACCAATAAAGCACCAATAGAGTGAAGTTTTCACTCAATAAGGGTCAGATTCTCATCATAAGAAGCCTAATCAATATTTGAGTCAATGTACCTTTAGGTTAATCGGGAGATCCACTGAAGGAAAGTTTACTCATGATGTTTATGGTTTTTCATTGATTAACCCTTTACCCAATGTAATGGCCCAAACCAACCAGCGCAATTCTTAAAAATCGCCAATTAATTTTCATTATATTTTCAATTTTTTGTCGAGCTCGTTCCAATGAAGGGTCATAACCTATGTTTTTGAGACAAAAAATGAAAAAAATTAGTTATTCAAGAATTTTGTTTGCAAGTGTTGTCTGCTTTTCATGTTAAGTAAAGAGTTAACAGTACTGTCATAATGAAAGTAGACAGATAATGTCATTAGAATCCTGACTAGGCTGCGATCTGGTCAAAATATCTTCCTTCAACACTATAGATTCTCACCTAATGAAATAGAATCATGATAACACTGCATCAATGTGGCTGTTTATATCTGTTTTTCTCTTGATATTGCAATATTTCTAATTTTGAAATGTTGTTCCATCACTGTAAATGCATCACAATCCAATCGTAAACAAGAGGCCCCAAGGGGCCTTAAGCGCTCACCGGGCAAAGTGATTCAAACAAAGTGGTTCAAAGAAGTATTTGGGGTCACATTCATTTGGATATGGTTCATCAACACTACAAAGGAATGAAGTCATGAGAGACAAATTTTATGGAACTAGGGACATGGCTTCAACAAACTTGAATCTTATCCCCCTAAGGATGCTGCATACCAAATATCAAAAGCATTCATCTGCTGGATCTGAAGAAGAAGATTTTTACAGAAAATTTTTCATTTTGAACTAAGTTATAATTCGGGCTCCCACAGTGAGCCCAAATATGAACCCAGGGACTTGGCTTCAACAAACTTGAATCTCACCCCCTAAGGATGCTACACACCACATATCAAAACATTCCAACTGCTTGATCTGAAGAAGATTTTTAAAGAAAATTCCTCATTTCGAACTAAGTTACAATTCACGCTCCCACAATGAGCCCAAATATGGACCTTGGGATATGGCTTGAACAAACTTGAATCTCCCCCCCCCCCCCCCCCCCCCCCCCAAGGATGCTGCATACCAAATATCAAAACATTCCGACTGCTGGATCTGAAGAAGAAGATTTTTAAAGAAAATTCCTCATTTTGAACTAAGTTATCATTCGGGCTCCTACACTGAGCCCAAATATGGACCTAGGGACATGGTTTGAACAAACTTGAATCTCACCCCCCTAAAGATGTTGCATACCAAATATCAAAACATTCTGACTGCTGGATCTGAAGAAGAAGATTTTTAAAGAAAATTCCTCATTTTGAACTAAGTTATAATTTGGGCTACCACAGTGAGCCCAAATATGAACCCAGGGATTTGGCTTGAACAAACTTGAATCTCACCGCCCTAAGCATGTTGCATACCCAATATCAAAAGATTCTGCCTGCTGGATCTTGAGAAGAAGATTTTTTAAGAAATTTGCCTGAAATGCACTAAGTTCAAATTTGGGCTTCTATACTGAGCCCAAATATGAATCCAGGGGGCCGATTTGCACAAACTTGAATCAGATCCACCCCACAATGTTGCATACCAAATATCAAAAGATTCTGCCTGCTGGATCTGGAGAAAAAGATTTTTTAAGAAATTTGCCTGAAATGCACTAAGTTCGAATTCAGGCTTCTATACTGAGCCCAAATGTGAATCCAGGGGGCCGATTTGAACAAACTTGAATCAGATCCACCCCACAATGTTGCATACCAAATATCAAAAGATTCTGCCTGCTGGATCTGGAGAAGAAGATTTTTTAAGAAATTTGCCTGAAATGCACAAAGTTCGAATTCTTTCTTCTATAGTGAGCCCATATATGAATCCAGGGGGCGATTTGAAGAAACTTGAATCAGATCCATACCAAGATGCTGTATACCAAGTATCAAAAGATTCTGCCCACTGGTTCTGGAGAAGAAGATTTTTTAATAACTTTTCTATAATTCATACGGTGCTATCAGAGTTATGCCCCATACAGAGCCCCCATGGGACGTGGCCATTTCATTTGAACAAACTTGAATTGCCATATAGTAATGAACATCCACATGAAGTTTTGTGAAAATTGGACCAGCGGTTTCAGAGGAGAAGTCGTTTGAAAAATGTTCACGACGACGGCCGGCCGGTGATAAGTTAAGCTCCCTTCGGTGAGCTAAAAAGACCAATTTTACCATCACAGTACTGTCGTGTTGTTGTCTGTGTCAAATCTTTATTCAATGCGCATTTAAATAGGAATCTTTTCTCCCAGTACAGTTAAGACCACCTTTGGGGATAATTCTTAACCCTGTTAACTGCAGATAATTTTCAAATGCCAAACCATTCATTATGTTTCAGGTGAACTTTGCCTTTTAATTGCATATGACATGTATTTTACAGACTAATCAAGATTAAATTAATAATAATGCTGCTGCAATCTGTCAAAAAAAAGTCTATGAATACCCCAGATTTATAGAACCTTTCTGGCCTCATATTTTCCAACAGAAGCATTTATTCTTTTACAATTTGTTTGACAATGTTTTATATATCTGTCAAACAAGATCAGGATTCCAGCAGCCAGGGAATGATCAAATTTAAGGCAATTCAAGGTTGTCTCTAGACATATTTCAGCATTTTTCAAGGCCATACGATATAAAATTCAAGAATTTTCAAGGCCACTGCATCTTTAGTAGTCCAAACTAGGACCCTCAGGTCATGACCCCCTCCTCCTATTGCCCTTTAAGGGAAGTGGGAGGAGGGGGTAATGACCAGAGTGCCGTAGTTAGGACTATGCCTTCACAAACTATAGTATATTACTCTATATAGCTATAATGCATTTTGTCAGTGTTTTTTTTTGTTTTTTGTTTTTTTATTGAAAAACATTTGGTGAAAATGCATGTTACACAGAAATAGTTAAAATACACAGAACATAGAAGATCAGAAAATTAAAGCACTACATTTCAATTGTTCAAAAAGTTGTTGATGCATTTCCATTTCTCCTTAATAAGAACTGCCTAGTCGATTGGGTAGATATATCTTGAGTACAGTTCAATATTCCTGTAGAGTTTCATAATGCCTAGAAATATTTCATAATGAAATCTCACCACCCCAGCGTTTTCATTTCATGAATATTCAAGACTTTTGAAGGCTCTCCAAGAACCCTGAAGATGTACATGTAACAGAATAAAGGCGCAATTCCTCAGCAGAATAATATAAAAGGACAAATTCTGGATAACTGTATGTTCCTGTTAATTTAATAGCCTCTGCCTGATAAATGAATTGTCAATTAACAGAATTTCACTGTACTGAAAAATGCAAGTGAAGGCTTCAGGCACGGTACTAAGATCATTAAAAGTGGACAGATATCTTTATGCCCCCCCCCCCCCCCCCACCCACAGTACTGTCAAATCTTACCCGTTTGAAAAGGAATGCAAGCACACTGAATCTGAGATGCAATTTCTAGGCCCGGCATGATTAATTGAGAAGTTGACTAATCATCGGAAACACTCATGATCAACAATTTCAAAATCGACAATTATGGGTTTTCATCACTCCTTTACTGATGAATTATTAGTTATTACTCTTAGGCTTGCCGCGATTATGAAATTCCATAGTCGATTAATCAAAGCCCAAAATCGACGATTAGTTGACTTTTTTGACCACGTTTTTTTTAACAAAGGGTCGACTAAAACGTGATGGCTGAATGGTCCTAAAGGTAGGTATAACCGGGCATTGTACATTTCAAATAACATGCTGACATAGTCAACGATCCATCATTCCCACATTATAAGGCTTATTGAACGTCAGAATGAACGTTTCGTTGACCATATTCTGTTAAGTTGGTCGATCGTCTGCCATACTGTTAAACAGTAATACACCCTGACGCCCGAAATTCAGATGAAACATAACAGTGAGCAGCCAGAAGGAACTAGGCCTGATCCGAGGGAGAGGGATTTTACAACTTACAAAGACTATTCTGCTGGACCCTGTAAGGCACTAAGGATGTAAAAAGTCCCCCCCCCTCCCTCCCACACACACTCACAATAATTTATCAATGGTGGGAAACGTTGTGATTTTCGGATTTCCAACACGAAAGAGTGACCCAAGGGAGTAAACTTTAGTTTTGTGATGCATAATACTGAAATTTCATCAAACGCAGCGAGTTTCATTTCGTGTTGTTCAAAATAAAAGATTTATGAGCAAAGAATGGTTATTGGAAATGATGTTGTTCAAAATACTGACATGTTGTTGACATGACGAGAGCAGTAATACTTGAAAATAACTTTCATATTTTCCACAAAAAAAAATCATTAAAGTGGGAGGTAATTACCGCAAACATTTCCAAATCAGGCTTAGAAAAATGACGATTTATTTGAAGGGGGGGAAAGAGGGGGGGGGGGGGCCTGAGGCCACCCTCCTTTACCTCCATATGGTCTACCACTGTCGTTTATACATCCAGAAAAGTTCCCATCATGTATATACAGTGTGATCATGTTCTGGCGAGGCAGTGGTGTCGTTATACATGAGGGGGTTAAAAAAGTCGACTTTCAAATTTAAAGTCGATCAATCGGCACGACCGGCGATTAGTCGACTTTTTGCATAATCACAGCAAGCCTAATTACTCTCCTCCCCATCGTGCTCGTAAGAAGTGTTAGAGGCTGTAGAATATCAAAATATATTTGCATCTACATGTACAGCTAGTTAACACTACAGGGGAATGAAGTTATTTAATTATTTATAAATCTGTTGTCCATGCCAGATGATTTTTTTTTTTCTAGTACTGGGATGGTACCACAGAAATAATGCCCCACTTTCCAATAATGCAAAACTTGCGAGTCTAAATATCAACCTTGGAACCTAACCCTTCCACCACCAGGATGCTGTATACCAAATGTGAAAGCATTCTGACTGGGGGATCTGAAGGTGAACATTTTTAAAGAAATTACCTCATATTGATCTAAGTTGAAATTAGGGCTCCCCCAGAGGGCCCAAATATTAACCCAGAGGACCCGATTTGAACAAATTTGAATCTCACCCCCCTAGACATGTTGTATACCAAATACAAAAGCATTCTAACTCGTGGATCTGGAGAAGATGATTTTTAAAGAAATTCCCTCATATTGCACTAAGTTAAAATTCAGGCTCCCATAAAAAACCCAAATATTAACTCAGGGACTTCATTTGAACAAACTTGAATCTGACCCCCTAGAGATGTTGTATACCAAATATCAAAACATTCTAAGAGATGGTTCTGAAGACGACTTTTAAAGAAATTCCCTCATATTGCACCGAGTTAAAATTCGGGCTCCCGTAGGGAGCCAAAATATGAACCCAGGGACTTAAATTTAACAAATTACAATGTGACCCCCTTAGAGATGTTGTATACCAAATATGAAAGCATTCTGACTGGTGGATCTGAAGAACAAGATTTTAAAGAATTTCCCTCATATTGCACTAAGTTAAAATTCAGGCTCCCATGGGGAGCCCAAATATTAACCCTGGCACTCGATTTGAACAAACTTGAATCTGACCCCCCTAAAATTGTTGCATACCAAATATGAAAGCATTCTGACTGGTGGATCTGAAGAAGTTTTTTAAAGATCATTCCCCATATTGCTCTAGGTTAAAAATTCAGGCTCCTGTATTGAGCCCAAATATGAACCAAGGAGCTTCATTTTAACACACTTGTATCTGTCCCCCCGTGCAAATCCAAAATGCGATGTCAGAACAGGCGATCTAATAAAGATCCAACACATGCCACCAGGTCTGGTGTTCTAGAAAGTATGGAAGTACAAATAATTGCCCTTCTCAGTTTCCCAAGGAGTGCAATTCCCTTCAGTGCAATCTCAATGCAGCTCTTTTTAGACTCTTGACCACTTCAGGTCCAAACTTGAGCCTAGGCTCAGACTTGGGCTGGAGATGGACAGGAGTTTGAAATATCCTCGGAGAACAGTAGGTGTAAAGCATGCCTGCATGCCTAAAGAATGTCTGGCACAAGGAACTAATGACCAAAAATATTGTTTTCTATATTCACATGTAGTTGTTTCTAGAGGTCACAGAGTACGATTAAAGTTGACATTAATTATTCTTCTTCAAAAGTCAATCATGAAATTTTATATTCGGTCCAGCCTATCAATTTCCATGTTTTTTTATGATTTGGTCTTGAGTTCACAATATTTTATTTTTGAAATCCTGACCCACCAATATATATATAAGTGTATTGTGATCTGATTGTGAGCTGATCAAGAAAAATATCACTTTTGTTATCACAATTCTGCATTCTCAACATATATCTGATATCAGTTTTCAACACAGGGCAAATTATAATAACTAAAAATATATTTTTTGACCATATCTACTTACCCATTCTAATGTACACACTGGACTGTGCCACATTGGATCCATAGTTGAAGTCATCAACAATGGAAGACTTATTACTACTCTTCGAGTCATTTATATTTAAAGTTGCCATCTTCAAAAATTTGAAAGTCTGTCTTAAGATCTTTCTAATACTAAGCAACTCAGTGTCCAGAAGATAGTTCTTCTCTTATAATGAGGGTTCTGATCTCAAATCTTGCTTCTCGTTTGAAACTGTCCAACAGAAAATGAAGAAAAATACAATCAAAGTAAACTCTCAATAATTATGATGCAGAGCAGATCTGAAAAGAAAAAAATCAAGTAACAGAGATAATAAAAAAAATCAAGCATCAGTAAGTTGTCACAAAAATCTCATTCTAAGCTTAAAGATATGACTCTGCATGGTAAGATTTTTACAGGGTTGCCCAATATTTTCACAGTTCCCAAGAAAGATCTAACAAGAGCTGGCCACAAGGGGTGGATAATCACCTTGAAAAAAAATCCCCCGACATATCAGCCCAGCGAACTTTAGAGAGAGGAAACTGGGAAAATTTGTAAGTTAAAGATCCCTTTGACTTTGACCTATGGCACAATGACCCTCATATAAATAGGGGTCTTCCTCTCATCACATCCAACCTGCATGTCATGTTTGGTTTCGATCAACCCAATGGAACATTAATTAGAGAGTGGAAACCAGGAACATTTGATAGCTAAATATCACCATGACAATGATCTTTGGTACAGTGACCCTAAAATAACTAGGGTTCTTCCTCTCATTATACCCAACCCACCTGCCAAGTTTAATGTCAATTGGCCCAGCAAACTTTAATTAGAGGGTGAAAACCAAAACAATTTATAAGTTAAAGATCTCTGTGACCTTGACCTTTGGAACAATGGCCCAAAAATGTATAGGGTTCTTCCTCTCATTATATCCGACCCAACTGTCAAGTTTGGTTTCGATCGGCACAGTGAAATTTTAATTAGAGAGCAGAAATCAACTCCTTTGAAGATTTTCAAGTTCAAGGTCACTGTTACCTTTGCACAATTAACCCAAAATAAAGAGGGTTATTCCCCTCATCATACCCAACCCACATGTGAAGGTTGGTTTTGATTGGCCAAGCAGAACTTCAATGAGAATGTGGAAAACCAACTCCATCTACAGACAGTGCTATGGCTATATAGCCCATCCCCACCCTACCCAGACATTTGGGGGGGAATAGAAAAGATGGTAAAAAAAAATTAAAAACTTTAAAGCTTTTGGAAATACCTGATAATAAAACCAGGAGTTCAGATCTGTTCAGTTCAGGCAGTTCTGTTTTTAATGCAGGGTTTAAAATTCATGTGGTAATCAGAATTGATTCTCACAAGGAAAACAATGAGAATCAATTTTTATTCCTGCAGAGTACATAGGATTCTTATTCTAGATTCTGAAAGTGTCTTTAAAGGCCTTGAGACTTAACTACAAGAAGTTACTACTGCCAAGGTACTGTAACTTCCACCAGCATGACCACCAACACCATGTATGTAGGAACATGTATTCTACTTGCACCTGTGCAGCACAGTTGTTGTGGACTGGTCATAATCCATGCATGGACATTGATGCCGATGCATGCCTTTATTTATTTATTTTATTGGGGCTTAATGACACTTTCGACAGCCAGGGTCACCTTGTGTCAGCCAGTTTTATGGGTGGAGGAACTCAGAGTACCCAGAGAGAACCACCCAGAAATGGCAAGCAACTGTCAAGCTCCCCAACATACTAACTCCCCACAAACAGGGTTAGCATTGGTTGAAGACAAGTACACCATCGACGTGCAGTACACTTTAGTACACAATGCCACCGTGCCCCCACGAGAAATTTGTTTACTATGAAATTCTCATCTCTGGTACTGATAGTCCATAAATTCAAATTAAATATACACAAATTATACATCAAAATGAAGGTGGTGATGTATAGAATACAAAACATATATGCAGTCAACTCACCAAGTTGACAACAGGCACCAAAGGTTCCTGGAAGTCTGGTACTGTATTCGTAACAGAACTGATAATGAAACTAGAACTATCACTGAAGGTGATAATACCCTCGCTTCTGGCTTACTAGAATGCACATCTGAATGTTAAGGTTGAAAAACCAATAAAAAATCTAAGTTCATGGGAGATAACTTGGTTAAAATTGTTGCAGTTCAAAATGTTTGGAATGTGCATATGCCCATTTGTTAGTCATAATGTTTGAGACGTTTCATTGAAATCAGTTCAATAATGTAAGAGCAGTAGAGCCCACAAGAATCTAATATGAAAATAAATCTAAGTTCAGGGGAGATAACTTGGGTTAAAATTGTCTCAGATGAAATTTTTTTTATATGTGCATGCCCACTTGCTAGTCATAATGTTTGAAAAGTTTCACTGAAATCGGTTCAATAATGTAGTAGGAGGAGTTAGTTGTGCTCACAAGAATCTCATTTGAAAATCCATAATACCGTACTGACCCATCAGTAAGCCCACTCTCATGAATAAGCCCACCACCCAACTTTTTAGAAAATGCATTTTTTGGGGTATCACCCCAAAATAAGCCCACCTCATATTTCTCTGAATTAAATTTTTGACTACCGGTACCGGTCATCACAAAAATGTGCACGAAAATTTCAATTGTTCAATCAAAATAAAATTATGTAAAAACTGAAAGTGTTTTGGGGTTGTTTTTTTCTCAATTTAATCTTTTCACATTTTCAGCTAAAAAAAAAGGGGAGCACGGTGGCTCAGTAGGTAGAGGTGCAGGCTGCAAGCCGAGAGGTCCTCGGTTCGAATTCCACCTGCGGCAACCGCGTTGTGTCCTTGGGCAAGACACTTCATCTCCATTACCTGCGTGGGGGCACGATGACGCTGTGTACTAAGGCGTACTGCACGTCGATGGTACGCATGTCTTCAACCAATCTAACCCTGCCTCTGCTGCATTGCGGAGTTACGATGTTGGGGAGCTGGCAGCTGCTCGTCGTTGCTCGGTGGTTCTCTCCGGATACTCCGGCTTCCCCCACCCGTAAAACTGTCACGGTCATGATTAGCCATTGTGCATAAATATGTGACCTTAAACATCAATAAATAAATAAATAGCTAAAAAAAAATAAAATTCCCAAACTACATGCTTTTGTGTTATTTATTATTGTCAGCCCTCAAGTTTATCAACTTTATGTTGGTGTTATTTATTATTGTCAGCCCTCAAGTTTATCAACATTATGTTGAAGACAAATGGGAAATTCCCAGTTCGTAAATTATTAATGACAGCTTGTTCAGTGATCCAAATTGTTCATTTTTATTACTTTAGAAAATGAGTTGAGAAATTACCTGATGTGATCCCTGCAAAAATAGCTGCTCAAAAGTAAATATGAATTAATACCTCAAGTTGTAATATCCAGTTTGATCCATGCTATATGAAAGGCTGTTTTGAAAACAAAAAACAAGGGAAAGCTATATTGTTTACATTATGTACACCCGGGCGGCCAGTTTAAATATAGTTTGTTTACTTATGAAACATGCCCACGTGTTTTTATCAATGCATTGTATGCCAAATATATAGAGATTATTACCATTATGTGGATGTACAAAATATGTATCCAAGTCGAGCTCCAGGTTCTAAGGGCAGATCACGATGAGTCGGAGACGAGTCGTGATCTACCCTTAGAACCCGGAGCGAGACTCGGATGCAGATTTTGTACATCCACGTAATGGTAATAATCATTTTATCTTACAATATATGGGGGATAAGTCAAGAATGTAGACGAATATATAACGAACTATTTATTCGTACAGATGAATAAAAAGAAAAACTAGATGGTGCCATTTGTGTGCGAAGCACACTATAGTGTATCCCCGCATTTGCACTTTCCTTTTTGGTTAGTGCAGGATACAGACTTGGATAAAAAGGCTTCACGCATGTGTGTGATTTAAAATGATAAAACAGTATTTAATTTCCTTCTGAAGACTCACATGTGAAACTACTTCAATATTTCAAACAAGATACTTCACCCAACATGATGTATAAAGGGTAGTGTTCTGATCACATCATTGTCACATGATTGAAAAACCACTTGGACCCAAATCAAAATTCCAAAACCTTCATGCACATCTACAGATGCTATCTGAACATGTTAACATGGTTTAAACGTTTCGAATTCAATACCCTAAGAGCCTTTGAGCGGACAAAGATTTTCTGTGGATAAAAGTTGTTCCACTGGAACCACATGGAACCAAATTGAAATTCCGAAACCTTAATGCACATCTACAGATGCTATCTGAACATGATAACATGGTTTAAACGTTTCAAATTCATTACCCTAAGAGCCTTTGAGTGGACAAAGATTTTCTAAGGATAAAAGTGGTTCCACTGGAACCACCTGGAACCAAATCAAAATTCTGAAACCTTCATGCACATCTACAGATGCTATCTGAACATGTTAACATGGTTTAAACGTTTCGAATTCAATACCCTAAGAGCCTTTGAGCGGACAAAGATTTTCTGAGGGTAAAAGTGGTTCCACTGGAACCACTTGGACCCAAATGAAAATTCCAAAACCTTCATGCACATCTACAGATGCTATCTGAACATGTTAACATGGTTTAAACGTTTCAAATTCAATACCCTAAGAGCCTTTGAGCGGACAAAGATTTTCTGAGGGTAAAAGTGGTTCCACTGGAACCACTTGGACCCAAATCAAAATTGTGTAACCCTCATGCACATCTACAGATGCTATCTGAACATGTTAACATGGTTTAAACGTTTCGAATTTAATACCCTAAGAGCCTTTGAGCGGACAAAGATTTTCTAAGGATAAAAGTGGTTCCACTGGAACCACTTGGACCCAAATCAAAATTCCGAAACCTTCATGCACATCTACAGATGCTATCTGAACATGTTAACATGGTTTAAACGTTTCGAATTCAATACCCTAAGAACCTTTGAGCGGACAAAGATTTTCTAAGGATAAAAGTGGTTCCACTGGAACCACCTGGAACCAAATCAAAATTCCGAAACCTTCATGCACATCTACAGATGCTCTCTGAACATGTTAACATGGTTTAAACGTTTCGAATTCAATACCCTAAGAGCCTTTGAGCGGACAAAGACTTTCTAAGGATAAAAGTGGTGCCACTGGAACCACTTGGACCCAAATCAAAATTCCAAAACCTTCATGCACATTTACAGATGCTATCTGAACATGTTAACATGGTTTAAACGTTTCAAATTCAATACCCTATGAGCCTTTGTGTGGACAAAGATTTTCTAAGGATAAAAGTGGTTCCACTGGAACCACCTGGAACCAAATAAAAATTCCGAAACCTTCATGCACATCTACAGATGCTATCTGAACATGTTAACATGGTTTAAACGTTTCAAATTCAATATCCTACGAGCCTTTGTGTGGACAAAGATTTTCTAAGGATAAAAGTGGTTCCACTGGAACCAAATAAAAATATTCCGAAACCTTCATGCACATCTACAGATGCTATCTGAACATGTTAACATGGTTTAACGTTTTGAATTCAATACCCTAAGAGCCTTTGAGCGGACAAAGATTTTCTGAGGGTAAAAGTGGTTCCACTGGAACCACTTGGACCCAAATGTAAATTCCAAAACCTTCATGCACATCTACAGATGCTATCTGAACATGCTAACATGGTTTAAACATTTCGAATTCAATACCCTAAGAGACTTTGAGCGGACACAGATTTTGTAAGGATAAAAGTGGTTCCACTGGAACCACTTGGACCCAAATCAAAATTCTGAAACCTTAATGCACATCTACAGATGCTATCTGAACATGTTAACATGGTTTAAACGTTTTGAATTCAATACCCTAAGAACCTTTGAGCGGACAAAGATTTTCTAAGGATAAAAGTGGTTCCACTGGAACCACCTGGAACCAAATCAAATTTCCGAAACCTTCATGCACATCTACAGATGCTATCTGAACATGTTAACATGGTTTAAATGTTTCGAATTCAATACCCTAAGAGCTTTTGAGCGGACAAAGATTTTCTAAGGATAAAAGTGGTTCCACTGGAACCACTTGGACCCAAATCAAAATTCCAAAACCTTCATGCACATCTACAGATGCTATCTGAGCATGTTAACATGGTTTAAATGTTTCAAATTGAATACCCTACGAGCCTTTTAGCGGACAAAGATTTTCTGAGGGTAAAAGTGTTTCCACTGGAACCACTTGGACCCAAATCAAAATTCCAAAACCTTCATGCACATCTACAGATGCTATCTGAACATGTTAACATGGTTTAAATGTTTCAAATTCAATACCCTACGAGCCTTTGAGTCGACAAAGATTTTCTAAGGATAAAAGTGGTTCCACTGGAACCACCTGGAACAAAATCAAAATTCCGAAACCTTCATGCACATCTACAGATGCTATCTGAACATGTTAACATGGTTTAAATGTTTCGAATTCAATACCCTAAGAGCCTTTGAGCGGACAAAGATTTTCTGAGGGTAAAAGTGGTTCCACTGGAACCACTTGGACCCAAATCAAAATTCCGAAACCTTCATGCACATCTACAGATGCTAGTTAACATGGTTTAAAAGTTTCGAATTCAATACCCTAAGAGCCTTTGAGCGGACAAAGATTTTCTAAGGATAAAAGTGGTTCCACTGGAACCACTTGGACCCAAATCAAAATTCCGAAACCTTCATGCACATCTACAGATGCTATCTGAACATGTTAACATGGTTTAAACGTATCGAATTCAATACCCTAAGAACCTTTGAGCGGACAAAGATTTTCTAAGGATAAAAATGGTTCCACTGGAACCACTTGGAACCAAATCAAAATCCCGAAACCTTCATGCACATGTACTGGTGATACCTAAACACATTAGCATAGTTTAAACATTAATGCAAGTGAATGTAACACCGGACGGACGGACGGACGGACGTACGTACGTACGGACGGACGGAGATAACGACAATATCCCCGACAATACCCTAAGATGCTATCTGAACATGTTAACATGGTTTAAATGTTTCAAATTGAATACCCTACGAGCCTTTTAGCGGACAAAGATTTTCTGAGGGTAAAAGTGTTTCCACTGGAACCACTTGGACCCAAATCAAAATTCCAAAACCTTCATGCACATCTACAGATGCTATCTGAACATGTTAACATGGTTTAAATGTTTCAAATTCAATACCCTACGAGCCTTTGAGTCGACAAAGATTTTCTAAGGATAAAAGTGGTTCCACTGGAACCACCTGGAACCAAATCAAAATTCTGAAACCTTCATGCACATCTACAGATGCTATCTGAACATGTTAACATGGTTTAAACGTTTCGAATTCAATACCCTAAGAGCCTTTGAGCGGACAAAGATTTTCTAAGGATAAAAGTGGTTCCACTGGAACCACCTGGAACCAAATCAAAATTCCGAAACCTTCATGCGCATCTACAGATGCTATCTGAACATGTTAACATGGTTTAAATGTTTCGAATTCAATACCCTAAGAGCTTTTGAGCGGACAAAGATTTTCTAAGGATAAAAGTGGTTCCACTGGAACCACCTGGAACCAAATCAAAATTCCGAAACCTTCATGCACATCTACAGATGCTCTCTGAACATGTTAACATGGTTTAAACGTTTCGAATTCAATACCCTAAGAGCCTTTGAGCGGACAAAGACTTTCTAAGGATAAAAGTGGTTCCACTGGAACCACTTGGACCCAAATCAAAATTCCAAAACCTTCATGCACATCTACAGATGCTATCTGAACATGTTAACATGGTTTAAACGTTTCAAATTCAATACCCGAGCCTTTGTGTGGACAAAGATTTTCTAAGGATAAAAGTGGTTCCACTGGAACCACCTGGAACCAAATAAAAATTCTGAAACTTTCATGCACATCTACAGATGCTATCTGAACATGTTAACATGGTTTAAATGTTTCGAATTCAATACCCTAAGAGCCTTTGAGCGGACAAAGATTTTCTGAGGGTAAAAGTGGTTCCACTGGAACCACTTGGACCCAAATGAAAATTCCAAAACCATCATGCACATCTACAGATGCTATCTGAACATGTTAACATGGTTTAAACATTTTGAATTCAATACCCTAAGAGCCTTTGAGCGGACAAAGATTTTCTAAGGATAAAAGTGGTTCCACTGGAACCACTTGGACCCAAATCAAAATTCCGAAACCTTCATGCACATCTACAGATGCTATCTGAACATGTTAACATGGTTTAAACGTATCGAATTCAATACCCTAAGAACCTTTGAGCGGACAAAGATTTTCTAAGGATAAAAATGGTTCCACTGGAACCACTTGGAACCAAATCAAAATCCCGAAACCTTCATGCACATGTACTGGTGATACCTGAACACATTAGCATAGTTTAAACATTAATGCAAGTGAATGTAACACCGGACGGACGTATGGACAGATTTACACCAAAAACTATACAGCTTGGAACATCAGTAAACTGAAGATATATATAAAGTAACACGACAATTGGATTGATTTTTTTTAGTTATCTCATGCCAAAGAGATTGGAAGAATTCTCAATTTGAAGGATAAAGAGTTAATATCTGAGGATCAAATTATCAGATTTACACCAAAAACTATACAGCTCGGCACATCAGTAACCTGAACACAAATATAAAGTAACTTGACAATCCAAGCAATATTTTTCAAGTTATCGAATGTCAAAGAAATTGATATGGACGCCGGACGGATGGATGAACGACAGATGACCACCACGGATGCCAGCATTATGTGTACCATATATAGTATGGGCACACATAAAAATGGAATTGAAAGTTTGTTGAAAACTGAAAAAAATTCTGTTGTGAGATATCACAAGAATTAAGTTACCTCCCCTTACTTATATACGAACAGATTCTGTACATATCCAGCTGTGTATTTTGTCTTCATTTTGAACCAACAGTGTTTTCCACCCATTCCATCTAATCTAATTCCAGGAATATGCGCATGTTCACTTGCTGGTCATAATATTTGAGAAGTTTCATCAAAATCGGTTCATTAATGTAGGAGTAGCGCACACAAGCGCACACAAGTTGGGATGGATGGACGGATGTATAGGTCGTCAACAATATAGCTTCTCTGATGAGGGGGTATAACACTATTTCACGAGAAAAAACAAAGCAAGGCAATCAAAATTCTTCAAAATGCAGCGACATAGCTGTGTGGGGGTAAATTCCAAAACTCTTGGCTTTGTTTTGTTTTGGGTTTGTTTACATTTTGGTCCAAGGTCATCGCAGCCAAAAAAGCATCGATAAACAATGCCGTCTAAAATCAAATAATGAGACAGATTGCCTTCACACTATACACTATTATTATATGGAGACTGTACAGTTGCCATATAATTTGCACAATAACATGACACCTGTTTGAATTTCTTAGAATTACGCGATTGTTTTTTCGATAAATATTCGTGGTATCGCATTTTATGTGCATGTTCATCGGCCATGGAACCCATCTGCAATAAAAATGCAGACAGTGTTATCCCTTCCCCAAATGCAGTCCCGTCACTGCATCGTAAAGTGTTTTGAATGCCTATCTTTGTTCTTGGATATCTGGGGGTCACTTTGAAGGGGAAGTTTGGTAAGGCCACTTTGTAGGGGAGGTTTGGTACGAACAATGGCTAAGGAAGGGGGGAGGGGTGGGGGGGGGGTGAGCCTCAGGTGCAGTTTTTATGTCAAGTGCAGGGGGTTCAGGGTCAATTCGGCCTGAGTCAATTTGGCCTATTTTCAGGATGAATTGACTCACTTTTTAGGCTGAAATGACCCACTTTCAGACCAAGACAAATAATTCTAAGTATATTTTAGGTACATAAAGCATAAATAACAGAAATCCTGAAGTTTTTGTGCAAAAACATAGCACAGGGGTCAAAATAATGACTGTCTACTTGTTGGAGACAAGTGATTTTCACCAGCGACAATCGTAAAATAAAAGTACATGTCATGGGCGACAAGCGTAATTATTTTTACGTTTTTTTATATACTTAATCATTGCTGCAATCAAAATAAAACGAAACAAATCCAAGTTCGGGCACTGAGCTTCCAGTTGTCATGCGTGTTAGAAGCAACATAGTAAACCGATAGAATCTGGGTGGTACGGGTGCAGCGACTGTTCTTGCACCAACCATACCAGAACTGTCCCTGATCTTACTAGTATGCACTGTCCCCATTGGTTCGATTTCCTGTTTAAAAATGATTCGGTTCATCAGTCATGTAGGAACTTAGATCACATCAAGATGTCGACTTATTGTCACCTTATAATGTCAAGATGAGATTATCTCTAGCTCAGAATAATAACTGGAACAATTAAAGGTATTTTCCCCACTTATGGGGCTTATAATAATAAAAATCTAAATTTTATAGTAAATTTCCTTTCTTATTATACCTACCACAATTGTTTACTACAGGCTTGCACTACAGTGGAAGTCCCTAACTCGGATAAAATACTCTCTATTTTTGTCTGTCCCAAGCAAGTTGGGAAAGAAAAGTGGTGCAAAAGCACCAATAAAAATAAGCCAAAACTGGGTCGAGTGCAACCGGCGCAGACCCAGTACGGGACGCTCTCTCCCAAGTACAACTCCACGACTTCCGTTGCCAGTGCGCATACCGTCTCTAAAGACTCATTCTTTTTGAATCCGTAAACGTTAGAGTTATGTGATCAGCGGGGAGGAAAGATTCTTTACCCGTAAAGAAGACGGGAGGGCCTCCATGTAAACAATTGTGGTAGGTATAATAAGAAAGGAAATTTACTATAAAATTTAGATTTCTTATCAACCTACTCACAATTGTTTACTACAGGCTGAATAGACAAAAGGCTGGAGGGAATCGCATAACCAACCCCCACATAACCCTAGTGCACTGGAACCGTGAAGCAGAAGGAAGAGGTCCCGAGGCTTATCAACCATAATGTCGCAATCATTGGTAAAGGACAATGAAAAGAGACATATGAGCCTGTGTGACACACAGACAGAAAAAAGGGCAGTAACAGCACAAGGCTGAAACTGACCTTCAAGAAGCCTAATGGCTATGGCAGACAACAGCCTGAGCAGAAGAAAGAGGACCCAAGGCAAAAAGGTCCTCCGACAGCTCCTGCAACTGGCGTAAATAAAAGGTGGAGAAAGTAGAAGCATTTCTCCAGTAGGCTGCCTGCATAACATCCGACAACTTGACGGAGTTAGAATAAGCCCAAGAGGTAGACAGTGCCCGCACCTCGTGGGCAGAAATACGATTGGTAATACAATCGCCAGCTGCTAAACGACTATAAGCCGTACGAATAGCAAGACAAATCCATCGAGAAATGGATTGAGGAGAGATCTTCTGTCGACCCGGAATGAGAGACAGAAAAAAACCGTTTTCTGCCCTTCCGTATGAAGCGTGTCCGATCAAGATAAATGCGAATAGCACGGACTGGACAGAGCAAAGGGCGAGTACCCTCAACAGAGGGAAGAGCCCTGATACAGATAGGAGGAGGAGTAGTATCTGGTAACTGATTCTTAGCCAAAAAGGAGCAATCAGTGGTAAAAGTAACACTGTTGGGAGAACTCCTAAAAAAGGCCGGGTCAACCGAGAGGGCGTGAAGCTCACTAACCCGTCTGGCCGAAGCAAATGCCATCAGAAAAGCCGTCTTATATGTGAGAAATTGCATATCCACCTGGGATAAAGGTTCGAACGGCGCCCCCCCCCCCCCCCCCCCCCCCCCCCCCCAAGCAAAGCAGCACCCACGAAAGATTCCATCGTGGAGTAAGCTGCAAAGTCCGAGGCCTTTTCAAAGAAAAGTGCCGAACAAGCTTGGAGAGGTAAGGATTAGTGCCGATACGACGCTTTCCCACATAAGAAAAAGTCTCTGAAAGCATAGACCTGTAACCCTTGATGGTAACAGGCTGGAGACCCCGAGAATCAAACAGATATACCAGAAACTCCGCAATCTGTGAAATCGAAGGATTGGCATAATCAACAGAGTGATCAGCACACCATCGACAGAAGACCTTCCATTTAGCTGCATAAGCTAAACCAGTGGAGTGCCTCCTTGAAGAAGAAATGCACTCCACTGCTCGTCTCGAAAAACCTCTACGGAGGAGACAGGACCTGACAAAAGATATGCGTGAAGGCACAATGAAGTCGGGTCGACGTGAAACCTCCTCGGGCGACCTTGACAAAGAAGGTCGCGACGTAGCGGGAGACGTGCCGGAACCGCCGCCATCAGCGAGCGGAGCTGATTGATCCACACCCGCCAAGGCGACAGGGGAGCGATCAGAATGATTCGACAACTGCAGGTTCGAATTTTGGCGAGAACCTGAGGAAGAATCGGAACCGGCGGGAAGGCGTAGCCGACTAGACCGTTCCAATCGAGTGACAGAGCGTCCACGGCAAAAGCCAGAGGATCTGGACACGGGGACACGAAAGTGTCCACCTGATGGTTCCAACGAGTCGCAAAGAGATCGATGTGGGGACGTCCCCAGAGATCGCAAAGCGACTGGAACACTGCCCTGTGAAGCATCCACTCGGTGGAAATAACCCTGCCCTGTCGGGACAGGGAGTCGGCTAGGACGTTCAGACGACCGGGAATGTGACGAACAACCACCCCGGCGTGAACCTCCTGAGCGAGCAGTAAAAGATCCCGAGCCAACTCGTACATCGGAAGCGAGTGCGTGCCGCCCTGGTTCCGAATGTAAGCAACCACTGTCGAATTGTCGGATAGTAGAAGGACCTGGCGATTCGACAAGTGAGGGATCCACTGCCTGAAACTCAGAAGAAGAGCAAGAAGCTCCTTCTGGTTGATGTGTAGAGCTGCTTGATCCTGGTCCCACATCCCGTGTAGGGAAAGACCGAGAGGATCCAACGTCGCACCCCATCCGAGATCGCTGGCATCTGCCGTCAGGACACGATCGGACGTGGGTAAGTCCAGCGGAACACCCTGCGTAATCCACTGAACATCTGTCCAGGGAAGAAGGTGAGGATACAGAGAGTCCGGAAACGGAAGCACCTGATCCAGAGAATCTACATTCGGTCTCCAACGACTGAGCAGAAAGTGTTGGAGAGGTCTGACACGCAGCCGACCTAGAGGAATGAGATCCGTCACCGAACCGCAGAGACCGATCAGCCGGAGAAAACTCCGAGCGGTCGCGGACCTGGACTGGGACAGAGTCAGAGCAAAAGCTGAGAGAATCACAGCCTTGGCCTGGGGAACAGCCACCAAATTGAATTTGGTTTGGAAAGACATCCCCAGATGACAAAACGACTGAGAAGGGACCAGGTCCGACTTCTCCTCGTTGACTCTGAATCCTAGCGACGTGAGCAAGCTCAACAGAGTGGCGACATCCGATTCCAGTAAGGCAGCATTGGAATGCCTCTGGAGGATATCGTCCAGATATGCCGAAGTAGTCACCCTGGACTGTGTGCGATGGAACGCTATCACATGCGACATCAGTCTGGTGAACGCCCAAGGAGCCAGGTTGAGGCCGAAAGGCATGGCCTTGAACTGGTAAACTCGCCCCAGAAAAGCGAACCTGAGATACTTCCGTGACGCCCGATGCATCGGAACGTGGAAGTAAGCGTCTCGCAGGTCGATGCTGGCTGCGAAATCTCCCTGGTGAATTGAATGGCGGACCGACCTGAAAGTCTCCATGCTGAACTTGGGAGCAATGATAGACTGGTTCAGGATGCTCAGATCGATAACCGGTCGGAGTCGGCCGTCCTTCTTCGGCACCAAGAACAGGCGGGAATAGAAACCCACTGACTGAACGTTCTTGACGACCTCGATCGCCCCCTTTGCCAGGAGATGGGCAATCTCCGTGGACAAAAGTTCCCGACGTAAAACGTCTGAAGGAACTGTGGTTGGAAGAGGCACCCTTGACAGAGTGGGGTGCCGTCGGAAGGATATGCGCAGCCCGGACCGAACAACATCTAACACCCATGGATCGGATGTGATGGTGGTCCAATGGTCTGCAAACTCTGCTATCCTTCCTCCAACCTGGGACGAGTCGAGGTGAGGACCTTCATTTCGAGCCCCGACGAGGCCCGTGAGAGGAGAAACCACCTCCTCTGCTAAATGAAGAATCCTGAGACTTCCCTCGATTCTGCCGACCCCTACCTTTACCCCGTGAGTAAGAAGCAGAGGCGGTGGCAGAAGGACCAGCCTTTTGCTTCACAGAGGAAGCAGAAGGGTACTTGTTAGGCTTGGAACGGCCCTTGCCTCCCCGAGAAGGCTGATCAAGCTGACGAAACAGCAGCTGATCTTTGGAATGACGTAGGACGTCATCCCGGACCGTCGACACGGAACCATGGAAAAGTTGCGGACCTGCCAAAGAAGCAGATCGAAGAGTAGCACGCTGCTCCTCGGGAAGGGATCGTCCTGTGTCCAGCACAGCGTCCCTTCGAACTAATTCCAAATTGGCCGTGTTACAGGCATGCGTGTGAGTAAGGTGCATAAGCGCCTTGGACAGCACACGCAAAGGAGCCTGTACCTCGTCAAACTTATCTGGAGGCAGATAAGCAGCCAAAGCTGAGACGACGTGATCTGAGAGAGAAAGCATGCCAAGCATCTCTCTAGATAAGCCCAACGTGGACTCCAGAGTCGTCATTGGAATGACGGAAGACTTGGGCTTGGAAAGCCCGAGGGAAGTGGAGTCCTGATCCAGAACCGTCAAAGTCTGGCAGACTGACGGATTGGCGGAATCGTAGGAACGATAACGCACAGGAGGCAAAAAGGTGTCAACCCTGGTGAAGAACGAAGTCTTCAAAGCCTTGGAATTCAGCTTGGCATCCAATGCTGAAAAAGCTTCAACCACCTGTACCGACTGGCACGGTCGAAGGCGCGCAGAAGCAGGTTGCTCCATAGGCTGTTGGCGCGCGACCGAAGATCGCGGCCAGGCTGACACTGTCGGCTGGTTAGCAGGTTTGAGCTCAGGCAGAAACCCAAACACAAAGTCAAGAGCCGCCCCCAAGTCCGAAGACTGCTGGCCCTCGACCTCAAGCATGTCGGACTCCTCCCCAGAGTCGGAAGACACATAGCCCATCGTGGGCAAACCAGCCGACGCCTCCCATGGTGTCGGGACACCAGAGGAATCGGAAACCGGCCTGTTTCCAATCCCGGGAGGCGGCGCCATAGGAGGCGCCTGGAAACCACCCATAGCCTCGCTGGAAGCAACAGGAAGGCTCTTTGAGAGAACCTGAGTGAGTAAGGAGAGGGCCTCCCTAAGCTCACTGCCTGTACCGACCGGTTCGACAGGGGAGCGAACCGGCAAAGTGGCTTCACCTCTGACCCTCTTAACCAGCGAAGGGTCACGATCCTCCAAAACACCCGACGCGGGACGACGGGCGGCAGCCGAAACATCTGAAGGCAGACGTGTATAGGGGTACGATGCACCCTGAGGATCAATATTGCGAGAACTCATGAGAGTCACCGCGGACCTCTGCGGGGCAGAAGGTCCAGGCTGCACAAAAGGCGTTGGTCCCCCAAAACTGGTCGTGTGACCAGAGTGAGCGGACGGAAACGCCACGGAGTTCATAGTGTTTCCACTATGAACATCCGAATCCAAAGACACAACTGTGGTACTCGACGGCGACGAGACCACAGCGATGGGCTCGGCCGGCAGCCCCTTCCGACTTCGCCGAGTTGAAGTCAGGGAAGGCTGGGGCCGATATCCCACGTCTACAGTATCGGACAGTTCTGCAGTCCCCTGCAGCGAAAAGCCGAGGCCGGCTGAAACAGACAACGAAGCAGACGGACCAGCAGCAGTAGTAGATACGTCGAGAGTCGTTGAGGCTGGTGAAATAATGGAGAGAGCACACCGGCTCGGCTCCGAAGGAGGAGTCACAACCCTAGTGACAGCCTCAGATGTCGACTGGAGGGGGACCGTAGTCCCGGAACCAGGCATCTCTACACCAGAACACTCAACGGCTCCCGCAGTATCCACCACAGGAAAAGACTGCACATCCCCCACGGAGGAGGAATAACTCTCACCAGACAAAGTCGGCTCGGGAGGCCCCGAACGACCACGTTCTCCTTTCCCGCGGGAGCGGGAGGCACGGCCACGAGAACGAATGACACGATTTACAGACGCCCAAAAGGTGGAAGACCATGTTCCACAGACACCACACGGCCGCTCGGCCGAACACCCATTACAGGAGGAACACGACGAATGTACATCGTCCACATGCTTAGGCAGCAGACACTGCCCACAAGGAATTGTCCTAGGCATGAAAGAGGTGAGAGGAGCAGAGAAGGTGAGATCAGAAAACAGAACACCCCCAAAGAGAGAAAGGTGACAGAAACAAAGACCCCAGACGGCCGACCGGGAACCACCCAACAGGAAGACTACTCTCAACAGAAAGAAGAAACACTGTAGGAGTGGTACCCCGCTGACACCTAACTCTAACACAATTAAAAAATTTTGCAAAAAAAGCATTAACAATAATTGTGAAATAATCTAAGTCCGAACCGCGTGGCCCGCGAAATTCGCGCGCGACTCGAGAGAGAGCAAATAAATATACATGATGGACATATAATAGAAAAAAGAGAATATAAAACACTGTTCCCGAGAATACAAAGGATACACTGTGGTATAATGAATCAGGAATCATCAAACATCGAGTTGGTGGAACACTGATAAGCGTGCAAAAACATCTCGACACGAAGCGGATTTTAAAAAGAATGAGTCTTTAGAGACGGTATGCGCACTGGCAACGGAAGTCGTGGAGTTGTACTTGGGAGAGAGCGTCCCGTACTGGGTCTGCGCCGGTTGCACTCGACCCAGTTTTGGCTTATTTTTATTGGTGCTTTTGCACCACTTTTCTTTCCCAACTTGCTTGGGACAGACAAAAATAGAGAGTATTTTATCCGAGTTAGGGACTTCCACTGTAGTGCAAGCCTGTAGTAAACAATTGTGAGTAGGTTGATAAGAAATGTGTTTGATATGATATGTTTATTTCATATTTAATTCTTGTATAAAAAAGGAAACCTGGTCCATCTGGGAATGTTCAAGTTGGTTTTATGGAGAGACAGGTAGAAAAAAAATTTACTTGTCACCTGTGACAGGTAAGTTTTCAAAAACATTTCAACCCCTGTAGCAGTACAGATAAAAATCAGGTTTTGATTTCCAGTTCCTGAACAGCTGTTTTCACAATCATAAACAGTGGGATTAGTGTCACTCTGTTTTTCGTATGGTCGCAAATTTTTACCACAGGGCAAGCTGTTTTTAGAATGTTCTGAAAAGTTGTTTTCATAGTAATCAATGTTGAATGGCCATTTTGAGAACAGCAATGCAAATAATACAGAAGTTCAACCACTGCAGCATGCAGTTTCATGCGATATATGTGGAACACAGGAAATGTGAAACTGGCACTGACTATCATTTTTATATGGATGCAAAACGACAAGGGCTTGACTTCATATTTTCATACCAAAGTACCGTTAATTGTAGTCTCCTCAAGCCGGGGGAGATGGGTGGTGGTTCCGTTCGAGGCTGAAAAAAATTACCAAAATGCAAATTTTTTCCTCCACATAAATCACTAAGTTCTGTACTTGTTTAACCTTTTATTGTAGATTATGTGGACAATCAGGCCATTTAAAACATATAAACTATCATATTAGGGGGTAGGTAAGTCCAAATCCATATAAATTCCATGTCTGCCTCTAATGCTGTCCACATGATTTATGAGAAGTCATAGTTCAGCGATCTGAACGTTGTGGCTACCCCCATATGTTCAGATTCCTCTCATTCAAATTCCCCAGTAAGTTTTATTTGGAACTCAAAACACAAAAATAGGAATATATATCAAGCTTTCGCCCTTATTACCGGCCGCATTCGATGGTACACGTATTTCCTTACATTTGTGCAGAGTTTATTGATCCAAACAATGTTTTATCCTTTACTTATCGAGATTTGAACACGGGTGAAGCGTCAACAGCGCTTCGATATCGTCCATGTTACAAGTATTGGCTATAAAATAATAACCTGGAGTTTGCACCTAAACAAATATTGATGCAGAAACGGAAATATGATCGCATTCACACAGAGGAGGTTGATTATGATCATTGCGTGGGGGCTTTTTATTAGTGTTGCAGACTGACTTTCCAGCCAATATAGCATACATTCCACAAGAAAGTTTAACCTGACTTCTGGTGTTGAATCACGATATTAAATTAACTTGCACTCTATGGGGGAGAAATATTTTTGCTAGTCTCAGAATGACAGATTGACAAATGTCTAACCGATATATTTGGCGGGAAGCTTATGCTGGACTGGGGTTAGAAAAAAACAGATATGTAAAAAACTAGTGTAATGTATATCAGGGTTTCGCAAGTTGTGAGAACAGTAATTTTTTCCCACGACGTTCTCGCAAATGCTTGTTAAGGTGACCCATTTACCCTTTCCCGTCAAAAATATAAGCATTTTTTCATCAATACGATCTATTCAGCCTTCGGAATTTATGACGGCATTCGACACTAACACTACAAAATTACAAATACCATCGCTCGTATAGAGTGCAACAACATATTTCTGCCGTTGCAAAATCTTTGCAAAGTTTGTCCCCACTGCATTGCATGATAAGCAAAAAGTTAAATGAAAGACATTGTCATTTTTGCTATGCGTGAAAACAACAACTATCTGTGCAAAAAACACGGACGACAACAAAGTGGTGGTTGACACTTCGCCATGTTCAAATCTCGATAAGTAAAGGATAAAACATAGTTTGGATCAATAAATGTAAGGAAATACGTGTACTATCGAATGCAGCTGGTATTAAGGGCGAAAGCTTATTATATATTCCTATTTTCGTGTTTTGAGTTCCCAATAAAACTTATTGGGAATATTACAACACATTTGAATGGGAGGAATCTGAACGTAAGGGGAGTAGACACTACGTTAAGATTGCTGAACTAATCTGTGCAAAAAACATAGACGACAACAAAGTGGTGGTTGACGCTTCACCATGTTCAAATCTCGATAAGTAAAGGATAAAACATAGTTTGGATCAATAAATGTAAGGAAATACGTGTACTATCGAATGCAGCTGGTATTAAGGGCGAAAGCTTATTATATATTCCTATTTTTGTGTTTTGAGTTCCCAATAAAACTTATTGGGGAATTTTACAACAGATTTGAATGGGAGAAATCTGAACATAAGGGGAGTACACACTACGTTAAGATTGCTGAACTAAGTGAAGTCGTTGGCAAATTTGCATCAGACAAATTGAAATACATGAGAAGTAATTTCAAATATCAACTTGAAACTACTTGAAATTGTGATTTAATCAGTCTGATTTCGTATTTTTAATAATAAAAAATAGCATGTGGAGGGTGTCTGAGGGGTGTAAAAACATTTTTCAAGTGTCCCTGTGTCTGCAAAATTTTGCGTCAAACCCAGTTGCCCAGGAGTTGTCAGGCCATCGAGGCTGATTTGACTCAAGGTCAAATTGATCCGTTCCCGTGCAGAGGAATACAGGAGAAGTCGGCCCCAATGAAGTCGGCTCACAAGAGAAGTTGGCCCACGAGAGAAGTCGGCTCATGGGAGAAGTCTGCCCCAAATGAAGTCGGCCCATGGGAGAAGTATTATAGAATAAATTTTTAAGGTTGTACTCACTTTTATGTTAGAAATAAAAAAATTGATGTGTTTATAAGAAGGCCATACGATCAAACAATGATGTCGAAGGTTGGTATCACCGCCTAAATGTCAGGGCCCATCAAGGCAATTTATAATTTTACAAACTTCTATCATTGCTGCATAAACCTTGAAAAACTGTTAACTATATCTCACATGTTCTGCGTCAAAAACAGTTGCCCAGCAGCTGTCAGGCCGTCAAGGCTGAATCGACCCGTTCCTGAGCAGAGGAATACAGGAGAAGTCGGCCCCAAATGAAGTCAGCCCACAATAGAAGTCAGCTCATGGGAGAAGTCTGCCCCAAACAAAGTCGGCCCATGGGAGAAGTATTATAGAATAAATTTTATTAAGGTTGTACTCACTTTTATGTTAGAAATAAAAAAAAATTGATGTGTTTATAAGAAGGCCATCAGATCAAACAATGATGTCAAAGGTTGGCATCACCGCCTAAATGTCAGGGCCCATCAAGGCAATTTATCATTTTACAAACTTATATCATTGCTGCATAAGGAAGCTTCACTTGTTCCAATTCAATATCAGCTTGTACAATAAGATAAACTTAGACGTATTCAAAGAAAACAAAAACAAATTGTGCAGGGCAAGCTCTTTCAACACTGGCGACTTTACCATCATGATGAACTTAGAACTAGTCAACTTCTGAAAAAGGTGGCCAACGTAAGTGTTCCTGCAGAAAATGAACTCGACCAATGTCCTACAAGACCATCGGCACCTGCTCTCGGCCTGTTTGAGGAAATAAAATGCTTAGATAAACACAAATCTTATTGCAGGGAGGGAGATTTTTCTCAGCAGTTTATTTCATCAAATGGCTGAGAGCAGGTCCCAAGACCATTGGAAGTAGTCCTGTAGTTTGTGAGGCAGACTGCTCTCATGGGCCAACTTCTCCCAAATTGTTGGGGCCGACTTCTCCTGTAGTTTGCGGGGCCGATTTCTCCGAAATTGTTTGGGCAGACTTCTCTGCATTGTGTGCAGAGTTGTGACAGTGTAGACAGTAGGGATCGGGATGTTTCGGCCCTGGGACGTTTCGGCCTGGGACATTTCGGCTTAGTAGAAAGAGGTGGAGAGACAACATAAATAAAATAGATTCAGCCGAAGAATGTTCTGACAATCTGTTGACACTGATTTTCTGCCCGACAATCCACATACTTCTTACTATTTCTTGGCCCCAATTGATTACAGTGAAAACAAGTTGTGGCTCCCGCATTATACTCAGTTCATCAATTATTCCATTGGTTGATTATCTGCATTATCAACAAGGGAAGTGGTTTGCCAATGTTTGGGAACATGTGATAATACCCGTTTATTAAATAATATAGAATCTGAAAAAAGTGCAATAATCTAGCGTTTATTCGTTGAAAACGCTGCGGTGGAGCTTTTTCAATGAATAAACATGAAATTATTGGTGACAGATATATATAAAAATTAGGGTTAGTCTTATCTAGCAATGCGTTAAATTATATTAAATCTGATAGAATAGTAATAATTTTGCGTTTATTCATTGAAAAAGCTGAAGTGAAGCCTTTTCAATGAATATTTATGAGAAATTATTGAGACAAATTTAGAAAACAATTAATGTTACAGACGTACATGTATCTAGCAATTTATTAAATTAAACAAAATCTGGTAAATAATGTAATAATTAATAACAAATAATGTTACAGACTTATCTGGCAATTTATTAAATTCAATGCAATCTGGTAAAAAATGTAATAATTTTGCGTTTATTCGTGGAAAAGGCTGAAGTGGAGCCATTTCAATGAATAATTACACAAAATTACTGGAGACAAATATACAATAATAAAAATGTTTAAGCCTTAAATCCACATTGTGCTCTATGGCTTTACAAAAGTAACTGATACACACACACACGTACATATACGTGTGCACATGCTCATGAAACTATGTGTAATGATCAGGAATTACAAAATCAACAGATAAAGACCTGTTTGTGCAAATGGGTTTTGAGACCAGACTAAAATTGATTTATGGTTAATGGAGATTTTAGATACGCTGGGATGGAGTTCCAAAGAGCCGGTGCGGCGCATATGAAAGCCCTGTCCCCTGCTGTTGCAAGTTTAGACTTTGGCATCACCAAATTATTGGATTCAGAGAAGTGGAGATTCCTGACTGGGATATAGGCCTTAACAAGTGTAGATAAATATTCCGGAGCCAGGCTGTTAATACATTTGTATGTAATAAGTAGTATTTTATATTTTATCCTTTGCTGGATGGGGAGCCAATGAAGGGTTTTGAGGACAGGACTGATTCGGCAGAACTTACAATTTTGAGTGAAGATCCTGGCAGCACAATTCTGAATATATTGGAGTTTGTCAATAAGTGAATTTTTGCACCCATGCAGCAAAGAATTACAGTAGTCAAAACGACTGGTGACAAATGCATGGATGAGTTGTTCTGCAGTTTTCCTATCAATAGTTGCCTTTATCTTACTGATTTTTCTCAGGTGGAAAAAATATGTGCAGCAGATATGATTGACATGTCTGTCGCAAATAAGATTCTCATCCAGGAAATAGCCCAAGTTCCGAACTACTTTACTGGGGGTGATTGCATTAATTGTCTTCAAAACTCGCCCAAAAAAGAAAGTGTGCATTTGTTATAGCCCCCATATTATATTGAGATTGATATATCCTTAAGTTGATAATTATGTGAGAAAGATTTTTTTTTATTTCTGCATTTTCTGACTGGTCTAACTCTTTTGCACTCAGTGACCTTGTTTACATCTTTGTTGCACTGATAAATTGTACATATAGCTGTTGATTGTTTAATTGTTTAAATAGGTCAATGACCTTGTTTACTTGAACTTTAACAGAATCCCCCAGAAACTAATAGAACATTGCAGAAACTTCCTCTTCTGGGACATTCTATCTGGTTACTATATAAAGGTTTGTCAACAGAATTCAAAAACTCATTTTAGAAAACCATTTCAGAAAGACTAACTTCAATTGTTTCCATTGGAGATTATTATTGTTTCAGAGCAGTGCATTTATTATAGAAGCAGTGCTTCTTTGTGAATTTGGAAGATTGATTCCAAAAGAGAATTTTTGAAGAGAATTTGTTCGTCTTGGAGAAGAGAATTTATACTTTCTGTGAAACAGAATAATATTTTGTGGAAAGCCAGGATTCTACTGGATTGTTTGGAAATTACCTGTGGCGCCAATACTTCTTGGATTTTTACTCCATTTGAATTTTGCGGAGAATTTTATTATATTTTATTAGAGACTGCTGAAATTTCTAAGTGAAAATTTTATTACAATCTACGGGATACTGTTTCTGAAGAGACATTGTTGGATTTAATACTACATCTACCAGCTGGTAACTTTCTTCAGAAGATACTTCACCACTGGATTACTGGATTCTGTCAAACTGTACTTTGGACTAATTCTATAATTGATAAGTACCATTGTTTTTTTTATTTTCTGTAACCCAATTAGTGTAAAAGATCTTTGTATCATTTTTTTTTATATCAATTTTTTTCAATTAAATTTCAGAATAGTTAAATTCATAGTTATTGTTGCTGATTCTCAGATTTCTTTCTGTTACCAATATCGTTAATAATTCCACACGGTAACAGCATTGCAGAAATTGATCAAACTCCAAAAAAATAAGCAAAGCAACAATTATGACGCTGTTAACGAGGCAATACTTAAGGCATATGAACTTGTTCCAGAGGCCTATAGGCAGAAATTCAGAAATTATTATAAAAATGAAAACCAAACTCATGTGGAATTTGCCAGAGAAAAGCAAAATTTATTTGACAGGTGGTGCCACTCAAAAGAAATAGGGAAAGATTTTACAAAATTAAAGGAAATGATGCTGATTGAGGAGTTTAAAGGAAAGATACATTCAGATATAAAGGCCCACCTGGATGAACAAAAAGTTGACGCATTAAATAGAGCAGCAGTACTGGCAGATGACTATGCCTTAACTCATAAAATGAGTCATAACTCCACAAATTTTTGGCCCCACAAGAATTCTTTCCAAAGTGGACCTAGACCAGCTTCAGATAAAACTCATCCTTCCAATCATCCTTCCCATCCTACAAATTTTTCACCACCTAAATTTAATCGGAAGCCTAATGAGAATAAGTCATCCAATGCCAGCCCTACACCATTACGACCCAACAGTTCAACTAAAACTTGTAATTATTGTAAGAAAGCAGGTCATTTATTATCTGATTGCTGGCTGTTAAAAAGGAAAAATGAGTCCTCTACTTCATCGAATGCACTAGCATGTGCTCCATGCCCTGAAAATTATGTTATAAAGCAAGACGCTTTAGAAAATTATAAGCCATTTATTTCTGAAGGCTTTGTTTCCCTTGATGGGGATAAGCACTGTTCCTTACCAATAAAAATACTGAGAGACACAGGGGCTACTCAGTCATTAATGTTAGAAGGCATTTTGCCATTTTCTGAAGAAAGTGCTACAGGGGCACAAGTTCTAATATCAGGTATTGAGTCAAACTCTTTAAAGGTCCCACTTCATAAAATAAATTTAAGAAGTAGCTTAGTAAATGGGACTGTGACAGTAGGAATCAGACCTACTCTACCTGTAAAAGGTATTTCTTTATTATTGGGAAATGACTTAGCTGGTGACAAAGTCACTGTAGAACCTCAAGTGGTGAATAAGCCGAGCACAGATGAAAGTATTATTAATTTGAAGGAATGTTTTCCTTTTGCCTTTCCAGCGTGTGCTGTGACTCGATCCATGGCAAAGAAAACTGAGGTTGATAACAACCTCAATTGTGTTGATTTAAACAGCAAAGCTGAGGATAAGAACTGTCACAGAATTACGGATTCTGAAGACATTGATTTGTCTCAGACATTTTTGAGTCAGTGTGATGACTCGTCCAGACATTGTAAAGAGGCCACTACACCTGAGAGTGATAGGGGGACCTCCTTGAATGTCATTTCCCGGACATCTTTAATTCAGGAACAGGAAAGTGATCCTGACCTTGCCGAGCCACGTGAAAAGGCTCTAACACAGGCTGAAGCCCAAAACTCCCCTGTCTGTTATTTCAGAAAATCTGGAGTACTTATGAGGAAATGGCGACCACCAGAAGTACCCTCCAATAGTCATAGGGAGGTTATTTATCAAATAGTTGTCCCCACTAAATACCGGAATGAAATAATAAGCCTGGCTCATGAAAATCCAATGGCTGGACATTTGGGAGTTAGGAAAACCTACTCTCGTATTCAGCAATGTTTTTACTGGCCCAAGCTTCGACAGGATGTTGTTGAATTTTGTAAAACCTGCCACACCTGTCAAATTGTAGGAAAACCCAACCAGAAGATTCTTCCTGCTCCCCTTCAACCAATCCCTGCTTTTGAGGAGCCATTTAGTAGAATTATTATTGATTGTGTTGGCCCATTGCCTAGAACAAGATCTGGAAATGAATATCTTCTTACCATCATGTGTGCTTCTACACGATTTCCTGAGGCTATACCTCTAAGAAATATTAAAACTAAGACTATAGTTAAGGCCTTGATAAAATTTTTCACGACTATCAGTCTACCCAGGTCAGTGCAATCAGACCAGGGCTCAAATTTTATGTCAAACATTTTTCAGCAGGTGATGTATGAGCTCAAAATTAAGCAGTACACATCAAGTGCCTATCATCCCGAAAGTCAAGGAGCTCTAGAACGCTTTCATCAAACACTGAAGACCATGATAAAGGCCTAATAGGATAATGAGAAGGACTGGGATGAAGGAGTACATCTCCTCTTATTTGCAGTCCGTGAGACTGTACAGGAATCTCTGGGCTTCAGCCCTTTTGAATTAGTGTTTGGACACTCAGTGAGGGGTCCACTCACTGCTTTGAAGGAGAAATGGCTCGAGGAAGAGCCACCTGAAATTTCCCTCCTGGACTATGTGTCCACTTTTAAGGAAAAATTGCACCAGGCCAGAGAAATGGCAAATAAACATTTACAGAAAGCCCAGAGTCATATGAAGACCTGGTATGACAAAAAGGCGAAATTTCGCTCCTTTAAACCTGGTGACAAGGTGCTAGTATTATTCCCTGTAAAGGGCAATGCTTTACAAGCTAGATATTCAGGCCCTTATATTGTTAAGCACAAGATCAGTGATACTGATTATGTTGTTGAGACTCCTGATAGACTCAAAAATACTCAGCTGTGCCATATAAATATGTTGAAAACTTATTATGAGAGAGAACCAAACTCTCTACCAGTCTCAACAGTCATCCACATGGATGAGCTGGAAAATCCTGTAGAGGATATTCATGAAGGCGGCGAAAATGTACCTCTGAAGTTACAGAACTCAGATGTCCTGAGAGATCTACAAAATAAAACAGATTATTTACTGCCTGACCAAAGAAAAGATTTAGCTGATTTAATTTTCAAATATCAACACTTATTTCCCGATGTGCCTAGTAGGACATCTGTTATTTTTCATGATGTTGATGTAGGAGAGGCAAATCCCATCAAACAGCATCCATATAGATTGAACCCTTTCAAAGCTGAGATCATGCGAAAGGAAATACAGTATATGCTGGACAATATCATTAAACCTAGCCATAGCAACTGGAGTTCGCCCTGTATACTCGTCCCAAAACCTGACGGGAGTTACCGATTTTGTACGGATTACCGAAAGGTGAACAGCCTCACCAAAACAGACAATTATCCAATTCCAAGAACTGATGACTGCATTGACAAACTTGGCCATGCTAAATTTGTGACAAAATCTGACTTGTTAAAGGGTTATTGGCAAGTCCCTTTAACAGAAAAAGCAAAAGAAATATCTGCTTTTGTTACCCCATTTGGGTTGTATCAATATAAAGTAACCCCTTTTGGCATGAAAAACTCTCCGGCAACGTTCCAGCGCATGGTTAACCATTTAATTGCAGACCTAGATCACAGTGAAGCTTATATTGATGATGTTATTATACACACAGATACAAATTGGGCTGATCATCTAAAGCATATTCAAGAATTTTTTGACAAAGTGACCCAAGCCAACCTAACTATTAACTTGGTAAAATCAGAATTTGGCAAAGCAACTGTAAATTATTTAGGTCATGTTGTGGGGCAGGGGCAGGTGAGGCCGATTGCGGCTAAAGTTGATGCCATTGTAAATTTTCCAGTACCAAACTCTAAAAAAGAGCTCATGAGATTCTTAGGCATGGCTGGATATTATAGAAAATTTTGTTTAAATTTCTCAGATGTTTTCTCCCCTTTGACCAGTTTATTGAGCAAAAGGGTTAAGTTTGTTTGGACTGAGGAATGTCAGAAATCCTTTAACAGAATAAAAACTTTATTAAATAATTCCCCTGTCCTGGCCAGTCCCAATTATGAAAAGCCCTTCAAATTATTCATAGATGCAAGTGACAATGGAGCAGGTGGGTATATTGCCCAGGAAGATTCCCAAGGTATTGATCACCCTGTATGTTATTTCTCCAAAAAATTTCTCAAACATCAAAAGAATTACTCTACAGTAGAAAAAGAAACTTTGGCTCTAATTTTGGCATTAACCCATTTTGATGTGTATCTAGGAACCACCCAATGCCCAATTACAGTTTACACCAATCATAACCCCTTAACTTTTATCAATAAAATGAAAACAAGAATCAAAGATTATTGCGGTGGAGTTTAGCCCTTCAAGAATATAATTTAGAGATTAGGCATATTTCGGGAAGAGATAATGTTGTAGCTGATGCTCTTTCCAGAATATCCTAATTTAAAATAATATGATCGGTCCCTATTCACTTCAAGTGTATATATGTTTATTAAAAAAAAAAAAATTGTGAAGATTATGGTGTGTGTGTATTGTAAACCAGTCAGAGTCTGCTAAAATTATGTAAAAAGTTTTCAGTACCTTCAAACTTTTTCTTTTAAGGCGGGGTGTGTTATAGCCCCCATATTATATTGAGATTGATATATCCTTAAGTTGATAATTATGTGAGAAAGATTTTTTTTTATTTCTGCATTTTCTGACTGGTCTAACTCTTTTGCACTCAGTGACCTTGTTTACATCTTTGTTACACTGATATATTGTACATATAGCTGTTGATTGTTTAATTGTTTAAATAGGTCAATGACCTTGTTTACTTGAACTTTAACAGAATCCCCCAGAAACTAATAGAACATTGCAGAAACTTCCTCTTCTGGGACATTCTATCTGGTTACTATATAAAGGTTTGTCAACAGAATTCAAAAACTCATTTTAGAAAACCATTTCAGAAAGACTAACTTCAATTGTTTCCATTGGAGATTATTATTGTTTCAGAGCAATGCATTTATTATAGAAGCAGTGCTTCTTTGTGAATTTGGAAGATTGATTCCAAAAGAGAATTTTTGAAGAGAATTTGTTCGTCTTGGAGAAGAGAATTTATACTTTCTGTGAAACAGAATAATATTTTGTGGAAAGCCAGGATTCTACTGGATTGTTTGGAAATTACCTGTGGCGCCAATACTTCTTGGATTTTTACTCCATTTGAATTTTGCAGAGAATTTTATTATATTTTATTAGAGACTGCTGAAATTTCTAAGTGAAAATTTTATTACAATCTACGGGATACTGTTTCTGAAGAGACATTGTTGGATTTAATACTACATCTACCAGCTGGTAACTTTCTTCAGAAGATACTTCACCACTGGATTACTGGATTCTGTCAAACTGTACTTTGGACTAATTCTATAATTGATAAGTACCATTGTTTTTTTTATTTTCTGTAACCCAATTAGTGTAAAAGATCTTTGTATCATTTTTTTTTATATCAATTTTTTTCAATTAAATTTCAGAATAGTTAAATTCATAGTTATTGTTGCTGATTCTCAGATTTCTTTCTGTTACCAATATCATTAATAATTCCACACGGTAACAGCATTGCAGAAATTGATCAAACTCCAAAAAAATAATTTCGTAGGTGTAAAGAGTGTTAACCTGTTCATGAATAAGTTATATTGAACACAAAAACAGCTTTCCCCCATTAAAATTGCATTAACGTTAAATGACGTGCTGCACGTTTGTGAAAAGGCATGTTTTGCATGTGGAGAGTCTAAAAATTCATGCAGCAGTGTGAATCCTTGGGTATTTAAACACTAAAGTAAGGCCTTCCTATTGTTCACATTCAAACTTGCGCTGCTGTTAAAAGGACTCCACATTAGCATGCCAAGATTGACAATGAATCAACGTCTCCTTGCCCTGGGTATGATTAGAGCTGGCAGAACACACAGAGAGGTTGCCCAGCATTTGAACTGCCACCGTAACACTGTAGACAGGCTAGTCCATCGACATGCACAACATGATGACGTTCGAGACCGACCCCGCTCCAGGAGACCCCAAGTTACCACCCCTGCACAAGATCGGTATATCCGTGCCGTCCATCTCCGGAACCGGCAACAAACGGCAATGACAAGAGCCAGGAACATCCCTAACCCGAGACGGATACATCCTCAAACAGTAATCAACCGGCTGAGAGAATACGGCTTACGTCCTCGAAGACTTGCAATTCGTCCGATTTTTACGTTACGCCATCGTCATGCTCGACTGCAGTGGTTCAGGCATCCCTTACACTGGTGGCGACATGTTTTATTCACAGATGAATGTCGTTTCCATCTTTCATCATCAGATGGCCGCCAGAGAGTGTACAGACGTCGAAACGAACACTACACAGATCCATGCGTCGTGGAGCAAAACCGTTATGGGGGAGGGTCTCTCATGGTGTGGGGTGGCATCACTGCCCGTAACAGAACTGAGCTGGTCATTATTGATGGCAATCTCAATGCAGCCAGATATATCGTGAGGAAGTGCTTACACCTGTTGTTGTCCCATTTCTGCAACGTCACGGCCCCAGCGTCATTCTACAGCAGGACAACGCCCGACCCCACGCAGCTTGTGTTGTTCAACAGTATCTGCAGCAACAACAAGTGGATGTTCTTCTCTGGCCCGCAAATTTGTCCGATATCTCACCCAGTGAGCACGTATGGGACGAAATGAAACGTCAGCTACGCCGGCTTCCCCATGCACCGTCAACGCTTGTGGAACTCCAAAGACAGCTTATCAGAATATGGAACAACATCCCACAACACTTCCATGCTAACTTCTACGCTTCCATGAGGCGTAGATGCACAGCAGTAGTCGATGCAGATGGAGGTCATACCAGATATTGAGTGTGTGACTTTTGTGTTTGACCCTTAGTGTCTTTGACTCTCCATGGCACCAAGAGTATTCGTCGTAGCGTAATGAAATTTCTCGTGGTGATCACAAATTGATTCATCTGTGATTGAATAAAATTTCCATGAATGAAAATGATATATATCTTTTTTCAGTGTTATTTTTTAGCATGCACACTTTCTTTTTTGGGAGAGTATATTATTAAGGATGCTTTCATTGATGTAGAGAGTTGATGAAGTAGGCCTATATATATGACCTCGGTTTTTTCAGCCTTTAGCTTGATAGTTGTCGTTCATCCACTGGCTAATATCAGCAACACATCTTTCAAGCTTACGTGATATGTCTTCTTCGTCAGATTTAAAGTGAATGTATAGCTGAGTGTCATCAGCATAGAAGTGATACTCTAAACCATGTTTATGAATTATATCACCCAGAGGAAGGACATATATAACGTAAAGCAAGGGCCCTAGTACAGAGCCCTGAGGGATGCCCAACTTTAATGTGAATTTAGAGGAGGATGAGGTATTTATGTTAACACTTTGTGTTCGTTCGGTGAGATATGATGCGAACCACTTGAGAGCAATGCCTGATATGCCAATTCTGCATTTCAATCTGTTGATAAGCATGTTGTGATCTATGGTATTGAAGGCAGCACTCCGATCTAGAAGAACTAGGCAAGAGACCTGATGTTACAGACTTATCTGGCAATTTATTAAATTAAATAAAATGCGGTAAAAAATTTAATAATTGTAGTTTATTTTAGTCACTGCCAAACAATGAGAAATTTATTTAAGAGAGTGTTGGGGCGGTGGGTGGGGGATATGCTCCCATTTAGTCCAAGCTTCCTCTTGTCGTTTTTCAAGTTTTAAATATGATGGTTTGCTGCTTTTCGACACAAACTGAGTTGTGAAGACCAAACTTGAGGGCCTATATAAGTAATGGAATTTTGTTCATTTTGAAATTCTCACCTCTCATATTCCTTAAATTCTGATTAAATATACACAAAGTATACATCAAAATGAAGGTTGGGCTGTATAGAACATGAAACACATATGCAAACGACTCATAGAGTCGACTGTAGGCACCACTGGTTCCTGGAAGTCTGCTACGGTATTCGCACCAGAACTGATAATAAAATAATATTTCATCAGAACAACTTGTGGCGAAATGTGCTTCATATATCCAAGAACAAAGCTAGGCATTCAAAACACTTTCGAATACAGCGATAGGACTGCATTTTGAAAAAGGACAACACTGTCTGAATTTTTTATTGAAGATGGTTTCCATGCTCGACAGACATGCGCAAATCATTCGTTACCACGAATTTCCATCCAAAAACAAAATCGTAATTCTAAGAAATTTCAACAGGTATCATGATACCTTGCACTGAATAAGGCAACTGTGCAATCTCTATCTAATAACAGTATACTGTATGAAGGCGATCTTTTTCATTATTTGATTTTAGACGGCGTTTTTACATGCTTTTTCTGTCCGGCGACGTCGACCGGAAATCGAAAGTATACTCATACGTAAACAAAAGCAACGGCTTTGGAATTTTCCCCAATGCAGCTGTGCAGACATGTTAACCTCCAGAATAATTTTTCAGGGAACCTGAGGGTGATTTTCAGGGAAAATGGGATGGATTTCAGGGAAAAGTTCGCGCGGGGGCAAAATAAAAGAGGAAACTTGTGAATTTTCAGCTCATGGACCACTATTAACAGCAGGTTATATCCAGAACTAGTTGTCAACTATGCTGATGCATTTATGCTATGTTAAAAAATCATAAAATAACTGTGATTTGACCCCCCCCCCCCCCCGATCCTCTTCTTCATGAGCCCCCCCCCCCAATCCTCTTCTTCATGAGTCCCCCCCCCCCCACACACACAGACACACTGTCCCACAGAGCACCTCCACCTGTGGTTTGCTTTTATCAAAGTCTGCTTGGCTAATAATTTCCCAAGTCTGGAAATGTTAATAGGAAAAGATGTCCTAATGTTCAGTTTCTTCAAGAACATTAGTACTTAGAAAGTATCTTTATCAAACTTCATGCATGTGGGACGTTTGTGCCCTACACAAAACTTTTCTTTTCATCATTGTAGCATTTTTTTTAATTCCATTCAAAATTTACTGGGTACAGATGGCCAACAGTTAACAGTTCTGTAGTCAGCACAACAGAATAAATGTAGTGTTAGAAAATAAGTCCACTGTGACTGATTGTGTTTAAATATGCAGTCATAATTTTTCGGCATCCTAAGCGACTTTAACCTACTTTTAAACTGTGCTAAATAGTTGTTGTTTACGTTTTGATTTTGGAAAAGGGATGAAAATTAAAGCTATTCTATGAAGGAATAAATAAATATATATTATTTAAATTAATTCCTTTTCATATATTTTAATTTCCAAAAACTGCATTCAAATGAAGGTAGAGTTTTCAATTTTTTGAAAGTACCGGTAAGTCACCTATTTTCACTTCAACACTCGCACATTGATCACGAATCTCCGAAGAAAACCCCACAAATAAACATGAACACAGTTGAAATATATATCATAAAATACCCTTTTCTTAAATAAATTTAACGTAAATCCACATTTTACTGCTTTGAGTTTTTACCAGAGTTTGAAATGCATGTGATCTGACTCCGAACGTTTTTCATAAGTTACAACGGGAACGAAATATTTGACTGTTGTTTTCCGGGATTTTTGGTCCAAAACTGATTCCCGTCCGGGAGGCCGGGAACTACACTGAAATTCCGGGATTTTCACGGGCATTCCGGGAGAGTTAACATGTCTGCAGCTGTGTCACCGTGTTTTGAAGAATTTTTATCCCCTAGCTTTGTTCTTGGATATATAAAGCACATTTGGCCACAAGTTGTTTTCTTGAAGTATTATTAAATTATCAGTTCTGGTGTGAATACGGCAGCAGACTTCCAGGAACCAGTGGTGCCTACAGTCGACTCTATGAGTTGATTACACATGTGTTTCGGGTTCTATACCTCCCAACCTTCATTTTGATGTACATTTTGTGTATATTTAATTTGAATTGAAGGAATATCAGAGGTGAGAATTTTCAAAATAAACAAAATTTCATTACTTATATAGGCCCTTAAGAATCATCTATATGACTGACAACTAACCTCTTGTCACTGTGTTTAATTATGTACTGACCTGTGAAAAAAAAAACTGCTAGAGGTGCACTGCAAGTGCAAATGTTGAATAGTATTTAAAAATATTTATTGACTCATAGGCAAATATTTATTTATTTGAGCCGAAATGACTTGGTAAAAGTTTGAAAAGTGAGACTTTTGGCCTCCTAAAGACAGTAAAGTGGTATGTTTCGGCCTTTTATGGGGCCGAAACGTCCCAGGTCGTAAAGTCTCAAGGTCGAAACGTCGCGAACCCCAGACAGTATATAGTGGTACCATTCAACACTGATTTCTTGGTTTCGGCACGTTTCTGACCGATTCAATCAAAGAAATTTTTTTATAAAAGCCCAAGAAAATGTGTTATTTACATTGCCATTTTTACGACGTTGTTGACTTACATTATAACCGAAACAGACACATGCAAATTACGTGTTGTCACTTTCACATACTAATCACGGTTACACATTGAGAACGGAAATGACATCGCTCGGGATTTCTTTTTTCAACTACAGCTGCTCATTCAAAGAATCGGGTGACAACCCGTGCAAAATTATTTGGTACTCCCAACTATCTTTGACTTATTTTTAATGGATAAGAAGTAGTTTGTCTTTAATATCACCAACTCAAGAACACAATATTCACTGCAAATGTTCACATGTTGTTTATGTATTCATACGCAGAGCAAAAGAGGGGAATTTCCCAAACTCGGAATGCGTTTTCGACTTGGAAGTTGGATTGAAAATAACAGGGAAGTCATGTATTTGGCTCCCTAATTATCCCGATACCTAAAGACCACGCCTCCCCAATGCTCAGTTTGTAGGAACCAATTTTTATTTTTAATAATACAAATTAAAACTGGTAGAACGTGAAAATTGTAAGTACCCGGTAGATGAAACTGATCAAGCCAAAGAAGGTTACGTTCGGGTATGGGAAGGGTCCGGGTCTTTTCGTCCTCGGGAACATTCGGCCCCAGGTATTTTTCTGGGAACATTCGGCATCAGCGCAGGCCGAATGTTCCCACTTTTTTTAAAAATTTTTGGAGTTGAAAAATAACTTTAAAAAATATTTTTTTAGTTCATTTTTGGGTGTTTTTTTTGTACATTGGGAGATTTTCAAGAATATTTGTTTAAAATAAAAGAATAAAATATAAATATACACACTGATGTACCTACCTTTATTCCTAAAATTGAAATACACAACAAATAACCACAACTCCAATCCATAATGAATTTAAATGAAATATAAAATCCACAGTATTGAATAACAATAACAAGATATGTGCACCAATGCCGACATGCAAACCTGAAATGAAATACTTTTTCTTGGAATTTGTTTGGCAGAACTCAGTTTAAAAATGTTGTTTTTCTAAGTTCTTTTGAAGTCATGATCAAAGTTCTGGCCTATGATGCAGTGTTTATACACTGCGACTGAAGCTTGATTGATTTAATCGCACTTAATTTGGCGATCATGCACTGTTTTTACAGTTTCTTTGAACTCTTAAACCTTTTTATGTTAATTGTAATTGTAAATATGTTCAAACTCATCTTAAACCACGTCATTGTTATTCTCTGTTAATCTCCCTTGTTTAAATTGGAGGCCGAATGTTCCCAAGGCCGAAAAAACCCGCTCACATGGGAGTAGGACAATCGTACCCTAGACAATTCGTACCTTCTGTCTGGACGGGGTATGGACAAAATGTCCGATTTTCTGGACGAAAGGTCCGATCGTCTAATATCTGGGTTGCTGGAGACCTGAATTTACCCAAAATGGACTGGGAGACTATGAGATCGTCTATACTATAGACTGTAAATATCCAACATATTGCAGAGATATCATAGAACCCTTAATGATGCAAACCTCACACAGATGGTTAACCAACCCACTAGAGAAAACAACACCTTAGATCAGTTCCTCATGACCAGTCCTATCTTGGTCAATCAAGTTAATATTTTACCTGGCCTTAAGTGACCATAACATTGTAAATATTAAAGTAAACACCTCTGCTAAAGTCTGCTACCAAAAGCCCCGAAAAATCCCACTGTATAAAAAAACTAACTGGGAAAAATTCAATTGTTGAATACTACTCAAAACACTATCAAAGGAACTTTCACCAAATATTAAAAAAATCTTTCAAAAATCCATCGATGAGGGATCGTTGCCTTCCCAGTGGAAAACTGCAAACATAGCGCCAATTTTCAAGAAGGGTGACAAGTCAGATCCTGCCAATTATAGGCCCATATCCCTGACATGTGTACTCTGCAAAACACTGGAACATATCGTCTCATCCTCAATCATCAAACATTTTACAAACCTTGGCATCCTATACCACCTACAGCACGGTTTCCGAGAAAAGAGATCCTGTGTAACCCAACTAGTAATGCTTGTATATGACCTCCTCCTGTCAGTATATAACAAAAAGCAAACTGACCTAATTTTACTAGACTTAAGTAAGGCCTTTGATAAAGTCAGCCATGAGAAAGTCCTACTGAAAATGCATAACTATGGAATACACTGCCAAAGCTTCAAATGGATTAAAAGCTTCCTAGGTAACTGTTCTCAATCCATAATTCTAAACGCCACATGCTTGGAACCCATACCGGTCTCATCTGGAGTCCCCCAGGGTTTCGTGCTTGGACCACTGTTCTTTCTAGCCTATATAAACGACCTTCCCCAAGACATCCAATCCATAGTGCGCCTTTTTGCAGACGATACTGCTATATACTTGTCACTAACTTGCGTAAATCAGTCAAGGACCCTTCAAAACAATCTGGCAACCTTAGAAAAATGGGAAATGGACTGGGATATGCAATTCAATCCTTCAAAATGCCAAGTTATACATGTCACTAGAAGGAAACATCCTATACCCTCCAAATACCTTTTACATAATACCCTGTTACAATCAACTTCATCGGCTGAATACCTTGGCGTGGACATCTCAGACGATCTCTCCTGGGTTACACACCTAAGCAGAGCAACAAAAAAAGCAAATCAAACGCTTGATTTTCTTCGCAGAAACATTAAAATAAAATCTGAGCCCCTAAAATCCATGGCTTACCAAACCCTGATTCGACCTGTTGGAATACAGCTCTGAAGTCGGGTCTCCCTACACCCAAACCCAAATCGACCAACTTGAAGCAGTCCAAAGAAGATCTGCACTTTTTAACCAAATTTTTCTGATCTTATCTGTATATAGTTTTAGGCCTGTTACTATACTTCTCTAACATTCTTTGTGGTTGACATGCCGAACGTCTGTGTCCTTGTGAGGGGTTCGACATAAGTGGAAGATAGATAGATCATCCTGGACAATACGTCCGATTTTTTTTTGACGGAACGTCCGATGGTATTAGACAAAACATCCGATTTTGGGACAACAAAACGTCCGATGGTCTTGGACAAAATGTCTGATCATATTAGCCTCCTCCTGGGCATTTGATGAAATAAAATGTTGAGAAAATATTTATCTCCCCATTTTATTTTGTTGAATGGCTGAGAGCAGCTGTCAATAGTCTGGATCTGGATAAATACGTTGCAGGACCAGTTACTGGTGTCAATGGTAACGGGAGAGAGGCGCCAGACTAAGTCCAGCATTGGGAGAGCTGTCTTGAAGCTCTCTACTGATGTAGCGCACACAACACTATCAGACAGTCCATTCCAGTCGATAATGGATCTGACAAAAATGATTGTTTATATTGGTCAGAGTTACATGTTGGAACTTTGAAGCATCTGCTGTTGTTATGCTCAAATTTCCTGATTATGTTGTCACTTTTATAATCATTGAATTGCTTTGCTCTGATATTGCATTTGGGCCTTTCTGTTGTGAGTACAGTGTCCTGCTTGATAGCTGGAACCATCCCACCAGCTACTTTATACAGAAAGGTAAGTCTACTGCAGTGACGTCTTTCTTTTGAAGTGGGAAGTTCTAGGTCTTCCATTATTAACTTACTTGACATAGGCAAGATAAGCTACTGCCATCACGCGTGCGGAAGTCTGTTAGTCTGTGAGTCTTTTCACATTTTCCTTTAGCACGGGCTACACCCTGCAGTTCTTGTCTGATCGTCACGAAATTTCATATGCAGGTTTGGGGTCATTTCTAGATGGGAACGTCCCCTTTTGGTTGCGAGCGGTCGACCGGTATGGCTGTTCGAGCCCAAAACCCGAAAACCATTAGCACAGTCTACAGGTCGTATTTATGAAGGGATTTCATTGTAACCTGGTAGGATGCCTCTGTATAATGCCTAGATGAGAACGTCCCCTTTTGGGCAAGATCTATCAACCATGATGGCTGCCCAAGCCCGAAACCCAAAAACTTTTAGCACAGTCTGCAGGTCATGTTTAATATGGAGGGATTTCATTATAACTTGGTAGGATGACTCCTTCTAATGTCTAGATGAGAATTTCCCCATTTGGGCATGATCTGCCAACCGTGACGACTGCCCGAGCCCAAAACCCGAAAACCTTTAGCACAGTCTACAGGTCATATTTATTGAGGAATTCCATTGTTACTTAGTGGGTTGACTTCATACAATGTCTAGATGAGAAAGTCCCCTTTTGGTCCTGATTGGGCAACGTTTACGGCTACAGGGGCCCGAAGCCCAAAAACCTTTAGCACAGTCTACAGGTCATATTTATGAAGGGATTTCTTTATAACTTGGTAGGATGACTCCAAACAATGTGTAGATGAGAACGTCCCATTTTGATCGCGTTGATTTAGCCTTTATGGGTGCCCGAGCCCAAAAACCTTTAGCATAGGCAAAAGGTCATATTTATGGAAGGATTTCATTGTAACCTGTTAGGTTGACTCCATATAATGCCTAGATGATGACATCCCCTTTTGGTCGTGATTGGTCAACTGTGATGGCTACAGGTGCCCAAAGCCCGAAAACCTTGAGCACAGTCTACAGGTCATATTTATAAAGGGATTTCAGTGTAACTTCGTAGGATCACTCCAGATGATGCCCAGATGAGAATGTCCCCTTTTGGTTACGATCATTCAACCAAGTCCAGATGATGCCCAGATTTCATTGTAACTTGTTAGGTTGACTCCATATAATGCCTAGCTGATGACATCCCCTTTTGGTCATGATTGGTCAACTGTGATGGCTACAGGTGCCCGAAGCCCGAAAATCTTGAGCACAGTCTACAGGTCATATTTATGAAGGGATTTCATTGTAACTTCGTAGGATCACTCCAGATGATGCCCAGATGAGAATGTCCCCTTTTGGTTACGATCATTCAACCATTATTGCCACCCAAGCCCAAAGCCCGAATACCTTTAGCACAGTCTATAGGTCATATTTATGAAGGGATTTCATTGTAACTTGGTAGGTTAGACTTCATATAATGTCTAGATGAGAACGTCCCCTTTTGGACACGATTGGGCAACTGTGACAGCTACAGGAGCCCAAAGCCTGAAAACCTTTAGAACAGTCTACAGGTCATAATTATGAAGGGATTTCATTATAACTTGGTAGGATGACTCCAAATAATGTCTAGATGAGAACATCCCCTTTTGGTCGCGATCATTCAGCCTTGATGGCTGCCCGAGCCCAAAAGCCTTTAGCATAGTCCATAGGTCGTATTTATGGAAGGATTTCATTGTAACTTGTTAGGTTGACTCCATAATTATAATGCCTAGATGATGACATCCCCTTTTGGTCATGATTGGTCAACTGTCATGGCTACAGGTGCCCGGAGCCCGAAAATCTTGAGCACAGTCTACAGGTCATATTTATGAAGGGATATCATTGTAACTGCGTAGGATCACTCCAGATGATGCCCAGATGAGAATGTCCCCTTTTGGTTGCGATCATTCAACCATGATGGCTGCCCGAGCCCGAAGCCCAAAAACCTTTAGCACAGTCTTCAGTTCATATTTATGAAGGGATTTCATTGTAACTTGGTAGATTGACTTCATATAATGTCTAGATGAGAACAGCCCCTTTTGGACACCATTAGGCAACTGTGACGGCTACAGGGGCCTGAAGCCCGAAAATCTTTAGCACAGTCTACAGGTGATATTTATGAAGGGATTTCATTGTACTTTGGTAGGATGACTCCAAATAATGTCTAGATGAGAACTTCCCCTTTTGGTCGCAGCGATCATTCAGCCTTGATGGCTGCCCGAGCCCAAAACCTTTAGCATAGTCTATAGGTCATATTTATGGAAGGATTTCATTGTAAGTTACAATTTGTAACCTGTTAGTTTGACTCCATATAATGCCTAGATGATGACATCCCCTTTTGGTCGTGATTGGCCCGAAGCCCGAAAACCTTGCCTTGAGCACAGTCTACAGGTCATATTTATGAAGGGATTTCATTGTAACTTCGTAGGATCACTCCAGATGATGCCCAGATGAAAATGTCCCTTCTGGTTCCGATCATTCAACGATGATGGCTGCCCGAGCCCAAAGCCCAAAAACCTTTAGCACAGTCTACAGGTCCTATTTATGAAGGGATTTCATTGTAACTTGGTAGGTTGACTTCATATAATGTCTAGATGAGAATGTCCCCTTTGGATGCAATTGGGAAACTGACGGCTACCGGGCCCGAAGCCCAAAAACCTTTAGCACAGTCTACAGGCCATATTTATGAAGGGATTTCAATGTAACTTGATAGGATGACTCGTTTTTGAATAATTTCACTGTAACTTGGTAACTTTCGTTGATATACGTTAACTGTGAGGGCCACATACATTAACTGTGAGGTCATATTAACCTGCCCCTCAGCTCTTTAGTACAGTGTACACCTCATATTATTTTTATCAAAAACATAGCATACAGAGAACAGAAATGAACATATTCCCAATTAACACAATTCTTGCCTTATTTCATAATCCTTTCATAAACATTGAACATTATCCTTTTCATCAACCACAACACACAAGTTAAGCTACAGTGTCATTGACACTTTCAGTTTTGAGATGCTGCCTTGTTCTCTGCTGGTATAGTCTCCACTGATGAATCACACCGCTTGTCTTTGAACGTGCTCTAGTGCGTTGATATCCTTGATGTGGTAAGTATACCATACTATCGATGTGTATTCAAGTACTGATCGTATTAAGCCTATGTATGCTTGTTTCCTGCAGTTCTTTGGGCAGTAGCGCAAGTTCCTACATAGGAAACCAAGGGTGGAATTGGCTTTTTTCACTACTTTCATTATATGGATGCCCCATTTCAGGTCTTTAGATATGATGCCTCCTAAGTACGGATTTAGTTGTACTTGCTGCAGGATGTAGTTATCCAGGTTGTAAAAATGTGAGGATTTGTTGTTAACGCTCATCAGATAACATTTCTTGGCATTAAATCTCATGCCCCAGGTAGTGGCCCATTTCTCTGGAGATTCTAAATTGTTTTGTAATGTTTGGTGGTCCTGCTGGGATTGTATTTTCCTGTATAGTAAACAATCATCAGTGAATAATCTGACTTTTGATTTAACGGCATCTGGTGGTCTTGTAGAATGAGTGTGTCAAAACTGTTCGCTGAGTATCAAACTACCGTTTGGAGGGTGAAGGAGGGGTTGGTAAGATATATCGTTATTTGAAAACTTGCAAAGTGTCAGCAAATGTTTCGATATCATCCATGTTTGTGTCTAAATATAAAAGAGTAAAAACAATAACCCGGTAATGGTGCCGAAACGAATAGACATTTTCATCGATGCGGAATCGCGATCGCATTCACGCAGAGGAGGTTGATATCCTGAATGCGATTGAGTTTGATAACCTCCTATGCACGAATGCGATCGAGATTCCGATTCCTCATCGTTGAAAAGGTCTATTCGTTTTGGTGTCATTACCGGGTTATTTTTTTTACTGTTTTATATTAATATTTAGACACAAACATGGACGATATCGAAACATTTGTTGACGCTTCGCAAGTTTTCAAATAACGATAATTAAAGGATAAAACACAGTTTGGATCAACAAACTCTGCCCAAATGTAAGGAAGTACATGTACTATCGAATGCAGCCGGTAATAAGGGTGAAAGCTTGATATATATTCCTATTTTCGAGTTTTGAGTTCCCATAAAACTTGATGGGAACTTTTTCTATAGGATTGAATGAGAAGAATCTGAACGTAGAGGGGTAGCCACTACATTCGGATCACTGAACAACAGTGATAACAAGACACGATAACCATATCACCCATCTAGTTAATAATATTTTTATCATTATTTCATTATATCACCCATCTATTCAATAACTTACATATCATTATTTCATAATTATTGACAATCCGAAAGTGAGATCCTAAAGTTGAGATGTACAAATGGAAAAATGCTGTCTTGTTTTTTTTATCATTGAAAATACCATTACATAACATTATTTCCTGGAAAGCCCATAAAGTTTTCTAGGAACTGATGTTACGCAGCCGTATTATCAGTGATAAAAAGACAAGACAACCCTATCAGCCATCAGGTTATATATCATTATTTCGTCATATTGATGATCCCAAAGTAGACTCATCTAGTTAATGAAGTTTCAAAGTTTTAAAGTTTCAATAAAATATAACACCATATCAGCATGTGGATTGTTGCAATTAGCCCTCGGTGACAGGATAGAGATCTGCTGCTCTGCGTAAGAATTCTGATGTCATTATTGTCAGCGGTTCTTCAGAATAGAGTTCCCATAGTTTATGGAGATTATAAGCCTTCTCCCACTGTGCCTTCCTTTGGTATCGGTACAGTTTATGCTGGCTTATCAGTTGCATTTGGTGTTCCAAAAGAGCAGCTTCATTATACAGTTCAGGGATTAACCTATACATATTTGGATGGTTGTGTGGAATTATTTGATTGAGCCTAACATGCCAGCCTTCAACTTCATTGTTAGTGTGCACTGATCTTTGAAACGTGCTCCATGCTGATGGTGGTCTTGCTGAGCTGTTTATCCATGTAGAGTAAAAGTAGTCAATAAGTTCATGAAGATGACTATCGTTAGCACATTCACTTTTTAGTTCATCAAAAGCCTGAGGGATGTGACATGCTGGAAGATGTGGTAATGCCATCAACTTGTGAATGTATTTTCGAATGTCATGCTGAGAATTGTAAGAGGTGCTCAAACCAAATTTTTCACTCTTCTGTAGACTGCTTGCGACCAGTGGAACCAACATCCACGGAAATTTACATCAACCAAAGACATTTGCTGAATTGCACTCCAAATGGCTCTTTCAAAGTCAACCATTATCTCTTCAACTACAGGTTCTGTTGGTAAAGTATCGACAATTTCATCGAAGGCGGCGCGGTACTCTCTCTTTTTGCATTGAGACATCAATATGAATATGAGTCGTGCTTGCTTTGCAGTGCTACTTGACTTGATGAAGCTGTGAATGGTGATTAACTGTGCAAATGGCTCCCAGGCTGCATCCACAAACCACATCTTGGCTTTTGAAAGAAGAGAGAGTTGAAGTTCAGTGGCACAAATGAGGTGGCGTTGGCCATCAAGATGAATATCTTTCCTGAGAAAGTTGTCTGGTATTTGTGAATCAAAGAAATCAAAATTCAAATTAGCCGGATGTTTTGGTCGCGTTTTTTCTCGACACCTGTTGGCCGTATGTTGAACTTTCACCATCTTTGGAAGAAGCGCCCCATGTACCGGATCAGTTGATTGTATTGCTGCTTCAACAACTTTTTGAACTGATTTATGTGGGTTTCTCTGAGCTACTGCCTTTACTTCTTTTATTGTTTTTATCCATAGCAAATTGCCGGCTCCATTTTCATGATTGTTTTCAAACTTCCCACGTGTAAACTTTCTACCACTCTGTATCACTGTGGCCATACATTTATCTTTAGTTTGTTGACTACAAGGCTATGTTGTTGATGTTTTCCTAACTTCTTTTTGTGTGTAAGTATTCTTATTCGAGTCAACAAGAAGGTCTTTACCTTTTTGGGAGGCTCCAAAAAGTATGTCATATGTTATCAACTTCAAAGTGACTGGAACTTCAAAACATACAGTTAGAAAATCAACATAAATAATCAACAATGTTTATCTAGTAAAAACAGTCCAGGACTTGGTCCTTGATTATGTAGTAAACAGTTCAAGACTCAGTTTTTTTATTGTTACCCTCCAAAAGACCTTCAAAGACTGAACAATCAAAATATAGTGTCAAAAGCTGATCAGTAAAATTTTCATTGATGCTCATTTCAAATGGTCTAGTATCACTTTGTGAGAAATTTCATGATAGAAGGATGTGTCATGTTCTTATTCATTTTATTACCGGCAGATTTTATTGAATTTTTGTGTTGTTTATTTCTTATATTGGTGAGTAAAACATTTAAAATTTCATTTCAATATTATTTGGAATTGGACGTTCTGTTCAAAAAGATCAGATGTTATGTCCAAAAAAATCGGACGTTTTGTCCCGGATTTTTTGATCGGACGTTTTTGTTGATCGGACGTTTTGTCTAGTATTCGTCTGGATGATTTGTAACCCCCTCTGCTCTGGAAGTGCAAACCATCCATGGAACAATTCCTGCCCTTCAATGGAAATTGGCACCCTGCTTAATTAACACGGGTATGGGCAACTCTTACCCCATGGAAATATATACATGGAGTTGTGGGTGGGAAGAGACATATAGATTTGAAGAACGAATAAATGCAATTTCGTTTTTTTTCAAAAGACATAAAATGTCAGATACGTAAACTAAAAATAAACAAGAATGTACATACATATAAAAGACACAACTTTAGCATGGCAAAACGAAAGTGCACTTTTGAGGGAGACTTATGTCTTATTGTTTTTAAACGCAGATGTAGATGAAATACACATTAAAACAATAAAACTTTTGAGCACATGAAATCACACACAAATCCTAAGAGTAATAGACGTAATATGTATCCAAATAATATTTTGTCAGTCGATCACACAAAAATCCTTTAGCACGAGACATAATGCTATCAAAATAATACCCTATTTATTAGAGTTCATAATTATCCTGATACCTCAAAGACTACTTCTCCCCAGTGCTCAGTGTCTAAGGGTTCATGACGTTTTGGCCTTGAGATGTTTCAGCCTGGGATATTTCGGCCCCATAAAAGGCCGAAACGTCCCACTTCAGGAGGCCGAAACGTCTCACTTTTTAAGCTTTTACCAAGTCATTTCGGCCCCAATAAATAAATATTTGCTTATGAGTCAATAAATATTTTTAAATATTATTCAACATTTACATCTTTAGAGGTTTTTTTCACAACTCAGTACATAATTGAACACAGTGACAAGCTGTCAGTTGTCATTCATATAGATGATGAGTTTGGCTTTCGCAACTCAGTTTGTGTTGAAAAACAGCAAACCATATGTCAAACTTGAAAAACAACTAAAGGAAGCTTGGAGTAAATGGGAGCATCCCCCCCCCCCCACCCCCCACTCTCTTAAATGAATTTGTCATTGTTTGGCAGTGACTAAAATAAACTACAATTATTAGATTTTTAGCTCAACTTTGGCGAAGCCAAATTTGAGCTTATGCCATGGCCCGTCGTCCGTCTGTCTGTCAACAATTGGATGCGGCTCGGGCTAGAGGCAGTATTTATGAACCGATCTTTACGAAACTTCTTGGGTACCTTTGTTATGACCGTGGGACGAGAACTAGTGTTTTTGGGTGCGGTCCGAAATTCAAGATGGCTGCCAGCCACCATTTTGTACCGACAATGCAGAAATCTGTTTTTTGTACAGAACTTCCATATGAAAGCTCTGATTTGAATAATTTTTTGTATGAATATTTAGTACCATGGGATACATCACATATAATACGGGTTTTTTTCTCGTGCGTAAATTATGCAAATTAGACTAACTTTGATGTTTTTTGGTGTTACTTTCAGCACTGTAAGTGCAAATGCCAATACGGCTCGGGCTAGAGGCCGTATTTATGAACCGATCTTTACAAAACTCCTTGGGTACCTTTGTTATCACCATGGGACGAGAACGAGTGTTTTGGGGTCCGGTCCAAAATTCAAGATGGCCGATGGCAGCCATTTTGTACAAAATTTGGTGCAATCAGATTTTTGCACAGAACTTCCATATGAAAGCGCTGATTTGAATAATTTTTTGTGTGAATGCTTAGTTCCATGGGATACATCACATATAATACAGGTTTTTTTCTCGTGCAGAAATTATGCAAATTAGATGAACTTTGATTTTTTCAGTGCTACTTAACACACAGTAAGTACACATGTCAATACGGCTCGGGCTAGAGTCTATTTATGAACCGATCTTCACGAAATGTCTTGGGTACCTTTGTTATCACCTTGGGACGAGAACAAGTGTTTCTGGGTGCAGTCCAAAATTTTGGGGTCCGGTCCGAAATTCAAGATGGCCACCAGCAGCCATTTTGTACCAAAATTAGTGCAAACAGTCTTTTGTACAGAACTTCTGTATGAAAGTTCTGATTTGAATAAATTTTTGTATGAATGTTTAGTAACATGGAATACATCACATATAGTACGGGTTTTTTTCTCGTGCAGAAATTATGCAAATTAGATGAACTTTGATTTATTCAGTGATACTTATACACTGTAAGTGCACATGTCAATACGGCTCGGGCTAGAGGCTGTATTTATGAACCGATCTTCACAAAACTTCTTGGGTACCTTTGTTATCACCTTGGGACGAGAACAAGTGTTTCTGGGTGCGGTCCAAAATTCAAGATGGCTGCCAGTGGCCATTTTGTACCGAAATTAGGTCCAATCAGTTTTTTGTCACAACTTCTACACAGCTCATATTTGTGAACTGATCTTCACAAAACTTCTTGGGTACCTTTGTTTTCACCTTGGGACAGGAATGAGTGTGTTTTGGGGTGCCTTTGTTATCACTGTGCTATGAGAACAAATATTTTGGGGTTCAGTCAGACCCACTCTGGGACTCAAAGATTTTTTTTCTAGTTTACCATCTGACTGTCACCCACCTTTACAATACTTTACCTAAACATTTGTTACGGGCAACGGTCAGTATTTATGTACAGACCGTTACAATACTTTATATGTACCTTTGTTATCAGGTCATTACCTAGATGTTTGTCATTGCTGTGTCACATACTATACATGTACATGTCTTTGTCTTGACAAGTTGAGCTACAGTGTCATTGACACTTTCATTTACTGATTTCATTTAATTTAATAAATTGCCAGATAAGTCTGTAACATTGTTATATATATTTGTCTCCAGTAATTTCGCATAATTATTCATTAAAATGGCTCCACTTCAGCTTTTTCTACGAATAAACATAAAATTATTATATTTTTTACCAGATTTCGTTTAATTTAATATATTGCTAGATAAGTGTGTAACATTAATTGTTATCTAATTTTGTCTCAATAATTTCCCGTAAAAATTCATTGAAAAGACTTCAGTGAATAAACGCAAAATTATTACAATTCTATCAGATTTAATGTAATTTAATGCATTGCTAGATATGACTAACCCTAATTTTTATTTGTATCTGTCCCCAATAATTTCGTGTTTATTCATTGAAAAAGCTCCCCTGCAGCATTTTCAATGCATAAATGCAAATTATTACACTTTTTTTCAGATTCAATATTTAATAAACTGGTATTATCACCTGTTCCCAAACATTGGCAAACCACTTCCCGTGTTGATAATGCAGATAATCAACCAATGGAATAATTGATGAACTGATTATAATGTGGGATCCATGACTTGTTTTCACTGTAATCAGTGGGGCCAAGAATTACAGTTAAAACTAGAAGTCCTGTCATGAATTGCGAGCTTATCTTGACACAATTTCGCACAGGAATTGCATGCACTTTTTCTATTGAAAATACCCAAAGTAAGTCTTGCCATTACTCACAGAGAACACAAGCAATGTTTCAGCCAATGGACCTCCGGGTTAAACCCGGAGGTCCATTGGCTGAACCATTGCTTGTGCAGAGGCTGTGTAGAGAATTTGTTAGCCTTTCCATATGACCTAACGCGTCGATAAACGCACTAAATGGCAAGGTTTTTGCGCGCAATTGATGACAGAACTTCTAGTTTTAACTGTAGTAACTGATGGCATAAGCCCAGGGAAATGTGGAACAATACATTATTTTGGCCATCAGATATTATCTCATAATAACAGTTACTCTTCTCGAGTCACTTTGTTGTATGAGGCGTAGATTATTTTTCACTAATTTACATAAATCTATGCAATTTATAGAGACATAATTTACATGTTTTAATTTTTTTATTTATTAATCCACTCTTTTCGAAGAATGCTCGATTTCTCTGCACAAGTATGTTTATTGTCAGAAAATCAGTGTACAAACGCTGTCAGAGCATTCTTCGGCTGAATCTATCTTATTTATGTTATCTCCCCACCTCTTTCTACGAGGCCGAAACGTCCCAGGCCAAAATGTCTCAAGGCCGAAACGTCCCAATCCCAGTGTCTAGGAACAAAAATTTAAAAAAAATTTTTATAATGAAAATTAAATCTGATAGAACATGAAAATTGTAAGTAGATGAAACTGAGAGAAGGTGAAGGTTATGTTTGGGGAGTTGGACAACTCATGCCCTAGACAATTCATACCTCTGCCTGGACTATTTGTAACCCCCTCTGCTCTGGACAGTTCATACCATCCATGGGACAATCCCGCCCTTCTCTGGACAATTGGTAGCCTGCTTAATTAACACGGGTCTGGGCAACTGGTACCCTCTGAAAATATATACATACCCTCTGAAAATATACTACTCAAAGTTTGCTAAGCACCAAATATTTGACACATCATTGTGAAATTTGCTTGTGACATATTTGAGATATTTTTGGTGGATATGATTGAGGAAATGAGATGGTCCCCAGTGTTTACATAAGCTCTCTTGACAAGAAGACTTTTCGTGACAGTCATGGAAAGCATGTGCCCCTTGATTTTCATGATGTTTTTGTGTACTGTCCACATGTACATGAGATGTATAGGGTATTCAGTCTTCATTTCAACACAAACCCTTGTGATTTAATGATTGAATATGGGAAATGCAAATGTAAAAAGACATTTGTCTGAAGCAGTAATGTGGAGGGCTGTAGGGATGGTGGAGCAAGGGCTACCCATCGTCAGGTTAGTGAAGTCCTTGGTGTGCACCATACGGTGATCACCAGAGCCTAGGCAAGATTCCAGCAGTATGGCACACCAGTAAAACGGCATGGTGGTGGCAGAGACAGGGCAACATCTGCAGCTGAAGACCGTTTTTTGATTATTCAGGCCCGTAGGAACTGCTTTGCCACAGCAACCCAGCTTTGCAGTGACCTTCAGAATGCATCCGGGGTAAATGTTTTGATCCAGACTATCCGGGCAAGGTTACACGTGTCGCAGGATTACGGGGTTGAGTGATGGGGGAAAATTTATGTTCTTATCAGTGCTCAGCCGACAGCCAGTGACTGTCGTCTGAACCCCAGTTCGAACGTAAACCTTGCCACCTTATCCATGCCCTATCCACTTGGGACTCTTAGGATTCCTGAAGGTGCCTGTGGCTTACAATGCCAAAGGGTGATCAACGATAATTCACTGAAAGATTATTTATTTACATGTACGAAGAAATATAATATATAACAAATTACTCACAAAATTATCCATAAGAATACACTAATTACGCAAATAAAAGTTTATTCTTTAGGGCCCTCAACGTTTCCCACAGCTAGCTGTGTCCGCTGGATCAACCTCACATCATCTTCATCCTCTCACGGTTTGTGACAAATACAAAGTGTCTATTCACTTCTCGTTGCTTCCTCCCCACAGGGTTAACTTTGCCGTCAGTCAGGCTTAACTCATACAATGTTCTGCTTGTGTGACTCTATCAGCATTCTCACAGTTCAACCACAATTCAATCGGCGTCTACCACAGTTCACGATCACTTTGTGCCTTGCCTGGCTCTCACGGGGTTAAGTTATTCTTCGCCTTCAGATATATACTTAACAAAGCTTACATAATAATATTCTGCAAAGTGTTCTCAACATCACCAATTCTCGCACCGTCTAAAACTATCTTGTCTCGTGAGCTATTCCAGCACTTACTCAAGCTCTTAACATGGTTTCTAGACCTCAACGTTACAGCTTTTACTTCTCTGGCTACTATGCCACTACGGTTCGCATCCGTTAACAAACTACAATCAGTTCCTAACAACCCTCACAGGGTTACGACAATACGCGGACGTTCAATCTCGGTGCCTATGACCCTCGACGGCCAAGGCTAAATTCGGACCTTCTCTGAATGCCCTCAGGCCAACTGCCTCGCAATGACCCACAGCCTTACACACCTTCCGACTGGAATTGGCTGGAATGAATTTTTTAAGTAATCCCCTGATTTTTATTTAGATAGCCAGAACATTTATTCTCAGTTAATCGCTTCTCTTGAACTTGGCTGCTTAGATCTATCTTAATTTAACACTCTCTTTAAAGTTCCTTTGAAAGACTCGCATTTTGGTATCTTTTGACATTTTGGAGACAGGATAGATGCGTAATATGGATGTGTGTCCAGAACATATGTGATGCACTGTTTCCAGCGATTACAATTTAACTGGCCTTAGTTACCCAGAAAATGATACAGAAGAGAATATTGTCTCTCTTACTGTTGATCTGTAACGCCAGATAGCCCCATGTGGCATTCAACATGTTCGGCCATAATGGACATTAAATTTCATACCTAATTAGCAGAGTTTGAATTGTTGTTAGTTTGACAAATCTGTTTTCAGGGTCCGTCACATACCTATCTTTATTCTTGACATTTAACCCAGGCAGAAATATTATCAAAAATATTTACACTTTTATACAACAAAATCGCAACTTTTGGCTATCACTTTGACAACACGAAGGTGGTCTCCAATCGAGAAGACCATGTATTCGCATTCAGCTGTCCCAGAACCACCGCTAGGCATGATATGAATGGGCCATGGACCATGTTGGATGGACCAGAGAAGATTGACAACCTGTCCTTTTTACCGATGAGTCAAGGTACTGCCTAGACTATACAGATAGGCATTCTAGGGTATGGAGAAGACCAGGAGAGCGATTCCATGCAGCCAGCATTGCTGAAAATTACCGCTATGGTGGAGGGTCAATAATGGTGTGGGGCGGCGTCAGCTGTGATGGACGTACAGAGCTCTGTGTCCTTGACCGTGGTACATTGACTGCACGGCAGTATATTGATGAGATCCTGGATGTCCACGTCAGATTGTATGCAGGTGCAGTGGGTGATAGATTCATTCTGGTGGACGATAATGCCCATCCTCATATTGCCCATGCTGTCCGGGAGTACCGACAGAGGGAGGGGGTTGAGCGTATGGACTGGCCAGCAAGATCCCCTGGCCTCATTGCAATCGAACATGTCTGGAATGAGTTGCAGCTTGCAATTTCAGCCCGTCCAGTCCAACCAAGAAGTGTCCAGGAGCTTGGTGCCATGCTGGTCCAAGAATGGAACAACATCCCACAATGGACCATTAGGAACCTGATTGGGAGCATGAGAAGGTGTTGTCAAGCTGTAATTAACAATAATGGGTCTCATACTTGATATTGAACCCATACCAGTTCGGTCCATCAACTTTTTGGCAAATTTGAAAAATTTCCTGTTTCACCAATAATATCCATTTTCCATGGTTATCGAATTCAAAAGCTAAAAAATAATGTCAAACACAAAAAAAATCTTAATTTCTGTACTTAAATCATTAAAGATATAATTAAATAAAAAATATATACACTTTTCATAACAATATTTCAATTAAAACGTAAAACAGGTAGTTGGATATACTTGGTGCTTAGCAAACTTTGAGTAGTATATACACATGGAGGTGGCGGGAGAGACATATAAATTTGAAGAAAGAATAAAAAAAGCCAATGCAATTTCTTTTATTTTCAAAAGACATAAAATATCAGATACAGAGATTAAAAATAAAAAGCATGTACAATCGCATAAAAGACACCTCTTTAGCATGACAAAAAGAAAATGCACTTTTGAGGGAGACTTGTGTCATTTTGTTTTTATACGTAAATGAAATATGTATTAAAACAATATGACACTTGAGCACCTGAAATCATACACAAACAAATCCGAAGAGCACTAGACATAATACGTATCCACACAATAACATTTGGTCAGAATATCACACATCTTATCACACACAAATCCTTGAGCATGAGACATAATACTTATCAAAATAATACCCTATATATTCACAACTAAACTACTGAGGTATATACAGTAGGGCTGCGATGATTAATCGTGAAGCAAATGTATTGCGATTCATTCTCTGACAATATGTATCACGATTTGCTTGAACTATATCACAAGACACGTGGACCCACAATGTCATGAATATTTTGTTAATGGCACTTCAAAAAATGGCCTCATTGTTGACTGTTCACATCCATTATATGTAGTTTTCCTTTGAAATCAGGATTGTAGAAGTCTGAATTTACATTGGTCTTGGGTATTTGTTAGCATTGAATAGCAAACCATTAACCTCGCTCTTGAACCTTTATATACTATGATCCAACAAATCACAAATTCCATGGAAACAGAAAAGTGTGTCACGATGTTTTTAGCTTAACTTGACAAAGTCAAGATAAGCTATTGCCATCACGTGAGCGGAAGTCTGTCAGTCTTTTCACATTTTCTTTAGCACAGGCTACACCCGTAGTTCTTGTCCGATAATTCCAAATTTCATATGCAGGTGTGAGTTCATGTCTTGATGAGAACGTCCCCTTATGGTTGTGATCGGTCAACTGTGACAGCTACGTGAACCCAAAAACCTTTAGCACAGACTACAGGTCGTATTTGTTAAGGATTTTCATTGTAACATGGTAGAAAGACTCTGTGTAATGTCTTGATGAGAACGTCTCCTTTTGGTCACGATCAGTCAACCATGATGGCTGTGCAGACCCAGAAACCTTTAGCACAGTCTACAGGTCATATTTTTGAAGGGATTTTATTCTAATTTTGTAGGACGACTCTGTATAATATCTAGATGAGAACGTCTTATTTTGATCGGGTTCAGTCAACCATGATGGCCACAAGGACACCTTACCTAGATTCCTTTAGCACAGTCTACAGCTTGCATTTATGAAGGGATTTCATTGCAAATTTGTAGGATGACTCAGTATAATGTCAAGATGGATGAGAACATCGTATGTTGGCTGTGATCGGTCAACCATGATGGCCACACAGACACGTGACCTAGATGTGTTTAGCAAAGTCTATAGTTCATATTTATGAAGCGATTTCATTGTAACTTGGAAGGATAACTTGGTATGATGTCTTGATGAGACTGTTCTATTTTTGTCACGATCGGTCAGTCGTTACTGTCACCCGATCACATGACCTAGATTCCTTTAGCACTGTCTACAGGTTGTTTTTATGAAGAGATTTCATTGTAACTTGTTAGGATAACTTGGTATGATATCTAGATGAGACTCTTCTATTTTGGTCATGATTGGTCAACCGTGACTGCCGAACTGTCACATGACCTAGATTCCTTTAGCAAAGTTTTCGAGTTATATTTATGAAGGGATTTCATTGTATCTTGGTAGGATGACTAGTTTTGGAATGATTTTACTGTAACTTGGTAACTTTGGCTAACAGACATTAACTGTTGAGGGCCACATTAACCCAAGCCTCAATTCTTTAGTACAGCCTACGCCTCAATTTATTCTTATTGAAAATATAGTATATAGGGAACAGAAATTAACATTTTCTCAATTATCACAATTCTTGTCTTATTTCCTAATCCTTTTATAAACATTGAACATTATCCTTTTCATCAAACACTACACACAGTCAAAATAAGCTACAGTGTCATTGACACTTTCATGTTGTCAAGAAGTTTGAGAAATCTAATTTCATTGAAATGAAGCTGCTTGACCCAAAACTCTATGATGATTTTTTATTTGGCCATTGTGTGGGTGGATATTAGACTTTTCCCTCCACTCACCAGTCCGGTAGAAATGTGAGGACACAAGAAGCAAATCTGCAGTTATGGACCACCGAGTGACCTGGTGGTCCATACATTGTTGTAACTGCAGATTTGCTTCTTGTCTCCTCACTTTTTGATGATTGACAAGTGTATCGTGATATGCATCAAATTGTGGGATCGTGTCACGATATGCACCTTATTGTGAGAAAACATTTTGTTGCAGCCCTAATATACAGGTATTTAAGATCTGAAAACACACAAATCCTTAGAGCGCTAGATGTAACGTAATACATAAAAACAACCAAGTCAAGATAAGCTATTGCCATCACACATGCGGAAGTCTGTTTGTCTGTGAGTCTGTTCACATTTCCCTTTAGCACAGGCTACACCCCGTAGTTCTTATCCGATCGTCACGGAATTTCATATACAGGTTTGAGGTCATGTCCAGATGAGAATGTCCCCTTTTGGTCAAGATCTGTCAATTGTGATGGCTGCCTGAGCCCAAAACCTGAAAACCATTAGCACAGTCTACAGGTCACATTTATGAAGGAATTTCATTGTAACTTGCTAGGATGCCTCTGTATAATATCTAGATGAGAACGTCCCCTTTTTGTCATGATCTGTCAACTGTGACGGCTGCTCAAGCCCAAAACTCCAAAACTTTTAGCACAGTCTACAGGTCATATTTAATATGGAGGGATTTCATTGTAACTTAGTAGGATGACTCCGTATGATGTCTAGATGAGAACTTCCCCATTTGGTCGCGATCTATCAACCGGGACGACTGCCCGAGCCCCAAACGCGAAAACCTATAGCACAGGCTACAGGTCGTATTTATGGAATGATTTCATTGTAACTTGGTACGTTGATTCCAAATAATGTCAAGATGATAATGTCCCCTTTTGGTCGCGATTGGTCAGCTGTGATGGCTATAGGGGCCCAAAGCCCGAAAACCTTTAGCACAGTCTACAGGTCATATTTATGAAGAGATTTCATTGTAACTTGGTAGGTTGACTCCATATAATGTGTAGATGAGAACAACCCCATTTTGGTAGCGATTGGTCAACTGTGACGGCTACAGAGGCCCGAGGCCAGAAAACCTTTAGCACAGTCTATAGGTCATATCTATGAAGGGATTTCATTGTAACTTGGTAGGATGACTCCAAATAATGCATAGATGAGAACGTCCCCTTTTGGTCGTGATCATTCAACCATGACAGCTGCCCGAGCCCAAAACCCGAAAAACTTTAGGACAGACTACAGGTCGTGTTTGTGAAGGGATTTCATTGTAACTTAGTAGAATGACTCAGTATAATGTCGAGATGAGGACATCCCCTTTTAGTAGTAATCGGTCAACCATCATGGCTACACAGACCTGAAGCCCGAAAACCTTTAGCACAGTCTACAGGCCATATTTATGAAGGGATTTGATAGGATGACTCGTTTTGGAATAATTTTACTGTAACTTGGTAACTTTCGTTGACATATGTTAACTGTGAGGGCAACATACGTTAACTGTGAGGTCATATTAACCCACCCTCCTGCCCTTTAATACAGTGTACACCTCATATTATTTTTATGAAAAACATAGCATACAGGGAACAGAAATTAACATATTCCCAATTATCACAATTCTTGTCTTATTTCATAATCCTTTCATAAACTTAGAACATTATCCTTTTCATCAAACACAACACACAGACAAGTTAAGCTACAGAGTCATTGAAACTTTAATTGAATTGGAATATTGGATAAGCACATTTTTAATTGCAAAATGCAAACCAAATTTCAGTGATTGGATCGCACAATGTTCCTCACATAAACATGCATGAATTATTCTGAGGTTTAAGGTTCTAGGAACTGGAAAAATGTGAATAAGGAACAGCTAAACATGATTTATACCAGGGGTTTATCTCCTTAACATGAATAGACTTGAATAAATTTCATATGCCTGCATGATTTGTACTCAGTGTACTGGGGTGTCATGTTCTTAGAACACAAATAGACTTGAATATGTTGTGTTTCCAATGGTTTTTGAGCACTGAAGGCATGCAGGGATGTTGTGGGGCAAGCTCCTTTTGACCCTCAATAACTGTAGATTAAATTTCTTTAAGCCTAGATGTGGTAAAGGAGGGAAGGGTCCGTTAGCAGCATTGCAGTTTCTTCTTTTTGTTGTTTTGGGCTTTCGTGGTGTTTCGTTTTCCTGTATTGATGGAAAGCTTGGTCGTGTATTCCCTGTGCCTCTACCTTTCTGTTGTTGTAAGATTTCTTGGTCTTCTTTAGTGTTGTTGTTGTTATTGTTTACCCATGTGATGTAGTCAGTTTTGGTGCCAGTGAAGCCCAGTTTGAGGGTCCCAAATTGTCTGATGATTTTCTCCTCTAGCCTTTCTATGAAGTCACCCTATGTGTCATGCTCCACCTCTTCATCCTTGGATTGGTGACTACAGTGGTTAGAAATGATTGGAGATCCAGGGTCAGATTGGTTAACTTCCATCATACGCTCCTCCTCCTCCATCTCCTCCATGCCTGCCGGCCTCCTTGGTGAGGAAGTTCAGATTGGCTTGGGTGGAGTAGGTTGTGGAGATGAGTCAGTGGGTGTTTCCCTCTCTTTCTGAAGGTCCTCTTTCTCAGTTCGTCTCCTCTCTAGCCAAGTCTCCCAGTGCCGGGGATCCCTATGTCTGGTGGATGGGCTCTTCTTGTTTTCCTCTTCTCAGGGGTCCAGCCACCTTCGGGTGAGGACCAGTGTGCATGAAATTCCAGCGTCAGATGGATGCTCTTGCCTTTCATCTGGAGAGTTCAGTTGAGAGGACAAGAGATGCCCAGAGCTGATAAAGCTTTCTGTAGTTTAATTGGTATCTCCAAATTAGCTACTGTGAGCAATCAGTGGGTCTTCACACTTTGAAATCGAAGGTGAGAGTGGGTGAACCGACCATGATGACCACTTAAATATGTTAACCTAATCAAATGACTTTTGGCACGCAGGGACATTGTGCAGCAAGCCCCTTTCACCCCTCTGTTACTGTGTAATAGTTTTACTGTGTAATAGAGGAAAGAGGAAGGAAATCTGTTTAGCAGCTTTTGTGTTGTGTTTCTTTTTCGTGCGTTGTTGTTGTTGTTGTCTAGAGGTTGTGGCTGTGGTGGTTTTCGAATGATCAGGTGTGTTTGGTGTTTGATCTTTTGCTTGTTCTTGGGTTCTTGGGTTTCAGAAGATGAAGAACATTTTTAGCTCAACATTGGCGAAGCCAAATTTGAGCTTATGCCATGGCCCGTCGTCCGTCTGGCCGTCTGTCCGTCAACAATTCGATACGGCTCGGGCTAGAGGCCGTATTTATGAACCGATCTTTACAAAACTTCTTGGGTACCTTTGTTATGACCGTGGGACGAGAACGAGTGTTTTGGGGTTTGGTCCGAAATTCAAGATGGCTGCCAGCCGCCATTTTGTACCGACGATGCAGAAATCTGTTTTTTGTACAGAACTTCCATATGAAAGCTATGATTTGAATAATTTTTTGTATGAATGTTTAGTACCATGGGATACATCACATATAATACAGGTTTTTTTCTTGTGCGTAAATTATGCAAATTAGACTAACTTTGATGTTTTTTTGGTGTTACTTTCAGCACTGTAAGTGCAAATGCCAATACGGCTCGGGCTAGAGGCCGTATTTATGAACCGATCTTTACGAAATTCCTTGGGTACCTTTGTTATCACCGTGGGACGAGAACGAGTGTTTTTGGGTCCGGTCCGAAATTCAAGATGGCCGATGGCAGCCATTTTGCAATCAGATTTTTGCACAGAACTTCCATATGAAAGCGCTGATTTGAATAATTTTTTGTGTGAAAGTTTAGTACCATGGGATACATCACATATAATACGGGTTTTTTTCTAGTGCAGAAATTATTCAAATTAGATGAACTTTGATTTTTTCAGTGCTACTTACACACAGTAAGTACACATGTCAATACGGCTCGGGCTAGAGTCTGTATTTATGAACCGATCTTCACGAAACGTCTTGGGTACCTTTGTTATCACCTTGGGACGAGAACGAGTGTTTCTGGGTGCGGTCCAAAATTCAAGATGGCTGCCAGTGGCCATTTTGTACCGAAATTAGGTCTAATCAGTTTTTTGTACACAACTTCTATATACGGCTCAACCTAGAGGCCGTATTTATGAACCGATCTTTACGAAACTTCTTGGGTACCTTTGTTATCACCGTGGGATGAGAACGAGTGTTTTTGGGTGTGGTCCAAAATTCAAGATGGCCACCAGCAGCCATTTTGTACCAAAATTAGTGCAATCAGTCTTTTGTGCAGAACTTCTGTATGAAAGTTCTGATTTGAATATATTTTTGGATGAATGTTTAGTAACATGGAATACATCACATATAGTACGGGTTTTTTTCTCGTGCAGAAATTATGCAAATTAGATGAACTTTGATTTATTCAGTGCTACTTATACACTGTAAGTGCACATGTCAATACGGCTCGGGCTAGAGGCTGTATTTATGAACCGATCTTCACAAAACTTCTTGGGTACCTTTGTTATCTCCTTGGGACGAGAACGAGTGTTTCTGGGTGCAGTCCAGAATTCAAGATGGCTGCCAGTGGCCATTTTGTACCGAAATTAGGTCCAATCAGTTTTTTGTCACAACTTCTACACAGCTCATATTTGTGAACTGATCTTCACAAAACTTCTTGGGTACCTTTGTTTTCACCTTGGGACAGGAATGAGTGTGTTTTGGGGTGCCTTTGTTATCACTGTGCTATGAGAACAAATATTTTGCGGTTCAGTCAGACCCACTCTGGGACTCAAAGATTTTTTTCTAGTTTAGCATCTGACTGTCACCCACCTTTACAATACTTTACCTATACATTTGTTACAGGCAACGGTCAGTATTTATGTACAGACCGTTACAATACTTTATATGTACCTTTGTTATCAGGTCATTACCTAGATGTTTGTCATTGCTGTGTCACAATACTATACATGTACATGTCTTTGTCTTGACAAGTTGAGCCACAGTGTCATTGACACTTTCATTTAATGAACTGTGAGTTTTATGTTGATATAAGGTATGAAGTAGTTGAAAAAGCAAGGAACTTAAACAATAATGGCGACAACCAAAATGTGGAGGAAACTTTTCTGTTCATAATGAAGTGTGACGAGTTACAACCTCTCTTGGCTTCAACCTTGTATAAAATGTTCAATCGCAGAAAAACAACACTTTTGTAAATGAGCAACCAACACTTAAACTACCTTTGTCTATACGTTATCCTATAAAAATGTATATAAGATGCACAAATTGTTTCTTGCGTGCTATCGCCCAGTGCTATGGCAGTCACTCCTTCCCTCGATGGGACACGTGTACCCAGGGGTTGCGTGCGTTAGGCCATCAATGATGTCATAACAGACCCAACTTCTGTGTGTGTGTGTGTGCTTGGGAGGGTCGACAGTGGCTGTCGGAGTTTTGAATGGCAAGCTCGAGGGTGAACTGTTTTGTAAATTGGAGAAAGTCCTATATTATATGGTTTTGGGGTGGGGTGAATGGGGGAAAGGTCAACATATTATTAGACGAGTTTTGACAAAGTCAAACTCGACTAATAGTTTGATAAAGTGCCGGGTGGCGGGCGGCCATAAACAATTGGTTTCTGGGCAATAACTTTAGTTCTATTTGTCACACTTTCACCAAATTTACACCAACGGTTACTCCATAGGAAAGGAAGACACCTATTGATTTTGGGGTCTGAAGCCATAAGGTCAAGGTCACTGTTACTATAAATAGAATTTTTTCCAACAAATTGGTTTCTGGGCAATAACTTTAGTTCTATTTGTCGTATCTTCACCAAATTTACACCAGAGGTTACTCCATAGGAAAGGAAGACACCTATTGATTTTGGTGTCTGTTACCCTGAGGTCAAGGTCACTGTTACTATAAATAGTATTTTTTTTCAACAAATTGCTTTCCAGGCAATAACTTTAGTTCTATTTGCCGCACCTTCACCAAATTTACTCCAGAGGTTACTCCATAGGAAAGGAAGATATCTATTGATTTTGGGGTCTGAAGCCTCAAGGTCAAGGTCACTGTTACTATAAATAGATTTTTTTTCAACAAATTGGTTTCCGGGCAATAACTTTAGTTCTATTTGTCGCACCTTCAATAAATTTACACCAGAGGTTACTCCATAGGAAAGGAGGACACCTATTGACTTTGGGGTTTGATGCTCCGAGGTCAAGTTCACTGTTACTATAAATAGAATTTTCTTCCAACAAATTGGTTTCCGGGCAATAACTTTACTTCTATTTGTCGCACCTTCAATAAATTTACACCAGAGGTTACTCCATAGGAAAGGAAGACACCTATTGACTTTGGGGTTTGATGCTCTGAGGTCAAGTTCACTGTTACTATAAATAGAATTTTCTTCCAACAAATTGGTTTCCGGGCAATAACCTTAGTTCTATTTGTCGCACCTTCAATAAATTTACACCAGAGGTTACTCCGTAGGAAAGGAAGACACATGTTGACTTTGGGGTCTGATGCCCCGAGGTCAAGTTCACTGTTATTATAAATAGAATTTTCTTCCAACAAATTGGTTTCCGGGCAATAACTTTAGTTCTATTTGTCGCACCTTCACCAAATTTACTCCAGAGGTTACTCCATAGGAAAGGAAGACACCTATTGACTTTGGGGCCTGATGCCCTGAGGTCAAGTTCACTGTTACTATAAATAGAATTTTCTTCCAACAAATTGGTTTCCGGGCAATAACTTTAGTTCTATTTGTCACACCTTCACTAAATTTACACCTGAGGTTACTCCATAGGAAAGGAAGACACCTATTTATTTTGGGGTCTGATGCCCCAAGGCCAAGGTCACTGTTACTATAAATATAATTTTTTTCAACAAATTGGTTTCTGTGGGCAATAACTTTAGTTCTATTTGTCGCACCTTCACCAAATTTACACCAGAGGTTACTCCATAGGACAGGAAGACACCTATTGATTTTGGGGTCTGATGCCCCAAAGTCAAAGTCACTGTTACTATAACTAGAATTTTTTTGACAAATTGGTTTCCGGGCAATAACTTTAGCTCTATTTGTCACACCTTCACTGAATTTACACCAAAGGTTACTCCAGAGGAAAGGAGACACCTATTGATTTTGGGGTCTGTTGCCCCACGACCAAGGTCACTGTTACTATAAACAGATTTTTTTTGACAAATTGGTTTCGAGTGCTCTGGTATAGAGTGAGAATAGGGCAATGGTAGGAACTGCCTGAAGTAAAAGTTTTTTAAGAGTTGGGGCATGAAAACTGTAGTTATCACTGTTGGCAAAAGTTGCTGTTGCGACAAATAACTTGCTTTTCTGACTTTTCACGAAATTTAATGTCAAAACTCGACTTGTGGATCTGTGATCCTCTTGCTGGATTTTTAGCTCACTTACTTCTGAAAGAAGTGGTGAGTTATTGTCATGACCTCGGGCGTCAGCGTCGGCATCCGGCGTGTCCAATATTGTAAGATTTAATGTTAAGGTTAATTTCTCAAAGCTCAGTGGGCTCAGGCCTTTGATATTGCATATGAAGGTTGTAGGGGACTATCAGAATAGTATTTAACCCTGATACTATGACTTTTTTCCAAATTTCACCTAAAATTTTCTGCCAAAACTTTTTGTAAGAATTTGCATTCAGGAGATGTAAGAATTTGCGTTAAAGTCAGCTTTTGTACAGATTGTGCTGCTTTAACTTCTCATTACTGTTGATTTTCATATTTCAGTAACAACTGTAGGTATTAACCCTACTGTATGCAGAAGTTTAACGGAAATTTTCTTTTTTTCAGTCAAAATTTTCATGTTTTTCTCGGACTTAGTAAATTTTAAGTTGTAAAACTATGTAAACTTTGTGTTTAGGTGAGTTGTGTTTCTATGTGTCTTTCCAGGCGATTAATATTCTACACTTGGGTTACTGAACTCCATTGCAGTAATATTTAACCCTCATTACATGCATATTTGAGGAATTTGAGGCTAATTTTCTGCCAAAACTTGTAAGAATTAGCGTTTAGGTGTTGTAAGAATTTGCGTTTAAGTCAGCTTTTGTGCAGATTGTGGTGTCTTCACCTCTCATTACTGTTTATTTTCTCATTTCAATAACTACTTTAGATATTAACCCTACTGTATACAGAAATTTAACTGATTTCTTTACTTTTTTTCAGTCACAATATTCACGTTTTTCTCTGACTTACTCAATTTTAAGTTCTAAAAGTTTGTGTTAAGGTGAGTTCTGTTTCTACGTGTCTTTCCAGGCAATTGATATTGTACACATGGGTTACTGAACTACATTGCAATAACATTGCGCCCTCATTACATGCATATTTGAGGAATTTGAGGGGGATTTTTGGGACTTATATTCACTTTCTTTAAAAAAAAAATTTTTTAACTTTTTTTTAGCTCATCTTGACAAAGTCAAGCTGAGCTAATCTCATCGCTTGCCGTCCGTCGTCCGTCAACACCATGTTTTGGTCTTCTCCTCCAAAGCCACTGGGCCAATTCAAGTGAAAGTTTGTGTGAGTGATGGTCCCAAAGGGACATTTCATTTTTGTTCAACTCAGCATGCCCAGCCCCATAGGGAGGGAGTGGGGGAAAATGCTCCAAAATATTTTAAAAATCTTCTTCTCAAGAACCAGTGTGTACAATGACTTGATATTTGCTATGGAGATTCCATATGAGGTGTACAGTCAAGTTTGTTCAAACGAAGTTCGTGAAGTAATATTTGGCTTTGTAATAGGAGGGGTAAGATTTTTGGCCCTGCCCAAAATTTCTATTTTCTGAACCGATGGTCCAGTATGAACCAAATTTGGTTTGTGGTAGTATTGGGTCATAAGTACTTGACCCATGCAAAAAAAAAAATTCCCATATCCCCATGGGAACCCTGGGAGCTAAAAATAGAAATATTTTCAAACACCCATATTTCCCAACCCCCACAGAACAGAGAGCTCTTATTTGGTATGAAGTATCCTTATGACCAGTAGAATTGAATGGTAAAAAAAAATTGCCATCGGTTATGTTAGGATGTTCTGTAATGGGCATCGAAAAAATGCTGAGTCAGCATATTTGCAAAAATTTTAAAAAATCTTTTCTTCAGAACCAATCATCAGAATCTTTTGATATTTGGTATACAGCATTCATAGGGGGGTCAGATAAAAGTTTGTTGAAATAAAGCTCATTGGTTCATATTTGGGCTCTCTACAGGAGCCCGAAGTTTTAACATAGGGTAATATGGGGAATATTCTTTAAAAATCTTCTTCTTCAGAACCACCCGTCAGAATCTTTTAATATTTGGTATACATCATTGTTATAAGGGTCAGATTCTAGATTGTTCAAACCAAATCCCAAGGTTGATATTTGGGCTTCCTATGGAAGCCCAAATTTTATCTTTGTTCAATATGGAGGGTAATTTAAAAAAATCTTCTTCTTCAGATCCATCAGTCAGAATGCTTTGATATTTGGTATGCAACATCTCTATGGGGGTCAGATTCAAGTTTGTTCAAATCAGATCCCTAGGTATATATTTGGGCTCACTATGGTAGCCCAAATTTTTACTTAGTGCAATATGAGAAAATTTCTTTAAAAATCTTCTTCTTCAGATCCACCAGTCGGAATGCTTTTATATTTGGTATACAACATCTCTTGGGGGTCAGATTCCAGGTTGTTCAATTCGAGTGCCTAGGTTAATATTTGGGCTCCATATGGGAACATGAAATTTAATTTAGTACAATATGAGGGAATTTCTTCAAAAATCTTCTTCTTCAGATTCACTTGTCAGAATGCTTTCACATTTGGTATACAACATCTCTAGGGGGGTCAGATTCAAGTTTGTTCAAATCGGATCCATAGGTCAATATTTGGGCTCGCTATGGTGGCCCAAATTTGAACTTAGTGCAATTCGAAGAAATTTCTTTACAATTTCTCTTCTTCAGATCCAACAGTCAGAATGCTTTCATATTCGGTACATGACATCTCTAGGGAAGTCAGATTTAACTGTGTTCAAATCAAGAGCCTGGGTTAATGTTTGGGCTCTCTATGGGAGCCGGAATTGGCCATTTTGCTGAAGAATTAAAAATTGTGTATTCAGTACCCTCTAGAGGTACTAAGATTAATCCACATAGGTTGTATCAAGGGGCTTCATAGGGGAGCTCTACATTTTACTTATGATCAACTGAAGAAAAGGCTTGATGCCTAGATTATTTTTGTCACTCCTGAGGGACTCAAGGATTGACAGTGTAGCCTATGGAGATGGCTTGCTTAATGTAGACTCATTCTTGGACTCTGTTTAAATTGTGTTCTGTACAAGATGAGCGCTTCAGGCCCCGTGTGGCCTCTTGTTTTATTTAATACTTTCTCATACTTGTTACTAGTAACATTAAGGCTTATTTTTTTAGTTGTTGATGTGATGTATTTTTGTTGGGACTTATAGTCACTTTCTTGAACGAATGTTTTGCCGCAACTCCTCTTTAACCAATGAATGTACTTCAATTACAATTTCAGTGATTCTTCATTACATAATGTCATTTTGCACCTCCTATTTTATTTTTTGATCTGATGTATTTTTATTAGCTCACCTACTTCTATTACAAGTGGTGAGCTTATATGATGACCTCGGGCGTCAGCGTTTGGCGTCCGGCGTGTCCAATATTGTAAGATTTGATGTTAAGGTTATTTTTTCAAAGATCACTGGCCTCAGGTCTTTCATATTGCATATGTACGTTGTAGGCGACTATCAGCACATTATTTAATCCTGATACTACGACTTTCTTTCAAATTTCGCCTACAATTTTCAGCCAAAACTTGTTGTAAGAATTTGCGTTTAGGTGTTGTAAGAATTTGCGTTAAAGTCAGCTTTTGTGCAGATTGTGCTGCTTTAACTTCTCATTACTGTTGATTTTCATATTTCAATAACAACTGTAGGTATTAACCCGACTGTATGCAGAAATTTAACTGCAATTTCTTCTTCTAAAATAAATTTATGAAAGCCTTTCCTAATTCTTATTTATGATTTAATATCTGGCCTCATGATTCATATTCTTAATCATAAACATTTCTAAAAGAAAAAAATGCTTTTATATCCAATGATTCTATGTTGAATTGATATATAATAAATGCAGAAATATAGACTTTCCAAAGCCATCACATAAACCACATTAATCATTTGATGCCTAGTTATTAATGATTTATATTAACTAAATATTAGGCATGTTACATTGGAACGACATTATCAAGCGCGAATATAGGTGAGCATTGGGATGTAACATCCCTCTTGTTATTATTACTCCCCCCTCCCACATTTACCTCTCCGGAAACCAGTAACTTATAGAAATAATAGGATGAACATATGTCAGGGAGGTATCAGACCAGATCCTATCGTGATTACAAGTGAGGCGTATAACGTAAACAACGCAAAATTTAAATATATGCTGATTACCTAATGGAACTTTTAAACATAAATACCAGACTTGGCGATCGATTTTAATTTAAATTTTTGAAAGGCTGACGAAGGAACATTTGCATGTCGAAGAAAATCTTGAACCCTCAAAATGGGAGGATTTGACCCAAGTACGCACATGTTGCTTTATCAACCTCTCAAAGGCTTTATGTATATTTTTTGCTGTTTGTATATTTGTAAATACTTTTCAGCTTTTCGGACTTGTAAAATTGATAAAAATATTTGGTTGTATATGTACATGTACACGGGTACATGTATATGCAAGAGCAGATGGAAATGTCTGCATGGGTGTATATACAATTCTTTTCTAGGCGTGGGCGTGGAGGGGGTGATGCTTAATGTATAATGACCAATCAATTATCAAAATGTGTCTCATAAGCCTTCAGAGGCTAGGTTTCATACAGATATTCTGTAAACATTCTGTGTGTAATATATTCCATGTGTATCAAAATGTGACACTTAAATAAAATATTCTACTACTATAAGATAATTTAGTTTAATTTAATGTTCTCAGGTATTGAAAAACAGACATGGGAGGGAGGCTTTTTTTTTCTTCTGAATCCTATGAATTTGAAATCATAAGTTAATTCCTTTATTCATAAGTCTTTTCACCTGGTGTGCACTCATATGGCTATTTGAAACTGACCATTTTGCAAGATTGTGAAGTTGCCAATTTAAACACAATCAAGTTACGCCTATTGCAGAAAATTCTTGTTTCTTATGCCATTTTTAGCCTGACTGTTTTCAGTGAGGGCTATAGTTATGACTTTCGTCCGTCTGTCCATCTGTCTGCCCATCTGTCCGCCTGCTAACATTTAGAGTTTTGGTTAAAGTTTGTGGTTAAAGTTTTTACTGAAGGTTAAAGTGGGTTTTTGTTTTTTCCTGTTGCGTCATGACTTTCTTCTGTCTGTCTGTTAACATTTGGAGTTTTGGTTAAAGTTTGTGGTTAAAGTTTTTTACTCAATCTTAAAGTTTTTTGGGGTTTTTTTTGTTTTGAATTGATATTACTATTGATTGTATCATTCTAATTTTGTTTTTATTTTTTTTATGTTGCATGTAATTTTGGGAAATATTTAACCCTTTTTTGTATGGCAATTTAACTTACAACTTCCAGGTTCAAGTTTTTGGTTAATTTTTTTTTTCTGGGGGGGGGGGGGGGGGGTTAAAATTACACCTTTAATTCTTCAAACACTTTAGTGGAATGTCACTGTTTCTTATTTGGGACAATGTCTACTATCTACTGAACATGCCTACAGTGATTTTCATTAATATCGGCATGATATTAACCCCTTTTAAACATGTTTTCAGTCTTACATTCTTTGTAATTTAAATTAGACTTTGCCACATACTTTCTTACTCTAATTCTTGCATGGTCAATACAACTTAATGATTCCATTTACATTATTGATTTCTTTTATCGGTTTTAGGAAATATTTAAACCTTTTTTGCCAATTAATTTTACTTAGTATTCCCAGCTTAAAGTTTCGGATTAAAGTTCTGCTTTTCAAGGTTTTACCTTTCATTCTCCAAACACTCTGTCACAACGTCATTTCTTTTTTTCATTTCGGGAAATATATATAATAGATTAAATGCCTGTATTGGATGTACTGAGGCCAAATAGGTCTATAAACAAAGGAAAACCGTGGACTAAGTTGTAATTTTGCGACAGGTTACAAGATTTTTTATTCAACTAACAGAAGTTTATTCTGTAACCTATAATCAATTAAAAGCAGGGTTTCCGCTAGGGGAAAATGTGTGGGTCCGGTAGTTTGAAGAAAGTGAAACTCAGATGCCAAAGGCATCTGCCGCATTTGCCAAAGGTATGTGCGCATAGAGGGGGGTCTGGAAAATTTTGATTTTTAGGTGCTCTCTGGTGGCCTCTGGGGGTATTCTGGTCGCTAAAATGCTGAATAATTGGAGTGGAAAATATGTATTTTTTCCTCCTACAATTCTCTAAATTCCCACGGGACACACAATACTACATCTAATCGGAGGTTTCATAAAAATACAAACCCAAAACAGCACAAAATCCATGAATCCTGACAGTGACTGCGACGCTTGACATCAATTTTTTTTATACAACCCAATACGTGCCAACGTAAATAATTGGAAATGCAGAGAGAACGAAATATTCCGAAAAGAACCATGATGCGGACGTGTGACGTCCTGCACGTGCAGTTACACCATGTATCGCTTGAAATAAAAGCCAGTGATTTCGGACCAAACACGACAATTTGAGTCCGAAATTTTATAGACTTTGTTTCCCCCTCTCGTCTGGGGGTTATAAAGTATCAGGTTGTTGCCAGTAATAGTAGGCATAGTATACAACATAATTATGCCTATATTATGTGTAAACAAAGGATCCTGAGTGTCGTTATGATACAGCATTGTACTCGACATTTTTAGCTCACCTGACTGAAAGTCAGGGTGAGCTTTTCTGATCACTTTTCGTCCGTCGTCCGTCGTCCGGCGTGAAGGTGGTGTTTGGGTCTTTTTCTTCCAAACCACTGGCCGCATGTTAATGAAATTTCATGTGAGTAGGGGTTATATAGCGGCATTTTGATTTTTGGGCAAATTAGGTTTCGGCTCATATTGAGCAGAGGGGTGGGGCAAAAATGCTCCAATTCTTAAAAAATCTTCTTCTCAAGAACCAGCAATAGCAGAGACTTGATATTTGGTATGCAGCTTCCTTTTGAGGTGTAGACTCAAGTTTGTTCAAGAGAAGTTTGTAGGTCTATACTTGGCGATGTTATGGGAGGAGCAAAAATTTTGGCCCCACCCCAAATTTCTATTTTTTAAACCGAGAGGCCAATTTGAACCAAATTTTATGTGAGGGCTTATTGGGTCATAAGTACCTAATTTATGCAGAAATTTTTTTTCCTGTAGCCCCGTGGGAACCACAGGAGCTAAAAATAGAAAAAAATTAAAACGCCTATATCTCAAAAACTGCACGGCAGTGAGAATTTTTATTTGGTGTGAAGCCTTCTTGGGACCAACAGAAAGGATTGGTAAAAAAAAATTGCTATCGGTTTTATCATAGGGTACTTTTTCGGGACTCTGAAAAAGTGCTGAGTCAGTATTTTTTAACACAGTAGGCAATGGGAAAAAAATAAAGAATTGTTTTCTTCCAAACCACTGCTCTAAAAGCTTTCATATTTTACATATAACATCTTTGGAACATTGATTCACATATTTGTAGAAATCAAATTCCTCGGTCCATATTTGGGTTCCCTATGGGAACCCAAATGTTCAAATTAGTGCAATATGAGGGATATATTTTAAAAATCTTCTTCTTCGGATCCACAAATCAGAATCTTTTGATATTTGCTATGCATCATCCTTAGGGGGGTGAGATTGATGTTTGTTCAAGCCAAGTCCCTGAGTTCATATTTGGACTCCCTTTGGGAACCCAAATTGTAACTTAGTGCAATACGAGGTATATTCTTTTAAAATCTTCTTCTTCGCATCCACCGGTCAGAATCTTTTGATATTTGGTATACAGTATGCTTAGGGAGGTGAGATTCAAGTTTGTTCAAGTCAAGTCCTTCGGCTCATATTTGGTCTCCCTGTGGGAGCCCAAATTATAACTTAGTTCAATATGAGGAATATTCTTTAAAAAAAATTTTTTTTTCAGATCCACCAGTCAAAATGTTTTGATATTTGATGTACAGCATTCTTAGGGGCTGAGAGTGAAGTTTGGTAAAGCCAAGTACCTGGGTTCATATTTGGGCTCACTGTGGGAGCCCAAATTATACCAAAATTTTTATTTTCCAAACCAAAAAGTCGATTTGAACCAAATTTGATATGAGGGCTTATTGGGTCATAAGTACCTAATTTATGCCGAAAATTGTTTTCCTGTCCCCCACGGGAACTGCAGGAGCTAAAAAATTTTTTTCTTTTTAAATGCCCATATCTCCAGAACTACATGGCACTGAGAATTTTTATATGGTGTGAAGCTTCCTTAGGACCGGAAGAAAAAAATGGTAAAAATTTTATCATAAGGTTCTTTTCTAGGACTAAAAGTGCCGAGTCATCATTTTTTAACAGTGTAGCTAATGGGAATAACGTTGAAGAATCTTCTTCTCCCAAAACACTGCTTCAGAAGCTTTTATTTTTGGGCTCCCTATGGGAGCCCATGTATAACTTAGTTCAGTATGAGAAATATTCTTAAAAAATCTTTTTTTTCTGTTACTCCTGTCAGAATCTTTTGATATTTGATTTTTGATTTTCTAAGAAGTGGCAAATTGAAGTTTGTTCAAGTTCTGCTTTATTGATAAAATTGGGCCCAGTAGTAACCAATTCCTGCATTGAAAGCCCTGTAAAGTGGGCAGTGATAGGCATAAACGATTGACCAAACTTGATATTATAATTACGCCTCTGTAAGATGTAGCCTTAGATGCTGAAAGTGACCTTAAATTCCAATAAATAAATAGATAAATTATTGAGTACCCAATATGGGGATCTAACATATGAACACTCTGGGTTACTAAGTAGAGAAAACACTTTTATGTTGAAAAACTGATAATAACCACAAGGCAGAATCCCTTGCTATTTTGGTGATATGACTCGGCCAGTATCAGGTGAGCGCCCTCAGGCCCCGTGGGGCCTCTTGTTTTTTTTCTGACTGATCATTGTATGATCGGCGGGGGGAATGGGTCCGGTCGACGGACCCGCCGACGGCCTAGCGGAAACCCTGTTAAAAGGTGAAATTTGTACTGGAGGTATGGTAAATGGTTTTCTGTTGGAAAATTATATTCAATTAACAGAGTTATTCAGTTAAGAGATATCCAATTAACTAGGCTCCACTGTATTGTAGAAGGAAGGTGGACAGAGGATTTTAACCCACTCTAGACCTTGTCATGATGCAGACAGAGAATTTTAATTCACTCCCGACCACGTCATGAGCTGGTCAAGATTCTCTTTCCACTTTTGTATTCACAGTCCTGTACATCACTTAATCATCCCTTGAGGTTTAATGAATTGCAGATGGCGCCTTGTTGCTCTTAAGGAACATACATGTACATGTATGTAATAATTTTATGTTTTACCAGGATGCGGTGCACGACACTTCGTCTACAGCAGTTTCGCCCACACTACAATTCGTTCACACAATGGATTGTCTAAGCAATCCTTTTCACATATGACTAATTGTCTAGGTGACACGCCGTCCATACAATTGTTTGTCTAAGAGTTTATTTGTCTAATTACCAAATAGTCTATATTTAATAGCATTGCACAAAGAATTGTGCTCTTCTTTTGAGCAAAAGGAAATAGAGATTAATGTCATTTTTATTATTTAAGGTCTTAGAAAATTTGCACCTAATGATCCACCAGCTTGCTAGATAAAAATCTCAGGATGTTATATAACATGCACTTTCATTTGAAATCACAGAGTCATTGTGAGAACTGCCTCACAACTCTGCTTCTGAGGGAGTGGGCTACGAAGAAACATGTGCAGTGTGTTAGCATTTCTACCAGCTAGTGATATTCCAAAAGTCTTTGATTTGCTGCAGGAATATATTGCTGACGAAGAAACATCAGGAATCGACCAATTTATTTCGTACATGCAGAAAACATATAATGGATATTACAAAATGGTTGAGACAGAGAATAACAGACAAGTAAACATTTTCGATTAGTAAATGTTCAAGTTCATGTAGTGCACAGGTCAATACTAATAAAAAACTTAAAAAAAATTGTTTCATTTCTTTGTCTGGTCTGTATTTATAAAACTATGACCAGAATTATCATGGGTCCTATTTTTTAACATGCCCGGCTGATAAGACCCCAGACCAACACGCTCAAAGTTTTTTTTCTAAATTTTGTCAAATCATGTAGACAGAGTGTTGTTTAGACATCGCATCGCATCGACTAAACGTTGCAAAGACCAAATGTTGTGTGGACTATCAGTTGCGTAGATAGGATGTAGTATCGATGAACTGTCGTGTAGACGATTTGTTTGTAGGCGATCTGTTGTAGAGCCCCAGGATGTGGTGTTTTACCCTTGGAATATTGTATCCATTGTAAACTCAGTTACTGCTTTGCTTATTCAGTTCTTTGATATATTTTCAGATTGTAAATATATGTGTGTCACTTCAAGTAAAAGAGACTTGTTCCTAATAGTACAATGGAAAAGCAGACAGCAGTGAACACAAATGACATTGTTCCAGGATAAAGGAAGTTGAAAAACAGTGAAGAAAAATGGGGGAGCATACCGTCCATTAGTGTTGTCTTGCTAAAACAGTCTCATTCTTATTGAAAATGACTACACAACTTGAAAATGGAATTGCTGGGGATGGAATATCTGATGTGACCTTAGATTTTCTTCTTGCTGTTATCAGATCAAATGAAAAATGTTCTACCCGATTGGCCGCATTATCAGTATTGACAGATTTATTCAAATCTGATAGAAATTGTTCTCTTCTTATCACATCTATCAAGAATGGACTTGTTACATATTTGAAAGATGGCCTAGATCTGTGTTCCAACAAATGTAGAAAGCCACCTGATCTTTGTGACATATTGTTTTCAGATTTATCAATGAGGGTTTTTCATAAAATTTCTCAAATGAGTTTCTCTCAACAACAATCAATTATAGAAGAAAATGTGATTTCAAGATTGATTGAATATCTTAACATTAATAGTAATTTTTACCGATTGTTTGATAATTCTACATACAATGTGTATAGTCAAATTGAGAATAAGCTTCTTGTTGGAAGAATGAAGAAGGAAGCCCTTAATCCCGAACTGTTAACCAGGCTAATGAACAAAACTGGTGGGTATCTAGAAGGCATAACATTACCAAGTCATTTGTGTATATGTGAAGTAATTGATACAACCTGTGATAATATGGACCTCAGCATCAAAGAATTCTTGACTGACAATGAAATAGCTTGGCCCGAACTGAAGAGATCTAAAGGTGAGGAAACAAATGTTTCTGGTGATTGGACAGACATGATTATTACAAAGAATATCTCTTCTCTGTACTTCTGGGCATTGATAGGGGAGGAGGCAATTCTTGCTGCAAAAGAGGTTTACAATATGCTTAATTCTATTGATGAACAGGAATTAAAACACATCAATCCCGCAGATGGTGATCTTGTTGTCACAAAAGGATGTCTTGGTGATAAAAAATGTCTTTTGCGATGTGAAGTTACAAAGCATTGTGGAAGTGTTGTAAATGTGTTTTCAGTAGACTATGGTTTAACTTACTCTGTACCTTGTCACGGCATTTATAGAGTTCCAGAAGATATACAGTTGTCCAGTTCGTCGAGGAATGTTTCTCTTTGTAGATACTCAGGTCTGTAAACATGTTTGATGATCCACATTTACATGCTATACAGGACTGTAATCACAAAAGCAGTCTTTTTTTGTAGATTCGCAATAAACTTACACCAGTAACAGTGATGTAGCCAGGAGCGGCCTAGGGGGCCCATGTCTCCCTTAAAAATTACATTGCCCCTCTCCCCCTCGAAATTTGAAAATTTTTAAAGCACCAGAGGGTCCCAGATTCGCTCTGAGGATATTGAATTTTTACAATTTTCTCAGGGGAGCACACAGGCATATCCAAAGTGCATAGGCGTGAGGTGAGGGGTAGGTATCCCCCCCCCCCCACCCACCCCCATTGGTGGTTCAGGGTGCTCCCCCAAAATCCCACCAATGAAAAAGTGGTGCCATAGGCCTGAGGTGGGGGTGGGTACGGCCCTCCCATTGGTGAGGGCATTGAACCTTCACCAGTGGGAGGGCCATAGCTTCCCCATCTCATGCCTACAGCCTTCTGATATGCCTGTGGCACATATCGATCTAGCACCCCTAAAAAAATCCCACCCCCACCCCACCCACCCACCACCCCCCCCCCCCCCCCCCTCCAAATAGAAAATCCTAGCTATGCCCCTAACCAGTAGGTCAAGACTTCAAAGAGAAAATATTGCAAAATCAAGGCAGCAAAAAAAAAATCGCATCTTGGACTCAGTATTCTCCTATTTCTTTTTCGACCGGTGAGATTCTAAAGTGTTACAGGGAGATAAGCACTGGTGGATCAATATGTTATAAATAAAATTTTGTAAAATCAAGAATAAATCAGGAAATTTATTTCTTTTTCAAAAGGTACAATTTTCAAATGTTGGCTGAAAAATGGATACATTTTCAACCAGGCTCCAAACCCTCTGTCCACTTTTGCAATGACAGTACTGTGTCCACGGGGAGTCTGTCAGAAAAAAAATTGCAGACACTGGGCCAAAAAAAATATTAAAAAATTATGAATCCCTTTAGACACAACCCCCCCCCCCCACCCCACCCCCTCTTCCCCATGGCTATGTGCCCAAAAAATATTTTTATCCTCCAGAATTTTGGACCAACCACCTCCACCCGCTCAAAATGTGATTTTGACAGAGTTTGCAGTGCATTCCAAGAAGTTTCTGATCCCTATATTAACAATTCTAGTTCCTTATCCTCTCTCCTTGTATAATACTAACTGTTAACTGGAAGTCACTGTTACGGTGTGGAAATATTAATGATATTGGTAACAGAAAGAAATCTGAGAATCAGCAATATTAACTATGAATTTAATTATTCTGAAATGTAATTTTTAAAAAAATATATAGAAAAATGATACAAAGATTTTTTACACTAATTGGTACTTATCAATTATTGAATTAGTCCAAAATACAGTTTGACAGAATCCAGTAATTCAGTGGTGAAGAATCTTGTGAAGAAATTTTCCAGCTGGTAGTATTAAATCCAAGAATGTGTCTTCAGAAACAGTATCCCGTAGATTTGTAATAAAATGTTCACTTAGAAATTTCAGCAGTCTCCAATAAAATATAATAAAATTCTCAGCAAAATTCAAATCACGTAAAAATCCAATAAATATTGGCACCAAAGGTAATTTCCAATTAATCCAGTAGAATCCTGGCTTTTCCCAAAAATATATTCTGTTTCACAGAAAGTATAAATTCTCTTTTACAAGATGAATAAATTCTCTTGTTCTCGTCAGATCACCAAATTTAAGCAATGTCGAGCCCGCTTAGTCCTCAGATGGGTGACCGTCTGAGCGATCAATTCGCACTCCTGCGTTATGTCCTTGGGCAAGTCACTTAACCCCAATTGTCCACATGGGGGCACGATGACGCCGTGTACTAAGGTGTACTTCACGTCGATGGTGCGCATGTCTTCAACCAATCTAACCCTGTCTGTGCTGCAGTGCGGAGTTACGGGAGGAGGAGCTGGCAGTTGCTCGTCATTGCTCGGTTCTCTGTGGGTACTCTGGCTTCCTCCACCTGTAAAACTGCCACGGTCTTGATTAGCCATTGTGCATAAGTATGTGACCTTAAAAACCAATAAATAAATAAATTCTCTTCAAAATTCTCTTTTGGAATCACTTTTCCAAATTCACAAAGAAGCACTGCTTCTATAATATAATGCACTGTTCTGCAACGATAATAATCTCCAAGGTCTTTCTGAAATGAGTTTATCTGAAATGGGTCTTTCTATAAATGAGTTTTTGAATGCTGTTGACAAACCTTTAAATAGTACTCAAATAGAATGTCCTAGAAGATGAAGTTTCTCCAAAGTTCTGTTTTCTATCAGTTTCTAGGTGCTTCTGTGTTAATTGATGTAAACAAGATCCTTGACCTACTTAAACAATTAAACAATCAACAGCTATATGTTCAGTAATCTAAAAATAGTTTCTGTGCAACCTTAAATGTAAATATGTTTACATGCAGATACACACAAAGTTCACTTAGTGCAAATGAGTCACACCAGTTAGAATCTGCTTTCAGAAAAATATCAGTTGCGTAGAATTATCAGCTAAGGGCATGTCAGTCTTGATATAATATAGGGACTATAACAGTCACTAATTCAGACACAACCTAATTGAACAAGGTACAGTTTCCTGTTTTGCTTTTGCAGGTTGTTGCTGAATGAAACCATCGAACAACCAATTATTCTGTTCAAATTTCTCAAATCTGTCTGATGCTCTTCTCAAAAATTACTCGTTTGAAATACATCAAACCTTAAGGTGATAGATTGATAGATATTTATTCGTTCAGTAGCATACAGGAAGTACAATGATTACAATCACATAGTTCAGTTAATACATAACATGTTGTATACTACTGGGAGATGACATAGCCAGATTGGCTGTCTTCCTGTCATCTCCCAAAGGAATGTATTGCAACACTGTTTACGGGCCCAGACTGTCGACGTTCTTATGAAAATCATCTCATCAGTTATAGAGAATTTACTATGTAAGGGTTGTTGTAGACTTGGCAGTTAAAGTGCTTTTTTGGGGATGACTTTCTGCTTGGGGCCTTCTGACTGTGTGCTGCATATGTAAGCAACCTAAATTGGGTAGTTTGAATAAAGGAGTTATATAAATTTGCTTTGATCCATTATTCATCTTCAGTGCAGCACACAGCTAGAAGACATCCCCAGGTGAGGTCATTTAACGCGGACAGGGTGGGTAAAGCTACTTTGGGGGACAGGATGTCTTTTCATCTGGTCATTTAATTTGTTCATATATAGGCAAAGTAGAGTAGAAAGACGTGTTATGATGGTGTCCAAATCAGCAACAGCACACCCCCTCTCAATCCAGGGGGTGAGAACGGGTCGTACTACAACTGATGTGATCGCTCCCACCACAGTGTCTTACATGTATATAGTGCAATCTGGACAATAAGGATTGTTACATTCAGCATTGTTTGAATAAAGTGCTAAGCCTAGACATTAGCTTCTTTTTAAATACATTTCTATTGTTCGTCATACGTAGGTCTCTATGTAGCACATTCCTAATTCTGAGATACAGATTAGGAGGAAGGCGGTCCAGGGCTTTTGTCCTTGTTCTGGTTATTTTTTATGACAGGTGTACTAGCTACTCTGAAGAATTTATTAAATGACTGGGGTAGATTGTTATTTTTCCAATGAAAGACGAAGAGGGATACATGGAATTTATACAAGTCAGTCACCTTGAGTATTTTGTCCCTTTTGAAGAGTAGTTCTGTGTGGGCATTATACTTTTTGTTATTAGTTATGCGCAGTGCTTGTTTTTGAAGAGTGAGAATTTTATTGATAGATCTTGAATTTCCTCATGCTTGGATTCCATATGCTAAGTGACTATGTATCAGAGCGAAATATAGTGTTCTCATAGCTTCATGAGGAAGGATTGCCTTTACCTTGTTAAGGGCAAAGTTTGCATGTGCAATCTTGGAACAAAGTTGAGCTATGTGGACGTTATATGATAGACATCAATGGATATATCTAGAAATTTCAGTGATTTTTCAGCTTCATTTGGTCCAACCTTATTTATTATTTGGTTGTTGACGAAAATATTATTGTGAGAGAGTGCTTGCTTACGGGATGGATTAAACAAAATATATTTAGTTTTACTTGCATTCAATGCCAATCTTTTCACGGAACACCATTCAGAGATGTTTTCTAGCTCATTATTTACAATAATTGTCAGATTGCCAGTGTTAGATCCTGAAGTGTATCATCGGCAAAAGATAAAGGGTTTAATGTTGTCGAATTGCAAAGGTCATTTATATATAATAAGAGCAAAATAGGTCCTAATATTGAACCTTGTGGAACACCACAGGTTATTTCAGCTAAGTCAGATGTGCCTTTACCATAAGCAACAAACTGGTGTCTATTTGATAGGTAACTTTTAAACCAATTATTGGAGTTTCTCCTAATTCCATACCATTCTGATTTCTTCAATAGGATATCATGGTTTATGGTGTCGAACGCCTTAGAAAAGTCCCAAAATACCGCCGATGTTATGTCTTTACTTTGCCTGTTATTTGCATCGGCAATGTACTTTAGGAGATGTAGGACAGGGTGGATAGTTGAGTGATTTTTACTGAACCCATATTGACTGCTACACAGAATTTCAAAGTGATCGAGAAAGCTTATCAGCCTAATTGACATGAGTTTTTCTAGAACCTTTGAAAACATGTGAAGGATACTGATAGGCCTACAATTAGTAAAATTATGCACATCTCCAGATTTGAAAATAGGGATGACCTTTGCAATTTTCATTTGTTCTGGCACTACTCCTTGGGCAAAGGAGTTATTGATAATATGTGAGAGGGGTACTACAATTTGATTGATTGATTGCTTGATGAGAGTTGATGTGATATCATTACTGTCTTTACTTAATTTTGATTTCATTGACTGCACTGTGTTAACAATTTCGGCTGGGGTGGTTGGTGTCATAAAAAAGTTATTTCGAAAATCCCAATTCATGTAATCCCAGAAAGGCTTATTTGACATTGGTAATAACTGACTTGTTTGTTTCCCAATTTTCACAAAAAAACCTTTTAAATTCTGTGGCAATTTGGTTAGGATCAGTTATTTTCTTTCACCTTGCTTAAAAAAGGACGGATGTTTGACTTCTCGTTTTGCTTTGTTTATGCTATCGTTTAATATTTGCCACGTTTTACGAATGTCATGTTTATCTTGAGCTAGACTGTTCTTATAATACATGGCATTACATTGTTTTTTTTCACTCTGTTGAATATGCTACAGTAATTTTTGTAGTTTTGAATATTGCGGTCACTGGGACACTTCAGTTTTTTCAGATAGAATTTTCGTTTATTTAATGACGAGATCAAGAGGCCCTTCGACATCCAAGGTTGTTTTCTTATAGTATTTGTCTTTGCCAGTGTCTGGGATAGAGGAAAGGCAGTTTCAAAGACATTCAGATAAATTTCAATGAATGTATTTTAAGCCATGTTTGGGCAATCTAGTTCCATTACAGGGGAGAAGTCACACTGAGATAGAAGTAAGTTAAAGTGGGCAACACTTTGTTTGTTTATTTTTCATTTGGACACAACAGGTCAACGTATACTTTCCTTGGTATCGGTTTCAATATAGAATGTGCCAAAATGGTCAGATACATCAGTTATTACTATTCCCGTGTTTGAATTTGTTGAGATATTATTTGAAAATATGTGATCGATAAGAGTGGCAGAATAGGGAGTTACTCTTGTGGGCTTGGTTATTAGAGGTAGGAATCCCTGACTAAATATTAAATCAATAAAATATCTAGTCTTATCATGGGAACTGAATTTTAACATGTTGATGTTCAAGTCCCCTACAATGTAGGATGAATTGTTTTCGCAATTTAGTTTGTCAGTTATTTCATTTAATTTCAATATGAAGAGGTCAATATCTGCTTTGGGTGGTGTATTTGTTCTGTATATCACTCCTATTATTTTCTTGGATTTCTTGGTATTGATTTCGATGAAGAGGGATTCACTCACATGCAGAATAAAAATAGTCCGGTCCGGGCAAATTCTATAATCGACAGGTTCCTTAAGAACCCTACCCTGCCATGACCATCATCGTCATTTGGTCTACTGTTCATAAGGAGTGGGTGGTAGCCATTAAGTGTATATGACATAGGGGATGGAATTTTGAATATCTCTGTTAGTCCAATTATGTCAAAGAAACTATCCGGTCATGTAGGTTGAGTAAAAGATCATTTAGGGCATCCCAGTGTGCGGTCAGCCCTTGGCAATTTATGTGAAAAACAGAAAAGGACTTATTCAGTATGGTGTGACATGAGGCAAACTTTTCAGGGGAGTAGTGAGTACAATCATTTTTAACATTTTTAAAAGGGGACAAGTCATCATCTTGTCCGTTGTACACTTTTTCTTTGTAATGACTAATAAAGTCGTATTCTGGCCACGTTTGGATCTCGCCCATCTCTATTCTATCTGCCATTATTAACAATTTAACTGCCAAGTACTATATGTGCACCAAGCCTAACAGAAAACAATATGAAATTTAGTAAAGAGGGATATACAAGGTTTGAGCCAGTCTAAGGGTGACTGCATTGGACCTTATGCTAAGGGCAACAGTCTGGGACAATGTAAACATAATTATATCAATGGCGGAAACTAAAAAGGTAGAAACAAAAGGAAAGAAATTGTTATAACAAATCATGTACATAGAGAAACAGTTGCTGTACATGGGTTCTTGAATAACTGGGTTTCTGATCAACTCTCACATTTCTTACAATATTTTATTTTAGTAGCATGGAGGCATTAATTAATAATCGGTCACACACTCGCTCATCGACCCACTCAACCATCACTCAAGTGAGTGATTGAATGTGCAGATGAATGAGCGAGCGAGTCAGGGTGAGGAAGCATCGATGACACCAGATGACCAGAGGTATTAACTTGCATTCGTATCAATACCCAAGGCAACCCCGATCTAGTTTTTTGCTGACACACCTCCACTCCCTTCCCGACTCCCTGGTGTCATAGGAAAAAAGCCTCAAAAGCACTGTCTCAGCTAACAGACATGTCAGGTCAACCTGGAGGTTCATGGGCTGAAACGTTGCTTGTTAGCTCACCTGACTGAAAGTCAGGGTGTGGTACTATGTATAGTGAACACTCCCTGTCTGTCACCCAATGTCTGTTGTCTGTGAACATGCAGGCCTGGCAATCTAGAAAATCAAGGAGTGCAAAACAACTACCCTCCTCAGATTGCTTGGGAGTGCAATTGCACCTGAAATTTTCAATGCAAAAACTTTCTATTTTGGTTACATTCACTTCAAGGTATTAATATTGTGACTGAAAAATTGTACTACATTCAGCTACATAGTGGAAAAATTGGCACACACATCCCCTCATTATTCAAAATGTTGCATTCAATTCTTATGTGACTGTCTTCTACACTCAAAATCTGTCGAAATGCGACACCAAATGGGTCATGAATTATTGTGAATCGGTGCAACATTGACAAATTGTCCTCTGAGTTCCAGTGTGTTCTCTGCCAGTAGGCACAGAGAACACATTGGAACTCAGGCGACGAAATGATAATAGATTTTAAAGGCATTCCCAAACAGGTCTGGCATTCCAGAAAATCAAGGGTTGCAAAAAATTGCCCTTCTCAATTTTTTCTAATAGGCGTGCAGCACTCTTAAAGAATGCCAGGCCTAACATTTCTAAAAAATCTGCTGGACCAATTTGAGTTACATTTGAGGTGATTGTTTATTCTCATAGTGCATTTTGATTTGTTCAAATCACCATTCCCCACCCAATAGGGCAGTGGTGGGGGAAAATGCTTCCAAAATTTCAAAAAAAGTTTCTTCTCAAGAACCGCTGAGACAATGACTTGATATTTGGTACTGATCTTCCTTTTTGAGATGTACATGTGTATGTAGAATCAAGTTTGTTCAAAGTTCATACCACAATGTTGGGAGGGGGGGGGGGGGGGGGGTTGGGGCAAATATTTGGCTCTGCCCAAGATTTCAGTTTCCTGAACTGATAAGTCAATAAGAACAAAGTTGGAATGTGATTTTATTGAGTCATAAGTACTTGCATTCCTGTGGGAACCCCAGGTGCTAAAAATAGAAATATTTTCAAACACCATATTTCACAAACCCCACAGAACAGATATCTATTATTTGGTATGAAGCATCTTTAGGGCCAGAAGAAATCAAATGGTAAAAGAAAATTGCCATCAGTTGTGACATATATGTAGTGTACAGTACAGGGAATCCGAAAAATGCAGACTCTGCATATTAGCAAAAATTTAAAAAAATTCTCCAAAACTACCAATCAGAATCTTTTGGTATTGTTATACAGCAGCCATGGGGAAAGGGGTGGAGGTCAGATAGAGGTTTGTTAAAATTAAGCCCCTCAGTTAATATTCTGTTTTTGGGGATCTTGGGTGCAAAACAATAGTTATAGCATGGGTACTGCTGGGAATGTTAAGAGCTATGTCTCTGTTTAAATTATTAATTATTGAGTTGTTTGGTTCAAGACGTTCTCACAGTAGCTGCAAGTCTGCAGCTTCGCTACAAAAGATCAAATGATGCCGCGGAAAAAAATTCTGTGTGCAGACTCACTGAGCGAGATACGATACTCGCTCTGCAATCGAGTCATCGTTATTCATACACACAGCCCAACATCAACAAAGCTGCTGGCAGTTTGAACTGGAAGACACTGCATATACTCGTAAAAAATTTTAACCATAGACTTTCCAGTTTCCAGAGCGCATCACACTGCGCATGTTTGCTAGTGCCTGGAGCAGGTGCAAGGCTGCAAAGATGATCATGCACTCCTAAAATCAAAGGTCTGCTGCAATATACTTGCCAGGATTATGCACATTAACTGCTCTTTTGTTTCTGCTCATGCCACATGGGTAAATATTAGGCCATGAACGATGTTTCTCTTTCATATTATTAAGATTCCTCTGTGATACGGAATAGAATACAGCATGCAAATTGCTTGCTGATATATTTGTTCACTCACATGAACGTTACACTGTATCAATAGCCAGAAAATGGGACATTATTAACACTGTAAATTATCAACAGCATGGCAGCTATTCAGTGATCTATCGTGACAACTGATTAATCGGTTAACTGAGGTCAATCCATGTGATTGATCGATCATTATGGGGAATAATGTTTAAAACTCTTCATCAGATCCATCTGTCAAAATCTTCTGATACTTGGTATATAATATCATTACTGAGATCAGATTAAAGTTTGTTTAAATCAAGTCCCTCAGTTAACTTACATGTAGTGCAATATGAGGAATAATCTTTTCTTAATTTGAACTTAGTGCAATATGAGGAATAATGTTTAAAAATCTTCTTACTTAGATCCACTGACCAGAATCTTTTGATATTTGGTATACAACATCCTTGGGGAGGTCAGATCTAAGAATTTTCAAATCAGGTCCATGGGTTGATATTTGAGCTCCCTATGGGAGGCTGAATGTTGACTGAATACAAAATGGAGAATATTCTTTAAAAATTTTCTCTTCTAGAACCGCCAGTCTGAATCTTTTGTTATGTGATACTGCATCCTTACAGGGGTCAGATTCAAGTTTGTTCAAATCATTTCCCTCAATCAATATTTTGGCTCCCTGTAGGAGTACAAATTTTAACTTTGTGTAAAATGAGGAAACAATCTTGAAAAATCTTCTTCAAATTCACAGTCAGTATCCTTTGATATTTGGAATAAAACATCCTTGGAGAGGTCAAAATCCAAGCTCGTTCAAATCAAGTCCCTCGGTTGATATTTGGTGTCTCCCTACAGTTAAAAAGTAAAAGTTTTTTCCTGTTTTCTGCACCAAATGCAAAGTACTTGTGCTCCTACATGTAACATTAGCACCTGTCTTATAAGTGAGTTTACATTTCATGATTTCCACAAGTGGAATGCTTGACTGCTGCATCTGATTAACTAGGACATGACACCCCCCATGTTTTGTGAATGCCATTTCAACAAGAAATAACAATAAGTACATGTAGCCTTGGCAGTCACATGTTCTCAAGTGCCCCTTGATCTCTGAGCTTTGGGGTGATATATTTATACATGGAAACAACAAAGGTTCATCCACAGAAAGCCTGCAGTTTTTTTAGCTCAATTGACAATGTCAATTATGAGCTATTGGGGAGGGTTGTGATCCGTCGTCCATCATAGTCTGTCTGTATTTACGTACTTCTGTCCATCCACTATTCCTTTAGCACACCTTACAGGTCGCAGCTCTAACCCGATCTGTCCAAAATTTCATATGTAGCTTTGGGGCAATGTCTAGATGGGAGCTATCAATTGCTTCCGAATTTCGTTAAAAAACATGGCTGCCAGCTGCCATGTTTGGTTTGGCATATAAATTGTCAACAATTTCATCACCACACCCTACAGGCTGCATCTCTCACCCAATCTTTTTTCAAATTTCTTATGTAACTTTGATATGATGTCTAGATGGGAGCTATTGAATTTTTCTGAATTTTGTTGAAAAACATGGCTGCCAGCAGCCATCATGGATTTGGATATAAATTGTCCAACAATTCCTTTAGCACACCCTACAGGTCACATCTCTCACCTGATCAGTCCCAGATTTCATATGTGGCTTTGGGGCAATGTCTAGATAGGAGCTCACAAATATTTTTTTAATTTTGTTGAAAAACGTGGCCGCCAGTGGCCATCTTGCATTTGGCATATAAATTGTCAACTATTCCATTAGCACATCCTACAGGTCGCAGCTCTCACCTGATCTGTCCCAAATTACATATATATCTTTGAGGCAATGTCTAGATGAGAGCTATTGATTTTTTCTGAATTTCTTTAAAAAACAGGGCCACCAGCAGCCATCTTAGATTTGGCATATAAATTGTCAACAATTCCACTAGCAAACCCTGTAGGCCGCATCTCTAACCTAATCTTTTTCAAATATCAAAGATAGCTTTGATGTGATGTCTAGATGGGAGCTATTGAATTTTTCTGAATTTTGTTTAAAATGATGACTGCCACCAGCAGCCATCTCAGATTTGGATATAAATTGCCCAACAATTCCTTTAGCACATTCTCACCCTGTGGCTCCAATTAGTCCCAAATTTCATATGTGGCTTCGGGAAATGTTTAAATGGGAGCTATCAATTTTTAGCTCAACTTGACAAAGTCAAGCTGAGCCATTGCCATCACTTCTCGTCCGTCGGCATACGTACGTTAGTACGTTAGTTTGTAAGTACGTTACTAATTACGTCCATAATTTTCTTTGGCACACCTCACAGGTCGCATTTATGATCAGATCGCTTTGAAACTTGGTGTGCTTGTTTGGGGTGGTCTCTAGATGGGAGCTGTCGATTTTCTTCAATTTCCGTCAAAAAATGTTGCTGCGGCCAATGTTCTTAGAACTTAGTTTAGGCAAACCTCAATATTTCACTTTGGCACACCCTACAGGGCACATTTATGATTGGATCACTTTGAAACTTGATATGCTTGTTTGGGGTGACCTCTAGATGGGACCTATCAATTTTCTGGAATTTCCATCAAAAAATGTTGCCGCAGCCAACGTTCTTAGAACTTAGTTTAGTCAAACCTCAATATTTCCCTTTGGCACACCCTACAGGGCACATTTATGATTGGATCGCTTTGCAACTTGGTATGCTTGTTTGGGGTGACCTCTAGATGGGACCTATCAATTTTCTTCAATTTCATTCAAAAAATGTCGTGGCCAACGTTCTCAGAACTTAGTTTAGTCAGAAGACCTCAATATTTCTCTTTGGCACACCCTACAGGACACATTTTTGATCGGATTGCTTTGAAACCTGGCATGCTTGTTTAGGGTGACTTCTATTTGGGACCTATCGATTTTCTTCAATTTCCGTCAAAAAATGTTGCCACGGCCAACGTTCTTAGAACTTAGTTTAGTTAGACCTCAGTATTTCCCTTTGGCACACCCTACAGGGCACATTTATGATTGGATCGCTTTGAAACTTGGTATGCTTGTTTGGGGTGACCTCAAGATGGGACCTATCAATATTCTGCAATTTCCGTCAAAAAATGTCATGGCCAACGTTCTTAGAACTTAGTTTAGTCAGAAGACCTCAATATTTCCCTTTGGCACACCCTACAGGACACATTTATGATCGGATTGCTTTAAAACCTGGCATGCTTGTTTAGGGTGACTTCTAGATGGGACCTATCGATTTTCTTCAATTTCCGTCAAAAAATGTTGCCGTGGCCAACCTTCTTAGAACTTAGTTTAGTCAGACCTCAGTATTTCCCTTTGGCCGCCCTACAGGGCACATTTATGATTGGATTGCTTTGAAACCTGGCATGCTTGTTTTGGGTGACCTCCAGATGGGACCTATCCATTTTCTTCAATTTCCATCAAAAAATGTTGCCGCGGCCAATGTTCTTAGAACTTATTTAAGTCAAACCTCAATATTTCCCTTTGGCACACCCTACAGGGCACATTTATGATCGGATTGCTTTGAAACCTAGCATGCTTTTTTGTGGTGACCTCTAGATGGGAGCTATCGATTTTCTTCCATTTCCGTCCGTCAAAATATGTTGCCGCTGGCAACGATCTTTGAACTTAATTTAATCAGGCATCAATATATTCCTTTGGCATGCCATAAAGGGCACATTTATGATCAGATCAGTTTGAAACTTTTATTGCTTGTTTGGGGTTACCTTTAGATGGGAGCTATCGATTTTTGTCAAAAAATATTGCCACTGGCAATGACCTTCGATGAACTTAGTAAAAACTTAGTGCAGTTAAGCATCAATATTTCCTTTTGACACACTCTGCAGGGCACATTTATGATTGGATCACTTGCAAACTCGGTGTGCTTGTGTGGGGTGACATTTATATGGGCGCTGTCGATTTTCTTCCATTTCAGTCAAAAAATGTTGCCGCTAACCTTTGAACTTAGTTTAGTCAGACCTCAATATTTCCCTTTAACACACCCTTTAGGGAACATTAATGATCGGATCACTTTGAAACTTGGTAAGTGTGTTCGGGGTGACCTCTAGATGTGAGCTATTTTTTAATTTCCATAAAAAGTTATTGTCGTTATCACCAGTCTTTGAACTTACTGCATTTGTGCATCAGCTTATCCCTTTTGCACTCTCTGCAGGGTATATTTATGAATTTCTATAAAAAAAACAAAAAACCCATTGCCGCAAGCAGTGACCTTCTACTTAGTGTAGTGCATTTGTGCATTAACATCTTCCTTTGGCATGCCTCACAGGGCACATTCATTATCAGGTTGTTATGAAACTTTGTATGCTTATGCAGGGTGACAAAGATAGGAGCTATTGATTTTCTTTTCATTTCCATCAAAAGCTGTTGCTGTTAGCAACAATCTTTGAATTTATTGCATTTGTGCATCAACATTCTTTGACATGGCCTACAGGCCACATTTATCATAGGATTGTTTTTTAACTTGGTGTGCTCATTAGGCAAGAACTTTAGATAAGAGCTGTTGATAAGCATTCATTTCTGTGAAAAAAGTTGCCATTTACAATAACCTCTGAACATACTGCATTTGTGTATCAACATTCTTCCTTTGGCCAGTCTTACAGTTTACATTTAAAAATGCATGGATTACGCTGACGTTGTGCACACACAATGCTGTTATGTTGAAATTTCATCAAATAACATTGGTACCAGTGATCTTCAATTTTGCCATTTCATTTAAAACTTACCAAGTTCAGGGGGCGCGGTGGCATTGCAGTAACCGGTTCTCGTCAGATCACCGAAGTTAAGCAATGTCGAGCCCGGTTAATGCTCAGATGGGTGACCGTCTGAGCAATCAACTCGGACTCCCGCGTTGAGTCCTTGGGGAAGGCACTTAACCCAAAATGTCCACATGGGGGCACGATGATGCCGTGTACTAAGGCGGACTGCACGTCGATGGTATGCATGTCTTCAACCAATCTAACCCTGCCTGTGCTGCAGTGCGGAGTTACGATGTTGGGGAGCTGACAGCTGCTCGTCGTTGCTCGGTGGTTCTCTCTGGGTACTCCGGCTTCCTCCACCCATAAAACTGTCACAGTCATGATTAGCCATTGTGCATAAGTATATGACCTTAAACACCAATAAATAAATAAATACCAAGTTCAAGTTTGTCAAGTTCAGCTACAGTGTCATTGACACTTTCATTTTAGAATTTTGTTGAAAAACATGGCCATCTTGGATTTGGATATAAATTGTACAACAACTCTTTTAGCACACCCTACAGGTCACAGCTCTCACCTGTTCAGTCTGAAATTTCACATGTTACTTTGAGGCAATGTCTAGATGGGAGCTATCAAGTTTTTCCTAATTTCATTGAAAAACATGGCCCCCAGCAGCCATCTTAGAGTTGCATATAAATTGTCAACAATTCCATTAGCGCACACTAGAGGCCACATCTCTCACCCAAATTTTTAAAAATTTCATATGTGGCTTTGATGGGATTTCTAGATGGAAGCTATCAAATATTTCTGAATTTTGTTGAAAAACATGCCTGCTAGCAGCCATCTTGAATTCAGATATAAATTGTCAACAATTCCATTAGCACACCCTACAGGTTGCATCTCGCTCCCAATCTTTTGTGAATTTCATATATAGCTTTGGTGTCATGTCTAGATGAGAGCTGTCAAATTTTTCTGAATTTTGTTGAAAAATATGGCTGGCAGTGGCCATCTTGTATTGGCATATAAATTGTCATCAATTCCATTAGCAGACCCTACAGGCCACACCTCTCACCCGATCTTTTTCAGATTTTATATGTAACTTTGGTATGATATCCAGATGAGTGTTATCAAAGTTTTTTGCATTCCGGCCACTGACCAACTTGAATTTGACATATACATTCCATTTATACACCCAACAGACCCCATCCCTCACCCAATTTTTTTGTCAAATTTCATTTGTAGCTTTGGTGTGATGACTTTTCTGTAGACACCTGAGTGGGTGACATGGCATTACTAGATCTTTCTATTTAGTTCAGTCCCTTCTTGGACAAGTTGAGCTCCAGTGTCATTAACACTTTCTTTAAAGAATTCACCACATCCCCAACTCCTCCCTCCTTTTCCCAACTATGTAAAATGATAGATTTGGAGTTGAATAGTTTTGTGCACCGAAGGTGCGCAGGGATGCTGTGGGGCAAGCCCCTTTCAACCCTCTTTAACAGTTGAAGATTTGGAAGCTGCATGTCTGGGCATGGTGAAGCTGGAAAATGATCGGGTACGTGGCAGATGTCTCTGGTGAGATGGTTAGATGAGGTTGTTGGGTTGTCTTTTTGATTGTCGTTGATTAGACCCTTGGGTAAGGACCAGATTGAGAGTGGGTCCTCTCACAAAGGTGCTACCTCTCCCCGGGGGTACTTTCATGGTGATTTTGGGGAAATTAGAGTCTGCCACTTACGCAGGTAGTCAGATGGGGTAGAGGGCCATCATTGGCAAGTATAGTCTGCCTCAGGCGATTCGTGGTAGTTGAAGCTGTGCTGGTTTTCAGGGTAGCACTTGATGTTATCATTCGGTCGTGGAAGAAAACAACGGCCCCTTTCGGGGACCACCCAAAGAAAGAACTGAACTTCCCTGGTTCAGGGGCAGGCCTGCATTGCAACCTATTTGGCTGTGTCAAAAATGCGCTTTACAGATGCTTACAAAAAGGGGCAGAGGTGGGACGCAGGACTAACTCTCGCCTTCCTTGAAGTGAGTGACCACTTCTAGGGATGGAGCGGAGGATGCTCAGGATCCATAGAGGTTACTGTTTCCACAACGATCATAGTTTCCATAGCAGTTATTGGGGTGCTGGTCATTAAAAAGAAAGCATCTCTGTGTACCTGCTAAAAGAAGAAGGCAGAATTAGTTTAATATATGGAGAATAATGAAAAAAGTTTGAGATTTATCATTTACCTCTTACCAGTTTTGATTATTTTTAGGCCGTCAGTCATTAGTGGTTTTAGTTGAGTTTTTCAGGACAGCCCTTTCTGGTAGAAGGTCCCAGCTTTCGTGGCTATCACTGCCTTGTAATTCACCTTCCCTTTACCAATATTGTCGGTTCACAAGTACTGGATCTGGCTGACTTTCATATTTTAAGACGTTTGATTTTTAGTGTTTTAGTTGAGTTGGTGAAGACAGCCCTTCCTGGTAGAAGGTCACAGCATTCACCGTTTTCACTGCCTGATAGTTCACCTTCCCTTTACGAATATAATTGATAAGCGGGTGTTGGATCTTACTGATTTTCATTTTTGAACTGTTGATTTTTAGAGTTTTAGTTGAGCTGGTGAAGACAGCCCTTCCTGGTAGAAGGTCACAGCTTTCGCTGTTCTCACTGCCTGTTAGATCACCTTCCCTTTACCATAGATTTGGAATTTTGGAAAATCCTGTTTATACATGTATCCAAGTTTTCTTAAGACAATCCTTGCGCAAGGTCAAACTGGAAAAAGACTAAAACAGCATGCCATTTATTTGCACTCCTCATTTACTCTTACCTGCCTTGCAATAGCAATGGCTGAATAAGAGTGATGGTCAGGATATTTGATTGGATTTTATAATAATGATGGCATTTTCCCTTTATTCCTCACTGCCAATTAACTGGTTGAATGCTAAAGCCACTATCAGGGCTTTCAAAAAATTAGGGTACCTGGCACCAGAGAAAAAGTCAACATTTTCCTTGCTCATGTTTCATATTCAGTCAAACCCCAAAAACATTCTGTTTATATAAATTTGTTTCATTGCATATTATTGGAGAGTGCCTGTGGGCACTCTCCAATAATTTGTAATAAAACAAACATTCATGAACAAATTCTAACCACTGAAACTAATATAGCCCTCAACCAGTTAATAATGATTGCTGGGATTTTTCTCCAAAATTAATAATGGTGTCGGCACTAAAATCAGGAAGAAGATTGTATGTTGCTGTAATTTCCAGTGAGGTACTGTCATTCAGTGACAAACATGAGTGATCTTTTCTCGTCATTTCTGATAGTCTTTACTTTATAAAATACAGGAAGGGTGAACTACTGTAAGTGGGGTGTGGGTGGAGTTCACACCCCCTCAAGTATTTACAATCTGATTTTCAGAGTTACTGAAAAACACAATATTATGGAAAATAAAAATTAATGTTTATTTCTCATTGTTTTTAATCACATAATAAAGCCTTTTTTATTTATCAAAATAATAATTGACCCAAAATGTCCTTGTCAAATTTTAATGGACTGTGCCTATACAGGAATGATGAATACAATTACATCACGTTGAGTAGGGTGTGAGACCACTGGATGGGGATAGGTGTGAAACACCTTTGCAGTCTTACATGTAGGCCATACAGACCTCTTCAACTGTAACTAATATATTACACATCTGTAAGATGATGACCTTATGACTATGCCTTTTTAGCTCACCCAGGCAGTCAGAATCTTTCTTGGCTTTTTGGCTTGAGAAGAAGATTTGGAGGGCTTTAAGTGATACCACACACTATCGAATCTTTTTTTGCAGTTTTTTCCAAAAAATTTATTTTTTCAATTGCTAATATTACTTGAATCACTGTGACTGCAGAACAGGTCTACACTGGGTTTGGCATGGATCTCCGGTATTTTTAATCATAAATCAAACTTTGTGTGTGCGTGTTTTGCAGCTGTACAGCTCTTATTTCACTGTTGCAATATCAAAAAGTAACTGATAACATTTTCCCAGTAATACAGGCCTAACTACAAAAAACTCAACAAGAAAACGATAAATCTGTTTCTTGAAAATTTACAACCAACTTTAGATCCTCAATTATACTAGAGTCATTCCTACACCTACTTCCAACTTGTAGTATTATCTTTAATGTGTGACATTCTAACCCAAACAGCATGTACATGAACGATCAAGAAAGTTTCCAGAAAATATTTGTGCAATATTTTGGGGTTCAGAGGTACTCTTCATGATGCATGTACGCACACAATCCTGCAAATTAAGCTGCATTTTGTGTGAATTCGTGGACAGGAATTTGACTATATGGGACCGTGAAATTTAACTTAGTGCAATATGGTGAATATTCTTTAAAAATCTTCTACAGAACCACCAATGAGAATCTTTCGATATTTGGTATACAGCATCCCCAGAGGGAGGGGCTGATTCTTTCAAATCGAATTCCAGGGTTAAAATTCAGACTTCTTATGGGAGTCTGAAATTCATGTTGATGCAACATGAGGAATATTCTTTAAAAACCTTCTCCTCACAAACCCCCACTCAGAATCTTTTGATAAATAATATACACCATCCTGAAGGGATTCAGATTCAAGCTTGTTCAAATCCAGTCCCTCAGTTTTTAAGCCTGAATTTTAACATAGTCCAGTATGAGGAATAATCTTTACAAATCTACTTCTTCAGATACACAAGTCAGTATCTTTTGATATTTGGTATACATCATCCTAATACAGGTCAGATTCAGTTTGTTCAAATCAAGTCCCAAGTCAATTCAAAAATGAACAACACTGAATTGTTTTGTAATTTAGTTACAAAGAAAATGATCAGTTGCAAAAAAAAATACACTTAGCAGTGGTGTCTAGTGAAATCTTGGCTGCCTATACATGTATAGGCAGCCAAGACTTTACCAGACACCACTGCCACGATACTGTAATTTCCACCAGCCAGACCACCAAAAGCCTGTATGTAGGAACATGTGTTCTACAGGCACATGTGTGAGAAACTCGACATGGAAACTGGGTCCTTAAAGGGTAAACTCTATATAAAAAAAACTATGATGTTTGCCTTTTACAATGGCATATGTAAATGTTTCACTCACATAACAGTACTCTCAAATTCAAAATATTTAAAAACTGAAAATTGATTCTCGCAGCAGGAGCTCGCGAGAATCAAAACTGATTCTCGTGAATCGAGACAAATTTTAAGGCCTGTCATTTGAAGTGAAGTGCACTATAGTTGAGTCCCAGCATCGAGAAATGTTTTTAAAGAAAAACATCAGCGAACATCTGCACACAGTTCACTTCACTGGTGCACAGTAAGTAGGAATTCGAAAAATATTACCCGATTTTTCAAATAAGCTTTTTGCGGCAATAATCAAATTTATTTGAGTTTGGTGTAATACATGAAAAGCAACGTCTATGTAGCAATCGTAAGTCAGTCAGATGATTCTCCATGGAGTGCATGAGCAAAAAGATAGTGAGTAGCATTACTGGATTTAAAGTTTGGTGAATTGTTTTGTTTACATTTCAGTTCTCGGAAAGTGAAGTTTGATTAGTTATTAGTCTTGGAATGCTACAGCTTGTAATTCATGATGTATTGTTTACATTTTTGTGAACACTTTATATTATTTGGATAATTTCCCCAGAACAGATTTTATTCTTTACAGAAAACATAAAATATCAAAATTAATTTTAATTTTTTTTCTGCCAATTCTTAAAAAAATTCAACGGAACTATATCATGTGACCCCTCATTGAAACGACCTTGACAAGCTCGTTCCAATGAGGGGATCACATGATATGGTTTTGCTGAATTTAAAGATTTTTTTTTTTTATGCCCAATTTGTAAATTACGCAAGGGATGCAGCTGAATCGTTAGGTAAGTGATAATCACTCACTAGGTTGAATGGAGGCACGTTGTTGTCAACTCACAAAAAGTAAAAATTACAGGTGCAATCGCACGCAAGTGACAGCACATCTAAAAAACAAAAGGCTGGTAATATGATGAATAATCTCTAAAAATGTCCTTCCGATACACCATTCAGAATCTACTGATATTTGGTGTACTGCATCAGGGAAGGGGGGGGGGGGGGGGGGGGGGGTATTGGCATATTCAGGTTTGTTCAAGTTAAGCTCCTAGGTTCATATATTTATATTTGAGCTCCCTAATTTTGCATTACAGCAAATCTGGGGATTATTTCTTTTGTAGCATCTCAATTCTGGAATAAATCCTCTGACATGAACAACAGAGCTCCAAATAATTACATGTACATGACTTCATTCCTCTGTAGTGTTAACTAGCCAGGATGATAATTAAATCCTTTTTTAAAGACCTTGTCAAATGAGAGCCTCATGCCCTCTGGGGCCTCGTGCATTCTATGTCATTTAACAGATGAGCTATTGTCTGGATGGTTCACGAACATGACTACATGTAATCTCATAGAGGTCTAAATTATTTTTCAATGGTGATTTGTAACATGAATATTTTTTTTCTAGAATGCCATGCTAGCAGTAGCAGCATGAAAAGCCTTGGTTCAGCAACATTTTGTTCATTACTATTGATTTGTTTGTTATCAGGCACTTTTCAATAAATTGTAACAAACAATTTTACATAAACATTATTTTTCTGATGTTTAGCAATAACTAGTTAATGCATACAGTGTAAAGCCACTAAAGGGGATATCAGAACCATTCAGTGAGTTCTAGCACAAACCAGTTGACAGGTATTTATTAATTATCTGCTCTTTTCTACTGTATGGATTCCTATGCATTTGATTGCAGTTTTGTGAACAAGGTTTTAGATAAGTGCTGGGGAATTCTTGCACAGACAAATTTAGGAAAGGTTAAGTTCATATGCATAACCACTTGTCCTTTATCAGAAGGCCTGGTATGATATATTTTCTTTTTAATCATGAATACAAGTTAAATTTATGTAAGATTAGTTTTTAAGTTTGGTAAATGGACACACATATAGTTAGTGTTGTTTATTTCAGATGTTCAGGTGCCCCCAATGGAATTAGATACCGTGATTTATGCAGCTGCCACTCTTGCGAATATTTGTCGCTACAGTGTTGTAGCAGGTGAGTGTTTGTATATTGCATAAATAATTTTTAGCTTAACTTGACAAAGTCAAGATAAGCTATTGCCATCATGCGTACGAAAGTCTGTTAATCTGTGACTTTGTTCACATTTTCTTTAGCACAAGATACACCCCGTAGTTCTTGTCCGATCATCACTAATGTTCATGTGCAGGTTCGAGGTCAGGTGTAGATGAGAAGGGCCTATTTTGGTCGCGATCGGTCAACTGTGATGGCTGTGAGGGCCCAAAACCTTTAGCACAGTCTACAGGTCATATTGATGAAGGGATTTCTTTGTAACATGGTAGGATGACTCTGCATAATGTCTAGATGAGAACTTCCTGTTTTGGTCGTGATCCGTCAACTATGACGGCCACACGAGCACGTGACCTAGATTTGTTTAGCACAGTCTACAGTTCATATTTATGATGAGATTCCATTGTAACTTGGTAGGATAGCTCGGTATGGTGTCTAGATGAGACTGTCCTATTTTGGTCATGATCAGTCAGCTGTTACTGCTGCTTGGCACGTGACCTAGATTCCTTTAGCACTGTCTAAGGTCGTTTTTATGAAGGAATTTCATTGTTACTTTGTAGGATGACTTGGCATCATATCTCAATGAGACTCCTATTTTGATCGTGATCAGTCAACCATGACCACCGGACAAGCACGTCGTCTAGATTCCTTTAGCAAAGTGCGAGTCATTTTTACGAAGGTATTTCATTGTACCTTGGTAAGAAGACTCATTTTGGAATGATTTTACTGCTACTTGGTAACTTTGGTTGACTTCAGTTAACTGTGAGGGCCATTCAACCCTGGCCTCAATTCTTTAGTACAGTCTACACCTCAAATTATTCTTGTTGAAAACATAGCATGTAGGGTACAGAACGTAACATATTCTCAATTATCACAATTCTTGTCTTACTTCATAATCCTTTCATAAATATTGAACATTATCCTTTTCATCAAACACAACACACAGTCAAGTTAAGCTGCAGTGTCATTGACCTTTTCATGTTAATAACAGATTGAAAGTTGGTGTTGAAGATTAAAGATTTTGTTCAAGTGAAGTTGGTAGATCAATATTTGGGCTCTCTGTGGGCACATACCCATTTTGGGCTCTGCCCTTATTTTCTATTTCAAGAACTGATGGGCTGATTTGATACTTCGTATACGACATCTCTATAGGGGTCAGATTGAAGTTTGTTCAAATTGAGTCCCTGGGTTAATATTTGGGCTTGCTGTTGGAGCCCGAATATTAACTTGGTGCAATATGGGGAATAATCTTTAAAAATCTTCTTCAGATCCACTAGTCAGATTCTTCTTTTGATATTTGGTATGCAGCATCTCTGGGGGGTGGGGGGTATATTCAAGTTTGTTCAAATGATCCCTTGATGAATATTTGGGCTCTTTATTGGAGCCCAAATTTTAACTTAGTGCAATATGAGAAAATTTCTTAAAAAATCTTCTTTTTCAGACCCACTACCGAGAATCCTTTCACATTTTGTATGTGACATCTCTAGAGGTGTAAGGTTCAAGTTTGTTCAAATTGAGTTCCTGGGTTAATATTTGGGTTCCCCAAGGGAGCCCAAATATTTACTTAGTACAGTATGGGGAATTATCGTTTAAAATCATCTCCTTCAGATCCAGCAGTCAGATTCTTTTGATATTTGGTGTACAACACCTAGGGGGGGGGGGGGGGGGGGGGAGGGGGGGGCTAGGGGGGGAGGGGGTAGATTGAAGGTTGTTCAAATCACGTCCCTGGGTTAATATTTGGGCTCTTTATTGAAGCCCAAAGTTTATCTTAGAGCTATATGAGAAAATTTCTTGAAAATTCTTCTTCTTCAGGTCCACCAATGAGAATCCTTTCCTGTTTGGTATGTAACATCGCTAGGGGTGTCAAATTCAGGTTTGTTCAAATCGAGTCGCTTGTTTTTTTTTGTTTGTTTGTTTGTTTGTTTTTTTTTGGGGGGGGGGGGGTGGTGAGGGCTAGAGAGAACCACAGTAGTTGAGAACAAAACAAAAATTTCATTCGGTTGTTGTTTTTTAGTCCTTCACAGAACAGAGCTTGCTAGGAAGCTTTCCTAGGACCAGCAGAAGTGAATGGCCAAAAAAGTTGTCTTTGGTGTGTCATAGCAAATCAAAATATTGCTCTTGGTGCTGATCACTTACTGATACACTGATCTCTTTTGACAATTTGAGCCATGTGAGCATTTTAGGCTCACTTGAGCCTCTGGTTTTAAAACTGAAAGCATACTTGTATGGCTTGAAGCTATTTCAGATGCATTTTTCAGACCAATTATCATAGCCCCACCAGACAGGATCTCTATAATGATCACTCTATCCATATGTGCACCCGTTTGGTCGGTTTGCTCTCTGGACTCAAACTTGACAATACTTTGGCCTGTGATCATGAAACTTCACAGATACACTATATTATGGACCCCTATTATAAAAATATCAGAATTGATATATCCTTGGTTAATAATTATAAACAATTAATATTTTTAATTGGAATAAGCAGATTTTATCTGGGTTGATAGCTTGTGTGAACTGATTGACCTTTGAAGGTACTTTTTAAATGTTTACAAATACTGTTACACAGGACCTATTTTCAGCTCACTGATTGTTTATTTGAGTCACACTTGTTTACTTGAAATTAGACAGGGTGATCTGGAAACTTAATGAGGTGATTTACTTCAGCCACTCAGCAATCGGTGGAACAAAAAAACTTTGAAGAAATTTGTCATTCTGGACCTATCCATTTCATAACGTTTTATACAGACTTCACTCATTTCATCTCAGTCATTCATCTCATGTATGGTTTCATCTCACATACACAGTATTTACAAGTGACAATTGTTTATACATTCAGCATTCATTGAACATGAAGATTAATATTACAGGACAGTGCATTTTTACAGATAGCAGCTGAGATTATTATTTATTCTACAGAATATTATTTTTGTGACCTGTGCATCATTTTGTTTGGAAAACTGTTTCCAAATTTGAAGTGAATTTATTCTTCTTGAGAACCAGGATTACTCTTGTGAAAAACCAGCATTCAACTGCTGGGTGCTATATTAGCTCACCTAACTGAAAGTCAGGGTGAGCTTTTCTGATCACTTTTTGTCCGTTGTCTGTCATCCGTCGTACATCGTGAAGGTGGTGTTTGGGTCATTTTCTCCCAAGCACTGGCTGCAGTTCAATGAAAATTCACACGAGTAACGGTTATATAGGGGCACAGTCATGGAATTCTGACGCAAGCAATTTTTAGCTTGCCTTAACTGCTCATGCAATTTAATCCAGCATAATCCTTTTTTTGCTCACCTACTTTCAGCTATTTTCGACGGTGGCGGACCATGGAACGTGTGTACAGAATATGCTGGGAACATGTGTGTGTCGGCCACTACATGTACCAGTCCCCCCGAACTTCTTGTTCGATCTGACCACACTGGGGTGGAGGGGATAGTAAAAAAATGAATACAGGTTCATTCATTAACATTTTATTAATTCATTTAAAATTGATTGGCTTGAATGCACTCGAAGGAGAAATTACCCATCCTGGGATTAACTAAGTCTTTAGAAGATCTTTGTGAAGCAAAAAAGTGAAAAAGATTTCAGGAGAGCAATTTGCTCGCCTAAGTAGGTTCCAGGTGAGCGATTTATTGCCACCCTGGATTTTTCAGAAATCCAAACCTGGGGGCATTTGGGTTTTTCTTCAAATTGGGTTTCTGCTCATATTGAGGAGGAGAGTGGGGTCAAAATGCACAAAGTTTTTAAAAATCTTCTTCTCATGAACCAGCGGTAGCAGAGACTTGATATTTGGTATGCAGCTTACATTTGAGGTGTAGACTCAAGTTTGTTCAAGAGAAGTTTGTCGGGCAATATTTGCTTTTGTTCTGGGAGGGGCAAGAATTTTTGCCACGCCCAAAATTTCTATTTTCCAAACCGAGAGGCAGATTTGAACCAAATTTGATATGAGAGCTTATTGTGTTATAAGTACTTAATTTATGCCCAAATTTTTTTTCCCATGAGAACCCCAGGAGCTAAAAATAGAAAAAATTTAAAACGCCCATATCTCCAAAACTACACGGCATTGAGAATTCTTATTTGTTGTGAAGCTTCCTTAGGACCAACAGAATGGATCGGTAAAAAAAATTGCTATCGGTTTTATCATGGGGTACTTTTTGGGGACTTTGAAAAAGTGCTGAGTCAGCATTTTTTAACGCTGTGGGTAATGGGAAAAACATTTAACACTACTTTTCTCCCAAACCTCTGCTCCGAAAGCTTTCAAATTTCACATATAACATCTTTGGAAGATTGTTTCACAGGTTTAGTGAAATCAATTCCCTGGGTCCATATTTGGGCTCACTGTGGGTGTCTGAATGATAACTTAGTTCAAAATGAGGAATATTCTTTAAAAATCTTCTTCTTCAGATCTACCAATAGGAATATTTTGATATTTGGTATGCAGCATGCTTAGGGAGGTGAGATTCAAGTTTGTTCAAGCCAAATCCCTGGGTTCATATTTCGGCTGAAAATTTGGGGTTCGGGTGTGACTTACAAAATTTTGGACCAAAATCTGGAAATTAGTTTTTTGGTTTTTTATTCATTTTGGTCAATTTTAAGAAGAAGAAAAAAAATTTTAATCTGAAAATATTTTGTTTGGGACTTCGAAAATTTCCAAACAAAAATAAAAACAATCTTTTTTTTATGCATTTTTTTCAATTTTGGAATGTAAAAGTGCAGGAACTGAAAAAAGAAGGAAAATCCTGTGTATTGTGTGGGCACAATTGCTTCATCTAGTAGTTGGTATATGCTTTTCTTAGGAGGGGAATATGCAGCTTATTCAAGTCAAGTTCCTGGTTTGATATTTAGACTACCATGTCAGGTGAGTGCCCTAAGGACCCCTGGGGCCTCTTGTTGGAATATATTGGATACTGCTGGATTTTTGAGTGAACATTTCATTAAAATTTATTGGAACCTGCTTCTGCAGAAACATTCTTGGACATTACAATACCAGCTGAAAAGTTTCTTCATCACATCTGTTACTGGATTCTATTGAACTCTATTTTGGACTAACTGATAAGTATTCTGTTTTATATTTCTGTAAACCACACAGTGTAAAAAGATTTTGTACCTTTTTCGTTTCATATTATTTTTTTTATTAAATTTCAGAATAGTTGAAAGGGAGTTATTATTGTTGGATCTCAGATTTCTTTTTGTTACAGAATTATTATTACTACGCACTGCAATTACATGGTACAAAGAGATGAACCCTGTCGATTGAGTGTGTCAAAAGGTCATAGGTGACAGGATGCTTCCGATCTGGTTTCTGGACTCTAACTTGACAAGCTTTGACCTAGAATCATGAAGTTTCACAGGTACACTGTCTAGGGGAAAGTGATGAACCTCATTGATTTGGAATGCATTGATAATTTAATTAAGTCCCATTTTATCATCATATTTGTAAAGTGTCTGCCCATTATTCTGCCAACTCTAACACTGTCAAGCTTTTAGAAAATTGCCCCAACTCTTAACCTGTCAAGATTTTAGAGTATTGACCCTCAGGTCTACTGAGCCTTTGGAATATCCAGCTGGCACCATTTGTGGGGTCAGGGAGCACAGTGGCTCAGTGGTTACCATATTGGACTTCAAACCAAAAGTTGTTGCCTTATACTTGAGTTTCAGAATGTCTTTAAAACATTAAAACCTCAAAATTCCCAAATAACTCCATCTTTATGCAGTTATGACAAACTTTCAGGAATTTAGTCCAAAATAATGCATCCAAATGATGGGCTGACAGTCCAGCCTGGTGAAAATGAATAAACATAGGGCCCAAATAAGTATCATATGGGGTGTAAAAAAATCCCCAAAATCAATAATAGTACACGTATGATTTTTTTAAACACAAGAGTAAGGGAGACGAGATCACTCCTAATACACAGCAGGGAAAAGGTGTATTTTGTATTTAGTTTCAGTTTGGAGAAAATAATAAATAAGAAATTGAAGGTAATTTCCGATTTGGAAGAGGTCTGAGCATCTTGGACCAGAATATCGTAGATGAGACAGTTATGAACATTCATTGGGAAAAAACATCCCAAAGCTTGTTAGCTCGCCTACATGTAACTGAAAGTCAGACTGAGCTATCATCGTATGTCATCTGTCATCCATAGTAAAGGGGGTGTTTGATTCTTTTTCCCAGTGGAAACTCCAGGATGTGAAGCCGTGCCTGTTCACTGTGGTAAACAGACTCTTGTTTTACTGGTAAAATAGCACCCAGTCACCAATGCTTGGGAGGTGCAAACCCTCTCTAAAATGGGCAACATGACTTATTAACGCTCACCCCTGGTCTTGAGTTGATACTCATGTTGTGGTCATGATTGATTAGCCATTGTGCAAAAATATTTGACCTTAAACACCAATAAATACATAGATTTTCTCCTAAACTGCTGACCCATTTCCAATCAAAGTTTATTGGAGTGAATTTTTTGTTCAAATCAATGAGCTGTCTGTCCCCATGGGAAAGGGTGATGGAAGAAAAACCATCCCAGTTCTTCAAAAAAAATGTCTTTTCATCAACTGATAGTTTCAGTGACTTGATATTTTGGACTGAACTTCTTTTGAAGTGCAGAATGACATTTGTTCAAAGTGCGGGGGCAATATTTGCTGTTGTAAAGCGAGGGGACTAGAAGTTTCCTCATGCCCAATTTTAAATTTTTTTTAACCCTCAGGACAATTTGAACAAAGTTTGGCAGTCGTTTTGAAAGAGAGGCATTTTCTTGATTTATACAAAAAAATTAGTAGCCTATGGAAATCCACATAGGTAAAAAATAAAACAAAATTCTGAATGTTACTTTTTTTCTGAATTGCACATAACAAGAAACGGATATTTCATATGGAGAATCCTTAAAATGAGTATTATCAAAGTAATAAACAAATGTTCATTGGTTTTATTATGGTGGTGGGGAAGGGGTTTAATTCTTTGCATGCTACTGGTAGATATTCTCGCCCATGACAGAATTTCTCTTGCCACTGAAATATGTATATTTTGGGTACATTTAATCAAATTTCCACCTGTAAATTGAATGTTTTTTTGCACTGTTATATACATGTAGCCCCAATATTATATTGAGATTGATATTTTTTCTGCATTTTCTGACTGGTCTGACTCATTTGCACTGAGTGACCTTTGTTTACATCTTTGTTACACTAATCTATTGTACATATAGCTGTGATTGTTTAAGTAGGTCAAGGACCTTGTTACTTGAATTATGACAGAATCATCTACAAACTGATAGAACTTTGTAGACATCATTTCTTCTAGACAATTCTGTCTGGGTACTATACATGTAAAGTTTTGTCAACAGATTCAGAAATTCATTTTTAGAAAGCCATTTCAGAAGAACTTATTTTCAGAAAGATTTATTCTATAAAACAGCTGTTGTTTCCATTGGAGATTATTATTGTTTCAGAACAGTGCATTTATTATAGAAGCAGTGCTTCTTTGTGAATTTGGAAGATTGATTCCAAAAGAAAATTTTGAAGTGAATTTATTCGTCTTGGAAAAGAGAATTTATACTTTCTGTGAAACAGAATAATATTATTTTGTGAAAAGCCAGGATTCTACTGGATTATTTGGAAATTACCTGTGGCACCAATACTTCTTGGATTTTTACTCCATTTGAATTTTGCAGAGCATTTTATTATATTTTATTGGAGACTACTGAAATTTCTATGTGAAAATTTTATTACAAATCTACAGGATACTGTTTCTGAAGACACATTCTTGGATTTAATACCACCAGCTGGAAAATGTCTTCACGAGATACTTCACCATTGGATTACTGGATTCTGTCAAACTGTATTTTGGACTAATTCTATAATTGATAAGTACCACTGTTTTTATTTTCTGTAAACCAATTAGTGTAAAAGATCTTTGTATCATTTTTTTAGCAATTTAGCTCACCGAAGGGAGCTCAACTTATCTGCCTTCATCCGTCATCATGAACATTTTTCAAACGACTTCTCCTCTGAAACCACTGATCTGATTTTCACGAAACTTCATTTGGATGTTCATTACTATATGGCAATTCATGTTTGTGCAAATCAAATGGCCATGTCCCTTGGGGGCTCTGTATGGGGCATAACTCTGATAGCACCGTATGAATTATAGAAAAATTATTAAAAAATCTTCTTCTCCAGAACCAGTGGGCAGAATCTTTTGATACTTGGTATGCAGCATCTTGGTATGGGTCTGATTCAAGTTTGTTCAAATTGAGTCCTCAACCAATATTGTGGCTCACTATGGGGGCGTGAATTTTTACTTAGTGCAATTTAAGAAAAATTCTTTAAAAATCTTCTTCTCCAGAACCAATGGGCAGAATCTTTTGATATTTGGTAGGCAGCATCTTGGTGTGGGTCTGATTCAAGTTTGTTCAAATCCAGTCCCTCAACCAATATTGGGGCTCACTATGGGGGCGTGAATTTTTACTTAGCGCAATTTAAGAAAAAGTCTTTAAAAATCTTCTTCTCCAGAACCAATGGGCAGAATCTTTTGATATTTGGTATGCAGCATCTTGGTATGGGTCTGATTCAAGTTTGTTCAAATCGAGTCCCTTGATAAATATTGGGGCTCCCTATAGGGGCATAAATGTTTCCTTAGTGCAATTTAAGGAAAAATCTTCTTCTCCAGAACCAGTGGGCAGAATCTTTTGATATTTGGTATACAGCATCTTGGTATGGGTTTGATTCAAGTTTGTTCAAATTGAGTCCCTTGATCAATTTTGGGGCTTACTATGGGGACATGAATTTTTACTTAGTGCAATTTAAGAAAACAAATTTAAAAATCTTCATCTCCAGAACCAATGGGCAGGATCTTTTGATGCTTGGTATACAGCATCTTGGTATGGGTCTGATTCAAGTTTGTTCAAACTGAGTCCCTCGATCAGTATTGGGGCTCACTAAACGGGTGTGAATTTTTACTTAGTGCAATTTAAGAAAATTTCTTTAAAAATCTTCTTTTCCGGAACCAATGGGCAGAATCTTTTGATATTTGGTATACAGCATCTTGGTATGGGTCTGATTCAAGTTTGTTCAAATTGAATCCCCCGTTCAGTATTGGTGATCACTATGGGGGTGTGAATTTTTACTTCGTGAAATTTAAGAAAAAATCTTTAACAATCTTCTTCACCAGAACCAGTGGGCAGAATCTTTAGATATTTGGTATGTAGCATCTTAGTAAGGTTCTGATTCAAGTTTGTTCAAATTGAGTCCCTCGATCAATATTGGGCCTCACTATGGGGGCGTGAATGTTTACTTAGTGCAATTTAAGAAAATTTCTTTAAAAATCTCATTTTCCGGAACCGATGGGCAGAATCTTTTGATATTTTGTATACAGCATCTTGGTATGGGTCTGATTCACATTTGTTCAAATCAAGTCCCTCAATCAATATTGGGGCTCCCTATGGGCCGTGAATTTTCACTTAGTCCAATTTAAGAAAAAATTCTTTAAAAATCTTCTTCTCCCGAACCGGTGGGCAAAATCTTTTGATATTTGGTATGTAGCATCTTAGTAAGGTTCTGATTCAAGTTTGTTTAAATTGAGTCCCTCGATCAATATTGGGCCTCACTATGGGGGTGTGAATGTTTACTTTGTGCAATTCAAGGAAAATTCCTTAAAAATCTTCTTCAGAACCATCATGCAAAATCTTTTAATATTTGATCAGCAGCATTGTCCCATTCAGTCATGTTGATGTTTTAGCTCCACAGAGAGTATAGATTTACTCTGTAGAACCTTGAGAATAGCTTTTGATAAAATTTGTGTCTTAACAGTATCGAACATTCGGTGAGTGCCTAAGGCCCCCTGGGGACTCTTGTTTTATATTCATTTTTTTTAATTCAGTTTTAGAATAGTTATATTCATAGTTATTGTTGCTGATTCTCAGGTTTCTTTCTGTTACCAATATCAATAATATTTTCACACCGTAACAGCACCAATGATTTCTTGATTTAAATTTAGATGAATTTTTCATCAGATCTAGTCATGGCTGCTTCACAGCAGCCACAACTAGATTTTCTGAAAAATATTTTGAAAATATGCAGTGGGTTAAGAGTTAAAATTGGAATGCTTCAAAAGGATGATAGCTCTTGCATACAACTGTAGTCTATTCTTTGATTAGTCATACCAGGATACTAATTCCTCAAAAAATCTCTGGATTCTTTTAAAATCCCATATAAACATAGATTATTACCACCCTGGGGGAGTCTTGAGATGGTGTATTGAAGTTGATACCTTCCCTAGTTTGGGCATATATTTCCACACACTGTTAGGCACAGGACTGAAATTTTAGTGATTGGTGTTTTGGTTTTTCAGTAGAATCTGAGTTTTTAAAGGTTATTGAATGGATTATTGGTTGTTTTATAAAACCATTTTTGGCTCACCAACGTTAGTTGTGTGAGCCTATGGCATAGCCCTCATGTCGGCGTCCGCTCTCAAATATTTTGAACTTTTGTGTACAGATTTTGATTTTTTGGCTTTTTAAAAATTTCTTTAGTTTCTGCATATTGCTATGGTGGTTCACTATAACATTTAACTCTTTTCCAGGGTATTTTGTCTTAATTTTAACCCTTTGAATCAAATTTTAGACTTATTTTGATGTTTGCGTGCAGGTTTTGATGGGGTTTTTTTTTTCTTTCTTCCAAGTGGAGATTTACCTTGCAGCATATGTCCATGCTTTCTATTGTATGTAACCATGCATCTTAGGGCTATGTTTGTATTATTTAACCCTTTTACTGCTGAATTACTTCATTTTTGGACTTTTATGTACAGCTTTTGGACTTAGGCTTACAGTTTCTTACTTTTATGTACAGGTTGTGATAAAAAAAACAATTTCAAGTGAGGTTGACCTCACTGCATATTGCAGTGGTGGTTATTATAACATTGATATCTTTCCAGTGCATTTTTAAAAAAAATTTAACCCTTTGAATAGATTTTTAGCTCAACTTGACAAAGTCAAGCTGAGTATCACTTCTCGTCCGTCGGCGTACGTACGTACGTACGTACGTACGTTAGTACGTTAGTACGTTAGTACGTACGTCCACAATTTCCTTTGGCACACCTCACAGGTCGCATTTATGATCAGATTACTTTGAAACTTGGTATGCTTGTTTGGGGTGACCTCTAGATGGGAGCTATCGATTTTCTTCAATTTCCGTCAAAAAATGTTGCCGCGGCCAACGTTCTTAGAACTTAGTTTAGTCAAACCACAATATTTCCCTTTGGCACACCCTACAGGGCACATTTATGATTTGATTGCTTTGAAACCTGGTATGCTTATTTAGGGTGACCTCTAGATGGGAGCTATCGATTTTCTTCAATTTCCGGCAAAAAATGTTGCCACGGCCAACGTTCGTAGAATTTAGTTTAGTCAGACCTCAATATTTCCCTTTGGCACACCCTACAGGGCACATTTATGATCAGATTGCTTTGAAACCTGGTATGTTTGTTTGGGTAGACCTCTAGATGGGAGCTATCGATTTTCTTCAATTTCTGTCAAAAAATGTTGCCGCGGCCAACGTTCTTAGAACTTAGTTTAGTCAGAAGACTCAATATTTCCCTTTGGCACACCCTACAGGGTACATTTATCATCGGATTGCTTTGAAACCTGGCATGCTTGTTTGGGGTGACCTCTAGATGGGAGCTATCGATTTTCTTCAATTTCCGTTAAAAAATGTTGCCACGGCCAACGTTCTTAGAACTTAGTTTAGTCAAACCACAATATTTCCCTTTGGCACACCCTACAGGGCACATTTATGATTTGATTGCTTTGAAACCTGTATGCTTATTTAGGGTGACCTCTAGATGGGAGCTATCGATTTTCTTCAATTTCCGGCAAAAAATGTTGCCACGGCCAACGTTCGTAGAACTTAGTTTTGTCAGACCTCAATATTTCTCTTTGGCACACCCTTCAGGGCTCATTTATGATCAGATTGCTTTGAAACCGGGTATGCTTGTTTGGGGATACCTCTAGATGGGAGCTATCGATTTTCTTCAATTTCCGTCAAAAAATGTTGCCACGGCCAACGTTCTTAGAATTTAGTCGAGTCAGCCCACAATATTTCCCTTTTGTACACCCTACAGGGCACATTTATGATCGGATTGCTTTGAAACCTGGCATGCTTGTTTGGGAAGGCCTCTAGATGGGAGCTATCGATTTTCTTCGGTTTCTGTCAAAAAATGTTGCCACTGGCAAAAAAAAATGACATTGGTACCAATGATCTTCAATTTTGCCATTTCATTTATAACTTACCAAGTTCAAGTTTGTAAAGTTGAGCTACAGTGTCATTGACACTTTCATTAGACTTATTTTGATGTTTGCGTGCAGGTTTTCATGGGTTTTTTTTCCTTTCTTCCAAGTGTAGATTTACCTTGTAGCATATGTCCATGCTTTCTATTGTATGTAAACATGCATCTTAGGGATACGTTGTATTCTTTAACCCTTTTCCTGCTTAATTACTTCAATTTTGGACTTTTTTTGTTTACAGGTTTGGATTTTTGTGCTTTTAAAAAAATTTTTTTCTTCTTTGCATATTGCTGTGGGGGTTCACGATAACATTTAACTCTTTTCCAGGGTATTTCGTCTTAGTTTTAACCCTTTGAATCAAATTTTGGACTTATTTTGACTTTTGTGTGCAGGTTTTGATGTTTTTTTACTTTTATGTGCAGGTTTTGAGGTTTGTCTTTCTTCTCTTCCAAGTGGCGACTTACCTTGTAGCATATTGCCATGGTTCCTATTTTATGTTAGGATGCTTCTTGGGACTATTATTATATTATTTAACCCTTTAGCTGCTTATATACTTTAATTTTGGACTTTTGTGTGCAGGTTTTGTACTTTTGTGTGCAGGTTTTCATATTTTTTTTTTTAAGTGGAGTTTTACCTCACTGGCATATTGCCATGGTGGTTACTGTAACATTTTCAGGGTATTTTTCTAAATTTTAACCCTTTGAAACAAATGTGATACTTTTATGTGCAGGTTTTGAGGTTTGTCTTTCTTTTCTTCCAAGTGGATGTTTTTCAAGTAGACTTTCACCTTACTGGCATATTGCTATTGTGGTTACTGTGACAGGGTATTTTTCTCAATTTTAACCCCTTGAAACAAATGTGATACTTTTTTTTACTTTTATGTGCAGGTTTTGAGGTTTGTCTTTCTTTTCTTCCAAGTGGTGACTTACCTTGTAGCATATTGCCATGGTTCCTATTTTATGTTAGGATGCTTCTTGGGCTATTTTTATATTATTTAACCCTTCAGCTGCTTATTTACTTTAATTTTGGACTTTTGTGTGCAGGTTTTGTACTTTTGTGTGCAGGTTTTGATATTTTTTTTAAGTGGAGTTTTACCTCCCTGGCATATTGCCACGCTGGTTATTGTAATATTTTCAGGGTATTTTTCTAAATTTTAACCCTTTGAAACAAATGTGATACTTTTTTTACTTTTATGTGCAGGTTTTGAGGTTTGTCTTTCTTTTTTTCAAAGTGGAGACTTACCTTGTAGCATATTGCCATGGTTCCTATTTTATGTTAGCATGCTTCTTAGGGGTTATTATTATATTATTTAACCCTTTAGCTAGTTATTTTCTTTAATTTTGGACTTTTGTGTGCAAGTTTTGAACTTTTTTTTTTTACTCCAGCCACGCCACCCCTTTACATTGGCCACCTGTTGGTGAGCCACAGGGTACTGATACCCCCTCTAGTTATAACAAGTATTATACATGTAGATATTGATAATCTCAGTTATGACTTTTGGTTATTAAAATCATTATCTTACAGGTGAAATTACTATGAATTTATCTGGAGTTGACACATTCCTGCCTCTTTTGCTGTGTCCCGAGCCAGAACTTTTACATCATTTGGTCAACATCTTAAATACTCTGGCCTGTAATGGAAGAATTTATGATAAACTGAGAAATATAAAAGACCTAGTTCCATCTCTGGTTGGTAAGTATAGTTTTTAGTACTGAAGTGATGGTAAATGGTTTTGTGTTTGGAAGTTATGTACTATCAAGATTATTATCCCCCCACATTTAAATGAAAACTATTCCAAAATATTTTTCCCAAATTTAATTTTTTGATGTTTGCTGATAATATCATGAATGGGATTGTGAACCAACTCTGTCCAAGTATTTCTTCAAGAATTATTATACCCCCCACTTTCGAAGAAAATGGGGGTATACTGGATTACATGCATCCGTCCGTCTGTGCATCCGTCCATCCATCTGTCTGTCCGTGTGTGAGTCGGTCTGAGAATATTCATAACTTTCATAACTTAAGTAAATTATTATGGAACTTCTTTTCTATAATATTTGGTCATAGGTATGCCCACACTAGGCGGTACACCACGTTGGGGGTATGCACCGGATGACAGTCCAGCTCTTGTTGTTCTTGTTGGACTTCAACTTTCTTGTCATCACATTATCATTTCTTGTCATCACATTGCAAAGAAAACTTTTCAAGATTTTTGTTTTCAACTTTAATAAATAGCTTATTGGTCATAATATCAGGAATTAGATTGTGAACCAGCCATGTTCAAGTGCTTTTCAAGAGTTATTGCCCTTATAGGACTTAGCATTTATTGTCATCGCATTACCATTTCATGTCATCACATTTCAAAGAAAAACTGTTTAAGATGTTATTTTCTAAATTTATTGTATACCGGTAGCTTTTAGGTAATGCTGTGCGGTATACCAAATTTTTGGTACAGTTTCGGTATTTCTGTTTTTCTGTGAAATTGACAGAAAGTCAACTCATCAAGGTGGATCATAAATCTAAAAGCCTGTGGGCCATATATTTTTATTGAATTGATAAGAAAACGTGAAAATTTGAACTTTGTAAGTGACAGGTATGAGCAGCTCAGTCAGAGAAAAAAATAAAAAAGTGATGGCAGAAAAACGCAAAATGGCAAGTTGTTAACTTGGTATTTCCGTTTCTGAAGAAATACGGTCCGGTTCCAGTTTGTAACATTCAGCCTAATTCAATATATATTCTGGAAATTACAGTGCGATTTATTCACTGGGGATATTAGTGGTCGGATGGGTGGTTGACTGGTTGACAATTGGTTGGAAATAATCCACTGGTATTAACAACTCATACATTGTTGTTGACACACAAATGTTATCACTGCCTGTGGTTGTCATTTCTCGGTGATTTTTTATAGCATTTCTTTCAATTTAGCATTGCTATTTTAAGTTGCAGATACTTTTAACAACTGATCATTTTATTAAAATACAAGCCCCCAAACTTTAATACCCGATCATCTGCTTTATATTCTTTCGAATAAATAATTTATACTGCACACCAGTGCAAACTGAAAAGACGTGACTGACCTTAATTTTAAGACGCATTGAAAAACAATGTACGAAAGCCAACAGGCAACATCAGATTTAGCATTATTGAAGTTCATTTGATCGATTGAGGCGCAGCAAATATTTTGAAAATGATTTCCTGCTATCAGTAAATCATTGATTTGTACATTTTTTTTTCTGATGGAAAATGAAAATTTACCCTAATTTATCATGGAAAATCGTGAATTCTCTGGGATTTTCAGAAATGTGTATGAAGCTAGGAACCAGAAGTGAAGTTAGTGAACACTGATAAGAGTGATTCCTCGCAAAATACCCTATAATTGCAACTAGATGAATGTCACAAAACATGTTATTTTACATGTTTATCAAGGATGAATCCAAACAATGAAAGGTGGATGACACCATGTCATTGACACATTGCATGATTGGCAATGATTGCACAATGTTTTCACAACTAGGATTATCATAGAGAGATTAATTACAGTTGCATTACATATTTGTGTGGATATTGGACATTGGATTCACTGGACAGTGGGCATTAGTCTTGTTGCCACTTTGAAAGATAAGGGGGGGGGCGGGGGGGGGGGGGGGGGGGGTACTGACCAAGAGTGTTACTATTAGTGAAAACTTACTGAAAAGCTTGGAATGTGAAGAACATATATGTTCCCTCTACCTAATTCATTGGAGGAGGGGCATGGTACGAAGGACATAGAGGTCAACTGATTAACTGGACAAGTTACTAAATGAATCACTTGATTCAGTGTGATGATTCACACTGAATCGAGTGGTTCATTAAATAACTTGCTAGACTAATCAGATATCACAGTTGAATTAACTTGTCAAGTTCATGAGATGTCAGCTCTGAACCTGTTAAGTTACTATGTCGTTGAATGTTGGGAAATTGGGTCAGTTTGCAACTACTTTCAGTGTTCTGTACATATACCGAATACTGTACCGAAACCAAGGAATTTACCTGAAAAATACCGATACCGAACCTGAAATTTCAATACCGCACAGCTCTTATGGAAACCCTATGGGAAATCACAGTTTCATCTTCTTCTCTGGATCTACTGAGCCAACATGAACCAAATTGGCAGGAGTGGTCCATGGGAGGTTCTCTACAAATGATCCCATTTTGTTCCCATCAGATGAAGAACATGGCCGCCAGAGTCATTCTTTGATTCTGATTGGTCGATTTTCAAAAATTTTTTCCTCTGAAACTACAAGGCCAATGTTTTGAAACTTCATGTGATTGATGACTGGGACACCCTCTACCAACGATCCTTATTTAATGTTGATCAGGTTGCAAACATGGCCACAAATGCAACTCATAGTTACCATGGAAACCCTATGGGAAATCACATTTTCATCTTCTTCTGAGCCGATGCAAACAAAACTTGCCAGGAATGGTCTATGAGAGGTTCTCTGCAAACGATCCTCTTTTTGTTTCCGTCAGATGGAAAATATGGCCGTCAGAAGCATTCTTTGATTCTGATTGGTCAATTTTCAAAAATCTTCTCCTCTGAAACTGCAAGGCCAAATGTTCACATGATTGATGACTGGGACATCCACTACCAATGATCCTTATTTAATGGTGATTGGGTTGCAAACATGACCGGAATGGTGGCTCATGGTTCCCATTGAAACCCAATGGAAAATCACTTTTTCATCCTCTTATCTGAAACTACATGGCCAATATGAACCAAACTTAGCAGGAATGTTATATTCAAGGTGCTCTATAAACGATCCTCATTTTGTTCCGGTTAGATGAAAAACTCGGCCGCTAGAGGCTTACTTCGATTCTGATTTGCCAATCTGAAACTACAAGGCCAAATGTTTTTGAAACTTTACAGGATTGAAGACTGGGAATCCCTCGACCAATGATCCTAATTTAATGCTGATGATGGCAGACATGGTGGCAATAGCATCACATAATTCCTATTGAAACCCTGTGGGAAAACACATTTCCATTTCTCTGAAACCACTTCGTCAATGTGAACAAAACATGGCACACATAATGTATGGAAAGTCCTCTGAAAACATTCCTCATTTTGTTTCGATCAGATGAAGGATCATGGCAGCCAGCTGCATTCTTTGATTCTGATAAGAATTCTTGAGGGATATGTACAGATTTGGTATTATCACCAAAAAGCTATATAATAATTTATTTGAAAAATAATCTTGGAACGGATTTGTTTGAAATGTGATGACTATCAGGTGAGCGATTCCAGGCTCTCTAGAGCATCTAGTTTATTTAGCTGTAGCCACCTGTATTGATATAGATGTAGAAAGTTTCATTTTTTGTGTTATCTTCTAGGTTTTTTGCACTGCACCAGTTGAGAGTTGAGAGTTGCATGATAATAGAAAAACTTTTGTCCTATTCCACTCATGTTATCACCCGAGACTAATTTCTTCATGTGCTGCCAAGAGGGCTGCCCAAGAAATTTTATAACATAGGGCAGGCCTTTAAATATGCATCATACTCATAGCTGTAACCGATTTCCCTAAATTACAGGAATGTGCCCAAATTAGAGGGCGTAAAAGTCAGTTTGGTTAATTTTATGCTTTTTGCCCAATTTCATAAGAAATGACCTTAAAGTTCATGAGATTTAATTACATTCTTGCTACACATTCACAGTTTACATCCTGTGGCTGTAGTTGTTTCTATGCAAGTCTTGGCTGCCTATTTAGGCAGCCAAGACTTACTTAGAAACAACTGCAAAAGTACTTATAATGTAACATTGAGTTCACCAAGAGACTGCATGTTGGGGTACCTGTTCTATTGTAGTAACAAGTTATCTTTGTTGGAATTAGGCTGGGCTAGGTTAATAGATATTCTGAGGTAATAGTGATGGCATGAGAAGCCAAAATTGGCATTTCAGACAGTCAGTGCAACAAGTTCTTCAATGGAGCTTAACAAGCACTGCCTTGGCAAGTCTGTGATATTCCCAAATTAGTCCATTCTAATGGCTTGCATTAGGATAATTTCAGTGAAAATTTAATTATCAGTTTCTTTAAAATGTTGGCACAAGTAAAAAAAAAAAAATTGTGAGCAATCAAAAAAATTTAATTTATTTTAATTTTGATGACGTGCATTGTCCTAATTGGGCAGATATTTTTCTTCTAAATCAAAGATTCCCACGAGTCTTGAAAAACCTTGAAAAGCCTTGAATTTGAAAATCATTTTTCAAGGCCTGGAAAATCATTGAATTTCCCCAAACTCCAAAAGTGGCCTGGAAAATCCTTGAAAACAATCTTTCAAAATATAAAAACCTTTTTGTGACAGGCTTTGTAAAATGTGGAGGCCCAGAATGGCAGGCTGAAATGTCCCGATCCCGAAAACGTACTGCGTCCGAAATGGCCTGGGGCCAAACTGGCTAAGAACCAGCCATTATTAAAATTATGATAGCAGTTGATGGAGCCTGGTGGAGCTGGCTGAAGTGTGCCACATAAAAAGTGCTGCAATACTTTCTGCCATGCTGTCTATGCTTATTATCCATTGAAAACAGCTGACGAATTGTGGTCTGTGCTTATTACCCAATGAAAACTGGCAACTCAATAACGTTTTGACTGGGGAGATTCAGGCTGTGAAATGGAAGACAAACATGTCTTTCTTTTGTGATTGAAAATTATATTGAATTTTCTGATTGAAACATGAATCGAACAGACATTATATAAAACCAGTTCCTTATGATGATAATTCAGCTGAATGCAAAATATGTATGAAGACATTTTCACTTAGGAATAAGGGACTTTCTTCACTTCGTCCCCATGCAGTATCAGGGAAACATGTATCAGTGCAGGGTGAAAATAATTTGAAAGTTGACAGTTTTTTTAATCAAAAGCAACAAAACAGAATTCTGACTTTCCAGTCACTGCTTCCACTTCAAAAGTATGTTATGATTCTAGCTCAGCAGAAATATTATGGGCTGTTAAATGCACGTATTCGCACTTCAATTATAACAGCTGTACTGGGATCAGTGAACTCTTCAAAAAAATGTTTCCAGACAGTGTGATCGCAATCACTTTCAGTTGGTTGTGGAGAAAGGATGTCAAGTGTTGGAATTGTCAAAATATTGAGAATGAAAATGGCATCAAAATTTTCTTGTGATTGTCCTACAACTTCTTTCCACTGGTAATGTATTCTCCATTTTTAGTAGGTAACCTTGCATTTTATTACACACCCGTAACTGTATTTGTCACGATCACATGGATTTTAGGGGTATGCGGTAATTTTAACCAGAAAGCTCTAGTGCGATCCGATAAAAAGTACCCTTTGCGTGCACAAGTTCTCTCGATAGACTGGTTCTTAAAGTTTGCAGCGTTCAGTGGAACATAACCAATGAGAACCATCGGCTATATTTATCTGTCGGAATTACCTATTCTCATACCAAAATGTTTGATGCACAACTATGCTAAAAACTACGGAAAGTCATGAAAGACACACGATCTCTACCAAGAAATTGAACAGTGAAACTCAACCTTTGCTTCGTTATTGAAAACCGAGGAAAACTTGATTAATTTTAGGGCAAAAAAGTCCAACTGGGTTCGATATTGCAGCCAGCCACTTGTACACTTCCCATAAAATTTTGTTACAATGTTGCCCTCACCACTGCGTGCTGCCGACGAGTCGACACGAGGTCTACTGTGTAATCATATTCGATTCACACTTCGGCAATGAAGCAGCATGTTTGCCAACGCAAACATACTTTGAAGAGCATGTTAAGCTGAAGTAGTTCTCAGGAAGCAAGACTAAATCAATCTTGAAAACTGGTTACCACGAAGCGGTAAAACAGATGGCGACACGCCGAAAGTGCCTGGGGATGTTTGGCAGCTAGTACATGCAGTTACTGATTAACTATCACCAATAAATCCACCCTTACACCCCCCGAGCCCCCCCCCCCCCCCCCCCCCCCCGAGCCCCACACTAGCTCAATATAGAAAATAAATTCGGAAGAATGAAAAGCCTGGTTTTATAAGAAAAACTCAGTAGTTTACATTTGTGGAACCAAGGTTTTTTTTACATGCTAGTGGGTGTTGGGGCAACTGGTTTATTCTATTTTATTTTTATTTTTTGCGGGGTTGGGGGGGGGGGGGGGTTAGGGGGAATCAGTATTGCTAAAATATGACTTTTTGTGGAGTTTGTATTGGGGAAATTAAAAAATGTTACCAGCTACCCACTACTGAAATTCTGAAAAAGTCTTGAGTAGGGTGGGAATGAGACCACGAAGAGGGGAGGGGTGGTAAATACATGTGGTCTGATGAATGCAATATATTGTCAATTTTATGAGATGACTTCCGTGAAATTCAAAAATAATTATTAGAATATTTAAAACACAGGCAATATGACAATATTTTCCAGACACAGATTGATGTGTATTTTTAAATGACCAATTAAGGATTATTTGCTAGTATTTCTGTTTTATACAAGGGTATTATTTTGCTTTAATTATCAGCAACAGAACTTAAATTGAATGTCACCTATATGAATTAGCTACATGGGTGTATGAGATGGGATGGGGGTTGCGGCACTTTCAGGGCAGTTTGATTGGTCAGCCCCCCATCCCCAAGAAAATGTCCAAAAGCCTATCATTAGTCACATTCTATCAGTCCTCTTTAAAACTACTTACTAAATGCAAATTTAGAATACCAAACTTAAGATTGACAAGATATTGGAGCAGACACATAAAAAATTATTTTTGTTTTGAAACCAGATACCAAGAAAAAAATATTGACAGAACCGTTCAGATAACAAACTGGTGAAGTATAATTTTAGTACTAGCACAAAATAATGTAAACATTAATCAATCTTTGAAAATATTATCAACCAAAATAAGTTGGAGCTTACTGGTGAGAACCCCCCCCCCCCCCCCCCACACCGCCCCGTTATTTCTCTTTGAGCCTCTAAGATTGTTGGATACTCATTTTGTGAGCTTTCGAAAAAATGCTAAATGCTGTCAGGTTATAGATGGGGGGGGGGGGGGGGGGGGGGGGGGGGGGGGGGGGGGTTAAAAAGGTGTACACACTAAATTACTTGTGGAGACAAGACATGGCATTTTCTTGCAGTTATCGTGCAATATATTTCTCCCTTTGTATTGTAATAGTTTGTATACAAACTATACATCACATGTTGTATCTGTAGTAAATGTGGACAACCAAAAGCATTTATTTGTAAGTGCAGCCCATTTCAAACAAAAGTTATCAAGACTTGAGGTAAATAAAAAGAAGGCTAAATTTCAAGTCAGAAACTTTATAATGTTGAAAAATAAAGTGCTAACTTACCAAGACTGTAGAGTTCACTCAGAATGGAATCTCAAACTGCCTCAATTACACTGAACGATCGAATGAATGCCCCTGAACATATTGCACAAAATGTCTTTTCTCGTCCAATGTGTACTTTTGTCACAATGCAGAACAGAAATGACCGATGTCCACATGCGATAGCCTGGTGGCAGTAGCGCATGAAAAGTCAAGCCGAGTTCAAACTTCTATTTTAGTTTCAGTTTGAAAAGCATGAAATTTAAACAGAGGCTCAGAGCGGCCAGTTTGCACCGTATTTAAATTAAAATCCTTGTACATTTTCCATCCTCCAGATATAATGATGCCTGCACACACACCTTTGAAAACACATTTCAGACCTCATAATTTGTGACGTCTGGTATGATGAATGCAATCTTTTGAGTTTTAAGTGGCCGGACCGACATTTTTTGGGGAACAGAATGAATCAACAGCGATTCTACAGGTGGCAAGGTCAAAGACTTAAGACTGGTTCTCTGGCAAAATTGCCCGTTTCTCTCTAAAATTCTTTCAACCATTCAAATCGTTGACTATTTAATTAAATTAGCGATTAATTACAGTGAATTATTTTTCAGGGTTGGGTGTGTAATAAATACAGAACCACACTTATGTTTGAATGGGTTAACGATTACTGGACTCGAGCGAGTGGCGCTGGGATAACCACTCGAGCCTACCAGCTCGAGCGAGTGGCGCTGGGATAACCACTCGAGCCTACCGGCTCTCGTGGTATCCCTGCGCCACTCGCTCTCGTCCAGTAATCATTAACCCATTCAAACATAAGTGTGGTTCTGTATATTTATTTCTGTGAAGCCTTGAAAAACCTTGAATATGGCAAGAAAATGGCTTTGAAAAACCTGGAATCCACTTACTAATTAGCTGCAGAATCTCTGCAAATGTCTTATTGGACTTCAGTATTTTTTCAGCAATGAGAAAGTTCTGCTATTAGTTGATTTCAGCCGTTTCATGCGCAAAATACAGAAAATTCATTTTATGTAAATTTATATGAAAATGATAATGCATACTCTGTTCATGTAAATTTAAAAAAATAAAATCTCAGTAATTTAACTATTTTTATAAAAAAAAACAAGCATAATTCTTTTCCATAAAGCCTTCTGGCTTTGCCTGATGTAACACTGGCATATTGTCTCACATGAGATAGTCGTTCCACCTCATTTCAAAGAAACAAAAGAACAAAGAAGATGCACACTATCAGGACGATACTCAGGTGGGGAGAAGTGTCTTTTTTGCTTGCCTGATTGAAAGTCAGGGTGGACTTTATTGATCACTCTTGTCCATCGTCCGTGAACATGGTGTTTGCGACTTCTCCTCCAAAACGGCTGAACCGATTAAGTGAAATTTGAGATGATTGTTTGTTATGACATTGCATTTTGATTTTGTTCAAATCAAGTTGCCCCAACCCTGGGTAGGGCCACGCCCAAAAAGTGTGCCTAAATCTTAAAATATCTTCTTCTCATGAACCAGCAGTAGCAGATACTTGATATTTGGTGTGCAGCTTCCTTTTGTGGTGTAGACTCAGATTTGTTCAAGAGAAGTTCGAAGTTCGAGGGGCTATATTTGCCATCATCATGGGAGGGGCAAGAATTTTGGCCCTGCCCAAAATTTGTATTTTCTAAACCGAGAGGCTGATTTGAACCAAATTTGGTATGAGGGCTTATTGGTTCATAAGTACTTAATATATGCCAAACAAATTTTTCCCGTCACCCCATGGGAACCACAGGAGCTAAAAATAGAAAAAAATTAAAATGCCCATATCTCCAAAACTGCACGGCATTGAGAATTTTTATGTGGTTTGAAGCTTCCCTAGGACCAGCAGAAAGGAGTGGTCCAAAAAAATTACCATCAGTTTTATCATAGGGTACTTTTCCAGGACTAACCATGACCGTGACAGTCTTACGGGTGGAGGAAGCCGGAGTACCCGGAGAGAACCACCGAACAACGGCGAGTAGCTGTCAGCTCCCCTACATACCAACTCCACACAAGCAGGGTTAGCATTGGTTGAAGACAGGTGCACCATCGACGTGCAGTATGCCTTAGTACACAACGTCACCGTGCCCCCACGCGGGCAAAGGGGGTGAAGTGTCTTGCCCAAGGACTCAACGCAGTTGCCGCAGGTGGGATTCGAACCAAGGACCTCTCGCCTTGCAGCCTGCACCTCTACCTACTGAGCCACCGCACCCCCGTTTCATCCTCAACTGCCGAATTTAAAACTGATCGCCTGTACTGTATCCAACAATTCCTCCAATGTAAGTGTATTTCAGAAAAAGCTTCCCAGACACTTACCTCATCACGGCAGAAATCAACCAACAAACAGTATGGTTATGCATGGCAAAATTAGTGTATGTGATGTAATAGACAAGAGATTAATCACTTTCAGCCAACTAAAGTTCAGATTGTAATGATTTATCTGATACAGGGTTATAAAGTGTTGTTACCACCAAAAGAAGTATATTGATTCAGACACTTATCTCCATTGATAGATCAGAATTTACCTCTTCACCACTAACTTCTAAGTTTTTGAAGGATTTTTTCAACTGTAAACTGCCCAAACCACGTTATACAGCAACATGGGATGTTTTGCAGGTTCTAGCCTATCTCAAAACATTATATCCTTTGCTGAAATTGAAGCTAGAATTATTGACCAAGAAATTGGCATGTTAAATGGCTCTGGTCTCTCCCCAAAGACCACAGAGATTTGTTTCTTTCAAACTAAGTGATATGCAGGTACATACTGATGAGGTCATTTTTATAACTTCTCCACATTACAAAAAACCTCCAGACCAGGTCATTTTTCATATACAGTGAAATTATTTCAATCTCAAAAGACACTTTGCATCTTTTGCTCATTGCAAGAATATTTAAAGAGAACACAACACAGTAGAAAATCTAATAATTTATTTTTTCCTTAAAACCAAACACCCTGTTTCAACATCTGGTTTTGCAGGGTTGGTTTCCAACTGCTTGTACAAAACTGGTATCAAACAATCCTTCAAAGTGCATTCCACTAGGGGGGGCTACAACTGCTACTGCAATGCAGAAGAGTGTTTCTTTGCATCAGGTACTAAAGACTGCAGAGTGGTGATTTGCTAACACTTTGCATCATTTTTATTTCCGGTACATGTATGCAGCATGATACGCTTTCAAGATCTTTTCCATCATAGAATGGATGGAATAGATCTGGAAAGCGTATCATGCTGCATACATGCTGGTGTTGTGTCCTGAAAGTAATTGGCATTTTTTGATTTATAAACTCATAGACTTTTGTCGTGACACTTGTTCACACTGATGATGACTCTTCAACAATTTGAATGTTTCGTGGAGACTCTTTTCCATAACAGTGTTATGCCTGATCAGAGGAACTTGAGCACACTTGTTTATCAGTGATATTAAACTTCACACCATTTTACCAGTCCTATTCATGTTTATCATGGGGGTTTCAATGAACCATATTCAATGATAAAAGCTGGGAGCGTGGTGGCTCCGTAGGTAGAGGTGCAGGCTGCAAGCCGAGAGGTCGTCGGTTCGAATCCCACCTGCGGCAACCGCATTGTGTGCTTGGGCAAGACACTTCATCTCCATTGCCCGCGTGGGGTGCGATGACTCCGTGTACAAAGGCATACTGCACGTCGATGGTACGCATGTCTTCAACCAATCTAACCCTGCCTGTGCTGCAGTGCGGAGTTACGATGTTGGGGAGTTGGCAGCTGCTCGTCGTTGCTCAGTGGTTCTCTCCGGGTACTCCGGCTTCCTCCACCTGTAAAACTGTCATGGTCATGATTAGCCATTGTGCATAAATATGTGACCTTAAACATCAATAAATAAATAAATTTATAAATGATAAAAGCTTTGAAATCATGCCAGTGTTACATCCGGCAAAGCCAGAAGGCTTTATGGAAAGAATCCCCCACCTCATCCAAGCATCCGAAGGATGTGCTGAATGTGGGAGATTCTTTGAATACAAGCCTGTAGGCTTGGAAGATGTAACACCCACCCTAAGTTTCTTTGTCAGTTTCATTTCATAATATTTATTTCAAACATATCTCAACAAAGTTCTTCTCGCCACACCCTAGTTGGCAGTGTCTCCTTCTTTATAACTGAATATGGTATGCTTTAAAAATACACTTCTCCCAATCTGAGTATCGCCATTGTAGTGTACATCTCCTTTGTTCTTTTGTTTCTTTGAAATGAGGTGAAACGACTATCTCGTGCAAGACTATATGCCAGTGTTACATCCTCCAAGCCTGCAGGCTTGTATTCAAAGAATCTGCCACATCCAGCACATCCTTCAGATGCTTGGATGAGGTGGGGGATTCTCACAAATTTGTCATTGAAATATCTGACTTTGTGCTAATTTTAGCAAGTTCATATGCAAACCCCTCTTATCCCTGTTTTTCAGATGTACTGAACAAGACAGAAGAATTTAATGACATGTACCTGTTGAAAGATACTTTAAATTGTTTAAGTAATTTGTTGTACAAAAGTGAGAAATGTCGGAGGGATTTTTATGATGCTCAGGGTAAGTAACATGCTGCAATATTTGTATGTGCTTCATGAACACAGGTTGATACTGTGGAGCCTTGTTAATCCTTTACCCAATGTAGCAACCAAAACCGGCCAGTGCTATTCACAAAAATCATCATTATACCCCCACTTTCGAAGAAAATGGGGGTATACTGGATTACATGCATCCGTCCATCCATCCATCTGTCTGTCCGTCTATCTGTGCATCCGTGTGTGAGTGCGTCCGAGAATATTCATAACTTAAGTAAATTATTATTTTTTATAATATTTGTTGGTCATAGGTATCCCCACACTAGTTATTTTTTATTTTTTTTATTATTATTTTTTTTAGCTCACCGAAGGGAGCTTAACTTATCACTTGCCGTACGTCGCCCGTCGTCGTTCGTCCATGGTCGTGAACATTTTTCAAACGACTTCTCCTCTGAAACCACTGGTCCGATTTTCACGAAACTTCATGTGGATGTTCATTACTATATGGCAATTCATGTTTGTTCAAATGAAATGGCCACATCCCTTGTGGGCTCTGTATGGGGCATAACTCTGATAGCACCATATGAATTATAGAAAAATTATTAAAAAATCTTCATGAATTATAGAAAAATTATTAAAAAATCTTCTTCTCCAGAACCAGTGGGCAGAATCTTTTCATACTTGGTATGCAGCATCTTGGTATGGGTCTGATTCAAGTTTATTCAAATCGGCCCCCTGGATTCATATTTGGGCTCACTATAGAAGCCCAAATTCGAACTTAGTGCATTTCAGGCAAATTTCTTAAAAATCTTCTTCTCCAGATCCAGTAGGCAGAATCGTTTGATATTTGGTATGCAACATTGTGGGGTGGATCTGATTCAATTTTGTTCAAATCAGCACCCTGGATTCATATTTGGGCTCAGTATAGAAGCCCAAATTCGAACTTAGTGCATTTCAGGCAAATTTCTTAAAAAATATTCTTCTCCAGATCCAGCAGGCAGAATCTTTTGATATTTGGAATGCAACATTATGGGGTGGATCTGATTCAAGTTTGTTCAAATCGGCCCCCTGGATTTATATTTGGGCTCAGTATAGAAGCCCGAATTCGAACTTAGTGCATTTCAGACAAATTTCTTAAAAAATCTTCTTCTCAAGATCCAGCAGGCAGAATCTTTTGATATTTAGTATGCAACATTGTGGGGTGGATCTGATTCAAGTTTGTTCAAATCGGCCCCCCCCTGGATTCATATTTGGGCTTACTATAAAAGCTTGAATTCGAACTTAGTGCATTTCAGGCAAATTTCTTAAAAAATCATCTTCTCCAGATTCAGCAGGCAGAATCTTTTGGAATTTGGTATGCAACATTGTGGGGTGGATCTGATTCAAGTTTGTTCAAATCGGCCCGCCTGGGTTCATATTTGGGCTCAGTATAGGAGCCCAATTTGAACTTAGTGCATTTCAGGCAAATTTCTTTAAAAATCTTCTTCTCAAGATCTAGCAGGCAGAATCTTTTGATATTGGGTATGCAGCATGCTTAGGGGGGTGAGATTCAAGTTTGTTCAAGCCTAGTCCCTGGTTTCATATTTGGGCTCACTGTGGTAGCCTGAATTATAACTTAGTTCAAAATGAGGAATTTTCTTTAAAAATCTTCTTCTTCAGATCCAGCAGTCGGAATGTTTTGATATTTGGTATGCAGCATCCTTAAGGGGGTGAGATTCAAGTTTGTTCAAGCCATGTCCCTAGGTCCATATTTGGGCTCACTGTGGGAGCCCAAATGATAACTTAGTTCAAAATGAGGAATTTTCTTTAAAAATCTTCTTCAGATCCAGCAGTCGGAATGTTTTGATATGTGGTGTGTAGCATCCTTAGGGGATGAGATTCAAGTTTGTTGAAGCCAAGTCCCTGGGTCCAAATTTGGGCTCCCTGTGGGAGCCCGAATTATAACTTAGTCAATATGAGTAATTTTTAGCTCACCGAAGGAAGCTCAACTTATCACTTGCCGTCCGCCGTCCATCGTCGTGAACATGTCTCAAATGACATCTCCTCTGAAACCACTGGTCAGATTTTCACGAAACTTCATGTGGATGTTTATTACTATATGGCAATTCATGCTTGTACAAATGAAATGGCCACATCCCTTGGGGGCTCTGTATGGGGCATAACTCTGATAGCACCGTATGAATTATAGAAAAATTATTAAAAAATCTTCTTCTCTAGAACCAGTGGGCAGAATCTTTTGATACTTGGTATGCAGCATCTTGGTATGGGTTTGATTCATGTTTATTCAAATCGAGTCCCTTGATCAATTTTGGGGCTCACTGTGGGGACCTGAATTTTTACCTAGTGCAATTTAAGAAAAAAAATTTTAAAATCTTCTCCAGAACCAATGGGCAGGATCTTTTGATATTTGGTATACAGCATTTTGGTATGGGTCTGATTCAAGTTTGTTCAAATTGAGTCCCTTGATCAATATTGGGGCTCCCTACAGGGGCATGAATTTTTCCTTAGTGCAATTTAAGGAAAAATCTTCTTCTCCAGAACCAGTGGGCAGAATCTTTTGATATTTGGCATACAGCATCTTGGTATGGGTCTGATTGAAGTTTGTTCAAATGGAGTCTCTTGATCAATTTTGGGGCTCACTATGGGGACCTGAATTTTTACTTAGTTCAATTTAAGAAAAAAAATTCAAAATCTTCTCCAGAACCAATGGGCAGGATCTTTTGATAATTGGTATACAGCATCTTGGTATGGGTCTGATTCAAGTTTGTTCAAATTAAGTCCCTCGATCAATATTGGGGCTCACTAAAGGGGTGTAAATTTTTACTTAGTGCAATTTAAGAAAATTTCTTTAAAAATCATTTTTTCCGTAACCGATGGGCAGAATCTTCTGATATTTGGTATACAGCATCTTGGTATGGGTCTGATTCAAGTTTGTTCAAATTGAATCCCCCGTTCAGTATTTAGGATCACTATGGGGGTGTGAATTTTTACTTAGTGCAATTTAAGAAAAAATCTTTAACAATCTTCTTCATCAGAACCAGTGGGCAGAATCTTTAGATATTTGGTATGCAGCATCTTGGTATGGGTTGGATTCATGTTTGTTCAAATTGAGTCTTTTGATCAATATTTGGGCGCACTATGGGGGCGTGAATGTTTACGTTGTGCAATTCAAGGAAAATTCTTTAAAAATCTTCTTCAGAACCATCATGCAGAATCTTTTGATATTTGATCAGCAGCATTGTCGCATTCAGTCCTGTTGATGTTTTAGCTCCACAGAGAGTATAGATTTACTCTGTAGAACCTTAAGAATAGCTTTTGATAAAATTTGTGTCTTAACATTATGGAACATTCGGTGAGCGCCTAAGGCCCCCTGGGGCCTCTTGTTTTTTATTACTTGTTCACTTTGTCCATCCGAGCCAAATTTTGTCTGTTCAGCCTGTATCTCGGGTATCGAATGTTCTATTGCAATGAAATTTTCCATGAACACTGCTTATGGTATAGGCTTTAAAAAAAGGATTCAACGATATTTCTCACATTCTCCTTTTTAGAGTTATCCTCCTTTTTTGACTTAGAAATTGTAGGAAATAGACATTATTTGTCTGTTCAGCCTGCATCTCAGGTATGGGTTATCAGGTTTCAGTGAAATATGGCATGCAGTTTGCCAATGACAAAGGCTTCTGCCTCATTGCATAAAACTTCCAAACACCAAACAATTTACCATACCTTTTGACTTAGAAATTGTTGGAAATTGTTGAAAACTTTCGAAGAAAATGGGAGGGGTTGCATACTGGATTGGGGTTATCGGATTTCAATGAAATATGGCATGCGGTTTGCCTATGACAAAGGCTTCTGCCTCATTGCATAAAACTTCCAAACACCAAACAATTTACCATACCTTTTGACTTAGAAATTGTTGGAAATTGTTGAAAACTTTCGAAGAAAATGGAAGGATGGGGGGGGTATACTGGATTGCATCCATCCATCTGTGCACCCGCCCGTCAGTCCATACGAGAATATTCATAAATAATATTTGTTGGTCATAAGTATGCCCACACAAGGCGGTACACCATGTGGGGGTATGCACCAGATGAAAGTCCAGCTCTTGTTTAATTTGCAATATTTTTTAGCTCACCTGACTGAAAGTCAGGGTGAGCTTTTCTTATCACTCTTCGTCCGTCGTCTGTCCGTCTGCATTAACAAATGACTACTTATGTGGCTACGAGTTAGTAAAACAGGATACTTATGTGGTTAAAGAGCCACGTAACAGAATCTCTTATTGTGGGGGGGGGGGGGGGGGGTGATAAATGTAGAGTAGGTTAGGGCATTCCAGGGTGGGGTTTAGGAGTGGGGTGGGGGTCAGTGAAGGGGTGGTGGTGTTTGAGCCTCTTTCTCCTAAACCACTGGCAACATTTTAATTAAATTTCATATAAGTAGTGGTTATATAGAGGCATTTTGATTTTTATCCAAATTAGGTTTTGGCTCATATTGAGCAGAGGAGTGGGGAAAAAATGGCCCAATTTTTTGAAAATCTTCTTCTAATGAACCACCAGTAGCAGAGACTTGATATGTGGTATACAGAGTCCTTTTGAGGTTTAGAATCAAGTTTATTCAAGAGAAGTTATTCAGGCATTATATGCCTTCGTTATGGGAGGGGCAAAAATTTTTGCCAGTCCCAAAATTTCTATTTTCCAAACCGAGAGGCAGATTTGAACCAAATTTGAAATGAGGGCTTATTGGGTCATAAGTACTTAATTTGTGCCCAATTTTTTTTTCCTGTCGCCCCATGGGAACCGCAGGAACTAAAAATAGAAAAAAATTAAAACGCCCATATCTCCAAAACTTCACAGCACTGAGAATTCTTATTTGGTGTGAAGCTTTCTTAGGACCAACAGAATGGAATAGTGAAAAAAAATTGCCATCAGTTTTATCATGGGGTACTTTTTGGGGACTTTGAAAAAGTGCTGAGTCAGCATTTTTTAACACTGTGGGTAATGGGAAAAACATGTAAGACTACTTTTCTCCCAAACCACTGCTCCAAAACCTTTCAAATTTCACATATAACATCTTTGGAAGATTGTTTCACATGTTTATTGAAATCAGTTCCCTGGGTCCATATTTGGGCTGTATGGGAGCTCAAATGTTTAAATTAGTGCAGTGTGAGGAATATTCTTTAAAAATCTTCTTCTTCAGATCTACCAATAAGAATCTTTTGATATTTGGTATGCAGCATCCTTAGGGGGGTGAGATTCAAGTTTGTTCAAGCCAAGTGCCTGGGTTCATATTTAGGCTGAAAATTTGGGGCCCCGTTCCGGACTTAGAAATTTTGAACCAAAATCCGGAAATTTTTTTTTTTTTTGTTTTTTTACGCATTTCGTTCAATTTTAAGACAAAAAAAATTATTTTTTTTTACACTGAAACTTTGGGGTCCTGGTGAGACTTAGAAAATTTCTGACCCAAATCCGGAAATTTTGTTTTGTTTTTTTTGCTTTTCGGTCAGTTTTAAGACAAAAAAAAAATGGTTTTCTTTACACTGAAAATTTGGGGTCCGGGTGGGACTTAGGTGGGACTTAGAAAATTTTGGACCAAAATCCGGAATTTTTGTTGTTTTTTATGCGTTTCGGTCAATTTTAAGACAAAAAGTCCCCATGGGAACCCCGGGAAGTAAGCAGCACTTGTTTACTGTGGTAAACCAGTTCCGCTTTACTAGTAAAATAGGACCCAGTCACCAATGCTTGGGGTGAAAGTCCTCTAAAATGGGCAACATGTAGATCAACGATTGACTAAACTTGACTTCATCTCCATGTTGTGTCACGATTAGCCATGGTGCATAAATATGTGACGTTAACCACCAATAAACAAATAAACAAACAAGACAAAAAGAAAATATTTTTTTTACACTGAAAATTTGGGGTCTGAGTGGGACGTTTTTTATGCGTTTTAAGAAGAAAAAAAAAATTTAGGCTGAAAATATTTTGTTTGAGAAAAAAATCTGTTTTTTATGCGTTTATTTCAATTTTGGGACGTAAAAGTCCAGGAACTGAACATAGAAGGAAAATCCTGTGTATTGTGTGTGCACAATCGCTTCATCTAGTTGGTATATGCTTTTCTCAGGAGGGGCATATGCAGCTTATTCAAGTCCCTGGTTTGAAATTTAGACTATCATGTCAGGTGAGTACCCTCAGGCCCCCTGGGGGCCTCTTGTTTCATTTTTTGTCTGAAAAACATAGCTTATGACCCCTCATTGTAATGAACTTGTTGAGCTTGTTCCAATGATGGGCCATAAGCTGTTTTTGGTGCAAAAAATGAAAAAAATTAGTTATTCAAGAATTTTGTTTGCAAGTGTTGTGTGCCTTTCGTGTTAAGTAAAGTGTTAATTGAATAGCCATTTTGGCACTGCACTTAAAATTATTCAGTTAACAGGAGTATTCAACTTAACAGGAATTTGGACACTTTCCTGTATTCTAAAGATAACTGGGTATTTATTCTATTGTATCTTGCCTGGCACAGGTGTGTCAAACAAGATATAATAGAGTAAATGCCTGTGTTGGATGTACTTAGGCCAAATTTGTCTGTAAACATAGACTGTGGTACCCCTGTGAGACCCTGTGGTAACCAAGCAGCTGTTTTTCACTGGTAAAATAAGACCCAGTCACCAATGCTTGGGGTGGAAGTCTTCTAAAATGGGCAACATGCCTCTAAACGATTGACTAAACTTGACTTATATCCATGTGGTGGTCACGATTAGCCATTGTGCAGAAATATGTGACCTTAAACACCAATAAGTAAATAAATAGAGTTTGGTCTTGGATCATCAAATTTCACAGGTGCTCTATGCAAGAGAAAAGGATGAACTCAATTGATTTGGTGGTCAAAACTTGAAGGTCAAGGTCACATGATGCTTTAACCTGAAAACAGTTTCCTGACTCTCACTTGTTGACAATGCTTTGTCCTTTGATCATGAAAACTAAACAGATGCACTTCCCATGGGAGAGAGATGAACCCTATCTATATGGATTTCAAAGGTTCAAGTCAGAGAGTGCTGTAACCTGAAAACACTTTCCTGTCTCAAACTCAACAATGCATTAGCCTAGTATGATAATACTTTACAGATACACAGAAACGAACCTTGTCAATTAAGGGTCCAAAAGTCAAGGTCACAGGGTGTGCCATCCTTATCCATCCATCCCTTTTGGTTTCCAGACTCTAATTGGCAAGACTCTAATTTGAAAATGCCCAGGGGAAAGGGATGAACCCTATTGATGGGATGTGGAGGATCGAGTTGGTCAAAAGGTTATGGTCCCAGGGTGTTCTAACCCCAAAATGGACCTTAACGTGACATAGATTTGCCTAGGATGGTGAAACTAATCAGGTACACTGCCAAGGGGACAGGGATAAACCCTAACACAATTGTTCTTAAACATACTGTTAGAGATACTCAAGCCCCAATTCACACCTAGGACAGTCGGACACAAAGTAAACAAGTGCTAATGCTTGCATTATCAGATTTTATGGCTACATCACTGTCTAGGACCCCATCCGGGACCTTTGTTGCATCATTCATACCTCATGGTAGACATCTGAGGAATCAAGTTTGTTCATAAGAATTATTATATCCACTAGGAAACGGATATAATGAAGAGGTATGTCGGCCCATCCACCTGTCTGGAAAATTGTTTATGCAATAAATTGGACATTTGTTATCAGATTTCCGAATTTATGGTGTGCTGAATCACATTATCATTGTCTTGAACCAGTTCGATAACCACCACGATGGAAATTAAGAGAGTTATTACCCTTTGTGTGTAGAAATGCAATTCAATATAAGCCTAAATTGAACAGGAGTCATCAGATTTCCATAAAGTTTCACATTAGAGCTGGGAGGTTTTGATTTTTAAGATTCTGTTTTGGTTTTGGTGCAGTTTCAGGAAAAACCTCGGTTTTGGTTTACTTTTTCTATGTGTTTAGGAACAGATAGTAAATAACACTTCAGGCTCCTTAAATTGGAAAAAATCTGCAATAGTTTGTGAGACAGCATTGACCTTAAAAGCCCTGTCTGTAAGTATCTCCATTGAGTTGAATATAGCCTAACTTGCCTTTGATCATTCTTAAGGGTTCTGGGGGAACATCCACTGGATGAGTTAATAAGGGAGAAAATGTGACAATCAGAACATGACAAGAATTCACCACTTTGCCAGATAGGCTAAGTGATAAGAGTCCATATGGCATCACTAGTCCAGTTCCCCCCAGTAAGATAGTTTGATCAGTTTATACACAAACACAGTAATACAGCTCTATTTAACATGCCCCTTTATATTGATCTCGCCATGGATTTATGTGAATACTACGATACATTGTTAAGGAGTAAGGGAGTTATTGACCTTTGATTATTCCATTTCACATGAATTTTTAATGGGTATGTGAAATGTCTTTGACCAGGGTTGTCTGTGAGCTGTGTTCAGTAAAGAGATAAAAAGTGTAAGTGCCTGAAAAATGTTTTCACATTCTTTAGCATTTTCAGTATCTTCAACCAGATGCAAATGATATCTGTTAATGTGTTTTGCTTTGATACAATTATTGGACAGTATCACCCTGCACTCCAATTAATTGTCATTGAACATTTGAGCTTAATGGTTTTGGATCACCAAAAGTAATCTGGCCGTTTACAGGTATGGGTTTGACAGTGCCACTAAAGGATGCAGAACTAAATAAAAAAATAACTTGATTGTTCAAACTTAAGTAAATCAGGTTTTGATTCCTGTTATGGGCCACATTTCCTGTTAGTATTTGAGAAAAATGTATCAATAAAATGTAAAAGATAAAAAAATATGAAACAATCTGATTTAAGTCCTTGGTAAAGAGGGTAATGACATAAAAAGGCAAGAAAATTACATGTTAAATAATGATTGGAGTTTGTACATTATATTACATTTATTTTTTTTTTGCCTCCTGACTTGGGTTGGGTGGCATGGAGGGATTGAAGTATGTGTGAGTGTATATTTGTGGTTGTGTGTGTCTGAGTGAATAACTTAAAACAATTGGGGCTACAATCATCAAACTTGACACAATTATAAAGGACAATGTCACACAGCACAGCTGAGTCTGTAACTTCAATGTCAGGGTTACATTTGAAAGTCACACTTAAAATCGGTCAATATTCATGTATCAGTCATAACATAGAAGCCAATGGAACTACAATTATCAAACAGCAAATAGAGTTAAGGACAGTCAGAAATTGTGCCTCATATAATAGATGGTTGTGCATCAATAAGGTCAAGGTCATACTTGACATCCATATGTTCAAGGTCACAAATCATGTCTCGGGCATAACTCAGAAACTATTGGGGCAACTTCACACAATTATAAAGGACAATGGGAGAATGTGTCACACACACCATAGCCGAATCTGCAGGTTTAAGGTCAAGGTCAAAATCTCTTAATATTCATGCCTCGGTCATAATTCAGAAAATGAATTAAACTACAATTATCAAACCTTAAACAAATGTTAAGAAAAAAGCAGAAGGTGTGTCATGTGTAATAATTGCTTTCACATCTTCAAGGTCAAGGTCTTATTTGACCTCAATATGTTCAAGGTCACAAATCCTGTCTCAGGCATAACTCAGAAAGTATATGAGCTACAGTCGCCGCATTTCACATTGTGATAAAGGACAGTAGGAGGATGTGTCACACACCACAGCCTGGTCTGTAATGTCAAGACGAAGGTCAAATTTTAAAGTGACACTTGTGTCTCAGCCCTAACTCAGAAACTAATCAAACCACGATTATCAGACTTCATACAAATGTTAAGGACACTGAGATGTGTAGCACATAACACTTGCTTGCACATGTTCAAGTTCAAGGTCATACTTTAGTACATGCATTGAGGGTCACATATCATGCCTCAGGCATAACTCAGAGACTGTTCTGTCTACAATCATCAAACTTAATGTAATCATTAAGGTCAGCTCCATTTAGTGTTTTTTTTGTTGTTTTTTTTGGGGGGGGGGGGGGGGAGGAGGGGCTTGTTTCCTCCAGTGACATTTCTTGTTTTATTTTTTCAGGATTGAGAATAGCTCTGATGCTGCTAACACAGCCCTACATAGATAATACTATAACAAAAGCCATTCTTAAGCTGATGAAAATATTCTTGAATTCATATCCCGAAAATTGTGGAGTAGAAAACTTCAGCAAGTCAGGGTATGTGATAAATAGAGATTATCAGTACTGTGAAGTTTCCTGGCATGCTGTATCTAGAGATGGGCAATATAGTGAAAAACCGAACTGATACTGATATCATGGGGATACCGAAAAACCAAACCGAACCATTCGAAGACTGATACATCTGAATTTTCAAATTTTCCTATATTTGCTATTTACAAGTGCCTGTTGAGGCTTGATCATAGTTGAAAGGTTCATATCTTATCATCCTACCTTACAATTGTTTACTACAGGCTTGCACTACAGAGGAAGACCCCAACTCGGATAAAATACTCTATTTTAATCTTTCCCAAGAGATTTGGGAAAGAAAAGTGGTGTAAAAACACCACGAAAAAATAAGCCAAAACTGGGTCGAGCACCATCGGCGCACACCCAGAAGGGGACGCTCTTCTCTTAGTACAATTCCACAACTTCCGTTAACCAGTGCGCAAACAGTCATCAAACCATTCTTTTTTTGTCTGCTGCAAGTGAAGGACATCTCGCCATTTGTATTACGAAACACTGATAATTCAACTCGTCGATAATGGTTCCCTGTGACTGGAATTATGGATCTGAAGATCGTATAATAACAGGACTGTGTTTTATATATTCTCGTTAATATTTTCAACCACATTTTCATTAAATTTTATGAATATTTTCCGATGTTGCGCATGATTTTCGAAATCGTTCCGTGCGGTTCGGACATAAAATTTTTCGGTTGATAAATTTTATTATTATTATTGGAGTTAGGTGTCAATGAGGGACTTCTTCACTCTGTTGAGGGCAGAATTTCTGTTTTTTAGGTCCCTGTCAGCCGTCTGGGTTCTGTTGTGTACCCACCGTTCTTTTTTCTGCCACCTTTCTCTCGTAGTTGGGGGTGTTCTTCTACTTTCTGTATCTGTTGAGTTCATCTTTTTCTTCTACTGCTCTCACCTCTGTTATGTCCAGTTCGGTTCCTTTAGGACAGTGCCTTCTGCCCTCGCTTTTGGTGCTTTCTCATGGCTGTTCCTCCCGCACCTGTGGGAGGTGGGGGGGGGGGGGGGGGTAACACTGTCATTTTGGGGCCTCCCGACACGACCACGTCTGGTGAGAGTTATACCCCCTCCGTGGGGGATGTGCAGCTCCTCACGCACCTGGGGGGGGGGGGGGGATGCTGTTTTGCCCGGCACGACCATGTCTGGTGAAAGTTATACCCCCTCCGTTGGGGATGTGCAGTTTTTTTACCATGGTGGATACTGCAGGAGCTGTTGGATGTCTGGTGAAGAGATGCCTGGTTCCGGGACTATGCGCCCTCTCCAGTAGACATCTGAGGCTGTCACTAGGGTTGTGACTCCTCCTTTGGAGGCTGAGCTAGGTTGCTCTCTCCCCTTTTCCACCAGTTTCAAAAGCTCCCGTCGTATCTGCTGCTACTGTTGTTCCGTCAACAACATCATTGGTCACCATTTTAGCCGGCCTTGGCTTATCCCTGCAGGTGTCTTCAGTGATGTCTGTAGTGTGGATGTGGGGTATCGGCCTCAGCCTTCCCTGACTTCAACTTGTCAAAGTCAGAAGTGGCTGCCGACCTAACCCCCTGATGTGTCCTCTCAGCCGTTGAGCACAGCTGTTTTATCCCTGCAGGGGTCTGCAGAGGTGTCTGGTAGTGTAGACGTAGGGTAACGGCTCAGCCTTCCCTGACTTCAACTCGGCAAAGTCGGAAGTGTCTGCCGACCGAACCCCCTGTTGTGTCCTCTCCACCGTTGAGCACAGCAGTTTTATCCCTGCAAGGGTCTGCAGAGATGTCTGGTAGTGTAGACGTGGGGTATTGGCTTCAGCCTTTCCTGACTTCAACTTGGCGAAGTTGGAAGGGGCTGCCGGCCGAACCTTCTACTGTGGTCTCTCAGCCGTCGAGTACCTCAGTTTTTCTCATTGGATTCCGATGTTCATGGTGGGGTCACCATAAGCTCCGTGGCGTTTCCGTCCACGTACTCTGGTCCCATGGCCAGTTTTGCGGGACCAACGCTTTTTGTGCAGCCTGGATCTTCTGTCCCGCAGAGGTCCAACTCTCCTGAGTTTCAGCTCTGTAGATCCTCGGGGTATGTCATACCCCAATACACATCTGACTTCAGATGTTTTGGCTGCAGCCCGTCGCCCCGCGTCGGGTGTATTTGAGGATTGTGACCCTTTGCTGGTAAATGGGTCAGGAGTGAAGCCACTTTGTCAGTTCGTTCCCACGTCGAACTGTTCCGACACAGTCAGTGAGCTTAGGGAGGCCCTCTCCTTGCTTACTTAGGTTCTGTCCAAGAGCCTTTTCCGTTGCTTCCAGCAAGGCTACGAGTGGTTTCCGGGTGCCCCCTGTGGCGCCGCCTCCCGGGATTGGAAACAGGCTGCTTTCTGATCCCCCTGGTGTACCTACACCATGGAAGGCATCAGCTGGTTTGCCCTTGATGGGCTATGTGTCTTCCGACTCATGGGATGAGTCTGACATACCTGACGTCGAGAGCCAACAGTCTTCTGACTTGGGGGCAGCTCTTGACTTTGTGTTTGGGTTCCTTCCAGATCTGAAACCATCAAACCTGCCAACGGTGTCAGCCTGACTGCGATCATCGGTCGCACGCCTACAGCCTGTGGAGCAACCTGCTTCTGGGCGCCTTCGACCATGCCTGTCGGTACAGGTGGTTGAAGCTTTTACAGCTTTGGACTTTAAGCTGAGTTCCAAGGCTATGAAGACGTCTTTCTACATCATGGTTGACACTTTTTTGCCTCCGGTGTGTTATCGCTCCTATGATTCCGCCAATCCGTCAGTCTGCCAGACTTTGACGGTCTTGGATCGGGACTCCAACTCCCAAGCCGGCCATTTTTCATATGGAGACTCTGGAGTCCATGTTGGGCTTATCGGGAGAGATGCTGGAATGCTTTCTCTCCTTGATCACGTTGTATCTGCTTTGCTGCTTATCTGCTCCCAGATAAATTTAATGACGAACAGGTTTTTTGTGTGTGCTGTCCAAGGCACTCATGCATCTTCTCACACGCATGCCTGTAACACGGCTAACTTGGAATTAGTTTGCAGGAACGCTGTGCTGGACACATGCCGTTCCGTTCTTGAGGGGCAGTGCGCTGCTCTTCGATCTGCCTCTATCGGCGGGTCCGCTACTATTCCATGGTTCCGTGGTGACGGTCCGGTATGACTCCCCATGTCATTCCATAGATCAGCTGCTGCTTTGTCAGCTTGATTAGCCTTCTGTTGGAGGCAGGGGCCATCCAAAGCCTAACAAGTACCCATCCGCTTCCTCAGTGAATCTAACGGCTGATCCTCCTGCTGCCACCTCTGCTCATTCACAGGGTAAGAGTAGACATCGGCAGGAGTCACCTCGAATTCGTCCCAGATTGAGGCATTCCACTCAGTCGAGAGTGCCTCTTCCAACACAAGTCCCTTTCAACGTTACACGTTGGGAACTTTTGATCATGGAGATAGGCCATCTCCTGTTAAAGGGGCCAATCGGGGTTATCAAGAACATTCTTTCAGTGGGATTTTATTCCTGCCTGTTCTTGGTGCCAAAGAAGGACGGCTGACTCACACAGGTTAACGATCTGAGTCTCCTGGCCCAGTCTATTGTTGCTCCTCAGTTCAGCATGGAGGCTTTCTGGTCGGTTCGCCGCTCCATTCCCCAGGATGTTTTCCAGTTCAAGGCCATGCCCTTTAGCCTCGACCTGGATCCTTGGGCCTTCACCCATCTCAAGTCGCATGTATTAGTCTTACATCGCACACAGTCCAGGGTGTCTTCGGCATATCTAGTCAATATCCTCCAGAGGCGTTCCAATGCTGCCTTTCTGGAATTGGATGTTGTCACACTGTTGACCCTGCTCACGTCACTAGGGTTCAGAGTCACCGGGAAGAAGTTGGACCTGGTCCCTTCTCCATCGTTTTGTCATCTGGGATGGGCTTCCGTACTCAGCTGGATACGGTGGTGGTTTCCCAGGCAAGGGCTGTGCTTTTCTCAGCCTTTTGCCCTGACTCTGTCCCAGTCCACGTCCGCAACAGCTCGGAGTCTTCCCCGGCTGCTCGGTCTCTGCGGTTCGGTGACAGATCTCATTCCTCTGGGTCAGCTGCATGTCTGACCTCTCCAACACTTACTGCTCAGTCGTTGGAGGCCGAATGTCGATCCTCTGGATCTGGTGCTTCAGTTACCAGAGTCTCTTCCTCGTCACCATCTCTCCTGACAGATGTTCAGTGGATTATGCAGGGAGTTCCATTGGACTTCCCCACGTCCGATCGTGTTCTGATGGCAGTCGCCTGCGATCTCGGATGGTGTGTGATGCTGAATCCTCAAGGTCTTTTCCTTCACAGGTCATGGGACCAGGATCCAGCAGCTCTTCACATCAACATCAGTTTCCGGCAGTGGATCCCCGCCTTTCGAATTGTCAGGTCCTTCTATTGTCCGACAATTCAACACTGGTTGTTTACATTCTGAACCAGGGCAGCACGCACTATGTTCCCATGTACGAATTGGTTCAGGATCTTCTACTGCTCGCTCAGGATGTCAACGACGGGGTGGTGGTCCGTACCTTTCCCGGTCGTCTGAACATCCTAGCCAACTCCCTGTCCCGACGGTGCAGGTTCTTTTCCACCGAGTGGATGCTCCACATGGCGGTGTTCCAGTCTCTTTGCGATCTCTGGGGTCTTCCCACATCGATCTCTTTGCGACTCGTTGGAACCACTTTAGTGTCCCCGTGTCCAGATGCTCTGGCTTTCGCCATGGACGCTCTGTCCCTCCTTTGGAACGGTCTTGTCGGCTACGCCTTCCTGCCAGTTCCGATTCTGCCTCAGGTTCTAGCCCAGATACGAACCTGCAGTTGTCGAATCATTTTCGATCGTCACCTCAGTGGGTGTGGATCAATCTGCTCCGCTCTCTGTGAGCGGCGGTTATGGCACGTCTCCCTCTACATCGTGACCTTCTTTGCCACGGTCGCCCGAGGAGGTTTCACGTCGACCCGACTTCATTGTGCCCTCGTGCATATCTTTTGTCAGATCCTGTCTCCTCCATAGTGGTTTTTTCGAGACATGCAGTGGAGTTGCTTTTCTTCTTCAATGAGGCACTCCACTGGTTTAGCCTCTGCGGCTAAGTGGAATGTCTTCTGTCGATGGTGTGCGGATCACTCTGTTGCTTCTGTCACTCCTTTGATCACACAGATTGCGGAGTTTCTGGTATATGTTTGATTCTGGGGGTCTCCAGCCTGTTTCCATCAATGGGTACAGGTCCATACTTCAGAGACCTTTTTGTATGTGGGACAGCATCGTATCGGCACTATTCCATGCCTCTCCAAGCTTTTTCGGCACTTTTCCTTGCAAAGGCCTAGGACTTTGCAGCTTACCCCAAGATGAAATCTTTCTTGGGTGCTGTTTTGCTTGGGAGGGGGGGGGGGGGGCGTTCGAGCCTTTATCCCAGGTGGATATGTGTTTTCTCACATACAAGACAGCTTTTATGATGGCTTTTGCCTCAGCCAGACGGGTTAGGGAGCTTCACGCCCTCTCGGTTGACCCGGCCTTTTTCTGGAGCTCTCCCACCAGTGTTATGTTTACCAGTGATTGATCCTTTCTAGCCAAGAATCAGATACCGGAAACTACTCCGCCTCCTATCTGTATCGGGACTCTTCCTTCTGTTGAGGGTAAACCCCCTTTGCTCTGTTCAGTTGGAAGGGTAGGATCGATTTTCTGCCTCTTATTCCTGGTCGACAGACGATCTCTCCTGAATCCATTTCTCGATGGATTTGTCTTGCTATTCGTGCAGCTTCTGCTCGTCTAGCGACTGGCAATTGTATTACCAATCATTTTTCTGCCACGAGGTGCGTGCATTGTCTACCCCTTGCGGCTTATACTAACTCCGTCATGTTGCCGGATGTCATGCTGACAGCCTACTGGAGAAATACTACTTTCTCCACTTATCTGCGACAGTTGAAGGTGCAGGCAGAGGACCTTTGTTCTATGGGCCCTCTTTCTTCTGCTCAGGCTGTTGTCTATCCCAGCCATGCGGCTGCTTACAAGGTCAGTTCCAGTTCTGTGCTGTTACTGCCCTTTCTGTCTGTGTGTTGCACATCACCATATGCCTCATCTCTCATTGTCTTTTACTGTTTGTGATGCTATGGTTTGATAGGCCTAGGGACCTCTTCCTCTGTCCACGGTCATGTGTGGGTTCGTTATGTGATTCCCTCCATCCTATTGTCTATTCAGCCTGTAGTAAACAATTGTAAGGTAGGTTGATAAGAAATTTAAATTTTATAGTAAATTTCCTTTCTTATTATACCTACCGCAATTGTTTACATGGAGGCCCTTCCGTCTTCTTATTCGGGTAAGAATCCTTCCTCCCCACTGATCACATAACTCCTGTGTTGGTGGACTCAGAAGAATGGTTTGATGACTGCTTGCGCACTGGTTAACAGAAGTTGTGGAATTGTACTAAGAGAAGAGCATCCCCTACTGGGTGTGCGCCGATGGTGCTCGACCCAGTTTTAGCTTATTTTTTCGTGGTGTTTTTACACCACTTTTCTTTCCCAAATCTCTTGGGGAAAGATTAAAATAGAGAGTATTTTATCCGAGTTAGGGTCTTCCACTGTAGTGCAAGCCTGTAGTAAACAATCGTGGTAGGTATAATAAGAAAGGAAATTTACTATAAAATTTAAATTTTCATGAAAAAAGTGACTGATTTTCTTTTCAGTTTTGTTAACCCTGAATGGACTGGGCAGCTATCCTGAATTCCCACTAGACTACAATTTGTTCATGTCCAATTGCTTAGCAGTTATTTCTAGTCAAGTCTTGGCTGCCTGTTGAGAAATCAGTGCCCAGGTGTTTTGTCTAGGGGGGGATTTTAGGGAGACTTCATGTATCCCTCCAGAAACAATAGGAAGACTGCAGAGTTAAGTAGAGAGACTTCGTAGGCAAGTGGGGAAAATTAAGAATATTTATGTACCACCCCCAGTCTGAAAGTGTGAACAGGACCAGATGTAAGAAGGTTGCTTGGAAGGTACTTTTTCAAGATCCTTCTTGTGCACACTTGTGCCCTGTACAAAGCTTTTCTTGTCATCACTAAATCTTGTTTCATGTGTTTCAATTCCATTTGTGTTTTTCTGGGAATAGATGGCCCAACAGTTAACAGTCGCCAGCAAAACGAAATATAAATACAGTGTTAGAAAATATGTCTGTTCTGTATACATTTTTAGCAGAGAACTTTTTTGCATCCTAAGCGACATAACCTACTTTCAGACTTGGTTATTTTGTTGAGTCGCATAAGTCATCTATTTTCGTTTCGACACTTGAAGCTCCGACTGAAACGGAACAAAATAGAAATAAAAAATCCACAAAAAGCGAAAATGGACAATTGATTCTCCTGTGATTTCAAATAAATGGTCACTTATTTGACGAATGAAAATGCCCATTTATCACACTCAAGCACATTCGATTCTTGAAAATAATCGTTTTTATGCAAACCTTGGATCACTCAGTTCAGCCGTTCCTTATTTTGGCCAATTTTTAGAGGGCGACTTGTAATCGCCCCGACTATTTTTCAAGGCGACTTTGGGCTGAAAAGAGCGACATAATTGCCCTAGTCCCCCTCATGGCTGGTCCCTGGCTCTGAGATTACAAAAGCCTGAAATAGGTCTTTAAATATTAAGGTGCTTTTAGAACAAATCACAAAATTACTGTAGATATGATTTGTGGTCGTAAAAGAATGCCACTGCTGAGCTCATTGGCCCTGACATTTATAGCAACATGGTAGAATGATGCTGCAACAACTTATTCTGTTTTTCTTAATGTGAATTCCTCTTTGATACTATCAGAAAATTTCAGTCAAGTCAGATACCGAATACCAAACTGATACCAAGGTATACCCCCCTAAAAATAGCGAAACCGATACCGAACTAAAAATTCTAACACCGCCCATCTCTAGCTGTATCACATCAAGTTGAGGATCTTCAAGAAGCAATATCACATGAATAGCCATGGAGAAGGGTCCTCAACAAGATATGATACAGCATACCAGAAAACTTCACTGTATTGATGATATTTTTATTATATATCTGCTCTCGGGTAATAATTCAGTCTTGATTTCAGAATCTATCAAATCCATTTTGTAAGAAATCATGTGACAAATGTTTTGTTGTGGTTGTTGCTATGGTGTATTATTGATCACCATTCCGAACTGGGTGGACTCAGTCTACCTTACCATCTTGGTGTATCTGGCTCAAATCTAATGGAGGCTTAAGAACATTCATTGAAAATGAATTGTTGCATGTATACAATGACGAGGCTGCAAAAAATCTTGATTGATGGTTTGTTGATTTAGAGTACATTTCATAGCATGAGGTGGAAGAAGAGGTCACAGTTCTCACCCAGTCCCATTTTTGACAAGGTGACCCTGGCTTCTAAAAGTATCATTGAACCCCAATAAAAAAAAATTCCGGACCATGCTACTCTCAGCATCTGATTTGCTAGAGTTTAGGTTTAGTTCAGTTTCTATGAATCCCTTTGCTTCAGAGCTTAGAACTACATGTTAGTGATGAGCCGTTATCAGTGTTATCGGTATTTGCCGATATCCGATATTTTAATTCAATATCGGACCGATACCGATATTAGTTTTCACGGTCGGTGAATGACAGTGAAACTGCTGTACATTGATATTCACCGACATGATTCATATGAACACAGCAATCAAACCGTGAAGTTGTTGTTCAGCGGTAAACTCCGAGTTACACGACGATGGGCAATAACAAAACAGTTCTACATCTCTTCAATCCACTGGGAATATTTCCATTGTAAAATAAAATTGAACAGCGAGAAACAATGAATCAAAAAAAAACTAACAAGTACAAACACGTACAATTTCAGTTCCATCTTCCAGACGCAGATATCGAGAAGCTAGAAATAAAATGAGGAGTCGCGGATTTGGTGAAGACTGAAGTAAAACTCGGAAACATGTCATCCCGTGCTCATGAAAATGATGGCCATTTACAATTCTGTGTGGGTCCTCCTAAATACCAGAACCCACCAGAACCTCCACCCCTAGTTGTAATGAGCCTGTTCAGTTCGTTCTAAATGAGGAGTCATAGTATGTGGTTTGGACTTTAATAATATTGTCCTTTCCTGTGTCATTTTCCATTATGTGGTGTAAAGGTTCAATACCGTCTCTGTGTTCTGTTAAAGCCTACAACTTAGCCTATTAAAAGAGAAATTGTGCAAGCTGAGGTTGGGAATGAGTGGCACCTGGAAGGTTGGGGCCGAGGGGTTAGTACTTTGAGAAGGAGTTAAGTTAGGCTGCATGAGAAGACAAAGCGTTAATACCATACACTTTAGGGCTGCAAATCATATGTGAGGATGGCATTCGCTGGTCATAGTGAATTGTAGTGACAGAAACTAAACTGGTTGATTCAGATTCCAAATGATTTATTTATTGAGTCTCTGGTCACTGATTTACTGAAAAGAAGTTGAGTACTACTTGTACTATGATAGTGGACTATTAGTGGTACTACCGGTACTATCTATCAAAATGTCAAATCCCTGTAAATTAATGTATTTTGGCTGTTGATGTCCTTTATTAAGGCAGTCCCGTCTCTCGTCTTTGTACATAACAAACATGCAGTACATAATATACGTTTGTTATAAATTATGGTTGTCCTATTGGTTGACAAACAAATCAACTATCAGTACAGAATAGTTATTAAAAAAATTAAATGGGCAAAACACTGAACACTTTTACTGATGATCATCAAAACTCAAATCATAAAGTGAGGTATAGTAGGACCTGGTTCAGTTTCACTTTCAACCAATCAACCTACCACAAAGTTAATTTGATAGAAGCACCCAACCTGGCCCAAGACATGCAATTGAAAACAACAGGTTACCCTGCTGTTTTCAATTACATGACTTGAGGTCAAATTGAGGATGGAAGTAATGTGAACAAAATGTGGCAAAAATAATCTTCAGTCTACTGTCTCTGAACACCATTATCAAATTGTCATTCAGTACTGAAACTTCAGCAATGGAAGATTCCCCCTTGTAACTAAGAGCATCTCTGCTTTTTCTGGGGCAAGCCTGTTGCGCTTGTCATCATACAACCCTCCGGCTTCACTGAATAGTCTTTCACTTGGGACGCTGGATGCTGGAGGGCATAAGTATTTCTGTGCAAATTTGGCTAAAATAGGAAATCTGTGGGAGTAAATTTTCCACCACTGAAGTGGGTTGCCAGTATGATCCTGTAGAGACTCTGCTGTATACAAACTTATTTCCTGATTCAAATTACTACTTGTCTGTTTACAAGAGGTAGCCCCCTTTTCGCTCAGTAACTGGGTGTTTTCATCGGCAAAAGGATCGACTTTAAGTTTTTTTGAAGTTGAACAGGAAGACACTTGTGTATCTGATGACTGGGCTTCAGCTATTGGCTGACTCAGTTCTGGTGACACGCTTTGGTTGCCACTGTCGGCTTTGGCTAATACTAAAAAACGGGATCTCTCATCTTCCAGCCACTTGATGGCGGTTTGCTGTGTACACTCTTTCTGATAAAACACGCTTTTATATCGGGGGTCGAGAAATGTTGCTAATACCAACAGTTTGTTCTTCTCCATGTCAACAAATCTACGATTCAGGGAGTCAAGCATTGAAGTTGTCAAAGTTTGAATGCCACGATCGTCGCCGTGTTTTGCCAGGGAGCGCTGGAGCAAAGAAACGGAAGGAATTAGAGTTGACAGGCTGGCTTCAGCTTCAGAAGCTTTTCTGGTTAGTTCCTCAAATCGCCTCAATGATGTTACAAGAGGTTCCGCCAATGTCCATTGATTTGCTGTCACAACTGGAATGTCAAACAGGCTTGCATATTCCACTAAAGCAGGTTTTTATTCCACCAGTCTCTCCAACATGTAGAACGTGCTGTTCTAGCGCGTTGATACATCCTGTATGATATGGTGCAGTTTCATGCCATGCTTCTTCTGCAATTCTTGCAACCTATGGTGTGCAAGGGGTGAGTGATTAAAGTGGCTGGCAACTTTCCGACCAATGGCAAGCATGTCATTAACAACACGTTATGTGTTGATACCATCGTGGATCACCAGTTGCAGAGTATGAATAAAACAGGCTTGGTGATTTAATCCAGTGCGTTCCAACCTCGACACAGCATTGGCTGCATTATCACATAATATTGTCAAAACTTTCTGGCAATTAATATCCCATGAGGCCATCATTCGTTCCACCTCTGCACAAATAGCTTCACCTGTATGTCGACCAACGAACGAGGAAGTGTTCAAAACACACTGTCGTCTTTCAAAATCATCCGTTATCCAGTGTCCTATTAGACTCATCAAAGAATTACAGGCATGTTGTGATGACCATATGTCAGTTGTAAATGCAATGCAAGACATGTTTTGCAACTGACTTTTCATTTTGTTTTTAGTAAGTCCATATATGTGTGGTATTAAAGTCTGGCTAATGTGAGACCGAGATGGCAATTTGTAACGGGGTTCAAGGGCTGAACAAAATCGCTGAAATCCAGTATCATCTACAATAGAGAAAGGCTGTAGGTCTAGGGCAATCATTTCTGCCAGCTTCTGAGTTACATTCACTGATCGGGCATCTGAGTCAGGCCAGAGAGATTTTTTTTCAATCATTTCCATCAGTTGCATTTGGTGTACCTGCTTTGCTGCTGCAGTTGTTGATGTTCCAGCTTGTAGCTTTTCGAGATTTGTTTTACGTTTTTCTGAGTCTGCAATGGACTGGGCCTCTTCAAACTGCTCGTAAATGACAGCGTGGTTATGCCTAAGGTGGCTCTTCAAGTTAGTATTTGTGAAAGACTTGGCAGATGTGTCACCACGAGATACCGAAGCCTGACAAATCGTGCATTGGGCTTTTGTGTTATCATCAATCTTGACCATAAAATAATCCCATATTTTGCTTATACGAGGCATGCTTATAAGTTTGAAGAAAATTCAAGAAATGGTAGAAAATGATTAAATCATCCAATTCTAGTTTTGTTTCTATTTTCTGGAACCGCAAAATCTCCTTTTCCACATTCAGCAGTTAGTTACTTTCACTTTCAGTGCAATCATACTATTTACTCAGAATCAGGACAACTCGGACCTACAGGAAGACAAGTCGGACGAGTAATCCGGCTTGCTTTCATTGTAAGTCTGACTTGTCTCTATTTTAGTCCGAATAGTCCTGAAGGTGGGCCAAAAGGTGTTGGTCAGATTGTCTTCAGCTCATTGTCATGTAATCGCTTACTCCAGTTGTGATCGACTTTCCCCGCGACCGAATGTTCCATGTGTATATGGTCAAGTGTTTCAGGATTTCGTGTCCGTTTCGGGCAGTAGTCTTAACATTTAGGTAACCCCGGTGGTAACTGGTATGTATCTGCTTAAAACCACACACCCAAACGAGTGCTATTCAGTTGAGATTACTTGTGACTGACCTGAAAACTTGATTTGAAAATGGTGTGCACATATCGGCTGTCAATATCGGTAGAATTGCTATTTTTCACCGATACCGATACCGTACCGATATGCCACTTATCGGCCGATACCGATAACCCGTACCGATAATCGGCTCATCACTACTACATGTACTGTATGTATGTATGCATGTATGTCTTGTTTTTTAGCTCACCTGACTGAAAGTCAGGGTGAGCTATAGTGATCATTCACCGTCCGGTGCCCATCATCTGCCGTCCGTCATCCGTGAACATGGTGTTTGCATCTGCCCCTCCTAAACCACTGAACCAATTTTAGTTAAATTTGAGGTGATTGCTTGTTCTAACATCACATTTTAGGTTTTTTAGCTCACTTGACTGAAAGTCAGGCAAGCTACAGTGATCACTCAGTGTCCGTCGTCCGTGAACATGGTGTTTGTGTCTTCTCCTCCAAAACTGCTGAACAGATTCAATAGAAATTTGAGATAATTGTTTGTTAAGACATCACATTTTGATTTTGTTCAAATCAAGTTGCCATCGGTCGGGTCACTTCCCAAAAAGTGTGCTTAAATCTTAAAAAATCTTCTCATGAATCAGCACTAACAGAGACTTAATATTTGGTGTGCAGCTTCTTTTTGAGGTGTAGACTCAGATTTGTTCAAGAGAAGTTCGAGGAGCTATATTTGCCGTCGTTATGGGAAGAATTTTTGCTCCACCCAAATTTTCCAAACCGAGAGGCTGATTTGAACCAAATTTGATATGAGGGCTTATTGGGTCATAAGTACTTAATTTATGCCAAAAAAAATTTTCCTGTCACCCCATGGGGACCACAGGATCTAAAAATAGAACAAATTGTAAAACGCCCCTATCTCCAAAACTATACGGCACTGAGAATTCTTATTTGGTTTGAGGCTTCCTTAGGACCAACAGAATGAAATGGTCCAAAAATATTTCTAGCGGTTTTATCATAGGATACTTTTTGGGGACTTTTTGAAAAAGTGCTGAGTCAGCATTTTTTAATACTGTGGGTAATGGGAAAAACATTTAAGACTTCTCTTCTCCCAAACCACTGCACCAAAAGCTTGCAAATTTCACATATACCATCTCTGGAAGATTTTTTCACATGTTTATTGAAATCAAATCCCTGGGTCCATATTTGGGCTCTCTTTGGGAGACCAAATTTTTAAATTAGTGCAGTAAGAGGAATATTCTGTAAAAATCTTCTTCAGATCCACCAATCAGAATCTTTGGATATTTGGTATGCAGCATCCTTAGGGGGGTGAGATTCAGGTGTTTGTTCAAGCCAAGTCCCTGGGTTCATATTTGGGCTCCCTGTGGGAGCCCAAAATTATAACAGTTCAAAATGAGGAATTTTCTTTAAAAATCTTCTTCAGATCCAGCAGTTGGAATCTTTTGATATTTGGTATGCAGTATCCTTAGGAAGGTGAGATATAAGCTTGTAAAAACCAAGTCCCTGGGTTGATATTTGGGCTCCCTGTAGGATCCCGAATTATTACTTAGTTCAATATGAGGAATATTGTTAAAAAAAAATTTTTTTTTTAGATCCACTGGTCAGAATCTTTGGATATTTGGTATAAGCTTTTCTTAGGAGGGGCAGATGCAACTTGTTCAAATCAATTTCCTGGGTTGATATTTAGGCTACCATGTCAGGTGAGTGCCCTCAGGCCCCTTGGGGCCTCTTGTTTTCAAATCTACTTGCCCAGCTCCATAGGGCCTTTGTAGTGGGTGGGGCAAGATTTTTGGCCCCATCCAAAATTTCTATTTTCTGAACCGATGGTCCGATTTGAACCAAATTTGGTATGTGCTATTATTGAGTCATAAGTACTTGCCTCATGCAAAAAAAAAATTTATTGTGTCCCCATGGAAACCCCTGGAGCTAAAAATAGAAATATTTTGGAACGCCCATATTTTCCAAACCACACTGATCTGAGAACTGGTATTTGGTACGAAGCATCCTTTGGACCAGTAGAATTGAATGGTAAAAAAAAATTGCCATCGGTTGTGTCCGTGGGTTCTGTAGGGGGGTCATCGGAAAAATGCTGAGTCAGCATATTTGCAAAAAAAAATTTTAAATTAAATTTTCTCCAGTCTCCAGAACCACTGATCAGAATCTTTTGATATACAGCATTCAGCATAGAGAGAGGGGGAGGAGGGGGGGGGGGATTAGGGGTGAGCTCTCAGATACAAGTTTGTTAAAATGAAGCCCATTGGTTCATATTTGGGCTCAATACAGGAGCCAGAATTTTTAACTTAGAGCAATATGGGAAATAATCTTTAAAAATCTTCTTCAGAACCACCAGTCAGAATCATTTCATATTTGGTATACAGCATCTCTAGGTGCGTCAGATTCAAGAATGTTCAAATCAGGTTCCTCGGTTAATATTTGGGCTTTTCAAGGTTGTTCAAATCGAGTCCCTGGGTTAATATTTGGGCTCAGTACAATATGAGGAAATTTCTTTAAAAATCATCTTCTTCAGATCCACCAGTCATAATCCTTTCATTATTATTTGGTATACAACATCTCTGTGGGTGGAGAGGGAGTGGGGGGGGGGTCAGATTCAAGTTTGTTAAAATCGAGTAAATCGGTTGATATTTGGGCTCTTTATTGGATTCCAAAGTTTAACTTAGTGCAATATGAGAAAATTTCTTAAAAAATCTTTTTCAGATCCACCGGTCAGATTCTTTTGATATTTGGTATACAACATCTCTAGGGGGGTCAGATTCAAGTTTAATATTTGGGCTCCCTATTGACCTGGTAATTGTATCTAGGTCATAGAGTGGACTCCTCATAATTGAATAACAAATCTTGTAGTATGTATATGTAGTACATGTATTTTACCTAAGTACATCCAATACAGGCATTTAATATTATACAATTATTGACTTTCCTTGAGATTGATACAAGGAATTATGAACCCTTGAAAAGTAATATTACTTTTCAAGGGTTGATAATTCCTTGTATCAGCCTCAGGGAAAGTCATTTATTGTTTTATTATTATAACAGAAAAAATCTTTTGCAAATTCATTGCTTTATTACATATTTTTCGAAGACGAACAGCATTTCCATATGCAACAAAATAAATTTTAATTTCAACATGTATATATAAGAAGCAATGTGCATTACCTTATTTGTTCATGTTGTAGTTAAGTATTATATTTTAACAGTTCCTAAACATTGGGGCAGGGAAATTAAAGGAAGGAAGTTTGGAAATACCATTTCTATTTTTATCACAAACATGCATTTGGAATAATTATATCTAACTGTGCTATTTATAGACAACAATGACACCGTGGTGAAATATCAACTCGATTTTGATAAAAAATAGAATGGATTAGCAATATTGGAGTATATCAAAACTTCTGATGAGTGTTTTACCCAATTACCAGATTTTTCCTGTCGTATAACAAAAATTATCTTGTTTGACAGAACTCCATGAGCCTTGTCCAACAAGATGTAATAGAATAATGCATCAGATTATGTCTTGAATACAGGAAGGTAACCAAATCCCTGTTAAGTGAATACTCCTGTTAACTGAATAATTCTCACTGCAAAATGGATATTTAATTAACAAGGTTCCACTGTGTTTATTGAACTGCCAGTCATATTCTTTGTTGTAGGTCTTCCAGGTTCGATTATAAGACCAACCAAGGTGTGAAGCAAAAGGATTCAGGGTCTGGCCCTCTTCAGAATCAATCATCATCTTCAAAGCAGCCAGATGTAAGTTGAGAACATTGATATTCTATAGATCTTTTCACACCTTATCCTGCCATGCCCACTTTTGCCATAAATAGAGGACCTATTTGTGCACTTGTATGCAAGGAAGTTTTTAAAATTAAAAACAGTTTTATAACACTGAAATCTAATTAATTAATTGTTGGAAAAATCTATCTGAGCTCTTCTTTTAGAATTACAGGAACCTTCATAGTAAGCTATGTGAATTTGGCTCCTAAAATTCTGATCTGGCTCTTGAATCTTAAATATAGGGTTCTAAGCTGACCCTTAACATTAAGAACCCATTTCCTCCATTGGTCCATGTTTTGTTTAACATTCTGAGAACTCTAGTCATGATTTCTAGTCAGTCTTGGCTGCCAACTTAGGCAGCCAAGATTTGACTAGAAACCATTGTGAAAATGAATAATTACTGTGGTGTAATAACAATATTTCAATCAATTCAGAAATAAACAACTTTCATCGTGCAAAAATAATGTAATTAAGGCTATAAAAAAAAAATTCTTGTTTCTCAGGCACCTCATGGAAAATCTGCCTCATCACTATGTTTTTCACCTGGAAATTTCTTCTTTGACACTATTTTGTACTTGTAGGACAAATATTTAACCAACTATACCTTGTTTGACAGAGCTTGCAGAGCTCTGTAAACAAGATATAGTTGGTTTGAAATTTCAACTACATTATGTGGAATTTTCATTGCTGAAAACATTGGTTTGCCACATAAGAGTGTAAGTAGTAAAATTTCTGATTCCAACTTGTTAACTTTTCAACTATATTATAGGAAGTTTTCACCGCTGAAAAACATTGATCTGCCAAATAATGGTGTAAGTTGTAAAATTTCTGATTCCAACTGGTCTCTGAACTGTCTTGTGAATACCCCCCACCCCCACCCCCCCCAAAAAAAAAAAACTTTTGCTACAGATTTCAAAATAGCATGTGCTACCCGAGAATGTCATACTGAATGGGCGACCGACGATTTTCTTTGTGTTATGTTGTGCAAGAGAGCCTGGGTTATTGAGAAAACATGCTAGCTTTTGTCTTCCGACATTTTAAAAAATGCCAACGTTAACCGAAAATCAGAGGTTGCATGCCATTGGTATGCATGAGGCTGGGGTACCTCCAGAGGAGCTTGTTGCTGTGTTCGGAGTCACTGTGGCCACTATTTACCATCTCATTGGAAGGTATAGAACCACTGGATCTACTGCCGACCGACCACATTCAGGTTGACCAAGAGTTACTACCCCTGCACATGACCAACACATCAGGACATCTCACTTGCGGGATCGCGTCCTTCTGGTGACGACAGCAGCAATTACTCCTGGTAGAACTAGCAATAGAATCAGTGCACAAACTGTCCGCAACAGACTCGCTGAACACAGCATCCGAAGTAGGCGTCCATACCATGGACCAATCCTTACCCAACGTCATCGTACCATCAGAATGGAATGGGTACGTCAGTGTGTTGGCTGGACTCAGCAGCATTGGAGCACAGTTCTTTTGAGTGATGAATCACGATTTTGTCTACGGCGCGCTGATGGTAGGACAAGTGTGTATCAACGACGAGGAGAACGGTTTTCTGATGCTTGCGTGTGGGAATCTGACCGTTTTGGGGGGGTAGTGTAATGGTTTGGGAAGGAATTTCCTTGCACCATCGAACGCAGTTGATCTTCATCAATGGTAATCTGAATGGACAGCGATATAGGAACAAAATCCTTAACGCTGTTGTTGCCCCGTTGTTCAATGCTAATGTTGGATTGCCGTTATTCCAGTAAAACAATGCCCGATGGCACATGGCACGTATCTGTCAAGACTTTCTTGAGGAGCAGAGCATCAAACTTCTTCCCTGGTCCCACTTTCACCAGATTTGTCGCCATTCGAGCATCTTTGGGATCAATTGGACCATCGGTACGACTTCATGATCTTCAGACGTTAGGCGATTTACGTAATGTGCTAAGGCAGGAGTGGAACGCAATACCACAGGGTGACATCCGGAGACTTATCAGGTCTATGCGCCATACATGTCTTGCCATCCAAGAGGCAAAAAGTGGACATACACGCTATTGACCACATGTGTGAACTTTTCATTTCACCCCATGTCTGATTTACTACGTCCTGACGTGATGCTAGCAACAGTAAGAACATGAAATTATGCAAATTCATACAGCTAGACTCGAAATATGAATTTACAATAATTTGTTTGGGATTAATGTCGTTAATACTAAAAAAAATTCTCAAAGTTTATTATACTTTCTTTTTGGCTCACCAACGATAGTTGTGTGAGCCTATGGCATAGCCCTCATGTCGGCGGCGGCATCTGGATTCATATATTTTGAACTTTTGTGTGCAGGTTTTGATTATTTTTTTTGTCAGCATGCTTTTCAGGGATAGTAATATTTTATTCAACCCTTTCCATGCGTAGTTACTTGAATTTTGGACTTTTGTGTACAGGTTTTTGACTTTTGTGTGCTGGTTTTGATATTTGTCTTTCTTTTCTTCCAAGGAGTAATTTACCTTGCAGCATATTGCCATGGTTCCAGTTTTATGTTAGAAGGTGAGGTTTGTCTTTCTTTTCTTCCAAGTGGCGACTTACCTTGTAGCATATTGCCATGGTTCCCATTTTTTGTTAGGATGCTTCTTGGGGCTAGTATTATATTATTTAACCCTTTAGCTGCTTATTTACTTTAATTTTGGACTTTCGTGTGCAGGTTTTGGACTTTTGTGTGCAGGTTTTGATATTTTTTTTAAGTGGAGTTTTACCTCACTAGCATATTGCCATGGTGGTTACTGTAACATTTTCAGGGTATTTTTCTAAATTTTAACCCTTTGAAACAAATGTGATACTTTTTTGACTTTTATGTGCAGGTTTTGAGGTTTTTCTTTCTTTTCTTCCAAGTGGATATTTTTCAGGTAGAATTTCACCTTACTGGCATATTGCCATGGTGGTTATTGTGACATTATCAGGGCATTTTTCTCATTTTTAACCCATTGAAACAAATGTGATACTTTTTTTTTTTACTTTTATGTGCAGGTTTTGAGGTTTGTCTTTCTTTTCTTCAAAGTGGAGACTTACCTTGTAGCATATTGCCATGGTTCCTATTTTATGTTACCATGCTTCTTAGGGGTTATTATTATATTATTTAACCCTTTAGCTGCTTATTTTCTTTAATTTTGGACTTTCGTGTGCAGGTTTTGAACTTTTTATTTTTTACTCCAGCCACCCCTTTACATTGGCCACCTGTTGGTGAGCCACGGGTACTGACACCCCCTCTAGTTTGACTCAGTATAACTACAGATAAGAGATAAATATGGCCTCTAGATTTAAAACGTAGGCTCCAAAGCTTTTATTATCTCCCACCACGTGGTAATTTGAGGGATATAGGAATAGGTTCCGCCTATCCGTACTTTCATCCATCCATCTGTCCTTCCCCATTTCTTGTCATCACATTTAAAACAAAAAAACAATCAAAATATTTTTTTCAAAATTTAATATATAACTTTTTGGTGATAATGTCATGAATGGGATTGTGAACTAGTTCTGTCCAAATATTTGTTCAAGAGTTATTGCCTTTGTTTGACTTTTATTTATTGTGATCACATTACCACTTCTTGTAGTCACATTTCAAAGGCAGTTATTCAAGATTTTTTTTTCCAAATTTAATATATAACTTTTTGGTGATAATATCATGAATGGGATTGTGAACCAGTCATGTACAAGTTCTTCTTTATGAGTTATTGCTCTTGTTGGACTTGAAATTTCTTATAATCAGATTCCCATTTCTTGTCATCACATCTCAAGGAAATTTGTTCAAGATTTTTATCCCCTGCCACGTAGTGGGAGCAGGACATAGGAATAGGTTTTGTCTGCCCACTCTTCCATCTTTCTGTCCATCTGTCCTCCTTTCCTGGTTTCTCGTCATCACATTTAAAAGAAAACCATTAAAAATACTAGAGGAAGTGATTGTACCTTCGGAACAATACACAGGATTTTCCTTTGTGTTTTTACTGACTGTTCTACTCAGCAAGTCCTAAGGGAGCTCCATACCAAATAAAAATTTGAATTTATTTCGGTTTCGTGAAATGTTTTGGCAGAAAGATGTTAACCAACTACCATTTTGTGCCTTTGATTAATAGAGAAGTTTATTACAGTCATTCCTGTGAAAAGTTCAAGTCAATTGCCCCTTCCAGTCCAAAGATATCGGCTCCTGCATATTTGAGCGTTTTTGGACGGTTTTGGCTGGAAAAACATTTTCCGCAATATGCGGATAGTTTTATTTATCAGAACTAATGAATCTAGACATAATAAAGTAAAAAAAAAACACAAGAAAATTTTTTTCAATTTTTGGTCACAGTGTCCCAAAGCCATGTTTGAGAGCAAGCAGAAGCCAAACGAAGAACAACTCCAATTCCAAAAGACGATTACTTGTCATGTACACTGTGAATTCAACATTTCAAACCTCAGAAGCTATCAAATCATCCCCGTTATTGTGTACTCTGACCCCAAAGTAGTCCGGTCGTAACAAAAATTTCAGACATTTGGTCGAAAATTTCAGTCCGAATCGGACCGAAAATTTTCGTCTCAAAATTGAACAAAACGCATAAAAAACGAAAAAAAGGTTTTCGATTTTTTGGCCGCCATTTTGGATTAATGAAAAATCGAAACGAAATTCTTTCAATTTTCCTTATAAAGCAGTATAACTGCCTTCAATTTGGATCCCTTTTAGAGGGATCAGTATATTTAAATTTCGATATTTCAATCCAAAATGGCCGATTTTCGAGATAACTTTCCGTTTTGTGAAAAGTTTTGGCAGAAAACATAAAAAATGGAAAAAAATACCGATTACGTTTGTTTTAGACAAGAGTAATTCTGACAAGTCTGTCGAGAAATTAAGTCGATAGCTCCTTTCCTTCATGAGATATTGGCCTGTGAAGGTTTGGGCGTTTTTGGGCGCTTTTGCCCAAAAAGAAACATTTTGCCCCAAATAGTGATGGTTTTATGGCCGTCATTGATAGTTTTTATTTATGAGAACTAATGAATCTAGACATAATAAAGTAAAAAAAAACAAGAAATTTTTTTTCAATTTTTGGTCACAGTGTCCCGAAGCCATGTTTGACTGCTAGCAGAAGCCAAATTAAGAACAACTCCATTTCCAAAAGATGATAACTGTTCATGTACACTGTGACTTCAACATTTCTAACCTTAGAAGCTTTCAAATCGTCCCCCTTGTTGAGTACTGTGATGGCAAAGTAGCCCGGTTGTAAGAAAAAAATCCGACTTTTGGTCAAAAATTTTTAAGTCCAAACCGAAATTTTTTCTGGTGCAAAAAAATTTTTTTTTTTCATCTCCAAATGGCCTGAAACGCATAAATAATCAAAAATAAAAATTCGAATTTTCGGCCGCCATATTGGATTGTCGGAAATTCGAATCGAAATTTTTTCGATGATTTTTACAATTCGGTGATACAATCTTCATTTCTAAGCCATTTTGGATGGTTCAGCATATTCCTGTCCCGAGATTGAGTTCAAAAATGGTCAAATTTTGAAAAAAAATTTCGTTTCGAAAAATGTTTTGGCAGAAAGGTGTTAACTACATACATTTTTGTACCATAGGCTGATAGAGGGGTGTATTGCTGACATGTCTGAGAAAATTTCAAGTCAATCGCCCTTTCCAGTCCAAAGATATGAGCTTCCGACTATTTTTGTTAAAGGGTTAACTAAAACATTTTCAGAAAAATGTGAATATGACGTTCGGTTACAACTTATGACCCTTTATGACTACAGAAACTTTAAAAAAAATCGTTCAGAGCGTTTTCGAGGAATAGTGAAAATAAAAGTGTGGAAGAATAATAAAAAAAATAATCAATGCAATAACAAATAGATTTTCCCTTAAGGAAAATCAAAATTATCACAAAATATGTTTCTCAAATTTGCTGTACAGCTTATTGGTGAATATCATGAATGGAATTGCGAACAAACTCTGTCTAGGCATTTATTCAAGAGTTTTTGCCTTTGTTAGATTTTTTGTTGTCACTTTACCATTTCTTGTCATCAAAAAGAACTGTTCAAGATTTTGTTTTTTAAATTTAATAATAGCCTTTTGGTGATAATATCATGAATGGGATTGTAATTCAGCTAGGCGAAAGTATTTCTTTCGAGTTGTTGCACTTGTTAGATTTAGGTGGTAGGACATTACCCATCCCATGGCGGTGCACTTGTTTTTTTAAAATTTAAGATATGGTTTTTTGGTGATAATATCATGAAGGAGAATGCGAATTAGCTGTGTCCAACTATTCTTTTTGTGTTATTGCCCTTGTTGGACTTATAGGTAACAGGGATTGCCTATACCAAAGTACTTCTTTTTAAATGCTCAGGTTTGCCCCTGAATTAATCAGATGATGGTGATAATCTTTGCATACCTGAACCTGCAGAACATCATAATTAAACACATGGAAATAGTTGTGTTTGTGAGGAAAAGGGTTAATAAGTTATACACACAGCTCTCTTATCTCATAGTGTGGTGAGTGATGATGAATAAAGTCTCTTCCCATGATGTGACAGTCGATGTGGACATCCAGGCCATGTTTAACCAATTCACCTATCATTACATGAAATACTGGAGAATAATACATACCTCTCCTATCTCATAGTGTGGTGAGCGATGATGAATAAAGTCTCCTCCCATGATGTGATGGTCTGTGTAGACATTTAGGCAGTGTTTAACCCTTTACCTAAAATGAAAAGCAGATGACACTTTCAAAAAAATTCTTGAACAACTAATTTTTAGCTCAATTTTGACGATGTCAAATTTGAGGTATTGTCATGGCCCGTCGTCCGTCTGTCTGTCCATCCGTCCGTCCATCCGTCCGTCTGTCCATCTGTCCGTACGTCAACAATTGACTATGGCTTGGGGTAGAGGTCGTATTTATGAACCGATCTTTATGAAACTTCTTGTGTACCTTTGTTATGACCCTCGGACGGGAACGAGTGTTTTTAGGTGTGGTCCGAAATTCAAGATGGCTGCCAGCGGCCATTTTGTACCGATGATGCAAAAATCAGTTTTTTGTACAGAACTTCTGTATGAAAGTTCTGATTTGAATAAAGTTTTGTATAAATGTTTAGTACCATGGGATACATCGCATATAATACGGGTTTTTTTCTCGTGCGTAAATTATGCAAATTAGACTGACTTTGATTTATTTAGTGTTACTTTCAGAGCTGTAAGTGCCAAGCTGCTATGGCTCGGGCTAGAGGCCGTATTTATGAACCAATCTTTACGAAACTTCTTGGGTACCTTTGTTATGACCGTGGGATGAGAACGAGTGTTTTTGGGTGCAGTCCGAAATTTAAGATGGCTGCCAGCCGCCATTTTGTACCGACGATGCAGAAATCTGTTTTTTGTACAGAACTTCCATATGAAAGCTCTGATTTGAATAATTTTGTGTATGAATGTTTAGTACCATGGGATGCATCACATATAATACAAGATTTTTTCTCGTGCGTAAATTGTGCAAATTAGACTAATTTTGATGTTTTTTGGTGTTACTTTCAGCACTGAAAGTGCAAATGCCAATACGGCTCGGGCTAGAGGCCATATTTATGAACCGATCTTTACGAAACGTCTTGGGTACCTTTGGTATCACCGTGGGACGAGAACGAGTGTTTTGGGGTCCGGTCCGAAATTCAAGATGGCCGATGTCAGCCATTTTGTACAAAATTAGGTGCAATCAGATTTTTGCACAGAACTTCCATATGAAAGCGCTGATTTGAATAATTTTTTGTGTGAATGTTTAGTACCATGGGATACATCACATATAATACGTTTTTTTTTTCTCGTGCAGAAATTATGCAAATTAGATGAACTTTGATTTTTTCAGTGCGACTTACACACGGTAAGTACACATGTCAATACAGCTCAGACTAGAGTCTGTATTTATGAACTGATCTTCACGAAATGTCTTGGGTACCTTTGTTATCACCTTGGGACGAGAACGAGTGTTTCTGGGTGCGGTCTAAAATTCAAGATGGCTGCCAGTGGCCATTTTGTACCGAAATTAGGTCTAATCAGTTTTTTGTACACAACTTCTATATAGTTCAGGCTAGAGGCCATATTTATGAACCAATCTTTAGGAAACTTCTTGGGTACCTTTGTTATCACCGTGGGATGAGAGCGAGTGTTTTGGGGTGTGATCCAAAATTCAAGATGGCCACCAACAGCCATTTTGTACCAAAATTAGTGCAATCAGTCTTTTGTACAGAACTTCTGTATGAAAGTTCTGATTTGAATAAATTTTTGTATGAATGTTTAGTAACATGGAATACATCACATATTGTAAGGGGGGTTTTTTCGTGCAGAAATTATGCAAATTAGATGAACTTTGATTTATTCAGTGCTACTTACACAATGTAAGCACACATGTCAATACGGCTCAGGGTAGAGGCTGTATTTATGAACCGATCTTCACAAAACTTCTTGGGTACCTTTGTTATCACCTTGGGACGAGAATGATTGTTTCTGGGTACGGTCCAAAATTCAAGATGGCTGCTAGTGGCCATTTTGTACCGAAATTAGGTCCAATCAGTTTTTGTCACAAGTTCTATACAGCTCGTATTTATGAACTGATCTTCACAAAACTTCTTGGGTACCTTTTTTTTCACCTTGGGACAGGAACGAGTGTGTTTTGGGGTGCCTTTGTTATCACTGTCTTATGAGAACAAATATTTTGGGGTTCAGTCAGACAAACTCTGGGACTCAAAGATTTCTTTTCTAGTTTAGCATCTGACTGTCACCCACCTTTACAATACTTTACCTATACATTTGTTACAGTCAACGGTCAGTATTTATGTACAGACCGTTACAATACTTTATATGTACCTTTGTTATCAGGTCATTACCTAGATGTTTGTCATTGCTGTGTCACATACTATACATGTACGTGCCTTTGTCTTGACAAGTTGAGCTACAGTGTCATTGACACTTTCATTTTCATTTTTTGTATCAAAAACATAGGTTATGACCCCTCATTAGAACAAGCTCAATGAGCTTGTTCCAATGAGGGGGGTCAGAGCCAATGTTTTTGAGACAAAAAATGAAAATAGATTGAAAATTAACTGACATTCTTTTAGAATAGCGCTGACCGGTTTTGGCCATTACGTTGGGTAAAGGGTTGACCAATTCACCTATCATTACATGAAATACTGGAGAATAATACATACCTCTCCTATCTCATAGTATGGTGAGTGATGATGAATAAAGTCTCTTTCCATTATGTGACAGACAGTGTGGACATTGGGGCAGTGTTGAACAATTTTACCAATCATTTCTCATATACTTTTATTAAGTCATTCTTCCCCCCCCCCCCCCCCCCTGACTTTTAAGGTACTTCCCCTCCACCCACACTCATGAAATTTGGCACAATTGTTGATGGATGTCCAACTTAAATTTCTTAGTCTTACTTTTTTGAATTTCGACCTTTATCCAAAACAATACTCAATTTAGGCCATACAAAGTTGATTGTCTGTTTCTCAAGCCATTTTTTCCAAAAAAGCATGCGGGCGGGCGGGGGTTTTTTTTTCTTTTTATTTTCTCCCCGAGAGGTTGTTTGTGGTAATTTGACCCCCACCGAAACGCCTAGTGGACCACGTAAAATTTCGCAAATATATTGGTTATTCACCACAGGGGTGTTGAGTCGTAAATGAAGTGGGGTTTGAATGTTTGTTTTTTCAGTGAAACGTGAAAATTATAATACAGGACGAAAGTCACGAAACGCCTCGAGGGTGAAACGTCTCGGGTTGAAACGTCTCTGGGACAAATCAAATGTCGAAGTGCCAACTTTCGGAGATTTATTTTACCCCCCCCCCCCCCTCAAAAAAATCCTTTCACAACTTGCCTAATAAAATCGTGAATCGCAATTTTTCCCCATTATATTCAAAATTATCACAACCCATTTGAATGGGCAGTTCATCCATAAATCATATTATTTTTAAATCTGAAAATGAAATACAAAACGAATGTTTGCGTGTTTTTATTAACCAATTCGACCGCACATACCTGCCTATATGCAATTTATTTTCAACTATGACTGTTACTTTTATATCAAGCAGCGGTTACTATTAGTTATCCAGTTATCCTGCATCTCAAATGCATTTATTTAAATTAACTGGGAAACTCGTAACGGTTTCAAATAACAGTACACAAATTTCCAATGACGGCCATTTACAATACAAATGTTACTAAAAACAAGAAAATACAGCAGTGCTGTGCAAAAAAGGACGATGAAAATATGCCAATGCAGTTTTACTGAAAAGCCGTGACGTCAACATTGACCTGTATGTTTTATTTGCAATACATTTTGGGTCCGTATACCGAATTTGGTCAAAATCGCCCCAGTGGTTAGCCCGTTGCTAAGGTGGTGCTCTGGTTGCTAGGGACGGCACGTGACGTCAACATTAACCTATCTGTTTTCATTTGCAATGCATTTTGGGTCCGAATACCGAATTTTGTCAAAATCGACCCAGTAGTTAGCCCGTTGCTAAGGGGCGCTCTGGTTGCTAGGGAAGTCACATGACGTCAACATTGATCTGTCTGTTTTCGTTTGCAAAGCATTTTGGGTCCGTATACCGAATTTGGTCAAAATCGGCCCAGTAGTTAGCCCGTTACTAAGGGGAAGCTCTGGTTGCTAGGGAAGTCACGTGACATCAACATTGATATGTCTGTTTTTATTTGCAATGCATTTTGGGTCCGTATACCGAATTTGGTCAAAATCGGCCCAGTAGTTAGCCTGTTACTAAGGGGAAGCTCTGGTTGCTAGGGAAGTCATGTGACGTCAACATTGACCTGTATGTTTCTATTTGCAATACATTTTGGGTCAGTATACCGAATTTGGTCAAAATCGGCCCAGTAGTTAGCCCGCTGCTAAGGTGGCGCTCAGGTTGCTAGGGAAGTCACGTGACGTCAACATTGATCTGTCTGTTTTCATTTACAAAGCATTTTGGGTCCGTATACCGAATTTGGTCAAAATCGGCCCAGTAGTTAGCCCGTTACTAAGGGGGAGCTCTGGTTGCTAGGGAAGTCACGTGACGTCAACATTGACCTGTATGTTTTTATTTGCAATACATTTTGGGTCCGTATACCGAATTTGGTCAAAATCGGCCCAGTAGTTAGCCTGTTGCTAAGGTGGCGCTCTGATTGCTAAGGAAGTCACGTGATGTCAACATTGACCTATCTGTTTTCATTTGCAATGCATTTTGGGTCCGTATACCGAATTTTGTCAAAATCGGCCCAGTAGTTAGCCCGTTGCTAAGGGGGCGCTCTGGTTGCTAGGGAAGTCATGTGGCGACACCATTGACCTGTCCGTTTTCGTTTGCAATGCATGTTGGGTCCATGTATCAAAACTGGTCAAAATTGGCCCAGTAGTTTGCCCGTTGCTAGGGGCGTGTTTTACTTGCTGTGGTCATCACGTGACATAATCAGTGACCCATTACCCCCCCCCCCCCCCCCCCCCCCCCCCCCCCCCCCCCGCCACACACACACACACTCAATATATTAAGGGTCCCTTGACCCTATGAGGGTGAAAGCAATGGTGGAGAGCCATCACTTGTTCTAGCATCCGAGTATCCTTGAAAAAATGTAACCTTATTTGTCCCCGGTTCCTTTGCCAAAAATCCCTAAAAGTTTAATCAGCCAGAGTCATTCTCGTGAAATCTCATCTTGTTAATTACTTCCTACGTTAAAAAAAGTGTGAAATTAGTATAAAGGACTCACGAGTTTCGACGTCGGCTTCGCCTCCGTCTCAACTCGGGCACCTCCGGCGCCTTCGTCCTTTATAATAAATGCCAGGAGACTGTGTTCCATTCAACATAGCACCTGACTTTGCAGACTTTCTGAGAGTTGGTGCGAATCAAACGTGGTGCGAATCGACCATTCCCCTTTGTGACTATGTGTTGTCAGACTGAAAGACACCTTCCTTCTTGTTGTCATTATGACTTACCTTTCGCAGATAAAACTGTCGTGAATATTGCTAAAACCCACCCACTTTATTAAGGTATGATGTAGAAAAAGCTTGAAGTGTGTTAATTTAAAATTTACGACGCATCGCTATCGATTTACCGAAATGAGCACAATATCTCAAATTTTTTTGAAGATTTTTTTGTGTCATAAAAAGGTTGCATGCGCACCAAAAATGACCATGCGCGCGGGCCTGAGAAACAGAGCTTCTTTTTTTTATAGCCTTACAAATTTTATTATCAACACCTGTATCCAGCCTCTGTATTTCAAATTTTGCATACAACTCATCTCCAACAAAAAGCATCTCTCAAAATTGATTACCAAGCTTTGGTATCATTAGAGCTCAGCGGATAAAGCAAGGGTGTCAGTATCCAAAAAAATTAAAATACCTCAGATTTTATGGAAATTTTAGTATCTTGTACAGATCAAAAAATAAAAAGACAGGTGTTTTTTTATTTTTTCATTTACCATCATT